>JAHSUH010002256.1:0-680000 GCA_025388415.1 Cynanchum wilfordii | reverse complement strand
GACAAGTTTTTTTAGAAAAGTAAAAAAGAAACCAAAATACTAATAATCACTATAGTAGAAGTTTGTAGTCATGAAAAAGCAATAAAAATAACAAATCCAACAAAGTCACCTCCTTTTCTCTCTCTCTCTCTCTCAAACGATCTATATGGATTCTTAGTGCATAATCTTTTTTATCCATTAGTTGTAACATAATGATAGTGTGTATATATAAAGGCATTAATCCTAGATAATAATCTAATCTATAATCTCTGTATCATATATATATATATATATATATATATATATATATTATATTGCAAGAGATCAAAAGGAGCAAAAATATATATATAGTAAATGCATGTGTCCTCTTCAGCAAGACCCTTCTGTTTTTTGTTGGTGTCACAGTGATTTGGACTTGAAAGCGCCCATCTTTTCATGTCTATTGACACTGATAGTTGATATGTCACTTGGCTTGTTAATGTCTTCTTTTGACTCTCTCCATTTCTTTTTCTTCTTCTTCTTCTTCCTTCTCCATTAATTTGTATATCTCTAATTCTTCCTCAATAACCCATGTGCTTAGCAATTCTGCTTCACTTCATAGATAGATAGAAAGAGAGAGAAATACTGTGTGTGCTTGTGTGAGAGAGAGAGAGAGAAAAAGAAGAAAGAAGAAAGAAATGGGATCACTTGGAGGTGGTGAAGTTGCCAGAAAGATGGCAATGTGGTTGCAGCCAAAGATTATTGGTGCCATCCCTTCTGAAAGATGGGGGCATTCTGCTTGCTATCACAATGGTTTTGTTTATGTCTTTGGAGTACGTATATATATATATATACATATATCATCTTAATTATTTAACTAATTTTAATTAATCACACACTCTAATTACTTTTCTCATCTTTCTTTATTTTGTCAAATTTTCTTCCTGTTTTTCTTGAGTTATCTTTAATCTCCTCCACACACACATATATATATATATATATATATATATATATGTATGTATATGTAACTATGGATATGGAGGATGTGTTCTTGTGTGGTTTTGCTTTGAGAAAACTCCTATTATATATTTTTTCTTGATGGGGTCAAGCAGCTTCTGCACCTTCTACAACGGTTTTTGTATCTTTCCTCTTTTGTCATCTTTGTTTTCTTTTTTATCAGTTTCTTGAAAATGATTTTAAGTTGGAAGCCTCTGTGCATTAATTCTTCATGCAAAAAATATATAAAGATCATTCCTTTTTCACTTTTCCTTTTATTACACCATGAGAATTCACCTTCATTTAGTTTAGTATCAATAAATTTTTATCAGCTTATAAATGATGATTTTTTTTTTTTCTAGTTTACTTGTTATTAACCATTAGCCAGTTTTATAAATATGGTTTTTTTTTTTTTATTTTTCATTTTTTCAGGGATGTTGTGGAGGCATGCATTTCAGTGATGTTCTTATACTGAATCTTGAAAAAATGGCTTGGAATATTCTAGTAACAAAAGGGCAAGGACCCGGACCTCGAGATAGTCACAGTGCTGTTCTTGTTGGAAACAAGATGATAGTTTTTGGTGGTACTAATGGTTCTGAGAAGGTTAATGATGTTCATATCTTGGATTTACAGTCTAAAGAATGGACAATTCCTGAATGTAATGGAATCCCTCCTTCCCCAAGAGAAAGTCACACAGCTACACTAGTTGGAGATGATAAATTAGTTGTATTTGGCGGAAGTGGAGAAGGGGAAGCTAATTACTTGAATGATTTGCATATTTTGAACCTTAAAACTATGAAATGGACTTCCCCTGATGTCAGGGGAAGAATCCCTGTCCCTCGGGACAGTCACAGCGCTGTTGCCATCGGCAACAAGCTGTTTTTATACGGAGGGGACTCCGGGGATCGATACCAGAGTGGTATCGATGTACTCGACATGGAAACACTTACTTGGTCAAGGGTATTAGTTCTTACTTACTTTGCACTTTGTAGTGTATCTAAACTAGTTCATTCATTCAAGCTGGTGCATAACTTTGTCTTTCTCTTCATTTTTCTTTGCAGTTAGATGTTCGAGGCCCTATGCCTAATGCTCGAGCTGGTCATGCTTCTGTCAATTTCGGGACAAAGGTAGAGATTCTCACTTTTTCTCGTACTTATACTAAACTTTTATGATCATGATCATCAGTAGATGGTTTTTGTAGCATTGAATATCATTTTGTTTCTGTTTCTTTAGATATATGTTATTGGAGGGGTAGGCGATAAGCAATACTTCAACGATATTTGGGTTCTTGATGTTGTTACATGTTCTTGGACACAACTTGACATATGTGGCCAGAAGCCACAAGGGCGATTTTCGCATACTGCTATTATCACAAACTTGAGCATAGCTATCTATGGAGGGTAAAGAATTAGTCTTATTTCATTACATGACATTTTTATCACAAATCTTGATTAGAATACTTACTTTTTGGTTCAATACACCTTACCTACCTACAGCTGTGGCGAGGATGAGCGTCCTCTCAACGAGTTACTGATCCTGCAGCTAGGAATCGAGCGTGTCAATGGACTCTGTAATGTGCCTGTTTATCGAAACTCTGGAAACCAGTGTAATCAAGAATCCAAAAGGCCATTTATAAGAGGAGAAAGTAACATTATGATGGTATGTATATAGCTAGTGTGTCTATATCTATCCATTATTCCATTTTCTTGATTAATATTATAAAGCTCAATGCATCTTTCTTTTTTGGCAGCAGAAAGGCATATTTGGGGGCTTGAATGAAGATGATAATGAACTAAAATCGTGCTCGAAGCAATCGTTTCGCCTTCTTGGCAGTGGTTAGTTTCCCAATCCCACAAGGACATTCATCATGATTTTATATATAGCAGCAGAACAATGAGTAACAGAAAAACTACTTAGTGTGTGTGTGTTTTTTTTTTTTTTTTCTTGTAGATTCTTTTCATCCGAAGAGGCGAAAAACAAATAACAATTCAAAGACATTTGGTGTAGAATCAGCAGAGGCTGAAGAACATTCTCTTTCACTCTCACAACATTCATCACCATCTCAATCTGATCAAGAACAAACTCCTGTCAAGAAATCCACTAGTACTACCACTACTACTACCCCATTACTTCTTCAACAGCAAAATTTAACATGTTGCAGTCTTCAGAACCCCAAGATTGCTCCAAGATCAAATCCAGCCACTTGTTTAGACATGCTAGGAGATCACTCGAATAATACTCGTAGACATGACACACATTTTGTAGCAGAAGATCCTAAATGCCTAGAGCTGCCAGTGCCATTCCACAGCTTGGTATGTGCCTAACTAAGCTCGACTCTCGTTCTTTCCCTGTTCACATAGTTGCAATTTAACTCGTTTTAACACAATACACACTATATTAGGTCGGAGCAGAAGTACATGGGAAAGTTGATGGAGCATTTGATTCTGGGTACTTAATGACTGCTGTGGTTAATGGAAGAACTTTCAGAGGAGTCTTGTTTCCACCGGTAAATAAAGATTAAATTTTTATTACAGTTTCTACATTATTTATATATATGTACGTACTTTTTTTTGGTTTCATATGATAAAATTGTATGTATATATATATATGTGAAGGGACCGAGTCATGTGGGAAGAGGGCCAAAGAATAGTAGTGAGAAAGGATATGTTGTCCATCATCATCAGCAGCATCAACATCAGCTTAATCAAGTAGTAATGAATCCTCGTACAATAATTAATCATTCGGATCATCAGATGCCAACAAAGTTGGAAACCTCAGAAATAAGGGCAGTGAATCTTAGGAGATCGTCGCCTGTTGTTAGATCCTCGACATCCTTAGACATGGTGGATGTGAAGCACAGAAATGAACTTCAAGGTGTGGTCCTAACCCTTGGAGGTCCTGGAAATGGAAATGGAAATGGCACCAGATCATTGTTAGACTGATATATTTTCATTATATATATATATATATTCATAATAAAAGAAATTATTCCTGCTAACATCTCTCTCTCTCTTCTTTTTGTACAAATATTAATGCAGAAGAAATAGTTGCACCAGTAACTTTTTTCTTTAGAGGTTTTGATATTCCTGTTTGACTGTCAAATTAATCTGTGACAAAATCATCATTTGAAACACATAGTATAGTGTGATATAGTTTGTAAAAACTATGTATTACAAATATGTATATATATATATATATGGAACTGTAGAGCAGTCAAAGGGTGGAGTTAAGCAAAAGATTCCGCTGTCACATAAGAGTCACTCTCCTTTCTCAGCCCACGCACACACTGTACTAAGATCTATGTGATGACGTCATAAAATACAACCAAACCAAAAAAAAAAAAAAAAAAGGAAAAAAAAAAAAAAAAAGCTCCCGTGCATCCCGCGGGGTGTTGTCGTGTAAAGAGAGAGAAAAAGATAAAAGAAAAGAGAGAGGGTGAGTGTGTCCCTGTCACCCCCCCGTCACATCAGTCATTTTTCACTAAACGACAAACTAGGGACGATTTTTTCTTTCTTAATAATTTTTTTTCACCATTATATATATATATATATATATATTTATTAGAGTTGAAAATTAAGACGAATTACTTTTTTTTTTTTTGAAAAAAAAAAAAATAAATGAATTAAGTGAAGTTGATCGGGTCAAGTCAATTACGAGGGACAAAAATATTTAGAACACTCAGTCTTAGAGATAAATTACTTATTTTGCTTTGAGCGCTGAATGAATTGGTCGGGTAAGTATACACCTGATATACTCCGACTTATCGAATTAGGTTAGGACTCCTGAAATCTTCTATATAATCATAGTAGACTGAACATATATATATATAAGTAGTGCATGTATGGTACTTTTGACACCAATACTTAAAAGCAATGAACACTTCACTCCGCTTGACCACCTCGGAGCCATATCATCGAGATACACACGATTTCACTTCGAGACTACTACGTTATCGGGATCTAACTAAGCACTTCATTTGGGGGCCTCTTTGAAAATATTAAAAACAAATTATATTAATTTGATAAAGAGGAGAGAGAGAGAGAGAGAGAGAAAGTAATTTTGTATAAAAAAGAAAGAAAAAGTGATAAGGTGAGAGATTCATGGATTCATTCATTCAGATATGAAATCAGAAAAATTGATGGATGTCTTGTCCAAGCCCAATCAAACCTGAATTGAAAAGATGTTTGTGTTTCTTTCTTTTTTTTTAAATTATTTTTATTTAAAATAAAAAAAAAAAAAAAAAAACTAATATTATATAAAGTAGAAGATTCCCAAATAAATTCTCTCCTACTCTACTCTACTCTACTCGTAGAGGCTGGTCTTCTCCACGTTTGCCACTTGTCATGCTTACGTGGATTTTAATACCTATTATTTTTTATTTTATATATGATTTTAATTTTACGTTTACATCTCGCTGGTCTAAATAATTATTAAGTGATTATTAAATAAAATAAAAGTCGTTTATTTAATAATATATTTTAAACTCGTAAAATGTATATATATTAGATCAAATAAAATTTTTTTTTTTTTTGTTTAACCTCGAATATTCGGAGCGACTTTTTTATCTGCTACTGTAGATTTTCAAATAAACTTTTAGCCCAATGCGCTAATAATATTTTTCCAAGGCCCTATTTTAATTTCCCATTTTCTTTGCATGTGACCCAATGGGTCAAAAACCTAATTGATTTGTTTCATAATAGAATATATATCTCAGCCCATTATTTATATCTCTCACTTTTTTTTTTTTTTTTTTTTTTTTTTAAATTTACGTGACTATAACTTTGATAACATCTACTATCAATTACTTAGTGTTGTGGGATAATCGAGTTGACTATGAGTATATAGACTCATTTTTATATACTATTACACATTCAATTATCATTTTCATAGGGGACAAGATATCACAAACCGGTAGCTTGGGGAACTCGATCTTGTTGCTCCCGGCAACAAACATGCATGAACCATTTCACGAAGTATATGTTCGGATAGTCCAAAGTCTCAATAATTAGCTCTCGGCCGTCCAGTCGCAAAACAACGTCGATGAAGGCGTGTAGCTGCGCTATTCCGTGGTGGGGATTGTAACTTTCTATAAATTTCCCATTTCTTACTCAATGACGAAACTTTGCTTATTTCTTTTTTTAGGATTGACAAATCAAATGATATTTTTGTTGTAATTTTTGCCTCTTCTTCTCCCGCTGAATCAAAGCTTTGCTTGCCATAATTGTTCAGTTCCTATTAGTATCCATGATACAAGTCAAATCCTAGATGTAGAAATATAAGAAGGTGTCCCTCTATCTATCGAGTCAGTCAAAATGGACAATATTATTAGACTGATTATAACAATATACATTTTTTTTTTTTTTTGTAATTAATTATAACAATATACATATTTTAGTTTTTGTCCAAAAATTGATTAACTTTAGTTTAATTTTATAAAGGGATAAAGGCAATATTAACAGAAACTAATATACAAGTAAATAACAGTTGGACAAACTGACCAAGTCTTCAAATCCCAGCATCCATGGGTGGCGGCGGCTGTTTCTTCAAAAAATTCAACTCACAGATCGTAAGAAGATCCCATTTCCATTTCCACCTCGTTTTCTCCAACAATGTCGCCAGTCGCATTCTTTTCCTCCCGTCTTCTCTTGGCTTCTATCGCCGTCTTACTATTCACTCATAATCTGTTCGTTGCGTCTCATGAAGAGGCCGGCGATTGGCACTGTAATCCCGATTCCGAAGCTCGAATTGCAGCTGAATTCAAGCCTGGAATCATAACCCTTGATGGTCGTGCGGATGATTGGAATGATATTTATGGGTTTGAATTCCCTCTTCTGCCTGCACTTGACCCGGATCAAGATAAGGAGTACAAAGGCGGAAAGATGATGGTTAAGGTAGATATGTTCTTGCCCTTTTTGTTTTTTTTTTCCATTATTATCTTGAAATCATAAGTAATTTTTCTGGAAAATTTAAATTTTAATTGTTCACGTGTACTTTTGATGGTGAATTACAGGCTTTGCATGATGGTAATAATATGTACTTTTTGTTGCAAGTAGATGGGGATTATGTTTACTCAAAAGGGTGAGTTTTTTGTTTGATTTCTTGGAATCTTTGCAATTTTCCTTTCACTGACTTCCTCTTGGTTTGTTTCTTTAATCTGCATATTTCCCCATTACTATATGTAGTTTAATTGAAGTATTGGGATGGTTTTGGACAAATTTCAACTGGAATATTGTACTGTGTCCACGAAATTGGATGAATTTGAGACCTAAAACACATTATTGTCTATACTTCTTTAAAGTATTTCTAAGTCCCATAAATATTTCAGGGTTCATCTCCCTTTTAGGTGTTTTTCTTGTCAATAGATTATTTTATTTTGATGCCTCTTGTTGATTGGTATAAAATTTTTCAGTCTCATTACTGCTTCTGACTTGTGTAGTCTAGTTTTGTTTATTTCATTAACCTATGCTTTGTATTCGGAATTTCAGTCTTATTGCTCTTTTTTGCAATGGTGCAGAAATAATAACGGCTGCCCATCTGTAGCATTGATGTTTCAAGTTGGTGACAAGGCGACGTATCATGGGGTAAGCTGTGAAATCATTTTCTAAACTCTACAAATTATGAGCTGAACTTGAATATGTGGTGCTTATCCAAAGATGACCTCTAATTTCATCCTAAAAAAGTTGCCTTCTTCTGAAGCTGATCATTTTTGTTTTATTTTATGGTTATAATAAATGCTTTTATGATATACTCTATATTCATTTTATTACATTTCTTTGCTCCTGTCCTGTATGGGATCTTTTGAATTTAATTGTAAGTTTGTCTTTCATGTTCAAGATGGGTGGTTGTCAAGAATCACCTACAACTTGCAACCGAACAAGCTGCCATGGGTTTGAAGTTGACATCATGCACTTCTCTATTGGTAATGCTATTCCAGGTCGGCTTTATGGCTGGAATCCAGTAGACAGTAGAGATGGAAATGGAGGTGACAGGTAGATGTCAACTGTGGTTTTCATGTTGACTTTTTTATGTGGTAAAAGTTAGCAGTGAGAGGATTGGCTTCTTAAGAATTTGTTGTTTTTCTCTCGAGCAGATATGGTCATTTGGTTGATTTGTATGCTTGGAGCCCACATTGTCGAAATCTTGATGGCATTAGTCCTTCAGGTAATGGACTAGAAAAATTGTTGCTCTCTTAAGGTTGATTAAAGTTTAGGAGTTGAAGATTTTGTTTTGAGTTGATTTTTGAAGATCAAAAGTAACAGTCTTCCTCATGCTTTCTATTCTACCACTGAAGTAATGCAATTGTGTTTTTCACATTTTAGGCATTATTGTCAAGGTTTAAGGATCTTTAAAGATTATGATATCATCATAAACATTCTGGTCAAATTCTGTTGTTGCATTTTCCTTGCGAAATGGCCTAAGGATGTATTATCTGGTTTTATCTTAGGGAGCTATCTTTTAACTTTTGTAAACTAAGATGGAGTTGCCTCCTCTAGGAGTTATTATATAGAGATATCTTTTTATCTGAGCTTGATGAATATAATTTTTATGGTTATCTTAATACAACTTCTAGGTAACGACACCAGTTCTCAGAATGACTGGCAAGGAGCATGGTGGCATAGCAGTTTCACAACTCATTCAGGTGAAACATTTTCTCATTAGATAAATTCTTATAAATCTGGTATTCAACCAAATAAATGCTCACGTTTCCACAGATTACAGATTCCTTCCAATTGTGATTTTCATGCAGGTTTTCTTGCAGAAGATAGTTCTTTTACATCATCCTCTGGTCAGAAGGGCACATACTCCTTTGAATTTTCCAGGCCATTGAGAACTAGGGATCGTCTTCAGCAGGTTTTTGGCCATCTTTCTATTAACTTGTTTGGGTCATGAATAAGTTAAACTCTAACTAGCTAGGAATTCAATCTACAAAAAGGGTGGATATGGGAGAAGTGAAATGTCTTTTTTTTTTTTTGTTCCTATTGCAGGATGTCCAATTCACCATAGGCCAATCAAGCAAGTTTTCAGCTGCATATTGGTACCCAGAGGGTGGAAAGCCATGGCATGGATCAGGGCACTATTCAATCAGCTGTGATTGGGCGTACATAGATATCTCTCACGGATCTTCTTATTCAGTCAAAGGAACATCATCAGGAAGTTCTTGGGAAGCTGCCAGTGCCTTTGCTCTTCTGCTCTCGGTTGTTTCTCTCTGCCTTTCAATTTTCGTTGGATACCGAGTTTCTCAAGGTAAAAACGTTCACTTTTCTCCCATAGATCATCTATAAGTTTACCCTGCCTTATAGTATTCATTCTGCAATCCTTAGTATCGAATGACCACACTTTTATTCTTTCTTCTTTCCCTTTAGTGATTTTTAAAATGGGATTTCATTTGTAGTTCAAATCTTTAGTCAGTTTTGTCATTTTCTTTTTCTTTGCCTACCGGATGTTCAACACTGCTCTCTAGTGAGTTATATATGAGCAAGACCATTTGTAAATTTTTCTTCAGATGGAATGTATGAATTTACACTTTGCTTCTTTTGAAGAACATTATATATATATAAACACTGAAGTATTGTGAACAGCCATTGGAAAGAAAGATAATTATGTTAGCCTATCTCTAACACAATTACAACAACAAACAACCAAAGGAAAAGCCTGTTAGGACTAATACATACATATATATATACATACATATATACATACATACATATATACATACATATATATATATATATATATATATTATGTATATGTGTATATATAGATATCAAGACAATTATCCATGTGGAGTTTGTGTTGATTTTGCAAGAGATTGAAATAACTTCTTGGGAACCAAACACTTCTCTGCAGTGTACAACTTCTCTTGAACCAAAGAGGATGCAAGAAGACGTCCTATTTCTTCTTTAGCAAATGAATCTACAGTTTTCTGCATAGAAATTTCAGATTAAAAACATAGGAGAAATTAATGTTAAAAAGAAAAAAAGTATTACCTGATGAACAGAGGAGGACATGACTTCAAGAATTCCAACTTGGGCTTGCAAGAACTTAATGTACTTAAAAGCAGCTTCAAACATTTCAGCAGTGTTCATCTTCTGGGAAGTTGCAGGTATGAGCTTCCCAAGTTCTTGAGTTTTCTCTGTAATCTTTCTTCTCCTCTCCCTAGCAGCCATGCTTTGTGCAGACAAACTCCTTCCACTTCCACATCTGGTTCCAGATTTCTTTTTCCCCTCAACAGGTTTACTTCTGAACACTGGAGGATTACTACTACTGCTAC
This sequence comes from Cynanchum wilfordii, assembly GCA_025388415.1. Taxonomy (NCBI): domain Eukaryota; kingdom Viridiplantae; phylum Streptophyta; class Magnoliopsida; order Gentianales; family Apocynaceae; genus Cynanchum; species Cynanchum wilfordii. Next base: position 669,775 of record JAHSUH010002256.1, on the reverse strand, counting down.
TACTACTAACAAAATCAGGAAATGGTTCTTGAAAAAAACTTGGACTTGGGAATATTGAGAAACCATTAATGCACTGATGCAGGCCACCAGCAGCAGCAGGTATTATGATCTCTGAGCTGAAACTCTCTGTTTCATACCCTTTTTGGCGTTTCAAGTAGGGATAGGGCTCAGGAAGCAACAATTCTTGAGATTCCATGGTGAAAGGATCAAGAAGAGAAGAACATGATGAATCTGGTAATTCATAATTATTAATGGAATCAAAACCAAGAAGCAGCTGATCTGCAGACAGTGATGGACTAAAGAAACTCATCTCTGAGTTAAAATGGTGGCCCTCCTCCTGCATCATCATCAGCTCTTCCCAGTTTGGGTAGAAACTCAAAGCCATGGCTGAAACTCTGCTGCATAAACATGAAAAGAATTTTATAGTAACTGCTATTACATGAAAAAAACAGTTAGTTAGTACTATGAAACAACATTTGAGTTAATAATGTAATGAAACATTAATCAAGAAAAGATCTTGAAATTGGATATAAAGAAAGAAAAGAAAACCCATTACTTTGGAGAGAGTAGAAAGTAAAAAATAACAGTTTTACTGTGTGTGTAAAGAACGTGGGAAGTTATAACTGATAGAGCGATTTATGAGGTGATGATAAGTTATTTTAGTAACTGTTTTTTTCTTTCCCCCCCAAATTATTAGGGCAAATAATTAATTAAATAGCGCCGCAATTTATAATTTTTTTATTGTTACATATTTTGAATCGTTGGATGGATGAACTTGCAATCTTAGCCGTTAATTTTCTTTCTTTCTTTAAATTTTTTTGTTTACTGTTAACCCTAAATTAATCTTTGGAAGTTAATAGGAGCAGTTATTTCTCTACATAAATTAACATTATTTAATGGTTTAACATTATAATATATATATTACAATAACTAGGAGTTATTAGTATAAATGTAATTAAAGAATATTGTGAGGACTAAAAAGAAAAGAGAAAAGAGTTTGGACAAAGTCAAAGGTAGATTAACATTAACCATGAATCCTCGTAACAGAGGAAATTACAAGGAAAATAAAAAAACATGGTGGATGATAATTAGATTAGCCTACCTTCTTCTAACAACAACATTACAAATAATTAGAAATTAGTAAAAACAAAAAATTGACAACAACAAAAAAGAAAAAGACAACATTTTTGGACGTCAAATTTATAAGGATGATGAATGATGATGATCATCAGTATCCAATTTGAGCTTTTTTTGATGATTTGGAAGAAGGGATTCATCAACTAAATTCATTGGAACCAAACACTTTTCAGAACTATATAACTTTTCTTGAATCAGAGTAGAACCAAGAAGAAGTTCTGCTATTCCTTTGCCATTGTTGTCCATTAATGAATCTCCATTACTTTCCTGCAATTAATTCCTAATCAGTTATACATATATATATATATATGTATGTATGTATATATAGTATATTTCTAAGAAAGTTGTTAAGTTGATGAATGAATGAATACCTGGAGAATTTGAAGAATCCCAACTTGGGCTTGCAAGAATTTGATGTACTTATAAGCAGCTTGAAACATGTCAGCAGTGTTCATCCTGTGGCCACCAGGAATCAGCTTTCCTAATTCTTGAGTTTTTTCAGTTATCTTTCTTCTTCTCTGCCTTGCAGCTATGCTCTGAGCAGACAAATTTTTCCCTCCTCCACTGCCATCGCCGGCTCCACCGGGTTTCTTCTCCTCCACAGGTTCATGATGAGTACTAGTAATAGTACTAATGCTTCTGCTACTGTTGTTGTTGTTGTAGTAAGTCAGAGGATTAGAACCAAAATGATCAAGAAATGGACCGACAAAAATCCCCTGAGACAATGTTGTTGGTTCTTCAAAGAAAGTACTCATGTTTGGGATAACAAAATCAATGTCCGAGTAATTCAAGAAGCTCTTTTCCTCTTCCTCGTACACTTTTTGACGTTTGTAAGAATCATGAAATTCATAATCACAGTAATTATTAGCAGCTGGAAAGATTTCAGGTGGAGATGATGAAGTAGTACTAGGAAGCAAAGAATTATTATAATGGCTGCTGTTTGATTCCTCTTCCCAAAAAGGAGAATTATGATCAAGAAAAGTATCAGAAGAAAAGAAATTGGAATCAAATCCAAGAAGAAGCTGATTATCATCATAATAATAATCAGGAGCCACCAGCTGCTGCTCTGTTTCTGTCTCTGTTCCAAAGAAGCTCATGTCTGAGTTGAGTTCAGCTTCTAACTCTTCCAACTTTGAGTAACAACAGCTCATCATAGCCATTCCAAGCCAAAACCCTGCTGGAACAGTAAACAATCTCCATTACAAACCTCAAAAACTTCCATATCCAAGAACAAGAAGAACAAGAAAACATGAAAAACATTTAGAGTTAAAGATAACTGCTTTCCATGAAAAACCAGTTACATTGAGAGTTAAAGATATACATATATATATATATATATATATATATATATATATATATATATATATATTATATATATATAAGCAATAAAGAAAAATCATGAAGAAAGAGAAAAGATTTACTTGAGAGAGAGAGAGTGGGATAAATGCTATAATTACTATAAAAAGTGTCTTAATACTCAGTTGTACTCTGCTTTTGTACGTACTTTGTTGAATATCAGTAGACCTCAAGATTTTTAGTTTTTTTTTAACCTTAAACAAACAAACAAACAAGATATAGATACAATCCCTTTGTCTCTAAGAGATGTGAGAGAGAGAGAAAGACTGTATGTGAGAGAAAGAGAGAGAGAGAGAGGGAAAAGTGGAGTTATGGAGGTTAGTGAGAGTGAGATTTATGAGGAGAAAATGATAACTGTTTTCCATGTTATTAGGAGAAGAAAGGTAAAAAAAAAAATTAATTATCTATATTAATATGCATAATTTACTGTTGTACTATTTTTAACCATTGGATTAACTTAATTGATAATCATAACCATTGATTCTCGACAGTTATTGATCATTAACCTAATTAGTTACTAAGTATTTTACTTATATACATTATACTCTATAGTGAAGAGAGAAGGGGGAAACCCGGTTCTTGACCGAGTAAATATATAATCATGTGCAAGTTAACCCGGTTCATTTATTTATTTATCATTATTGAAAAAGACAAAAAGACCCTTTTGGTTAGTCTAGGTTGAAAGAATTGGTCAATGAGGATGGATAGGGTAAAAATAAACTTGATATTTATTCTTACAATGTGTTATTTCTTATTTTGATGAAATTTATTTGTAAAAATACAATATTTAAAGTAAAAATGAATGTGATAAATATGTTAAGATAAATAAAATATTTAAAATTAGAATAAAGATTTGGTGTCCAATTGAGATCTTCATTTCCACTGTTGAAATAAAAAGGAAAAGATACAACAAAATTAGTTGTTTTGAGTTTAAGTAGTAGGATGAAGAATTTTCTCAATTAGCATTTTGAGATTTTTAAGGGCTTTTGGAATCTGGGTTGGGAGCCGGAGATCAAGCAGGTGAGGTTTATGTGATGTGAAAGTCTTTTGGCTTTTTTTGATTTTTCTTTAAATGAATGATTTTTGGGAAAGTTCTTGTTTTTGGATGGTTTGAGTCGACATGGTTTTTGTTTCTTGAATTTTTGAATGATTTGGGTGTTGTTAATTACTTGTTAGGTAATTGCTCGTATACTGCAATGTCTGATAATGGAAAATGGAGTCTGATTCTTATTGCTTTTTTTGTTGTTTTCCTGAGAAAGAACAGACCTTGGAGGGATTGCAGTCTTCATTTTTCTTTTTTCTTATTCAATTTCTTGAGGTGATATCGTGAAATAATTAGTTTCTATCATTTAGATGTTTGAATAGCTTTTTAGTTGAAGAATTTTCTCTGTAATTTTTGAACAAAGGGCTTCTCTTTGCATTCTTTATGTTTTTTAGTGTTGAAACCATGGAATGGAAGAGAAAGCTGTTCTGATGAATAACCAATTGAACTGCAGACTTTTAACTCATACTCTGAAGCACATTTTTGAAGGAAAGCAGGCTTGAACTTATAGTTTTGTATAAGTCTGGTTTATGAAAGCATAATGGATGACCAACAACGATCTCTCCTCCTCAAAGCTTCCTCTCGTACCTCTCCTCCACAAGGTCGAATTTTTACAGAACTTTCAAAAGTTAACAACTTCTTGATTCTTATTTCTGACTTTTGTTTTCCCATTTGTGTTGCAAATTAAATCAGGTGCCCAACTATCCTATGGTACAGCTGGGTTCAGAGCAGATGCATTATTGCTAGAATCAACAGTGTACAGGATGGGGGTATTGGCAGCTCTAAGATCATTCAAGACTGGTTCTGTGACTGGTTTGATGATCACTGCTTCTCATAACCAAATTTCTGATAATGGCATCAAGGTGGCAGACCCCTCGGGTGGAATGTTGACTCAGGAGTGGGAGCCCTTTGCTAATGCGCTTGCTAATGCGCTTGACTCTCAAAACCTCCTTTTGGTATCTCTTATTTGTGAATTTCAGTTCTTTAACAAAAAAAAAAAAAAAAAAAATAAAATAGTCAATTTGAAGATCTTCAAAAAATCATTCTCAGTTTAATTGTTGAAACAGGTGATAGAAACTTTTATGAAGGTCGTAGATATCCCACTTGGTGGTGAACATAAAGCCAAGGTATTGCTGGGAAGAGATACAAGGCCTAGTGGAGGGTCTTTGCTTGAGGCTGCTAAAGAAGTATATTTCATCCCTTTAAGCTTATTAGATATTTCTTTTTACACTTAATACGGTCATGAGCTTGTAGTAATTCAATGATTATATGCAAAGTGCATGTTATGTGAAAGTATAGCTGATCAAGCTAAAGAGTTCAAAGAATGTCGATAATCCCTTTACCCGTTGTGGCTCAATTATATATCTAGCATCTCAAATTGCCAGTTTCAAAATCCTATTTGAACTACCAGAGATACTGAACTAGCTCTGTATAAAGCAATAAATGCTCAATGGATCTGATAGAACATCTTGCACTCATGTTGATTTCAGGGAGTTGAATCAGTTATGGGAGCCAGTTTCATTGATGTAGGTGTGGTAACAACACCACAATTGCACTGGATGGTTCGTGCTATGAACAAGGGCATGGAAGCATCTGAACATGATTACTATGTTCAGCTCTCAACCTCTTTCAAGTAACTTTGGACTCTATATATATATATAGTTTTTTTTTATGCTTTGTAGTCTCGTAATTTTGTTTGTCTTGAATGGGTAATTGTTTACTGCTATACTTTTAGGTGCTTGTTGGAATTGATCCCACAACAAAATAGAACCAGTAATCCCAATGATAAATTGATTGTGGATGGGGCAGATGGTGTGGGCGGAGAAAAGATTGAAAATCTCAAGAAAATGTTAAGTAGTTTGTGCATCGAAGTTCGTAATTCTGGTGGAGGTGTGCTAAATGAAGGTGTTGGTGCTGATTTTGTGCAAAAAGAGAAAGTTGTGCCTCGCAGTTTTGGTTCTACTGATGCCGGGAAGAGGTGAGCATCCTCACAACATATTACTTACCATTCATTTTCCAACAGAAACTAATTCTCCTCGAGTTTATGGTAATAGAAACATTTTACTATGCTTAATGGATTTACTACACTATGTTTTCCCACTCAATGCTTAAATGGTATTTATGTTTCAGGTGTGCCAGTTTGGATGGAGATGCTGACCGGTTTGTATATTTCTTAGTGCAACCTAATAGTGATAGGATCGACCTTCTTGATGGTGACAAGATAATGGCTCTGTTTGCTTTATTTGTCAAGCATCAACTAAGCATCCTTGAAGACAGTAAAGATACAAAGACCAATAATCTTCACCATACACGCCTCGGAGTTGTGCAGACAGCATATGCAAATGGTGCTGCCACTGATTTCTTAAAAAAGTTGGGCCTAGAAGTTGTGTTTACTCCAACTGGGGTCAAACACTTACACGAAAAGGCTGCTGAATATGATATTGGGATCTATTTCGAAGCAAATGGGCACGGAACTATCTTATTTTCAGAAGATTACCTAAGTTGGTTGGAGAATAAACACAATGATCTTTTGTTGACTTCAAAAGGTTTTTTTAGTTTATCCTGGTTGTAACTATCATATTACTTTGAACTATTTAAGCCTCTCTCACACAATTGGTATCACTGGCATCTTGCAGGTTCAGAACAACAAAAAGCTGCTTCAAGGCTTTTAGCTGCCAGTAAATTAATCAATCAGGCTGTAGGAGATGCTTTGAGTGGGTTGCTCTTAGTGGAAGTTATTTTACTACATTTCGGATGGTCCATCCATAAATGGAATGAACTCTACCATGATTTACCTAGTAGACAGATTAAGGTTAGTCTTCCATGAACTCATTCTTCAATTCTTGATTTCTTATTTGCAATATATTATTACATACATACATATATATCCATTCATTTCATGTTTAGGTAAAGGTTGTTGATAGAGCAGCAGTAGTTACAGAAAACGCGGAAACTATAGTCGTGAAGCCTGATGGGATTCAAGAAGCTATAGATGCTGTAATCAGTGAGTTTTCATCCCTTCATCTTCTAGACAAAAGTAATCTTAGTAACTGAAAAAAGTAATCCTTTCTCTCCATAGGAAAATACTCGAAAGGTAGATGCTTTATTCGACCATCAGGAACAGAGGATGTAATTCGGGTATATGCAGAAGCATCTACACAAGAAGCTGCAGATGATCTAGCTTATTCTGTTGCAAAAACTGTGGATCATTTTCTTGGGTGAACTGGTATTATTATGCATGCTAACATACAAAATAGATACAGTTCTGTTTTTTTTTTTTTTTGGGTTCTTTGCTGCCCCCTTACAAAAGTTCACTGGCTCTGGATGAAATTGTTGGCATCACTAACTAGCATTTTTTTGTATAAACATCTTTTGCCTGGTAGCTCTGGTGCTTGCAGAGACAGATAATGAGAAGAGCTACCAAACTGATCTGCTATGAACAAGATCTGTTGCTGAGACTAATGATGATCTTGAAATGTAATGTCTTGGAAGAAAACATGAAATTGAAAGGGTGTATTTGTATTTGAAATGAGTTTTCTTTAGAAAAAAAGAAAAGAAAAGAAAAGAAGATATATATATACATACATATATTTTTTTCATTCTAAAAATTTTGTACTTGTTTGGACAACATTCAAAAGAAAATTAGTCTATAAAAATGTAATGATTTGTAGACCAAATCTTTGTTATTATATATATATATATATATATATATATTTTTTTTTTTGCCAAAAATTAAATCTTTAGTGAATCAAGTGAGTATTAGGAAATGAATATTTGACATTCTACAATCATTTGGTCCACATAAAATTTTTCTTAAAAATGTCACATGTGGTTTTTTTTTTCCCCCCCTCTAATACACTAACTAGAAAAAGATATAATTACAACTATATAATTTATTCTATTCAAGAAATAAAATATTAATAAAAAAACCAATTATTTCTAAAAGATTTATTTAATTTTGTTCTTGAGTTGTGTTTAATACAAAAATTTTGAATAATAAAAAAGAATAATATTTATCCAATAAAAAATTATATTCTTGATATTTTAAAAATACTTTGTCATTTTTTATTCTCTAGGAATTACATTCATGATCTCTCTCATATTTTACAAAAATTTTAATTTTAGTCCTAAAATTTTAATTTCTCTGATTTTGATACACACAAAAAAAAAAAAAAGAGGTGATTTTGGAGTTGGAGCGGAGGAGAGGAACACTAAAATTAAGGAAAAAGTTGTATTCTTCAATGGAGAGTGGCTTCTTTGTAGCATATGATGGGGACTTTGTTATGCATTTTTGAGGATTATCATTCCATCCAAGATGTTTCGCCAAATAGAAACCTCTGCTGGAGAATTTATCTTGGTTAGTTATTTTTTCTCTCTTTTTGTTTCTGAGCATGACCCTTTTTTTCTTGGTTAATCGAATTGTATTCTTTTCCCTGTAAGTAACAGTAATCCAATGGAAGGAAATTTTCGTAAATGGGTTATATTTGTCTTATTGAGGATTCTGATGGTGGGTATGGTGGCTATGGTGTAAAAGGATTTTGCTTAAGAACCCCTTTAGCAGGATATTTCAGTGTTATATTGTATTCTTGGCTTGAAGACTTTATTCAGGAAATTGAGTTTTGTTGTTTGATCTTGGTTGTGGAGAATGAAATTTGAAAAGACTCGTTCTTTCATGGACAGATAGACTATCATCATCATATCCACCAAACTTGCCCTAAAAATTTTCAGATTACAATTGACTGTGCTAGCAAAATTTCTTAGGAAAAGATAAAAGATTGTGTGGAGGGGTTTTTTGAGGGATTGGGTTCTTTTTTTTTCTTGCTTTTATATATTGAAGACATGGAAGTTGACTTTGTTATACCCCTTGATATTGGAAAAGCAGAATTTTGGAAGATGGATTTGCTGATTGGCATGAAAAATGCATTTGTAACACTTATCCATGGACAATAAAGTGGAAGTCGCTTAGCATTTTGTTTTGATGAATTATATTGGTTTGGAAGCAAGTAAAATGTTGGGTATACTTGTTTATTTGGTTATTCACGAAAACAATTAATTTGGTAACTGGGCTATACCAAGAATGGTAATATTTTGCTTTCAGGGATGGCTTTTGCTTCATTTGCTTATAATCTCAAGGACCAGAATGTGAAGAATCTCTGGATATCAACCTATCTGAAGAATACACATGGGATAGACATGCTGATACAGTAATGAAGCAAAAGATGTGCAAACTGTAGATTCATAAAAGGTTATGTTCATCTTCATTTTTCTAGTGTTTAGGAACACTGAATACCATTATAATTTTTTGAACATATAGGGTGTTGTTCAAATCTTCTTTTTTTATAGTATAGGAACATCATTCTAGCAGCTAAATAACTTCACTGAGATTTTTATGTGAATGAAGAACTAAATCTATGAGTTATTTTTGAATCGGTTATAATTTTTTGATTCAATAATTTAAACATTTTTTTTTCCTTTTGTGTATTGATTTATTGTATTTGCTAAAGAAAATATTTTATTTAGTATTTTGCATAGAAATAAAGGATTACATCTGTAATACTTCTATTGTATTGCTTTAGTAGATGTTTCTTGTTTCTAGCTTATCAACTTATATATGGAAGTTATACGCCATACTGATTAGATATTCTTATTTGGCACGTGACGCACGTTTGCAAAACACTGATTTCGCCGAGCAACCCCACCTCATTAATTGTCGAATCCGCATCTATCAGATTGTTTCAAAAGAGGAAAATCATCCGGTATAAATTTAAGAAGCAAAGGACTTCAAATTCTATATGCTTCTATAGATATATGTCCATTCATGGAAAATGCTATGGAGCAAAGAGAATTCCCTGAGGATGTCATCTTCTCGAACATCCTTCCGAGGTTGCCGGTGAAAGCTCTAGGAAAATTTACCTTGGTAAAGAAAAGATGGTATGTCTTCATTAAATCTTCTTTCTGTATTCAGAATCATTTAATTCAATCTAATTCGTGTTTTGGAAATGAGAGTTCTGCTGGTTCTCTTTTGTATGTGTTTTTAAGTAAACGGCATCAAGAAGAATGTGGGCAACTGTTTACTGAAGGCCCCATTGGATATAATAGCATCTCAAATATTAAATCTGTGAATTTTCTGAAGGAGGAATCAAAGTTCGCTGTGTTTGGTTCATGTAATGGCTTACTTTGTGTTACTCCAGAACATTATACGAGGTATGGCCGGAAACTTTATCTTTGGAATCCTGTCATCCAAAAATTCCGAACTGTTTCAGATTCTACATGCTTCAATATCTCTGGCCTCATCACAGTAGTACTTGGTTGCTGGTACAGTTTTGACGAAAAAGATTTTAAGGTGGTAAGGGTCATGGCTTTATTAGAACGTTGCCAAGCTGAGGTTTACAGTCTCAGGACAGGTTCGTGGAGGAAGATAGAGAACGTATCAGCTAAGTGGATCATCCTTCACAGTAGGGGAGGGGTTTTTGTAGATGGCTGTGTCAATTGGCTTGGTTACCGTCATGGGAACACCTTACCGTTGGTTGTGTCTTTTGACACTATAACAGAAGTATTTAAGACTTCTGAGTTGCCATTTCTGGACCTTACTTCCCTTTTTCTCATGGACTACAAGGGATCACTAGCCATTTTTGAGGGAATGGTTAATCATTGGAGTTTATGGGTACAGAGAAAGAATGATAAGGCAACAAGCTATTGGGTGAAATTGTGTAATGTGGTATCAACAGAAAGACTTTATCGACCAGTGGGAACTTCCATAAACTCTGACATTTTGCTTGTCATGAATAACTTCTATTTGGTTGGATATGATATTAAAGACAAGAGGTTGAAGAATATTGATATACCTGTATATCTTCGTGACTTCAGTCACTGTGTAAGATTCAGAGAAAGCTTGCTTTTACTAGATGATTAAACTGCAGTTTACGCGAAAAAGGTAAGAATGTTTTTTCTTCTTATATATTTTGCATATGAATCTGCTACTCACTTTTTTAACATATTGTTTTTCCTCCTGGGATTCAGTAATCAGTACTTTATATCAAATCCAAATGTGATTCTGCAATGGTTTCTTGGATATGTGGTCTTCATTCTGCATCTACTCTGCATTACAGGTTGAAATTTATTCCTAATCTTTCATGAATCAAGCTTCTTTTTCAATTGTTTCAGGTCATTGTGAAGAATTCTTTAGGCGCAATCCTCTTGCGATCCTTTTAGTAGTCCAGATGAAGATATGCTTTAGAACCATAGATTTGGATTTAGCAATTGTCAGTTCTGCAATGCTGTTTACTCAGAACTAAATTTAAACTTTGATTTTCCATTTTCGTTTTTAGATTATTTCAGATGATAGCTTAACTTACTATATGTTTTTTCTTTCTTTCTGATTTGAGAATTATGCAAGTAAAAACACTGGGATTCACCATTAGTGCTTGTTTCTTTAATTTCTGATATCATATTTGCACTATTTTTTTTTTAATCTTTGGCTATGAATGAAACCCTTTTTCCTGTCTGGAATTTGGGTTCTGTCAAATCCACTGCTGTCACAAGAAAAAACTGATCTTCTGCAAGTCTAATTCTTGCTTGGAAGAAAGTTTCATCCAGTCTCTTACATTACACAACAAAGTATGACTTTTTGTAACATTCATAATACGTTTTTTTAATAATTTGATGTACTTATGTGCAAATAATTCATATAATCTGATAGCACAATATAATAAGTATACATATTATTGTCAAGATTTCTCACTGAAACAGACCTTAAAATGCTTCTAAACAAGGCTATGAAACGAGGTTCTCCAATAAATAGTGTGATAATACTAATACGTTGAAGGATAATATTGCTTATTAACACAGTTTTAAATCAGAAAATGAATGGATATTAAGTATACTAAGTATACAAAGCTGGCAACTCGGTAGGATTTGAACTTCTGCAAAACTTTGGGTTAAGAAAGAACTCAGCAAGAACAATAACAATGTAACTTTTTTAGTTACTTTTCTGTCACCTCATCATCACCAAAGGCCACATGAAGTATTTGACTGTAATCATCAACGAAATGTACATCAAGACCCTCTTTAACATTATCAGCAAGTTCATCAAAATCTCTTCTGTTTGCTGATGGAAATATGATGGTTTTCACATCACTCCGTCTTGCAGCAATGGTTTTTTCTTTCACTCCACCAATAGGGAGGATCTTACCAGTAAGTGTGACTTCTCCTGTCATTGCCAAGTCTTTCTTAACATGTTTATTCATGGCAAGAGATAATAGTGATGTTATCATGGTGCACCCTGCACTAGGACCATCCTTAGGAGTAGCACCGGCTGGAACATGAAGATGAAGATGGGAATTTGCGAAGAAAGTATTGCTAGGATCTTTTTGGAGTAATATGGCACGAGCAACTGTGTGAGCTATCTGTGAACTTTCCTTCATCACATCTCCAAGTTGTCCAGTAACAATGAGCTTTCCTTTCCCTTCAGCTTGTTCAACAATGGTTGTTTCGATATACAATGTTGAGCCACCCATTGCTGTCCAAGCAAGACCCATGACTACACCAACTGGAGTTCTATCAAATAAGCGCTCTGCGTGGAAAACAGGTTTCCCCACAAATTCAGCCAGATTTGGTGCATCAACCAGCACCTTATCCACTGGTTCAGCAACCTTCTCAACCTCAACAGTGCCCTGCAATGTGACAAACACAAAAACATCCATTTTTGTTCTACTGAAACTTCTACCATAGACAATGCAATGCCCAACTAAGGTAAAGATTTTAGAGATACCTCTGAAGCTCCCGCTTCTGTGATTGGAGGATGATCTATTTGGTCAGCTGGGGTATCAGCTAACTTCATTTCAGATTCTACACTTGTTTCAGATGCTTTGTCAGCACTGCTTAACAGTATAGATCCCGCAGCATCTTGAGATTCTGCAAGGGGTTGCTCATCCAGTGCTCTTTTTCGCACAAGTTTTAAGGCTATCTGCATGCTACCAATAAATTAGTTCAGTAATTCAAGCTGAATGACATCATAGTTTCAACTTTGATGTTAGAATTTAAACTAAAGAACCCATTAGCAAAGAAGAGGGAGCAGGTTTAACCTTGCGATAGATCTTCTCAATTTGCTTCTGAAGATTCCTCACCCCAGCTTCTCTGCAATAATTCTCAATCAGAGCAAGAAGTGCTGCATCTGTCACCTCAACCTGGAAACAATAAATGCACATATCATTAGTATTGTAACAGCCTTCTGGATAAAAACCCAAGGAGACAGAAAGAGACCTCTTCAGGCTTGATGCCACATGCTTCACGAGTATTCTTCTCTAAATAGTCTCGAGCAATGTGCATTTTCTCATCAGTAATGTAACCAGCAATGGAAATTATCTCCATTCTGTCTAAAAGAGGATTGGGTATTGTTTCAATGACATTCGCTGTACAGACAAACAAGACCTGCAATTCAAAATGAGAAAGAAATCCTCAGCATCAAGGCAGACAAAAAGATGATCTCATACGATAGAGAGAAATGTGAATGTTCTGTTCACACAATGGAATTTCTTTCTTCAATTATTTGACTTCCTCATCCAGAAAGTAGTGTTCATAAGAAAGTGCTTGAAACACCATATTTAAAAGACATAAGAATGAACTGACCTTGGATAAGTCAATTGCGACATCAAGATAGTGATCAAGAAAATTAGCATTCTGCTCAGGATCCAGAAGTTCCAACATAGCACTGGCTGGATCACCTGCATGCCCCCTTCCCAACTGCTCCAAGGCAAGACAAAAAGAAATAATGAGTAAAAGATAACAAATCCAGGGGAAAAAAAAAAAAAAAAAAAAATCACAAAATAACATTTGACAAGCCCTTGTGCAGGAAGAACACAAACAATGTGAACATAACATCTTCCCACTTCCAACTATTTCTGAAGGATAAATTAATAAAGAAGATTCAGAAGAAAAAACCTCAAATTAAATCTTATACTACCTTGTCAATCTCATCAATCAAAACAAGAGGATTAGAAGTTTCAACATTTTTCAGACATTGCACCATCTTCCCTGGCATGGCACCAATATAGGTTCGACGATGCCCCTTCATGTGTATTCCAAGGTTAATCAGTAAAAGTTAATCATACAACCTAAAAAAGACCACCTGGTTCTTGACTCATTCAATACCTTTATTTCAGCAACATCAGACAAACCTCCAACAGAAAATCGATAGAACTTGCGGTTCAAAGCACGAGCAATTGAACGACCAATGCTTGTTTTGCCAACTCCAGGAGGACCAGAAAGGCAGATGATTTTGCCTGACATCAGTTAAAAAATGCTGAAGCTCACAATAAAAAGTATTCCTACATAGACTAACATTTTAAGCAGATTTCTTCTTAGACTGTCAAACAGTCAACATATTCATACACCTAAAATCAGTATTCATGAGATAGAAAAATAGTACTCCAACTCCCTCTCTATAATTCATCTTATTGTGCCTGATTTCCTAGAAAGTAGAAACTGTAATATAGTATAACAAATTGAGGAACACATGGATCCGTAAGTACTTCCCATAGATTAAGAAAAATAATATATCACAATGCCATTTTAAAAAATAAAAAAAAAAAATAAATAAATTTGGTCCCCCCAACCAGAATGAATTAGATATTGTGTGTGGTAAGGCATATCAATGGGGCAATCCTCACAAAACTGCAGGAGGAAGTAGTGCTGCTTCATATTTTGTATTTAGCAGGCATGGAAATTATTTCGATGGTGAGTGCAATATGAGAAATTCTAAATGCTAATCTTCAGTTATAATTGTACACAAACAAAACCAACCTTGTGAGGATCCTCTCAGTTTCCCAACAGCTATAAATTCCAAAATCCTTTCTTTAACATCAGTTAAACCATAATGATCTTCATCAAGGATCTTTTGTGCTCGTAGGATATCAAAGTTCTCGTCACTGCACATAATACATCAAACCAGCCACAGGAAACCACCATTAATTGGAATTATTAGCAAAGCAAATTAATAATTGATGAAAAAATCTAGCCAGTGGAGGGGAAGGCAGGGGGGATGACTAAGATCTTGTCCAAGTAATTGCGTCAGAGCTCATTAATTTCCAGTGAGAACCATACAAAATCAAACGTGTGAAATTACTAGTCAAAATCAAGAAAGCCTTTCTCTTTCTGTTTTCCAACTGCTCAAGAGAGCAAAAAGCTCAAAACTACTACATCTGGATGACCAGATACATAATCCTCACTTTAGAGTATGGAATAAGGTGGGAAAGAATAACCACGAACCTGTAAATGCCCCATGGCAAGGCAGTCAACCAATCAAGATAGTTACGTGTCACATTAAATTCACTTGAACTGGCCTCTAGCAACTGTAGTTTTGTCAGTTCTTCTTCAATTACTTGCAGGACATGCTGAGGGCATTTCTCCTTCTTTGGCTCAAGCCTTTCCCTAAATTTCGCTGCAATTAAGAATAAATAATGAAAATTAAGGAGAGCCATTTTGTAAAAAGAAGAGTATCTGAGGACTATACCATATAGTGAATAGATGTTATCAGGATGCTAAGATTGGAATAACGATTTCAAACAAAAAAATACTTGTGTTACAAATGTGCTTAGCTACACAATGAAGCAAAGGTTCCATATTCTCAATCAGATGTCATTATAGCATATGACACCAAATAATTTACCAAATAATTTACCAAAAAAACTGTGCAACAGAAGCAAAACCAGAATATGTCAAACAATTCTTAAATGAAGACCTATACATGACAGAGAACAAACCCGAAAGTGCTGTTTTGTCATCAGCCTCCAATCCTAGTTCCTGGATCATGAAATAAAACCATGTTCAGAAAATGTCAAGAGCCTTAATGGTAGTGACGCATATAGATAACTATGATTTTTAGTGGATCACCTTTTTTATGGCTTTAAGTTGCTCATTCAACAAATAGCGGCGTTGCTCTCCACTAATCTTTTCTTCAATTGCTTTTGCAATTGATTCCTAGTTAGTAAAAATATTAAGAAGGGATCAAAAGGCATGAAGATTTTTCCACCTTACAAGCTGAAAAAAATGTCACTATACCTGAATTTTACTGATCTCCAGTTCTTTCTTTACAAGTTCCAAAGTAAGTTTGAGCCGTGCAGGCACCTGTATAAGCACCACTAGAATTAAGCTACTGATGGCTCACAAAGTGAGACTTTTTAGGAAAATGGCATTTCCAGTATACAGAAGACTCCAGTATTATTTGTCTTTCATATAACTGTATTAGCAATTAGTGGAAACACAAATATACCACATCTCTTTTCAACAACACTAGAACACATTTCTGCATGCTAAATTCTTAAATAGCAAAAGAATCTCCCAAAGAAATTATCCTTATGAAAAATAAATACGATTAATAAGTACATAGCTAGTAATTAATATAGCTAACGATCATTTTCATTAACCACTTCATGTGTTCAAAATACACCAGCATTTTAAACCTTGTTTGAATGTTATTACATCCTTGAAAGAAAATCACATTCAACCAATAATTCCTCTCCATTAATAAAACCCTAATCTTTAGTTTATTATATTATTTAGTTGAAGATAGAATCTGGAATCACAGAATTAATCCACCAGAAACTGACCCATTTGAATGTTGAATTCAGTGAGGGACACCCAAGATTGGAGAGGGTCAATTTCTTTTTTCCACTTTCTGGTGGTTTTCTTCTTTAATCAGTTGTGATTTTTGTGCAAAAGCAGGTGAAGACAAACCATTAAGATCCAAAGAATTTCTTACATTGAATATGAGGAGTAAAAACACCTAAATTTATACTTATCCTCTTAAAGGGATGCATGAATAGCTTACATCTAGCTCTTCAAGCACTTGCTGACTCTGTAATTTGTTTGCTCCTGATATTGCTGCTCCAAAATCTGCTAACCTAGGATAATTAAAATCACCCACATGCTGTAGATATAAGAAGTTAGATAACTGTAAAATATGAAATAAATACACAACTAATTTATATGAAACAGATTTATTTCAACCAAATCAATATTTACTTCTTTCTCTAATTCAAAACCTTACTACACTTTCATCCCAACAAATCACCAAAGTGATAGAGGACCCAATACTTACTAAGATTAGATATATATATTTATATATATATATATATATAAACAACTTTAAATATCAAATATAACTTTATTTACAAAATTAAAAAATAGCATACACACGAAACTTCCACAATATTTCATTTCTCATCCATTTGCGCATTCATAATTCCAAATAAAGTCTTTTTTTTTTCCCCTTCATACATAATTAAGTATATGGTCCCACTGAAATAAATTCTCACAGTACAATAGTCAACATAGTGTTGAGACAATAAAGGGGAAACAATGGTCAACTCAATAGAAAATGGAGAAAAGTGTCCAAAAGAAAAGTAAGTAGTATACCAGAAGGCAACAGGATAACCTCATACCTGAGTGTAGGTCTGGACTTGATCTCTCCACAGAGAGCTAGTTTTCAGAACATCTCTCAAAGTGGAAATAACTTCAAATGAAGTTGCCTTAATGACATCATCATCCTTATCGTATGGTTTTTCCTGCAAAAGGAAAAGGGACAATTTTTTTACAAAGGTTATATCTTTGTCCAGGACACAAGTTGAACCAAGTCATGAAAGTGCAAATAAAAGAAAAATACCTTCAAGTGTTCAACTTTCACAGTGAGAGGATGTTCATCAACCTGCACGCACAGTCCTTCAGTCCTTGAAATGTTTATTCAGTGCCAAAACAAATATAGTTTTTCAAAAATCAACCTTGGAAACATCATAGCTTACTTTAGAAGACCTTGCATCTAATCTTAAGCAAGCCAAAATGAATGTGGTATAATTATTATAATAACAAACAGGCATGGCAAAAAGAAAGAATATTTTTTTCTGGGATCCAAGTAGTGATGTAACAAGTATCTTACTCACCATTTCTGATATTTGAATTCGCCTATGACCCATCAAAATAACCTGATCACCACTGATATTTGAGATCTGGACATAAATTCAGAAATTACCAATATTAGGAATATATATACACACGCCAGCAAGGAGAAATATTAGAAATTTCTAGATACAGTCGCAAGATTTTGAAGTCAAGGATCACATTTGATAGGGTTGCAAAACTGGAAAGTTCCTCTGGGAACAGAATTAGTAGAGGAAATAGCATAAGGGTAATTCATCTTTACCCCAAGAGAAGAGAAAGATAGAGAAATGAGGTAAAGAATTACCTGAACAAGTGTACCAACTTCATGGAGGCGGTTAAGCAACTCTTTCCCCTTAAGTTCAAGGGCACTCTTCCCAGAATCCACACTAGGGTCAGCATCTGGTTCATCTTTAACAAGGAAAGCCCCAGCATAAGGAGCTTGCCGCTTTCGACTTTCTACTAGTGCTGCTAACAACTTGGGATCCTGCAGATAAGTCACATACAATTAATAGATGTATACATCTCGTCCAGTTCTTTAACTCATGTAATCTGCAAAGACCAAAACATGCTGATTGAAACATTTTATGTTCATTCCACCGGTAGCAGATTAAATATCAGCAATGTCATCTAACGAAAGAATGGTAAGTGAGAGAATACTTTACATATTTTGATCCATCACGCTTAAGAGTTCATCTTATACAATCGATTAAACTACAAATAGTTACCTTAAAAGAAAAGGCTTCTGAAAAATTTTAATAAAATAACAGTGGATTTCCTATATGCAGAAGAAATCAGGAATTTGTCATAATGAATCACTTAGATTAAATGATGTTCGAGGGGAATATATATACCAGAGAAAAAAGTATCATACTTACTTCAGAGAATCTAATTTATACATCAAAAAACTCATAAAGGCATACTATACCTTCACATATATTGGCATATAAAATCCGGGAAATAATGGTCTATGTGTCAAAGGCAATGCTACGACCTGCAGAAGCAAATAAAAGATCCTGCCCATTAGTCCTTCATATAAGACACTCTTTCATTGCTAAAAGCATAGATAACAGAAAAAGAAACCACAGGCAATGAATAAAATAGTTATATTAAAAGGCACCTTCCTATTTGTAATTTAAAATAGCAAATTTAACCCCTTAAATCACATTTCTCCCCACCTCATTGAGAATAACCTCATAGATTTCCAATAATTATGTTTCTATTATATATATATATATATATATATAATATTCACTCTTGCTTCACACCATAAAAGTGCATTATGAATTAAACTAGTAATCCCATTACACAACAATAGCAGCAAAGAGATAAATATGTATTATGTACAACTGCAATTCCTATACTTTTTCAAATCAGTAATATGTACAAACTAAAGCCCAAAACTTTTAAGCATAAAAAGAAAAAGTCAACTAGAACTCCAGTCCTCACTAACCGTTAAGCAATCTTCAGGTCTGAAGACTGTTGGGACTATAGCAGAAGAAGACTTGGATTCAGCATCCTCCCCTTCAGACTCGACTCGTTTAGCCTCGGAGCCAGATTCCAGAGTCGGGTCAGACCCATCACTGGAATCCGAGCAGAAGAATCTCCTATAAAAATAAGAATCTCTACTGGTACAGGGGTTTTTAACGGAACCCAAAAATCGGAGCAATGGCGAGTTAGACTCCGTTCCATGCCGGAGATGGGTGCTAAACGGCGTCGTTGAGACGTGCCTACGAATCTGTGGACATGTTGAAGTTAACACCTTCAACATTGGGACGGAGAAAAATTGGAAATTGAAAAGAGAGAGATTAGGATTCGTGTTGAAACTGATTAGAAGTTTGGATGAACCGCCATTATCGTGTTCTTGAAGCTGAAAACAGAGCAGTCTTTTTCGACTTTTCTGGTAAACCCTGCATAAACCCTTTGCCTTCTTTGAAAAATATGCAATATCTATATTGTATGTATATTAAAAATAATTTTTTTTTTGGTAAGTATATTAAAAATAAATATTTCATATAAATATAATGATAAAAAAATTAAAATTTTAATTTCATATTGGATCAAAAAAAAAAAAATCATATTAAAATTATTATCAATTAATTGTCATAAAATTTACAATATTTGATAAAAAAATGATAATAATAAAGGATAATTAATATCTTCAAAAAAGAAAATTTCTTTTTCTTCAAAAAAAAAAAATTTCTTTTTCTTTTGGCTAATTTATTATTTCTTAGGACTTTAATGGAAATAGAACGCATTTCCAAAATGAGGTCAATGACTGCATTCCGACTTCTTGAAAACCAGTCAACCTCGTGGATACTTAATCCTTAAATTGAGAACCCAAATCTAAGTGTTTTTGTTAGATTAGATTACATTTAAGATTTCCATTCCAATTCTTCTTTGGACAGTAGATCTCCTTTCAATTACTACTGGCGAATTGCAGACTTCTCTGCAAACCCGAATCAAGAATTTTTTTTGCAAGAATTTGTTGTCTTTTACTAGCAGCAGCATAAGTAAGTAAAACCCACCAGGATGATTCTGCAGAAAAAGAGAGTTCATCTTCTGATATTCATTGTTGGGATCATTTCTCTCAGTATTACAGGTAAATTTGTTGGATTTTTTGGTTCGGAAATATATCCTAGCATTAAAAAAAGACTCCGAATTTATTGGAATTGTTTTGACGAATCTTGCCTTTTGTCCTAGAAGCTGTAGTCTATAGTTGAGATTTTTTGTGAAGTTTATAGTATTATTGTTATAGTTTTAAAAACTTTCATATATGGATGCCAGTTACTATTTTAGATAACCCTCTTAGTGATAGGTGAATGAAAGTGGAGAATTTTTCTTTATGATTTGCTATTGTAGAATTTTTAGTTCTGCCAAGTTTCATCTTTCATGTACTATGTTTTAGGTTTAGATCGAAACTATCTTGGGATATTTTAGTTCCCACGAAGCTAATATGATAGGTTTTTATGTCGGTAATGAAGGAATGAACTCGTGCTTGAAGTTGTAAGGTGCTACTTTTGTTTTCCATGAATGTAGTTCTGAACTCCAGTAGACTGAGCATTTGAGTTTAAGTGAGAGGTTATCCCATTTTAAATTGGAACAAAATATTGTACATCAGATGATTGAGTTACCGGGTTAGATCTATATTCAGAATCTAGAGTTCTTCCTTTTGTTATTGAACATGGATTATGCCTACAAACTTTGTGAGAACTAGGTGCATTTGTGTGTTCGTGTTTGAAACTTCTGTAGACAAACTTTTAAGAGCTGTAGACCTTGAAATATGTAACGAAACTCCAGAGTGTAGAAGGAAAAAGTGTGAAATCATATGCTTCTGGCTTCCATTGAGATTTTTTATATACAAGCTGAAATCTGGTGGAAAGAGGCTTTCTGGCCATGGAAATGACTAAATATATGTTTTGATACAGGGGAACCAATGGAAACTTTATATCTCCTTAATCTGATGGAGGAAAGAAGACCAATTCAGGACTTCTCTCTTTTCACTAGGGAGGATAAAAATGAAAGCTTGGTTATGAATAGAATATGATACATGAGCTTGTCTCTTGACTTGAAAGCAACACCACTATTGTCTCTAAGTTTTCCCTAAAAATATGATACATGGAACTAAAGGCTTAGAGAGATGAATGATCTCTTAAGAGGCTAATAGACCCTTCTCGCTAACTTCTTATGATTCTTCACCTTCTTCTATTTGTTTCCTGCATAATCTATGAAGCAGTCACTTGCTTATTGTGATATGCCTTGAGCTCTCTTTCACATATAATTTTTGGCACTTCATTGTTCTTCTAACTTGTAAGTATATAAGTATTTGGCAGTCTCAAAATCCCTCATGAGTCCACCTTTATAAATTCAATATTCTACCTTGTACCTGCAAGGAAATGCTATAGTTCTTCAATTTTCCAGCAGTTTTGCTCAATTTAACATGGTATCAAAGCAAGAGGCTATTGACTCGGCCCCATTTATTGTTTATTGTCTATACATTGGGATTGTTATTGAAAATCTGTGTCGGTCTAACATGTGAGGGACTGTGATAAATGTACTAATCAAACTCCTTTCTATTAGAGCTTTTAGATGAGGTAAAAGTTTAACCATCATCAATTGCAGTCACTGACCTTTGTTCCATATTGGTATCTTTAATATGCTATTCTTTTCCACCATGTGAGCTTTTGGAGTAAACAAATGAAGTATACTTGTAGGTATGATAGAGGAAATTAAATTGAGTCCTAATGCAACTACATGATAGAAAGAAAAAGATTGTTTATCACTTTGATGGATGTGTGTCATGAACCCATTGCCATATTTAAATAATTTTAACAACTTTTTAATCTATGTATTAGATTTTTCCTTGTTTTCCTTTAGTGAAAATGACATTGCATTTTACTGGTTTTTAGCGGAATACTGCCGAAAGCTGGTTGGGGAAAGTGCTGCATCCA
The DNA here is from genome assembly GCA_025388415.1 of Cynanchum wilfordii. Lineage (NCBI taxonomy): Eukaryota > Viridiplantae > Streptophyta > Magnoliopsida > Gentianales > Apocynaceae > Cynanchum > Cynanchum wilfordii. Next base: position 647,860 of record JAHSUH010002256.1, on the reverse strand, counting down.
AGAGTGGACAATTTACTTTCTTGAATTGTTTTGATGGGGGCTCAGGAACTCTTGCATGTTTAGTAAAAGAGGGTGTGAAACTCTACGTTTACAATATCAGATCTTTTCATGTAGAAAGAAAAAGGAATAAAGCAATTGAGGTTGCAGTCGCTGATGCTATGTCACAAGGAATGACTGCCAAAGATGCTGCAAAGTATGCTCAAAAGGAGGGGGCAAAAGCAGCAAAACTGGCTACTCGGAAAGCCAAGCGCATTGTAGGCCCTATTATTTCTTCAGGATGGGATTTTTTTGAAGCACTTTATTTTGGCGGTACGATGACAGAAGGATTTCTTAGGGGCACTGGGACCTTGTTTGGGACTTATTACATGGGTTTTATAGGAGAGGAATCACTTGGGAGGTTTGGTTATTTGGTTGGAAGCCATCTGGGCAGTTGGATTGGGGGAAGAATAGGGCTGATGGTATATGATCTTGTAAATGGTGCAGAATACTTTCTTCAGGTGTATCAAATAGTAGAAAGTAAAACTGATGACATCCTATCAGGTGAAGTATATGAGACTTCTGCTTTTAGAAATTCTGAAGATTCCTTCACTTCTGAAGTGCCAACGTATACAAGTTTTGATGGTCCTGAAGATGTAAACATGGATGACGCAGCTAATCAAGAAACCATGGAATTTCGCGAAGAGTTCTGAAAGTAGGTAAATATCATCATCCTTTTCCTCATGTCTGGTCTCTTTGTATTTGGATCATGTTGAATTTTAGTTACACTTAGTTTCATATCAATAGTGTACAGAAATCAAATTTAGCCATGAACCTGCACTTCTACAAAATTGTTTGAGTTATGTAACTAGGAGAAGGTTATAAACCATTTTTAAAAAGATTGATTAGTATATGATGTATAAAAGACATTCTTTACTGCAATAGAAATAATGGCTTATGTGGTTATGCTTCAAATTCAGTGTTTGAATTTAGTGTAATGTTTGTTTAGGGATTTGAGCTGAAAAAATAATGGGGTGTATTGAGCTGTGAGACTGATTCTACTTATCTGGATTTATCAAATTCTCAGTTGGCAATTGTTTTCCCATATATATACATATTTCTTCTTGTCCATCTTGCTTCTGGGGGAAGGCCCTGAAAATGACATGTCTAGTGCATGGATTATTTGTTGAGAATTTATATTGGTAGATAATGTTAAAAGGATAAATTTAATCTCTTTCTGTGAACTTGAGCTCGTGTCTAAAATAGGTCTAAACTATAGAAGTGAGCACATTTAAGTCATGTCTACATTTAAATTCTCCGTTTCAACTAACTAGGTACAAAAAGAAGTTCTAGCCCTAAATGTTAAATGATTGTATACGTGAATAAGGAGTCAAACCTATAACTTTACTTACAGTTAGAAGAGCTTCTAGCTCACTTGTGCCTTGGAGTTCCAGAATTCGAATCTCTCGACCTCACTTTTAGGGAAATCCATTTGTAGTTGTCTTTTTTGGGTAACTTTCAAACTTGGGATTCTTGAACAACATGTTTTAGAAAGATACTTTTGATAGAATTGCTTCAACAGATAATTTTTCATATAATTGCATCAACCATTCTCTGCTCTCAAATTGCAAGATTCCCTCTATTTCAAATGGGAAAAAACTTTGTGAAGGAATTATGCAGTTCTTGAAACCTTCTTCTCTCATAAGCAACAAATAGTGGACAACATAAGTTAGAATTTTCTGGTATTAGATTTTAACCATACAACAAGTTCAAGAGCATCAAGAATGAAAATGCATAGAATTTGTTCAAAAATGACAGGGAAAAAAATTGATTGCAAAGTGTTGGGACATATGTCAATTCTTTCAAATTGCTTGGCCAAAATGATCACCACCATATATTACTGTTGGAAGCCTGCAAAAGAAAAGGTGGGATTTTTGATTTGGTTGGAGACGACATTTTTTGTCCCTTTCTTTCTTTCTTGGTACACAAAGAGTCAAAGAAATTTGACTTGATTGAAAATAACATATATATATATATACATATACATATACATATATTATGGTCCTAATTATTCCATCCCATAAAGCTCAAAAATCCCATTTCAAATTTCTACCCATATATTAACGATCAAATCTAAGAAAATAAAGGAAAAAAGATTTTAGCACAAGAAAAAAGTGAGACTAAATATGTTTTGCTTGTCCCAAAAGGCGTTCAAGAATTGATTAAAAAGATAAGAAAGGTGTCGAATTAATGCAGCGTCGAGTAGTCGCATCTAGGTTTAGAACTTGCCATAATTGTATTGTAGAGAGAGAAATGGTGAGGTTATGGGATTGAATTTGAAAGTTGAGAGAGAGAGAAAAAAAAAGAAAAAGAAAAAGAAAAAGAAAGAAAGTGTAGTGCTTCAACTTTGTTTGGCCATCTAGAATATTGACCCCAGAATAGGGCAGAGCACAAACTTTCACTACAGCATCTCATCTCATCTGATCTTTATAGAATGATCATCCCATTTTTTTTTTCTTTTACAAGAATATAATATATATATGTATATCATCTTCCTTTTTTTCATCAAATTGTACGAGTAATCGAAATCAAGGTAGCAAGTGGCAGTTATATGGGGGCTACCCACATTCTTTACTAACTAAACTTTTTATATATATATATATATATATATATATATATATATATATATAATCCTTCAAACTATATATACATATATATATATATCTAAAATGTAATAAACTAAGATTAAAGGAAATAATCTCCTTTAAGTTTCATTGTCCGAATAATAATGGAATGAGAATGTATATATGTGTATATAAATATATATGAAATGAATGTGGTATTGAACTTGGAATTGGGGAGAGACTTAAAAATAAAAGGAAAATGTTTCAAAGATGCCTCAATATCCAATTGATAGGAAGCACTATGATAAAGACAAAAGTGAAATCTGACCTCTCATTTGCACCATTCAAGGTGAAAATAAAGGCAAACAAACATGTAAGAGCATTATTGTATAATATTGGCATATAAACAAGTCAAAATTTTGCTTCAAAGAAAGAACTCTCATGACTTGAAATGTCAACATATGTCCAACAAAAAAAAAAAAACTTGGCCATTCAAATTTCATAAAGGGCACTTTTAAATTCTTTGTCAGAACATTGTGAATATTACATGAGGTTATGAGTTGAATAATTGTTAAGACATTTAATTCAATTCTTTTTTATCCGCTTAAAACTTTTAGAGAAATGATAATTTTTTTTGTTAGGCTATCTAGTTTTTGGAGTCATCACAATTTCGACTAATTCAGATTTGGCTCAAGTTAAACCCACAGAGTTGAGCTCTTACTCGGAGGAATGTCTCACCATGGTTTTTACATGGCGCTCATAACGAGTGTCAAACCCTTGACCTCGTGTAGTATTCACTATGCGCTTTCTCATTGTGTCAAACTAATAATATGTGACAATTTATCACTTTTTAACAATGGTATTTGAGCGGGAGATTTAAGGTTTAGTTTCCAGCTATTGCAACCCTCTCTATTGGTTTAAGTCATTCATTCAAGAATTAGACTTTGTAACTACAATTCGGAAAAAAAAAAAAAAAAAAATAATATTTAAATATGATAATTGTTATTACAACTAATCAAGTCATATATATATATATATATATATATATATATATATTATATGTGTGTGTGTGTGTGTGTGTGTAGTATTTGATGCATGAGGGGTAGTACTTGAAGGTACTTATGAAAAGTGAAGCAGCCATATATACATATATATGCACAGAGAAAAGAAATGTTGACACAATGACACTAGTAAGCAATGTAAAGGTGAAGAGGAATATATTAATTCACCTAGAATAAGGGGGTATGATGCCATAGATAGACATCATTGTAATTACAAATTCCACATCCATAGTGGGATTTACTTTTTACACACAAAAAAAAAAAAACTTTCTGCACTAACTTCCAAGCTTAATTACAACCTCAATTCCTCTTCAATTCTTTGATAACTTGCAATTTCTTTAACTTTGATACATTAGTGGTTACACACATTATTCCAACTTATCTTTTATATATATATTTACACACACAAAATTGAGTAGAAGAGTCCAAACATGAAATAGTGAAAATAATATTTTGTGAAAAGGCGATAGTCTAGTTGGTTTGGTTTTCTTTACTTAAGTGTTTCACCTGAAGGACATGAGTTCGACACATGTTAGAGACAGCTTGTAGTCTTGAAAGTCTCCTCCCACGGATTTCTCCCGGATTAGTCGATGTTGCATGTGCTTTCACGAGTTAGATTTGAACTCCTAACTTCATGTGCGCTCACATGCAAGTATCGAACTCTCAAACTTTATGTAACTTCATAATGCGTTTTTTCATTGTGTCAAATCAAAAGTTTAGTTGAGCCTTGTTATAATCTTCTAATATGATCACAAATTAGCTAAAATATGATTAATAAAATACGACTAAAATGATTAATTTTTCAAAACATAATTAACATAATTAAAAATCTTTAAATTATTATTATCTTGATTTGGAATTGCAACGGAATGAAGTTGAAAGTCCTACATTCATATCCATCTTACATTTGAAAAAGGCTTAAAAAGGAAATGAAAGAGATGAGAAAATGACGTTTAAAAATTTGTTGAAGGATAGCGTTCTTAAGACCATTCCAGCGGACCTGAAAAACTTGCACGCAAACCTAACGCCAAAACCAGATAATCACTTTTGTTTCTTTGCTATAATAAGTGTGAATACGGATATATGCCATATTACGAGTTTAATATTCACTTACGAAATTCCATCTTCTCTCGAATAAGATTTAGATTTTACTGAGTATAACTCGAGTCGAATTTAACGAAAAATCTCGAGATGTTAAGATAGTAAATAGTTCTTTTAACTTAAATGAAATTACATAATCGAACTCGTACTCACGTATGTAATGTGACGGTTGGAAGAGTGTGAAAAGCACATGAAGTTAGAGAATCTTGTAGTATTATAATCAGATAAGAAACTATCAATTAATGTGTTTGGAATTATTTATATTTAGATGCTTGTGTTCTATGTATGCCTGCCAATCATGCATGAAGAATGCCGTTTCTTGATGTTTTTATAATTTGTTGTAATTAAGATTATACATATATACATATATATATATATATATATATATATATATATATATAGATATATATATAGTTTCTTAGATTTGATAAGGACACTATAATATAAAGAAGAAAATTAAATAAAATTAAGTTTGGACTTTCTAAATTAAGTAGAAAGTTTCAAAATTACTCAAATTAATACTGTAGACTTTATACTAAAACTATTATATTCGTTTTATTACATACTATAATTAAAAATTTACTCTTTCTCGTATTTAAATTAGGGTTTAGATTATTAAGATTTTACTTATAAACCACATCTTTAATTAAATTTATGAATTATTATAATAATGTGTAAGGGATCTTATATTGGTGATGCATGGTGTATACTTTGTTTCCTAGCAAGGAAGAGTGAATATATATATATATATATATATATATATATATATATATATATATATATATATATATATATATTGTATATATTGTTGTTTTAAAATCCTTTAAAACAATTTGGATTGCAAGTTCAAACTTTTCCTTCTTAATATATATATATATATATATATATATAGAGAGAGAGAGAGAGAGAGAGAGAGAGAAGAGTGTGGAGGCCATGAACATTAATTGCAAGAAAATCATGAATTCATAGCAGTTGCATTCTATAATTAAAAACTATCAAAACATCATAGAAATAGTCAAACCATATATATTCTTGATGCTGGTAATAAGAATATCTGTATCTGGGACTTGTTATTTATTTAGTGCTCCTGTGAGTTTTTACCATCTGCTGCAACTATATATGTATGTATATATATATATATATATATATATATATATATATATATATATATATATATATATATATAAGTTAAAATGCATTAAAAAAAATGCATTGGGATTTTCATTTTTACACAAATCCCTAGAAGACATTATTCACTAAGTCCTCATCCCACCTTGTAACCCTACTATTTTGCTTTTTTTTTTTTTCTCCTTGTTTTCAAGGAAAACTTTTGAGTTCGACCTTAAAACTACTTCTAACATTTAACCCTAATTAATAATACATTTTAAATTCATAAAATATATATATTTTGTAAACATTTTCATTACAAACTTCTATTATTATAATCTACTTAGTATATTTTATATTGTATTATAACTCGAACTCATAATTTATAAAACAAATAAACCTTTTGTTTACAGTTTTTTATTATTTTATAGATGTCTTAGAATTAAGATCGTGGGTAATAGGTATATCTGATGAAGCATGGTTCATCCCTCTCCGGTTTTCGGTTGTATGACCCCACAAATTGCCCATATATATGACCCCTTCTCTGCAGCCAACATGAACACATCCATCTCTTTTCTTTCTCCAACCAAATTATCTTTCCCAGAGAGAGAAAGAAAGAAAGAAAGAAAGAGAAAAGAGTCCTCCTTTGTGTCAGTCCTCAATTTCAAGAATCAGAAATATATATATATATATATATATATATTTTGTAAGAAAAAAAAACCCTTTTGTATCCTCATTGTGTCGACATGGTTTGCCAGAAATCATCAACATATTCATCTGATCCTTTAGTTGAGAAAGTAACCGAATTGTATGACAAAATCTCAAACCTCGATTCATTGAAACCCTCGAAAGATGTCGACACACTGTTCACAGACCTCGTCCACACATGTATGCCACCCAACCCAATCGACGTAACCAAAATTCCCTGCAACAAAATTCAAGAAATGAGGTCTAATCTCATTAAACTCTGTGGAGAAGCTGAAGGCCATATGGAAACTCATTATTCCACCATTTTAGCTTCTTTCCAAGACAACCCACTTCACCATCTCCACATTTTTCCTTACTTTTCTAATTACCTTAAACTCAGTCTCCTAGAATTCAAAATCCTCACCCAATTTAGTACCAACAACAACGTTAATTACATCAACCGTTTAGCATTCGTGGGTTCGGGCCCTCTTCCACTAACATCCATCGTATTAGCCACTAATCACCTTACTAAAACGGTTTTCCACAACTACGACATCAACCCGCTAGCCAATTCCATGGCTGCCCGTTTGGTATGTTCTGATCCGGACTTGTCCGAAAGAATGTTTTTTCACACTTCCGACATAATGGATGTAACCGGATCATTAAAAGACTATGATGTCGTGTTCTTGGCGGCTTTAGTTGGGATGGATAAAGAAGCGAAATCACGAGTTATCGATCATTTGAGTAAGTATATGTCACCTGGGGCAATTTTGATGGTCAGAAGTGCACATGGTGCACGGGCTTTTCTTTATCCTGTAGTAGAAAATAGTGATCTGCGTGGATTTGAGGTACTTTCTGTTTATCATCCGACCGATGAGGTTATCAATTCTGTTGTTATTGCTCGTAAGCCTTATAATTCTAATCAGATTATCACAAATTGTCAAGAGGAGAATCATCGTCAGCAGGGGATTAATGGGAATATAATACAGTTGCCATGCAAATGTGCTGAGAAAATGTGCTTGATTGAAGAACTTGCTGCTCATGAGGAGCATCTTGTTTGATAAAGTTATATATATATTATATGTATAATTTTTAGTTTGTTTCAATAAGTTATTGATCTTATTAAGATATATATACATATATACATATATATATATATATGTATACATGGAGATTGATGATGTTCAGACTTCATTAATCCGCGTTGTTGCGTTTGATCGGTCGGTTGGTCGGTCGATTGATGTTTTCTTGTTTTTCCTTTAAATTTTGTTTCGTCCCTTTTTGAGGGATCAATCGATGTGGTAAGTTTGTTGTTCCAATGTTTTGATTTTAACTTTTCAAGAAATAATAGAAATGTTACTGTCTTTATCTTCTTTTACCCATCAATGTTTTTATAATTTTTTTTTTTAATCTCTCCATAGTTGGAATTAGTCTTGAATTATCAACTCTTCCAAAAACACAAGGTTCATTTTGAGTTCCGATTAATTTAAAAATTAAACGGTATTAAAATAAAGTTCTTCATAACACTTATATTTCTACATGCATAAAATTTAAAACTCGATGTCATTAACGACTTCATGTAGTATATATTAAGAAAAAAAAACTGCTCTAAGGATCACATAAAATCGTTAACTACAAGTAAATTGAGTTAATTTTAATTTTGCCCTTTCATAACCTCTAGAGCTGCCTAGCTTCTAATTTCTTTTCTTGTTCTTTATACATATATATATATATATATATATATATAAACATCAAACATTGTTTTAGTCTTAGAATTTTTTTGCTTTATTATGAAAAAAAAAAACATAATAATAATGATAATAATAAAAAATAATAAATAAAACGGCTGGTATATATTCTATGTAATTTTTAGCCACATATCAGTTGATCGCATTAGTTTCTGAAATATATATATATTATATGTCTTTTCACTTATTTTTCATATTATTATGTGTTTTGTTTCATTCTATTAATAATTGACTTATATTCATATAATATATATATATATATATATATATATGTATGTATATTCAAGGAATTCCTTTCAATCTATTCTGCAACTGTTTTTCAGTCAATTCTTGAAATTTGTCTTGAAGTGGGTTTCAAAGATGATGAAATATTTTCTTCGTTGTCGTTAGGCTACAATTAATACGTTTTTGCAGACATAATTTTTTCTTTGTTTTGTCGTTAGGCTATGATCGATGAACTTTGTAGATAAGTAACTATGGAGCTAAGCAGAAGAGATATGATCACAATGTTTCTTTTTCTTTATATATATATATATATATATATAAACGGATAAATCACAAGTGCATCTTTCATTCAGTTGGAAAAAATGACATATTAGAATCTGCTCAATAATAACGAAACTTGAACAAACACAATATGACACGTAAATACATATGTTACTTGTAAAATAATATACTTGTTATAAATTTGATCCTCATAAAATCATTCCTAGTGAAAAACGAAAGACGTGAAAAATAATTTATACAAACAATATTACTTTTATACATATATATATATATATATATATATATATATATATACACACACATACATGATAGCATCTCTTAGATGAATTCTAAACTATGAGAGTACACTTTTAAACCAATCTACATTCAAACTAATCTCTATTTAAATTGGTTTGTCCCTTGTGGGAGGAATTTTAAATAACTGCATACATGAGTAAGTGTTTGAACTTCTAACCTCACTTAAGCTAGGAGCTCCAAGCCAACTCACTTACGCCTTGGGATTAGTATTTGCTTATTTGTTTATCCATATGAATAAAATATATTTCGTAGTTAGCTATTTAGCTCCATTGGAAGAAAACTAGTAATAAAAGGGATTAGTTATTGTTGTCGTAGATTAACACCTTTGATTAGACCAATATTATATATATGTATATAATGTCATGTGTGCATATAAAATTATAGATCTTCAAAATTTTGATAATATTGAGTAAGACCATGGGCAAGAAGGCGTAGCTCGGTTGGTAAGCACCCTCACTTATGACATGGGAGGTCATGAGTTCGAGATATAAAAGTTAGGATTAAAAAAAAAAAAAAAAAGTAAGGCCATGGAAATAAAAACACTTGAACTAAACTAAGCTTATGATTGGGCTTCTTAGGGACACAATTGGGCCAATAGTCCTTACAAAATCAAAGGTCGTGATTCTCTACGGCCCATAAGGAAAGTGAATTTTATAACACAAAAAAAGAAAAAAAAGAAAAAAAAGGCTTGTTGATTCAAGTGAAAGGAACTTGGTTCTCCAACTGCAACAACGAATCGAGCTCAAAAATTACCTATGAAAAAATATATGCAGATAGAGCTTTCCCGAATAAGGGGTCTCACATGGCTCAATTTTAATTTAGTCGTACCAAAATGACTACACAATACGAAAAAATTATATACATATAAAAAATAACAGTACCAGGGGCCTGCCGAACATGATATTCCATGTAAACAGTATAAAAACTACGAGGTAAAAACAAACCGTAAAAACAACATAAAATATATAATATATATATATATATATATATATATAAGATTTATAATTTTACATCATAAAATAGTACAACAGCTAGTTTGCAGATATTCATGCTTAAACCAAATCTAACTAACTAACGAACTGCAGAAAGAAGACCAAAATTCAAACCATTTAAGAAAAAAAAAATCAAGAAATAAATAAATATTACATTAAAAAATAATAAAAACATGTAAAAAACACAATAACATAAACAGTAATATTTACTTTTCAAGACTAAATTATTTAATTTTCCATTTGTCTAAAAATATAAGTTACACCGAACCAACTTTTTTTTTTTCTTGCATGTCAAATAAGATCATCACTTTTCTCCACCATTTTTTTTCCCTTCAAGAATAGCTCAGTCCAAATACACCCTATATATTATGCATACATATACTACATATATATATATATATTCCTTTTCTTTTAGGGGTCAAGATGATAAACATAACCACTTGTTCTTATACATACATAGATACATACATGCATATATATATATATATATGTATATGTTATTATATAGGACCTCCTCCAGCACTACCAAAATACATGGGAGCAGGTCCAGTTACAGTACTTGTAACACCTTGCATCAAAGCAAACCTCATATCTTCAGAGGGTCTCCAATGTCTTTTCCTTTGGTTTATAAACCAGTTGTTAATCTGCCTCTGGTCTAATCCAGTAATCTCCGATAGCTTGTTCTTCTCATCTTCCTGCCATCAAACGTACACACACATATATATATATATACATATTTTTCTGTTACACCAAATACAAATATAATATAACACGAGAAAAAGTTAATTGAGCGTTGTATTTTTAAATAGTTACCGTGGGATATGGCCACCGGTAGTGTGTATTCCACCAATCGAGTAATGTCAACCTAGCATTTTTGGGTAGTTTACCCTTTTTCCTTTTCTTCAAGAATTCTTTCCTCAAGCTGCTGAGATATCCACTGTATTTACGCATCAACATTTCTTTAAGTTCAGATTCAGCTTGATTATGTACATTACCTCCTCCAGAAGATTCTTGACTCTCAGCTACTTCTACTTCTCCACAACTAATATCCTCGTCCGAAGTAACACCTGCTTCATCTGATCATCACAGTATCCATAGTCACTTACTTAATAATAGTGTCTTCATTATACTAAAAACGATATCTCATAGTTGACTATAGAGTATCTAAACTCATTTTTATATACTATTATACATTAATATCCACGAATTAATTATGTCATGAGGGTGGTTCTTTGTTGCATGCCCAGTTTGGGAAAACAAATATGTTTATATATATATATATATATATATATCAATCAAGAGCATAATGAACTTCATTTTCTTGTTCATATATAATTGAGATTATGATTAATCAAAAGGTTTACATCAATGCAAACAAGAAGATGCACTTACAGCTATACATGGAAGGGAAGTCTATGGCACAAGATTTACAAAGCATATGTAACAGAGAATAATGTGTACTATATTCTCAATACTATATATCCTACTTAGCAAAAAAGAATCTCAAAAGTTAGTCTATAATCACAAAAGTTAGTCTATAGTCTACGAGAGAAGTGAGCTAGTAACGGACTCTTCTATAAGTTTCACTCATTTATACAGTCATTTAAAACCGTTTAAAACATAGAGTCAAAACTTAAATTCTCTTAAAAAAAAAAAAAAAAAGTCCATCCATATTACATCCACTATAACTATGTCTACAAATTAAAGCCAAAGACATGCAAGAATAGTAACTGAAAGAACCAAACATTAACAGCGAAAAAAGAGTACAATGATTATATATTTGATGTAAGAATACAATAATAGCAACCTTTTCCCAGAACCAACTTAGCTTACTAGAGTTGTTACGAACTTTTATATCTATCTATACTTTCACCAAAATCCCATCCAAAAAGTTGATTCTTTTATGCTTTTTTTTATTTTCTTTTTCTTTTTATTTTAAATGCATTATGAGTGGAGGGATTAGAATAAAACCCAGGTGTAATATTGCAGTACAGGGTTTCTTTTGCCTTCTCTTTGATTAAAGTCTGAACGTAGAGGGGCCATATATATACATACATATATATATATACATATGCTGAAAAGAAAGCTGGTCAATGGGGGAAAAAAAACCCTATTCCACATCTCACAAATATGAGGTATAGAAAATGAATCTTTCATTCTTTGTATTGGGTGGGTTAACACAAAAAGAGGGTAAGTAACCAAAAATCTAATCTTTATTTAAAATTTAAAATATATATATATATATATATTTTTTTATATATACACACACAACTACTCCATTATTGGTGAATATAATAATATTAGGTAGAAATAAACAACCAAAGATAAACTAAAGGCTAATGCAGTACAGTCATTCCAATAAGACCAGACTTCTTTCCACTTTCCAAAATATATATATATATATATAAATATATGTATAGATTTCTCTCTTGTAAGAGAGCAAGACAAGTGACTGAAAAGACTAGACAAAGTTAAAAGCTGAAGCAGTTTGCACGTGTGCACGAAATGTATGTACATGTATGCATATATATATATAGAGATTCATCTGCAATAATGACCACGTTCTCCTCCCTCCTATCTTCTCTCTTATGTCAAAATATTAAAGAATACATACAATATTTTTGACTAGCAGCCAAAATATTGTCCCACCATCAATTTAGCTTTGTACGTATAGTAAGATATGATTAGGCATTACATTGCTGCAGCTGTCTTTCAAAAGACATTTACTCATCATATATATATACTTCTCCAGAAAGTTACATACATATATATATATATATATATATATACATATATAATACACAATATATAATATATATAGTAAGAAATAGTAACCTTTCATCACATCATGATTTTTCTAACAAAAAGAAAATTGGTTCTCTTTACGAGGCCAATCACCAAGAAATGCTCCAAATTAAATCCCTTGAATCTTTTCTCTTTTTCCTATACATACATACATATATATATATATATCATACCCGTGGATAAAACTAAAGAAAATGCAGAACCCTTTTTTTCTCTTCGTGTACGAGTTTATAAGAATACAGACAAAGAAGCATTGATTTATACACACTTTACTTATATCTTTGTACTGTTCATCATTGTTTTCTACTGAAATTTTTGCACCTCGCTACAAAACCTAGAATTAAGGAAGATAATGAAAACTTTCAGTACTGTTCATCATTGTTTTCTACTAAATTTTTGCACCTCGCTACAAAACCTAGAATTAAGGAAGATAATGAAAACTTTCAAGTTTTTTTTTTCCTTCTCCCTAAGAGTTAGCGTTAGAGATAACAGTAAGTTGTTTACAAAAAAAAAAAAAAAAAAAAACGCAAGTAATAAAGAATAAAAACCCTGACTGAATTGGGGTTCCATTTTCCAGTCTTTTCCACAAGGGTTCAATAACCGAGGAGGGCTAGCTAGAGAGGTAGATGATTACTGACAATCCTAAAAGAAATGGCCCAGCATTAAACAAGGGGGTCAAAAATCTAAGACAATAATTTAAGCAGAACAGGAATTCGGACAGTACTTATTAGCAATTAATCAGAACTTTTATTCATCAGGTTTTCATAAAAACATTACTAAAGTCATAATTTTTCTCAAGACATAGGAAAAGAAAATCAACAAAAATCAAATAGGTTACTGAACAAAGAGCATGCAACATCATCTGTCCAAGAGAACACACACGCACCAAGAGCACAAAATGAAAGTACACACAAACACACGCTCGCAAGATCAAGCACATTTGGTTGCACAGTGGGGTACGTGTCAAGAACTGTGCATGTACCCCAGAGACCAATAAGTCAAGAAATTTGCACACACACATATATATACACATATTTTCACACACACACACACAGAAACGCTTCCACATAAAGTAAGTACTCCTTGATTTCTCCTCTTTCAATGCTGTTTTTCTATAGATTCAAATAGAAGAAATCAAGAATACACATATACATTATGCATATATAGACACACACACATATATATATATATAAAGAAAGAGAAATCTAGTACCGGAATGATAGTTTACTGAAGAGGTTGTGGTTGTGGGTAAGTTATCTTTGCAAAGATTAAGCAGCTGTGACTCAATGTCGTTCAAGAAAGTCGTGGCTTCATGAAAAGGCTTTAACAGCTCTTCCTTGTATTTGTTTAGTGCTTCACAGTAACATTCCTTTAAAAAAAAAAAATTTATATTTTACATATATATTATATATATGTGTATGACATGCATAATATATATATTATATAAAATTACCATGAATTGATCGAGTTCTGGATCAGCTCCTATTTGAATAGTAGAAGGAACAATAGAGTGGGTTTCATTGCTTATATCTTCTAGAAGTGAAACCATTTCTGGTGGCGCTCCGACCTTTGATCATTAAAATAAAAATTAATTAGAAAAAAAGAAAGAAAAAATCTAATCTAATCTAATCCCACAATTAAAGAAAATATATATATAGAAAGGGAAAAAAAAAAAAGACGGTACCTTTCGACATTCAATGTAGGCGGATATTAAGTTAGGGTATAAAGGATGATTAGAAATCTGAGCCTTTAAAAAATCAGAGCCTTCCAATTCCATCACCTCATCATTATTTTCACTTATAAATCTGAATCCGCCGCCGGCTACAAGATTTCCATCATCATCATCAGCAGTACACGATGAAAACGAAGAATGAATCCTGTATAACTCATCCATCTCTCTCACAAATTAAATATATATATATATATATATATATAAAAAGAACGCAATTCAAAAACCCGTCAAGATTTCAAAACCGGTCGGTGGTAATGGAAAATTGAAACAACATCTTGAGTGATCATATGATATATATCCAGCCCTGGATCAGTGAGAACACACAAGACAATAATGAAGTCTGAGGATTCGTTAAGACTGAAAGAAAAAGAGTTGTAGTAAAGAAATATAAATATATATATATAGAACAGCTGAAAAAAAAATTCTTTTTTCTTTTTACCAGGGCAAGCAAGCAAAAAAAGAGGAGTCTTTAAATGGGGTTTAGTGTTCCAAAAACTGATGATAAGAGTTAAGAGAGAGAGAGACAGAGAAATGGGAGCCCTACTTTTGTAATAGAAGTAAGTGGGAGAAGGATGAAGAAGAAGAAGTAGTGAGAGAAAGAGATAGATGGAGCAATTAAGGGGCAGTTTGGGCTTGGAATGGAAAGAATGAATACCACAACTCCCAGTCAAATTGGAGGGACATGACTGCAGGACATGGGGTTATGTAGTAAAAGTTCAGTTTGGGATTTTCTTTTCTTTTTTTTTTTTTTTTTTGCACGTTCTGCAACAGTACCTTTTTGTCGATCACACTCCGATTTCTGTCTCTAAATTTTAAACGATTACATATAAGTTATCTAATGTCACGAGGTCCTAAGCGAGAGTTTATGCTACTGTGGCAAGTTGTTCATGATTGTTTGAAGACAAGAGAGTTCCTCTGGTTTCGTAAAGCGGTGGACAGCCCGAGCTGTACGGTGTGCGGAAATAGATCCGATTCCACTATTCACGCTATCCGTGACTGCAGTATTGCCCAAGGAGTGTGGCAGATTCTCCTCCCTCTTTCTAGCACGGAAACAAAATTTTGGTCATGTATGAATACTAAGGACTGAATAACACTAAATGTACTAGAAGACCCTAAACAGGTTTCGTGGGTACGAAACTGGAAGTATATCTTCAGGCAAGCACTATTGGAGCTCTAGCGACAGAGAAATTTGGTGATTTTCCAAGCAGCGAGACATTCATGCGTAGTCCACGTCACTAGATTAATTCTAAAGAAGACTCCGGAGATACTTTATGTAACCTCTAAGCAGAATGAAACCCAGTTGGGTAGTTAGGCTGTTTGTCCGATTTAGTGTTACTATTGTAGTTATACAGTTCTCATTATATTTTCAATATATAATCCCTTTTCAACAAAAAAAAAATTATTTATTTAGACATTATGTTTAATATATGTACTTACTTACATTTAATTACTTAATACTATTCTCACTTTAATTTATTAAAAGAAATATTTTTAAAAATTTTTATAAATATTTAGACTGTCATTATATATTTATAAAAGACAAGATATTACACCAAATTTTCTCTGATACAAAGTATATGATGATCCTGCTTACCAATAAAAATATGCAAATATATATATATGATTCTAATTATCATAAAATATTTATTAATTTTTTCAAATTAATAATAATTATTTTATATTATATTTTAATAAATATTAACTATTCTTATTTAATTCTCCTCTTATATAATAATTTGATTTTTGGGACAATTACAATTGATTTGGGAGTTTGAGCCAAAAAAAAAAAAAAAAGTAAAGAAAATATAATTTAAGTTGGAAGAGGGGAAAATAATGAAAAAGAAAATTGTTTGTGAGTTTAAAACGAAAATATTTTATTAAAATTTAAATATAAATTTTTTAAATATGTATATTATCCACGTAGATAATATCTCATCATGGATCTCCTCTGTGGGCGTGATGTGCTGTCAGTGAGACTGTGTAGAAGTGACACGAAGCCACGTTTCCGGTAGGGATTGGGTCCAGTTTGAACTGCGATAACTGTACTTTGAGGATGTTAGTTTCTGTTCCGTCCCGTTCCGGGGTAGTAGCCCCTACTTGTTTTATTTTATTCCGATATTCTCATTGACTAATTCGAGATAAATATGTACGAGGAAAGGAGACTCTGAATAGTGCAATGTATAATTGAAATTACGGTATAAAGTCATCTCGCACACATGTCAAACTTAGATCAAAATCCAAATATTTTTGTTAGTTTACCGGGGAAAACAATATATATATATATATATTATGAGTTAAAGACAATAAAAAAATCGTTCTCATATGTATCATTCTTTCAAAAAAAAAAAAAAAAACTCATCCCTTTGATATCAACTATCACGATTCAAACGCGCAACTCCGTGTTGTGACTATCGGTGTGACAACACTTTTGGTTAACTATCGGTATTGTCTTCATTGCACCAAAAAGATATCTCGAATTGATTTTGAGTATTTAAACTCATTCTTATATATCATCAAAAATTCACTATAATTTTCGATGTAAAACGATGTACGTACGATATGATAAATAATATCACTAATTATTTTAATAATTTCAATTTCAGATGAGTAAATATATATACACAAAATTAAAAGTGGAGGAAATTATTAATAGAGAATTCTAACATCTTGGATGGGCAGTTGTGAGGGACAAGAGTTGTTGAGAGGCATCCTATTCAATTCTGGTCAAGAATTTTGAACATTTTGACAATTTTGTCATCCACGTGTAATATATTGACAATACTTTAATTTCTGTAACAAGGATTTTTTTTTAAAAAAAATATATTTTTTATTATGATACGGGATATTTTGAATCAATTTTAATTATAAATTACGTTTTTTAAATTATATTTACATTCAAATTAATTAATATTAACTATGAAATAAAATAGAAGTTCATCTCCTGATCTAATAGTTTAAGAGTTTTTCTCTTACCTCATATATTCGAAAATATACTCGTGATATTGAATAGAAATAAATTAATCTAACAATATTGTACGGAAAAATAATATCACCTTGATGTCTTAATTTAAGAAAAAACAAAAAAAAAAAAAAAAAAAGATGTATGATATTAATTGCGCCTGAAAAAAGTTGGTAAATGGTTGTGATTTCCTTTAATTTTACAATCCAAAATTATTTAATGTAATTGTACCCATAACTTCATAAATAATAAAAAATAAAATTAAAAATAGTCTTCCTATTTATTTAGTTGTAGAGATGACAATAGATTCGTAATAAAGAAGAGATCCAATCTTGTTGGATTGTTTTGAAGATTCCATAATTTAAAAGTTATAATTGGATCATTAAATAAGAATATGGATTAAAAATCAACATTATCATATTGTCTAAATAATTGTGTGTATATATATTATTGTCTTTCATAGGTATAGGCGAGTTGGTAAAAAGTTGTATTGGGTTAAGTGAGGTCGCGGGATTCAACCCATACTCACTCATTTTATATATTCGTTTAAAATTTGGATAATATCTTAATCCAGCAAGAAATTTACCCGACTTAAAAGAAGATTAATTGGCATGCTATTAAAACTCATTCATAACATCTCGTGTAACATATATAGATATATATACATGTATATAGAAAGTGTGAGAGAGTTAATTGACTTTTAAAAATGGCATGAAAGGCAAAATCATTTGGCTTTTGAATTACTAATATAAGTTAATGGATCATAATAATGAGGTTTAGATAAATGGAGAAGACAAATAGGAGTACTAATAATCATAATATGTTTTTTGAAAATGATTAAGAAAAAAAAGAAAGATAAATTATAGTTAATTCAACCATAGTCAAAGATTTGCTTTTTTTATGCTTTTTCCAACTTCTTGGGATGCCACATTAAAGTGTTCTTTTTGTGTCCTATTACTTTTCTACTTATATATTTTTGAGTCGTGTTTCATATTTCCTTTTGTACACTTCAAATATATATATATATATATATATATATATATATATATATTAAAGGTTAATAATGATCAATAATGTGGTGTAATTCTTTAATATTCTTAGGTGTTTTAAATTTTTTTTTTATGTTTTTGTGAAATTTTAAGAGGGATTTTTCCAATTTAACTTAGACTCGTAATTTTACGTAATATTTACAAAGTATTTTTTTATTGCGTGAAGTCAATTGCGTATTATGTATATATATGTGTGTTGTATTAGAATTGTGAGTAATATTTTTTGTAACATTCATATTAAAATTATTAGATTTTCTAATTTTTATGAGATAATAGTTTTTTTTTATTAAAAGTTTAACCATTGACACTTTTTTTAATAATTTTTTTTTAAAGAAAAAAAAATCTTATTATTTATATATGCTATATGTATAGATAGATAATGGTGTGTATTAAATATTTTAACTCTAAGATATGTTCTCTCTTTTTTTTTTTTTTTGAAAAAAAAAATATTTTTTCTCTTTTCAAAACATATATGATATGTATATATATATATATATATATATATATATATATATATATATATGTGGTCCTGCCCGCAATCACTTTCTCTCTCTCCTCTCTCGTGTGTCTCTCTCTCTCCTACCTTGTTTGGCTTTCTTCCTTTAACATTTTTAGTTATCACGTGCATGCTACAGTTATAAACGTCACAGCGACACCATATACACACACAGTGACACACACACACACACACACACACATATATATATATATATATATATATATATATATATATATATATATATATATATATATATATATATATATATATATATATATATATATGTATATATATGTATATATGTATGTATATTATATACACCTGGCTTCCAAGGTCTTCTTCAATATTTGTAATAGTGAATCAATAGTAGGAGTAGCCCCCAATTTTGGATAGGATTTGTTGCCATCATGATCGATCCGTCTCAAGGAGCATCCAAGGTTATAAATTAGCTTAGAAACCGGCATAGGAAAAAAATGTGCATGGGATTCCGAAAATGACCTAATTTTTTTTGTATGCCTTTTGTTGTCATGATCGTAAATTCTTTATGAATATATACATATATATGTGTGTGTGTGTGAAAGATCAGTTATTGAAAACCCTAATTCTTAAAATCAAAGTCAAATATGATAGAATATTAAAAAAAATAATGATTTTATATTCTTTAATATAAGTTAAAAATTAATAAAAGGAAAAAAAAAAAAAAAGGAAAGACAGAAAGTATTACTTGGTTCAAGAGAGTTTCCCAACCAACATGCATGGTAGGGCAAGCAACAAAAACACTAAATTTATTTGCCATGCATGGTAATTGGTAAAAGCAAAAAAGACTAGTCAAGTAAGTGGTCAACAAAACAAGATATATACATATATATATATATATATATATATGGAAGAGTTTTAATAAAACTTTAGGTCCTAATTAAAATCAGTAGGAATTAATTATGTGGGCTATATTACTTCACTATCAAAAAGAAAATGGAAGGACACGAGTGGGGGCTTCTCATTTTGCTTTCTTTGAATTTACAGCAACAAATAATTGAACTTTCCTTGAAGTAGTTGTTTAGTTTGATGTAAACTCTTAGTTTGGTACGGTAGAAAAATCGTATTATGAATATTTTGAGGTCACAAAGTTCAATACTCGTTATAAATATTATGTAAAAATTAGCTTCAAACCTTTTTCTAAGCGTTAAAGTGACATTTTTTCCTAACCCCAACAAGAGTTAAACTCAACGAGTTCAATCTAACCCGAGTTAAATTCAAGTTAGTCATATTAGTAACTTCACACTTAATAGATGGTCTAATTAAAAAATAAATAAATTCTTTTGTTCAATGAATGAGAAAGATCAAGAAATATGGGTATTGGTTTAGCCAACCAAATGAGGAAGAAGGGTTTAAAAGTCCTACTTACCCAAAAAGAAGCAGGCATAAAGTACTACAAGATGTGGTGGAAGATTATCATCCATAGAGGAGCCCACTACATATTCTTCTTCTTCTTCTCCTTAAAATAATAATAATAATACTTAGTTACTAGTAATTTAACTCTAAAAACTTAAAAATTGTAATTATAAATGTTACAAAAGATCATAAGTTCGATAATCAGAGTACCATGAAAGAGTCAAGGTAAAACTTTTTTCTTCAAACAAAAATTATATTCTACATATACAAAATAATTTAAATTCAGATTAATCAACTCCGAAAAAAAGAGGAGTTAGGGTTTTGATTAAAAGTGAGAGGAAAGACAGACATGGAGAAAAGGAAGTGTACAAAAGTTGGTGTTTTGAGACAATACTTTGATGCCTAAGTACCAAACAATTGGCCGCAATTCATGGATCATTGTGGGGTGCCTAATTTGTCTGTTATTTCATCTCAATTTAACTCCAAAAAAGCTTCACATGCTTCCCTTCTTTTTCTTTCTTCCTCAGACCCCCCCCTCTTCTTCTATACACCTTCAAAAAGAAAATGGGGAAAGAAAAATACTTTAACTTTGGTAGTAGTTAGGTTGAGAAAGGAAAGGAAAAACACAATCTTTAAAGTTTTATATATATATATTTGTTTTAAGTATTTATATTCCATAGTAAATTTGAAGTCTAATTAATTAAAAGTAAATTTAGAATAAATTAATTAAAACTTTCAATCATAGTGTAACATCTGTAAGAAGGAACAAAGAGACATGAGTATTATATTATATTTATTATTAGTTAGGTAGGTTAGTTAAGGACTTTAAATGCTGCTAATAATAATAATAATAATAATAATAATAATAATAATACCAAGGACTTGATTTTCTTGGAAAATACAGTACTATGTTTATAGAAGAGTCAAAGGTTAAGTGGTAATAAACCTATGAGAAAATAAATGAGTTGAGATGGCCAAATCCCCCATAAAGTTCATTAATATAAGGTTTTAGTTTGATGCAATGAAAAAGTGCAACATAAATACTACATAAGATTAAAAATTTGACATTTATTTTGATCGCCTTATAAGAATCAAAGTAAAATCTTTCACCAGAATACAAAACGGTCTAACCAATAAATGAAACTACTGAAATACTCTTTTCTTTATATATATATATATATATATATATATATACACATACATATTAGTGTATAATAAACTTTTGCCCCCAAAAAGGATTCATTTAGATTCCAATTTAGTTAAAGAGTTCAAAGTAATAATAAAGATCCAGCAGTGGGAGTTGTTAGCTGAAATGTGCTTAATTAATAGAATATTTTAATACAATCCAGTAGAATATATTGCTAATGATGTAAAGCAATTTCATTCATTACCTAAAAGAAAGAATTTACAAACCACTGCTGCTACCATAAGCCATCAAGTTAGGTACTAAACTGAACAAAGCTGCACAGTGCCACCATTTCTAACAACGAGCTGCTCGAAGGAAGTTATCGAAAGGGCTTGC
Organism: Cynanchum wilfordii; assembly: GCA_025388415.1. Lineage (NCBI taxonomy): Eukaryota > Viridiplantae > Streptophyta > Magnoliopsida > Gentianales > Apocynaceae > Cynanchum > Cynanchum wilfordii. The sequence continues at coordinate 625,802 of JAHSUH010002256.1, read as the reverse complement.
AGGTGGCAACTTAAGAGGCAGCCATGGTTCCTTTGGAAGCTCTTCCCCACCACAGTTCTGCAGATCATCATCTTCACTAATTATCTACATGACAAAAGTTCAAAAAACAGATGATTCCAGACGAGTAAGGGAGTGTATTCGAGGGAAAAAACTACGAGTAACCAAAGCGATTATGATCACAAGCTTTGAAAAGAAAGGAATGAATGAATGGAAAGAACACTCACCCTGTTGATTGCTGATATCCCATTTGCAGGATTTGGTGGGAGAGTCAAATCACTCGCTTTCGTGCAGTGGTTGTCTTGAGTTAGCCAATTTGAAAGTTTCTTTCTTGTGTCAATGCCAAGAGCTTCACAGTGACTAGCCATGGTACTGTAGGGAAGAGGGGAAGTGGAAACAGATGTTCCGGCAACTTGACCTGCTACTTCTAGTGCCTGAGAACGAACAAACAAACTCTGAGATCATTATACTGGTCTAACAAGTAAAATGCATGGCTAGAAGAATGTCTTTGGGAATAAAAGTGTGAATTTATATATATATATATATATATATTTGCAATAGCGATGAAATAGTAGAATAAAACTTCACATAACGTGTGTGGATTAGTTTTTCAAATTAGTTAAGAGGGAGATGAATAGAAAATTTACCGACTCCATAAGTTGCCCGATGCTAACGACATGTGACAGAGGAGATGGAGACATGGGCATTCTGGGAATGAAGCGAGAGAGATCGGTGACTGAAGATTCACTCATTGCATCATCTTCGATAAACAAGTTTGACGGAAATTCCTGCATCAAGAAGCAAAAAGGGGTTTCTTTTACCATTCCAAGAATTGAATCAAATAGAAACTCGAAAAATGCTGAAGAGGCATACCCCATCAAGTGAAGGAGATTCATTCGGGTGAGTATACGCTTGATCGTGTTCAAAGTTGAGCATTGATTGTGGGCCAAACATAAAAGCCTCATCAGGTGTAAATTCTTCAGACAGCTGCTTTAGTACGTTGTCAGCTTCAAGCTTCAAGTACAAATATAATGGAAGTTGATCATGACACATGATTGTATTCTTCTTGTGCACATGTGCACGGCAAAGGGGATAAAAAGAGAAGTATATAACACAGTAAATTTTCAATAAAAATAATACCTTAGTGATGTTAGATAGATTTTCGACCAGAATATTCAGGATAATCTTCTCAGATTCATTGAATTTGCTGTGTAACTGAGAGAGTAATGCTGCAGCTTCTTTGTTATCCTTAGGAGAACCATATTCTCTGGCATCCTTCTGTTGCTTCACAAGCACTTGAAATTCATCACTGATGCCAATATAAGGATCAACCTGAACATAAACAGTTAGCAAATTCAATCCATCCGAGGAAAAGTAGAGTATAACCATAAGCATACTACTGGTGAATACTCACATCAAACTCAAATAATGACTTGAGCAGATTAATTAAATCAACAATCTGATAAATCTTTGCCGCAAACATCACCATTGCAAGTGATAATACAAATAGTGATCTCTGATATGCAGGAGGTAAGGATCCTGCAAGGTGTTAAAGAAACATTTAAAGAATGTCCTAAGATATGAATAAATGTCATATAATATTATCCTAATCCTTACCTTGGTTGGAGTCAACTGACATCTTCATGATTGCAAGGGGAAAGTGAAGGAAGCTAACGATTAGATTACTGCTGAGATTCTGCATTGACATAAATCCCAAGGCTAAAAAGGATGAGAAAACAAAATAACCTGTCCTTTTTCTGATATACTTGCAGAACAAAGGGAAGAATAGAACAATACAAGTCGAAAACTTTTAAACGATTGCATACCCTCAAGCCTGAAGAAATCAGCGTTAAGCAGAAAGAATGAGCAATAGCTTCAATATTAGCAGGTCTATTATCTGGAAGACTGGCTTGAATCCACAAGGCAGATAGCACTTGGGCAATCTGGTCTTCATTGAATTTCAAAACTGATGGTTCCTGAACTCATAAATGTGTCCATATTTTATTGAAGTAAGGACCAAGACATGTCAGGAATCGTCAACAAAGCAAACAATAAGGAGAGCTTATGAAGTTAAAGGGAAAACCTTTACCTTCTCAGTCAAGCTTGCTGACCCAGCAGTAACCATAGAACTTATTTTTTGAAAATTTGGGGAATTCTTATGAGCCCACCCCTGATGACATTCCTCCTCACTGTCCCTCTCCCTGAAATCATCTTGAATTATAATCCCATTTTTTGTCCTAGAACCATCTTTTCCCTTACGGAGCTTCTCGAGTAGAGCAGTAATTGAGTGAAAGGTGGAACTACTACTGGAATGCCATTTGTTTGCATAATAGGAGACATCTTGTCTTGTATGATTAGAGTTAGGGTTGAGAAGAACTGCAAATATATGGTGTCCCCCGATACGTACTTCAACATCAGGATGCAGCATCACTTTCAGAAGTTGAATAAGAAGCATCTCCGGGAATACCACCTGTAAGATAAAAGTGAAATGATTATCTGTCCTTGCCTAAAGGAAAACCATCAGGTATGCCTCAGATTGGATTTAAAAGCCTTCAAAATCAATTTTCTTCATGGCTCTAGATCAAAACCTCCATATGTTTACAATTTAAGCAAAAATCTACATTGTAAATTAATAATATAAAGTATACAATGCTATGTCATTCTTTTTGTTGCGTAAATCTCACCTGGAAAATACTTTGAACTGTAAATGATTTATAAACTAAAGAAAACCCAAATTAAACCATAACAATGGAGGAGAAGAAGATGCATGAGTTAGTGGCTCAGAGCTTCAAACCTGCTGCGAATGAGAGGAGACAGATGCCAATGAAATCATGTGAGAAAGAATTATCAATGATCCTAATGTTGCTCTGGCAGCAACTCTCACTGTAGAAAGCTTTTCCAATGTTATTGCCATCACATCAAAAAGTGGCCCGGTGTCAGATATCTACAAGAACAAAACATTCTTGAACATTATCTCCATTGTCATTTGCATTCTCTTCATTGAGTTTACATCTCACGGAGTTAATGAAGATATAACAACATTCAATAAATGCAAAAGATTTACCCCTTTAGCAATTTCAAGCAAGCATTCTTCCATTGAAGTTTGAAGCATGAGATTTGAGTGAACTTGTTGCTCCCCAACTGAATCAGCTGTTGCTTGGAGGCTTTTTCTTAAGTGTCTACAAAGGTCACTGACAATGCCTATATCTGATAGCATGGAACCAATTCTGATTTGCCGTGCCAAAGCAGTAGCAGTTTGAATCACATAAGATTTAACTTCAGGGTCATGAACAACATTTTTGTGGTCTAGATGTCGAATAACACCAGCTAAAATTAGCTGTGAATTTCCTGAAATAAAAGATAAATGTCCTTTCAGTACTGTCTTATTCAGTTAAGATGGCAACTCAGCAGAAAGATGAATCACCTGCACTTTCCATAAAGTAGGACATGTCTGAGAGAACTACCAAAGCCAAGCCATGTTGAGGAACCCAGTGTCTACCCTTGTCAAAGTAAATAAACGTTGGCTCCAATACTTGGCGAACAGTAGTACTCTCCTTGGACAGTTCAACCATCCTCTGAATACAAATCTGTGCCCAAACATTCGGTTTCTCAATCTCTTCTCTGTAGTTAAAAGAATTTTGAAGATAAGTATTGATTGCAATAAGAAAACAAAGATCCGTCAAATAGAAAAATACAACAACTTTGATGAATAGCAATGAATATGACTTGCCAATTACACTAACCCTGACAATCGTGAAGGATCTTTCCTCTCTGGTTGAGGTCTTGTGTTGATTGGTCCAGGGCTGAGTTCACCAGCACCTCTTCCTTCACATCTCACCACCTCATCGACCCAATTATGGTGTGCCTCCCCTCGTTCATCAACATCTCCATTATGCCTACCAGGATCATAATTTTCCAGAATGGCGTGAACAATCTGCAAAAGGAAAAACAGAAGTTTTCCTCATTAATCTAACTGGAGAAAATAACAAAGTCCAAAAGTCACACAAAAATAACTAACCTCATCAAATGCAGAAAAAATATGAGAAAACTCCCCCGTGAACCACACCTGCAGAAGAAACAGCCAGTTGGATGTGAACATAGGTAAAAATCCAACGCTATTCAATAAATATGAACCAGAATTAAAATCTTTTAACCAGAAAAAAAAAAAAAAAAAAAACAATAAAAAAAAAGAAGTACCAAGATATCTGAAATTGAACTTGAAAAAATAAAAATCAATTATGCAATCACCATGGCTGAGACACATTGCAAGCTTAATGCCCTCAAGCGACTCTTCTCAGGTTCATCACCATTCTCACGAGCTATAGCACATACTTTTGGAACTAAATTTTCCAAATTGTATGTATAAGTTCCATCCACCTGTCACGTCAAAACATGACAATCGTAACTTGAAACAAAATAACAGAACAACATGCTTATCTAAGCACAGGCAATCAATAATAGGTTATCCATAAGTACTATGTCCACTTATTCCATGTATGTAGAGCATCAAGAAATGCAAGCATAAGCAGTAATAAGAAAGAACATGAAGCATGAGAATGAAAGTTCTTAAAATTTGTATCAAAAACTTTCTCAGGAAATTTGTAGAAGAGAGAGAATTTTTGTTGCATCTAGCACCGCCCTCTAATGTTATGCAGGAAGATAAGATTTTTCTATATGGTAACATCTTAAGCTAGAAATTATGCTACCAAAAAAAAAAAAAAAAATCATCTCCATCTTTAGAAATGTTACAATTACTGCTATTATAAAAAAGCAAGGATCAAATGCCAGCGGAATATAATTGGTTTCAATCTCTCTTCTCATTTCATAATATAGTATGTCAGAATTCTATGATAATTAGCTCAAGTTGAAAATTCACCTGACTGTAGATAAACCTAGTGAGAATTTGGCATCCTATTATCCGAACAACATCTTTTTTTGAACCATCAAGAAGATCAACAACCACATTCAGTAAGTTCACAGCAAAATATGCCCTGTAAACTCCAGGAATAAACAAAATTATTTACCACGCACAAAAAGAGAAATGCAAGTGATAATAGTATTGTAAATCTAAAATAAGAACTCAATATTCAATGTTTCAATCATTATTGAGAACTAGTACATAAAAGACCAGACCATCAGCATTGAAAATAGAGCTGCACATAATTTGTAACTCACATTTGGTCCCGGCACATGCTGAGCAATTTACAGTAAGCCTCTGAAATAATTTCAACAAAGTTGATGTGCTCATTTCGCAATTCCTTGTAGCATCTATCTTCGAGATACTTTGCAATCTGATCATCAGTATTTTAATCAAACATCAATAAGGAAATTTTCATTACAAGCTAAATTCATTATTGTTAAAATAATTAATGTAAGCATAATGGAACTTGACCCATCAAGTACCTTAGGAACACGGAATGGATTTTTCGCAGCATACTCACACAATTTCGCAATTTTCCTGTCACTTGGAGGACTATCCTGCATACACAAGTAGAAGTTCTTACCACCATTATAGGGTAACTAGCTATTGCACAAACAGATATCTACTTTGAGTCTCAGTTTCTTGAAACGCCAGAAGCAGGAATAAACTACTCGTAAGCAAATTAACTAACTCAAGAATTGACATAAAAGTTTAGGTCTTCCTTAACACAAATTAAAAACACTTACAGGGGATTTGGGGAATATATCAGAGAGCAGCTTCTTGTAGCGCTTAACAGGCTGTCGTGATCTTGACCTTAGTGCAGGGCAGCACACACACATATTCCCACATGCTGGGAACAACTTTCGGGAAATAAACCCCATTTCCCTAAATTCTTCAGTGTGAGAATAAAGAACAATGAGATCACAAGTATACAACTAAAACTGTGAAGAGCATTACAGGAGACAAAAAGAAAATGATCAATCAAACAGGAAAACTGCAAAATACGACCCAACAATGAATTTTACAACAACTACAGAGATCACCATATAAAACTACAGAAATACACCATATCATGCACCGAAAGAAAAACAAAAATGAAGCACCAAAATAATGAAGTTTTCCGGTTATAACTAAAAAAGGATTGAAACCCATCTCAAAGAAAGAAAAGGGAATGAGAAAAGACCAAACATTTTAAGCACATGTAACCAAAAACATAAACCAAATTTTTCGGAGAGAAAACCCAGTACATACACTACATCAAGAAGATAAAAAATGAAACCAGCCAAAGAAAAAGCTTCCTTCTTTATTTTTAAACAAGAAAAAAAAGACACAGTAGAAGATCATTGCGAAGAGCCCACATAAAATGCAGCAAGAAACTAACTGGCCAAGAACAAATCAAACACACATCACAGTGGGGAAAAAAAAACAAAACAAAAACAAAAACACCCCGCCTAACTTACCTTCAAAAGGCAGATCTAGGGGAGCAAAAACTTCCACAGAAGTAGTGAAAATTTCTACACAAAGACAAGGACAAAAAACTAAATAAGCCTCCCCAATGGCTTCAATATTCAAGAAGAAGAGTACAAACTGGAGAACAGTAATAATAGTCGAGTAGAGAGAGAAAGAAGGCGCGTGGTTTTTGAGAAATTCTAAGTGGGAGGAACATCACGTGATTGTCAGAGAGTTTTCCAGTGCTCTATTATAGGGCAGAGAGGAGAGAAAAAGCAAGCTGCTTTGGTCTTTGTTAGTGTCAGAATTTGGAAAACTACCAAAATCAACAGAATAATATTATATTGTGTAAATCTTTAACACAATTTCCTTTCTTTCTTTCTTTTTTGCCTCTGAACTTTTGGTAGTAAAAGAGTAGTGAAGAAGAAGAGGGCGGGCAAGAAATTTGAATTCATATGCGAATCGATTGAAAATTGTTTCTTTATCCTTTCCAAGACTTGTGTTTTCTTTTTCATCATTGTGTTCTTCCGCATTGTAATACAAATCCATTTCACCTATTGATCAAAATACATAAATTGTCAATGTATGTAAATTTTCATTCTTTTTTAATATATATATATATATGCATATAGTATGTATAAATATAATTTTCTTTATTCATTAGAAGATTGATCATATGAGTAAGTCAAATTTACATTAAATGTGATAATAGAGTAAAAAAATAATATCAGTTATGATTATAAAATATCATAAATTTTTTTGTTACATTAAATGTATTGCTTTTAGTATAAAATTTTGTTTGAATTATATATATATATATATATATATATTTTTTTTTTTTTATAGTGATGGTATCGGAATTTTTACCCGACTAATCCAACACCTGGGATCTGTCAGTACTATGGGTGGACCCGGGTGTCAAACCCCTAAAGGGGCGGTTGAGAGAGCGATCTCTTGCCACTCGACCACACAACCTCAGACTGTTTGAATTATATTTAAAATCATCAATTTGATGAAATAGTACATAAAATAGCTTTGATTAATTTCAACTTGGCTTTCAATGTCTAGCTCAAGCTCCACCAAGCTACCTACTTATCATCTGCTCTCAAATTCAGTTCACCTTCCTATGTTTTAATATATATATATTGTTTTTTTTTTGGTAACATATATATATATTGTTTGTCCCCTTAGAATGACATCTAGTTTTGGATTTACAAATGGAAGTCAAAGGGTGACATAGGACAACGTTGTATAACCTAATTATCACTTCTAATTTGACTTATTCAGTAAAAAATTTACTGGTAAATTTATAGATAAAAATAATGATTTTTTAGTGTATGCAGAAAATAATTATATTGAAATCATTGAGTACTTTTCTTAATAATTATTAACGTTTGAAATCAAATTGATTAGTTTCATGTGGCCCATGTTCCAAAGACAGGGAGTTATCTTGTTTCCTTGTTTTGGTCCAATTATATTCGTATAATTTACTCCAATTTATAATTTAATTTAATACATAGAATTAGGGAATTGAAGATATTATTATAAATTAAAAGAGAATCAGACAATTAACTATAATAAGTGATGCTAATGTGCTACTAACAGATAAAATCTCATATAAAAATATAGTATTTTTAAGACTCGCGAAGATGAAATTTTAGGTAATAATGCAATAGAAATCTCATTAATGCATACACATCAACGTGCTGGCTAAGCTATTTCTCGTGTTAGTTGACCTTCCATTAATATTATATATATTGTTTATATGTATCATTGTAATTTTTTTAAAAGCAACTATCACCACTTTAACTAATTCAAATTTAGTTTAAATTGCACTTACAAAGTTCAACTTTTACTCAAAAAAATCTCACTTTTGCTTTTACATGACACTCACAAGTGTCAAACCCTTATCTTGTGTAGTATTCACAATGTATTTTCTCACCGTGTAAAGCCAAAAACTTAAAGGGTAAAGACAATTTTTGATGACGTTATATCCTCATCAACTAATCCGGAAGGAATATGTGAGGAGAAGACTCTCAAAACTACAACATATAGAATGCAACATAAAATCATCTCTAACATATGTTAAACTCAAGTCCTTCACTTGACAAACAAAATAACATACCTTAAATAAGATAAATCAAATCAACTAGCTATTAACTTTTCACATAAAAGAAAATTTTGCAAAATACAATATGGATGGGAAACACAGATGTGGCCAAATTTCCATAAACCTAGAAGAGCGCACACACCAGGAGTAATAACCAAATGATTGGTCACAAAAGAGCTAAACAACATTGGACCACTTTGCCTTATATAAATTGAACATCATAGAGAAATTGGCTTTAGCAAAAAAAATCATATTTGGGAACAAAAACAAAGCCCAACATTGAAAGTTACTAATGCCCATCAACTACAGTAATCAATTACTGGTCCCCTTCATAAATAAAAATGTTCTTAGACATGGAGCAAAAACAAGACATATGCTTACAATTTTGTTCTTCTATGGATATCAGAGTTCCACACCATAGATGATGCCAATATTGAAGTCTTCACCTGTCAAAATCACATCACTAGTGCATTTTTATAGTTCTTTTTATCCTCAAAGGATTGATTGAACTCTAAAACTCTCTAATGTAAATCCAATATCAATGTAAAAAGAAACAGAAAATTTCCATAGATACATCATACCACCATTCACAACACAATAACAACAGTAAGATCACAACCCCACACCGCACCCCCCACCCCAAGGCATCCCTCTATACATTATGAAATAATGGAGCTCATACCATTCAAGCCACTTTCAATCATGTCTTTCCTAAAGGGCTAGAGAAAGTTGCCATCAATTGATTACTGTAATCATCTCATGTCAAGAAGAATGCGTCAAAGAAATAAATAATTTGTCCCTGAAAAGCAATTTCTCTACTCCTATCTACTTTCAAACAAAGCCTCGGGTGAAAGCCATTATAGAAGACTAAAAAATGTTAAGTGGCTTCTTGTAGACAAAAGTCAAACAATGGCAAAAGGAAAGCAAAAAGGATAAATGGTCCTTTTCACCTCTCAACCACTCTTTTGAAGCTTTTGCTAATGTGGCATCCATGGCCCACCAGATATCAATTACAACTTGACTGGTTCCTTCCCACCATCTTCATTGAAAAAAATGTATCAAATCTATCACATACCAAAGTTTAAAAAAGCCCTTCAGACACTACTACAATTCCTTTAAATATTCCATTTGAAATGGCAAGGAGGTGGAAAACCTATAACTAAACCATTGCCTATGCAGTGCAGGGTACAGAAATCATAAACATTTTCTTGTTAATGCCTTTCATTTCTGCAGTGTCACAATGAAGATCCTGATGGTTTTCAGCATTTTGAGTAGAATCCTCATAAGATTTTGACAGTAGTTTGATATTTAAACATGTACAGACATTGGATATGTCACCCTTAATCCATCTTTTCTAAACAAAATGAATTAAATATGAATACTTGGCATCACCGTTGAGCAAAATTTCATCTTTGCTGGATTCTAAATCTTGGCTGCAAATTGTTGATCATCTCCATATGCTGTGGATCTTTCTTGCAGAAGACTTCGTTCCATGTGTTGGAAAGCTCTGTTTACAGAAAGTGAAACAATCAACTAGGATGTGAAAAGGTGAGTAGGCATAGTATAAATGCACTGTGTATCACCAAAACATCAGCTGAAGTGTGTGTCTCAGAAACACTCCCCAAATTCATAGGTCACATTAGTATTGAGAGATTTAACTATCACAAATAATACAATTGAAAAAAATCATATGTAACTAATCCTAATCCTATTCCTTTTTTTTTTCAGCTCAGAAGGGAGACTAATCCTATCCTAAGTCAGAGTAAACAATTTCCTATCTAACACCAAGGCTATGATTCTATAACAGAACTAAGACAATAGCGACATACAAAACTGACAGTAGTTTTTGCATGAGCATATTATTTACATTTGTCTGCAACTTTTAGTAAGTCCTTTTCCACATGCAACATAGGTTATGGAACAATAAGGAAACAAAATGATGAAAAATGTGCAAGCTCAACATCATGGATGACTTAATGGAGGATTCATCAAATGTGATTGAGCGGAGAATTTGAAATAAGGTTGACCCAACAGATATTACAATTGACCTACCAGCCTTATCAGAAGAAGAAAGACACATAATTATCATGTCAAATCTTGGGATTTTAGTCAGGTTTTCCAAGTATCTGATAGCTAAATCCACATCTTCACTGCACGGAATAGGACAAAGTAGCATCAATAACTGAAATATATGAATATTTCAACCGTAAGTAACATGAAATCACAGACTTACAAGAAAAAGGTTCTTATACACTGGATAATGTCCATAAGGATTGAAGCGGATAAAGCATTTTTAAATATTTGTGGTAATGCATCCGGGGAAGTTGCCTACTCAGCAAAATAAAAACATACATCAGAAGATAAAAGAGAAAAACATTAGCGATAAATCAGCTGGAAAGCTTTTTTATATATCCTTGTTGCAAAAATAATTTTTCACATGATACAGAATTCTCTTCCAAAATGAGGAGCATAGCACAAGCAACATTTGGAAAGACAAAACAAAAAGTCAGGAGAAGGAATAAAAATAATGATAATATTAATAAAAGAATCAATGTCATAATCTCTGACTGGGATTTTACTGCTTGCTATTTACCAGTGAAAGCTCAATTCTTAATATTTACTTTCTCTATGGCGTAGTCAACTTAAAGGATGGGGAGACAGAATTATTGAATCATAAGAATCTACGTGTAGGGGAAATTGGGTAACAAATACAAAAAATAGGGCCCATAAAAAAAGAGTGGGATATTAGACCTTCAATAGTTTAACTTGTAAATTACGATCACCAGAAAGCCCCCGCCAAGAGACCTCAAACTGATAAGCAGAATTTGGTGGTGAGATGTTTTTCGCTGCCTCAGCCTTTGCTAGACTGGCTGCTCGGGCAGCAAGTTCTTGCACAGAAGGGTTCAGGTCCTGCTTGCCATTCCTGTTTATTCTCTGTGAAAATTAAAACAGACACATATCAACAATGGAGACCACATGTCGCCGATGAAGATATGGAGATAAATATAATGGGAACTTTCTCTGTTGGAAGGAAATAGTATGCTTTAATAATGTATGCTCAGTTTATACACGTTGCATGTTAATCTGAAGATTTATGAAATCTATACAAAGGATGAGTTTATCATTTTGACTTGAAACTGTGGCGCCTATGTATAAAAATTTAAAAATGCATGAACAAACACCAAATCTAAAAAAAAAAAAAAAAGATATAAAGAAGAAAATGTTTGACAAGTATCAGTCCATAAGACAGTAATCGGACATCTCTATAGAACTGGTATCACATAAAATTATGATCCAACAAAAAATTTAAGCTGTCAATCTCAATCAACCATTCAATAATACTATGTCCTTCCATCCAGGGTTAGTTCCAATTTGCTCCCTGAACTTCACGATATGTCCACCGAGTACCTATTCCTTTAAAGTTTCAATTTTGTGATGGAGCACCAAATTGCAGATAAATAAAAATGTGTTCTTTTTTTATTTTAATCATCTCGATACTCAACAATATATCCAAAGATACCGTAAATACATATTTTTAATCATTTAGGTGTCATTAATTCATTCAAATAAACCATATAAAAAATGACTTAATTCCACATTCATCTCACTTAAATTTAATTTAATTTTCTTGAAATTATATATTTGTTATAGTCAATTTTCAATTTTTCAGTCTGAAATTTTTACCAATATAATCAAGTATTTATTTTATTCATTTTGAACTGAATCTATATATGAAGATAAAATTCTGAATTAGATATATGATCTGACTTATTTATGAATCAAATTATCACAAATATAAACAATCTTTTATTCCAGAGTACCAGGAGAAAAGGAAACAGAAATATTAAAGGAAAATCATGATAAAACCTTTGTTGTCTCCAATCCAGAACCATGGCCAATGTGTCCTTCCAAAACATTTCCAGCTTGACCCTTCATCTTCGTGTCATGTGCATCGACTTGCATTGACCTCAAAGGAACATCACTGTTCTTAACCTGGAACAGAGAATAAAACCTTAGCACAAAATTTGACCTCAAATGGAGTTCACAGGATAGTCATTAAACAACTTAAGTTTTCATACAACCAAACAAAATCCATGAATGATTAAATCCTCTAATCATCCAATTACATCTAAACCCAATATTTCATCCTATGGTTTAACTTTTAAAGAAACGGCTCAAGAATTCTTGAATTAATTGCAACAAAAGATTAGTAAGTATTTTCAACCAACCAGCTGATAAGATACAAATTAAGAACCTTTTGACCCTCCCTCTTTCCGTCCTAATAGAAATTATCTCTAATCAAAAAGCAAGGAGGAAATCCTTCATTCTGACCTTTGTACGGTCATCCAGAATTTCAGCCACCATTTCTCTCTGCGAATTGATTGAAGCAGATTGAACTCCATTCACAGATTTGTTTGTTCCCACTTTAGATTTTCCAACAGGCTTCTCCCCTGTTATAGAACCTTTTGATGTTACAGAAGCCTTCTTAAGAATTTCCTGGAAAAATTGGCCACAGGAACAACTTTGAATAACTGCAATGAACAGAGTTCTAGATAAATAGTATGCTGCCTGCAAGTAGGTTATCCTAGTATGACTAAGAAAAATATTCATACCAAAATTCAAAAGGATGGTCTAAGGTCGGCATGGGGAACTGAATAGAACTGTTAAATTGAGATAAAATTGCCACCTACTCTAAAAGCTTAAGCTCATAGAGAGGGGTGGCAATATGGAATATGAAATTGTGAATGAGAAAAAAACAGAACAGCACAACATGGATATCACTAATGTTCCAGCAGGGTTGAGTGCTCCCACTCAGTACCTGCTTCTGAAATTTATTTTATGTGATGTCTTCCATTTATGAGAAGTTTTCTGGTAAACTAATATGCAGTTTTTCATTTCTATTCTTATCTATAAATGCTCACATCAATGTAGTGTAGCGTTGTATCCATACTCCCTGTACAATTTCTACAATAAGGCTCATGCTTCTTACATGACCAGAGAACAACATCTACCAAGAAGTTTTACCTTCTGCAACAAAGATTTGACTTCTGCCTGCTGCTTCTTAATCTCTTGGTTCTGTGGTTCCAATCTTAGGCCAAAGTCAGCATCTACAAGTGACATTTATATAAGTGGTAGTTGCATATGGAGAAGCTGCATAAAGATTGTACTGTGTAAGACCAAAACATACCTTCAAGGGATTCTTTGAGTTTCCCAAGTTCTTTTCTAGCTGTCGAACGGCGAGAATATGCCTTAATGTACCGATCATCCAAATTTAAGGCCTCACTGCAGTCATTCTCAGCCTCCTGGAATCTAGAGGAGAGAAGCATCTCATTGTTTGATAAATAGTTATTTCATTTAACTGCACTATTTTTTTTTTTTTTTGGATAACTACTCAAAGAATTAAGTACATAAGCTTGCCTTTTGATTTTGATGTAGGCCATTGCTCTGTTTGCATATGCTACTGCAGTTGGCGATAATGCAATACTTCTAGAGTAACAATCAATTGCTTCATTAAATTTCTTATTCTTAAAGAATTCATTGCCCTGGCAAAGATGTAAAACATATTTCAATAATCAACCAAGACCAAGTATATCAATCCTCAACCCTGCTTGTTAAACACTGAAGCTTACCAACTCTTTCTCTGTGTTTGCATCAACTAAATTCTCTTCTGTCATGAAACCAGTTGATAACTGAGTTATCTTATCGTAGTTCCTCAAACGATCATACTTTTTAGCAGCACTTGTATAGGACCCATCATGTGCAGAAGTACTAGAAAATTGGGTAGCATTTCCTTCTCTATGTCTTTCAGTGGGAAGATCCTGAAAAATTGAAAGCAAAAATATAACATAGAGTGGTATACATATTAGTTTGCTATAGAATGAACTAGCAAAAATTACAAAACTAAAGTTCTATGTGCTTTGAGCATGCACTTTAGATATCAAGGGCACGTAAATTCTAGATATCACCTTGAGAAGTTCAATTTTTCTAGAAGTTGAATGAAAGGGCATTAAAAAAGAGAAGATTTCCCCCACGCTGTTAAGTTTAGTGAAAAATTTTCATATCACTAAAGAGTATATGCAAAACATGATAATTGAAATTGCTTACATATTTCTCCTTGCCAAGTGATTCTGATTTCAGTTTCTTATCTTTCTCCTTGAACGATAATTCCCAATCCTGTAAGTTATTCAACAGTCCCTCGAAATCCTGGTCAGCCAAAAAGCCCATAAACAGAAAAAATTGCTATTGCGCATGACCACTGATATACATTCACATTATATAGTCTAACACTGCAATGGAATGACCATAAGTTTACTTTCCTATATTAACAGTACTATCTCAACATTCTATTGCTCCACTTCATATAAATATGCATAAAAAAAAATTGCAAATTATCTACAGAGGCATCAACAATCCATTCCTTAGCAGCAAAATCTTACTTCCTGCTTTAAACCTCAACCAATGGAATTAATTATCACTTAGCTTACCCAAACAATAAATCAAACAAAACACATGCACCTGAAATTCTCCTTTCATTTTTAAACTTACTAGTAAAAATACCAAAAACAGAAAGGCAAGAGCCACCACCAAGTTTGGAACTAGGCGCTGAGCTCAAAATTGAAAAATTTTAAGGTCTCTTCCTAATACTAAAATGAATAATCATTAAAATGGTAACAGAAATTTAAATCAAAATCCATTTTTCTTCTTGTCCCTTTTCCTCCTTCCCTAAACGCAGCTACTGGTAATAATGAAACTTACATACCTGAGCTTGATCACGATTGTGCTTGCTGGGAACCCTAGACATAGCTTCAGAAGAATCTACCAAGCAAGTGAAATTTTACAACAATGGCGACTTCTATTTTCTATAAGCGCGCCCTTTGGGAAGGTTCTGGAGTTCAAAGGAATTCGTTTCAGTATTTCTGAGGTTTTCCGAAAATAAATTAAGGTTGCAGAAGATAATTATAATTATTTTTAAAATATATATATATATATATATATTTTTTTTTTTTTAAAAAAATACTTTCAATTTTTAGTCTTTTCTAGATTATTCATATTTATATTTTTTTTGTCAAAAAAAAAAAAAAAATCATATTTATATAAATATATTGATATATTGATTATTATTATACTATCACTGATTTTTTACATGATAATTACCAAATTGCCCTCCTTTTCTCCTGTGTCACCTCACTGTCTACTAGTCATCAGCGCCAGCGCCAGCGCCAGCGCCAGCGCCAACACCAGCAACCTGGGATGTAAATAACCCTTCAATTCCTCTTGAAAAATGCTCTAAACCTGCTCTTTCTGAAGTTTCTGGGCTATCAAGAGGTACAAATCTTCAAATTTTGCATCCTTATTCTTCTTTTTGCTTTGTTTATGAGGTTTCAAGGGTGCCCAGCTGGTGAATTCTTGATTTTATTGTCACCTTTTTCTCATTTCTGTTTTCTTGGGGTTCATTGTTTATTTACTTTACTTATTTGTTCTTGATCACAGGCGAATTTCTTTGTAGGTTTCAGCTTTATTAAGTGGGGTTTTTTTTTTTTTGGTTGGTTATTAGCAAATTTTAGATGATGGCTGCACTTAGTAGAATTGTAGGGTGAAAAATATATCTTTTATTAGGGATTTTTTTCTTGTTAGTTTTGTATTTTGGTATCTGCTTTCTTTTTCTTTTTCTTTTTGTCTCTGTGGTATTCCTGTGAGGTAGGAATCTCATGATATCAATTTTCTGCTCTCCTTCATGTTGACTGTGGAAGTTTTTAGCTTACTTGTGAGTAGTGGAAGTTCTGAAAAATCAGAATTATTTGTCTGTATTTTTTTTTCCTTTTTTTTTTGCCCCTCTTTAGTATAAAATTTAGTTGCTTATACCATTCAAGGTTCACCTTGATTGCAGCAGTGTTAGGCTGTGACCAAATCTTGTCAGCTATATGGATAGCTTTGGAGGTTTTAATTTTGTTGATATGTGCAAAAATGTGAAGAAAAGGAGAAGTCTCCGGTATCGCCAGCCCTTGGATGATTCGCAGTCTCACTTAGATTATCACGAATATTCATCATTGTCATCAACACCTTTGTCGGACAGTATGAGTAAAGCATCAAGTGAGGAAAATGCTAGTCATGGTGTTGGTAATAGGAGGAAAGAACTAAGTCTTAGTCAATGCATTTCAGGAGGGTCATATACCAATCTCTCTGAGGCCGAAACTGTACAGAAAACAAATGATGGAGGACGGCTTGGAGAATCCAGTGAGTCTGGGGTGAGCAAACTCAAGAAAGTAAAGCTTAAGGTTGGTGGTGTTACCCACACTATACATACAAAAGGTGTTTCTGAAGGTTCTTCATTAGCTGGATCTTCGTCAACAAAGTCTTCTCACTCTTCGGATAGTTACCGTACACAACATAAGCTGACTTCTCAGGTAACTTACATGGTGACAATGGAGCTACCAGTAACTAGCTACTAGTAACAGCTAGTTACTACAAACTATGTTTTCTGCATTGGGACTCATGTTATCTTTTGTGGATGCATTATCTTTTTCTCACATTGGATGAAGATGACCATAAATGCTTGCGATCTTTGAAGAATTAGGCCATCCAAACTATGGCTATTTAACTTGATCATCATTTAAAACTATGTTGTTATCAATCTTGTATTGAAACTGGGATTTTCTTCCTAAATTCTGCAGGATAGTCCTAATGAGGATCCGTCCAGTAACAGGGACCGAAGAAGTGGATTGCGGGGCATTCCATGGAAGGATTTCTCCAAGAGTGGATTTGTTGTCAAGAATGTAGATACTCCTATGGATGGGATTCCACAAAGTGTCAATGCCAAGCAATTGGATGCACACCACACAGCTCGCAAGAGCAAGCGTATTCGTAAGAGTCGTTTGTTAGGTGACGTGTTTGATGATGCAGATGAGAATGATGATGGTGATGATGAGATACGGTACCTTGAGAAACTCAGAACTTCTCGGCTTGCTTCTAACTATGTTCCAGACTATGAAGATGAAGATGAAGTAGTAGGCAAGAAACAAAAGAACATTTCAAGAATCTCTAGTGCTGATGTTTATGATTATAGTGGAGATATGAGGTATAATTACTCCAGATCTGACAAAGAGAATATGCTATCAAGATCTGGGAGAGCATTTGAAGATACTGACTATTTTGAAGAAGAGACATCTTCTGATGATGAACCTGAACCAAAGAAGAAGAGACTAAGTAAAATGGATGACTTAGAGTCAGAAATGGCTGTTACCACGCGCCGTGGCACACTGAGGAGGGGGAAAGCCATTTCTGCAATTGAGTTCCCTAATGGTTTACCTCCTGCCCCACCTAAAAGTAAGTACTTATTTATTTTCCTTTTTCCATCCTCCTGACAAATATAGCGATTGTATTTTTTATTGTCTATTTGCTTGAATGACAGAGCAAAAGGAAAAGCTACCTGAAGTAGAGCAGCAACTGAAGAAAGCTGAGGCTGCTCAAAGACGTAGGTTGCAAGTGGAGAAGGCTGCTCAAGAGGCTGAGGTAATTTGTGTTCTCTATTCATTTTCTTTTGCAAAAGAAAATTTATTTAAAGTATCATATTGAACAAATAGAAAAATTTTCCCGTGATTATCAATTTTTACAGGCTGAGGCAATTAGAAAAATCCTGGGTCAAGATTCTAGTCGAAAGAAGCAAGAGGAAAAGCTCAAGAAACGACAAGAGGAGTTAGCTCAGGTAGCTACCAAAATGGCACCTTTGAAGTTGTGTATCAACTCATATACTTTTGTTATCTGATGCATGAAATTCAATGCAGGAAAGAGCTGCAAATAGTGCACTTTCATCAAATGCAGTCAGATGGGTGATTGGTCCATCAGGGACTACTGTGACATTTCCCACTGAGATAGGCCTCCCAAGTATATTTCAATCTAAGCATAGCAGGTAGCAACACACTTCTTACGCTTACATTTATTTTCTTACATACATATTTCTTGCTTTCTTGAACTCAATTACATTTCACGAGTATCATCGCTTCTGCTGTTGATATATGCAGTTATCCTCCTCCGCGTGAAAAATGTGCTGGCCCTTCTTGTACAAATGCATATAAGTATCGAGACTCCAAGTCGAAGCTGCCTATCTGCAGCCTCCTGTGTTACAAGGCAATCAATGCTGATAATAATAAGATGCAGACTCTTGCAGCTGTTTGGTGATGTATCAACTTAATTACTACTTTTTCTATGATGTTTTACTTAGTCATTCCATGTATCACGGTTATGATAGATAGTGTATGTGTTATATTTGCTAGGTTATCTCTAGTTGCAGACTCTGGATTGTCCAATGCATAACAGTATAATACATATATATATTTGCAGTGTATGTGTTATATTTGCTATAGTATTAATAGCTCTAGTTGCAGACTGTGGAATGTCCAATGCATAATAGTGTGTATATATACATATATATATATATAGTGGTCAACAGTATATACATACATATATATACGTTATATTTGCATAGAACCAGATGAGAAGTGGAGAAGATCTTGAGTAATGTCTGTCTCTTGTTCTTGTTAGACCACAAAATGCATTTGCATTGGTTAATTGTCCAATTTAATACCCTTGGTTATTTTTTCTCATCCGAAAGTCACTTTTGTCCTACTAATTCGGAGTCGAGCTGCATCGGGATAAAGTTATCTCTACACTTATTCTCCTTAGACAACTTTAAAATTAAAAATCTTGAGGAAAGTGAGTTGATTAAGTATATAATTTTTATTAAAAGACATAATAACTATCTTATTTTAAATTTATCTATTTTAATTTTTTAAACTTACTTTATATAACAAAATTTTAAAAATAACTTAATAAGTATAGGTTCTTTAATTCCTATGTGATGGAAATTTGTTAATTATTAGTGGGAAGAATTTTGCATATCGCACGGGTGTTTTGGGTGGGTCTTGTCACCGAGGGGCAGCATCTTCAAGTCATTTCATGTTGAGACTAATCTCGCTCGCTGATTTGTAGGAACTTTATTGGGTGGGACAGGTTGGTCAAAAGATTTAACATTTTTCTATACTCAAGTCGGGATTTAAAACCCGGATCATTGATTAAGGGAGGAGGAGCCCTCTACCGCTCCACCACAAGCCTCTGGTATAGTTGGAAGAATTTTATCTTGGTAATGAAAATTTATTTAGAAAAATAAAATAAAATAAATTTAAATAAGATAATAATAAAATTTAGAATTTTTCAAAAAAAAAAAAAAAGAAGATAATAAAATAAAATATTGACCAATATTATTTCCGGAATTAATTAACCAATAATTTTTTTATTTTATTTTCTTAAAATCCGAATCCCGGAAGAAGTTTAATTCCCCTACTGATATCTAGGATTATTTCGATGCAACTCTAATTTACCTTATCCTATTCTAATCATGTTTAGTTACCTTATCCTATTCTAATAGGGAGTTCTCTCTATATATAACAAGAAATTCTAAGTGGATTCTTGAGAAATCTTTATACAATTCTCAAGTTAATCTTCATCGTAATTTGTTTGTAGTTATGAAGAAGTACGGCGAATCATTGTCGGAATATAATTATAAAGATTTCGAGGATATTGAATTTGGTACGGACGGGTCGCCGCTGGATTTTTTATCAGAAATTGCAGAACTAGCTTCCGAAATTCATGAAAGGGAAACGGCGATGAAAAAGAACACTACAGAGATTCAGATGAATAATAATAGTGTTGAAACCGGAAATCGACGTCGTAGAGTGATCATTGAGATGAACGACGTTGTTGTTGAAGAAGATGATCATCGTGAAACCATAAAGCGAGGTCGTAATATAGCTTCCGCTTCAAATTCTAGTAATAATAATAACGGTCGGAATTCTTATCCACCATTACCACCATTACCGCCACAAGCATCTAGAGAACGACAACGTCGTATCAGACTTCCCGCTTCAAATTCTAGTAATAATAATAACGGTCGGAATTCTTATCCACCATTACCACCATTACCGCCACAAGCATCTAGAGAACGACAACGTCGTATCAGACTTCCCGCTTCAAATTCTAATAATAATAATAACGGTCATAATTCTTCTTCACCACTACAGCCAAGAGCATCCAGAGAACGACGACGACGTCGTATCAGACTTCCTGCTTCAAATTCTAATAATAATAACGGTCAAAATTCTTCTTCATCACTATGGCCACAAGCATACAGAGAACGACGACGACGTCGTATCAGATTTCCTGCTTCAAATTCAAATTCTAATAATAATAACGGTCAAAATTCTTCTTCACCACTACCATCACGAGAATCCAGAGAACGACGACAACGACGTATTAGGGCTCCCATTTCAAATGCTAATAATAATAATAATAACAACGGTGGGAATCCTTCTTCACCACCACCACCACCGCCACCGCCACCGCCGCAAGAATACAGGGAAGCTCTTGAAAGATTTGCTAACGGAAAACGGATCGAAAATCTTAATTTAGTGTGTGAAAAGAAAATTTTTAAAACAGATATATCCAAGAACCATAACAGATTATCACTTCCAAAGAATATTCAAAAAAATCGTTTTCTTAACGAAGAAGAAGAAATGCATCTAAGTTTACATGGGCTGAATGGTAATGGTAAAGAGGATATGAATTCAATTGAAGTAGACGTTATTGATCCTTCACTGACAACTTGCAAACTGCATTTGAGGAAATGGGCAATTAGTAAAGGAATGTATGTTTTGACCAGAAATTGGCACAAATTAGTATTAAGGAATTTGATTGAAGTTGAAGATGTTTTAAACATTTGGTCTGTTCGTGTTGATCAAAATTTACACAAATAAATATAAATAAGAAGTTTAAGTTAATTTATATTTTTTAAAAAGCTGTTGTGTTGATAAAAACTCTGTTTTTTATTAGCCAGGGCTTGAAGCACCTATCAATCGAAGAAGTTTGAAGTAAAAAAAAAAAAAAAAAACGAAGATTAAAACAAAAAAAAGAGGTACAATATTTTTTTAATTTTTTTTAAGGAGTTCATTTTTTTTTATTTTAATAAAAAAAAATTACATTGTTTATGAATTGATTTTGTAGTATTCGATTTTTTTTTTTATATATATATATATATATAAAAAAAATAAAAAAAAATAAAAGAAATAGATAAAAAAAAAAAAAAAAAAAAAATTAAAACAGAAAATGAGAAGGGGGGGGGAAAAAAAACAAGCAGGGAAAAGAGAAATGGTGGCTGGCAGAAGAGGAGGGGAGGAGAAGAAGAAGTTTTTTTTTTTTTTTTTTTTTTTTTTTTTTTTTTTTTTTTTTTTTTTTTTTTTTTTTTTTTTTTTTTTTTTTTTTTTTTTTTTTTTTTTTTTTTTTTTTTTTTGGTGAGAAGAGGGGGGGGGGGGGGGGGGGGGGGGGGTTTTTGGGGGGGAGGGGGGAGGGGAGGGGGTAGGGTTGGAGAGGAAAAAAAAAGAAAAATTATAATTAACATTTAAATTTCATTTATTCTTCTCTCTTTTTTTTACCTCTATTATCTTATCACAATTAAGAATTAACTAATTAATTTGATATTACAAAAAGAAATAGTAATCTCTGTACTCATTGGAAAGGATACAGAAGTGACAAACACACACATATACATACATATATATATATATAACTAAATAAGATTTAATAACTATGTTTATATATAATGAAAACACACATATACATACATATATATATATATACATATTACTTTTACATTGAATCTGATGCTAAGAAACACAAAACATTGTCATTAGCATTAACAGAATTGAAAGAGATAACTTTTATAAATATGCTAAACAATTGTTCTCTGAGTGAATTTGAGGGCAGATAACTGAAAACTATGAAGAGGCAATATGTGAAATAAATGAAGTCATATATAAAATGATGCAACAAATATTATATAAATGAAAAATTGAAAAAATATAGATATCTAATTAATCTTACCTCTTTGTGGAAGAAAAAGTTGGCAGCAAAAGTAGGGTTTTCAAGGGAAAATTTCTGGACAATCTTCTTCTTTGATAATCGTATGCTTCAACTCCTCACAGCCTCATATACAAAAATGATAAGAGATTTAAAGGAAAGATGAGAAAATAATTTTGATATGTTAAGTTTTACCCATTTGCTCTTGCTTCTACAGTATAAAATGTCCATTGCTTCAGTTTTTTTAAAATTCCGAATCTAATAAAATAGGAAAGATTATTTAGTTAACCAATTGATGGAGGTACGAATCTAATGTGTAAGGCTTCTAAAACTCTTAAATCCTACCTCCATCAATTGGTGAACTAAATACTCTTGCGACTTTATTTCTCTGATGGTGAAAAAGTTTTGAGAGAGCTTCAGTGGTGGGGAAGCTAATCAATTCTAGAAATCAGCAGCTTTAGAGACAGTTGTGAGTTTGAAATGGTTCAGATGGAGATTGAGGTCTAAAAAAACTGAAGCAAATGGACATTTTGTACTGCACAGTTGCATTTGGTGAAGAATGGAAGCAGAGCTTCCATGGAGACAGCGGCGGCGAGTTCTAGGGTTTTTTTTTGGCTAAATGGTGCTTTAATTTTGGGATTTTTTCATTTATAGGGCTTACAATTACGCTTGTTTTTTTTTCTCTGGGCCGGCTTAATCTCTTTTTGTATCAGCCTAGCCCAAGCTAAACAATATATGTTTCTACATTTTTTTTAAAAAAAAAAGAAGTGAATTTTCATTAAAATTTTTATTTGTAGGATCTCGAATTCGAATCTTATTTATAGAGAAATAAATTTAGGGAGAATTTCCCCATAGAAATCCTACGCGACTAGAATTCAGTTTGGTTAGATTCAAAATAACTATTGAATACGGATAAATTATTAAAATAAAATATTACATAAATAAATAATAATAGAATAAAACAATAACTTAAAATAAGTAAAAACAACATCAACAACAACAAAAAAAAGCCCAAACAGGCCTAAAACTAAACTAAGAGAAAGCCCGGGATAGTTAAGAAGTCCATTAAAAAACGGAAGACCTGATAGAGGAAAGCCCAAGAGCAAAAAATAAAAAGACTAAAGCCCATGACATTCATATCCGAAACCGATACATGACAGGAGTTTGGTTGTCTCGTTTTTTAACCTTGCTGTTCCACACGACTAGATTTTGATATAGTTGAACTCAAAAGTGATTACTTCCTTCAGTCGGCATCCGGCAAACGATGCGGACGCCGAACTGTAGTTGGATTGGAGTTCTTAAAGGAAGATGGGAGAGCCATAACTTCTCTTCCGAACTCATTCAGATAGGAAAATTGAGATTGACTCGGAGCCGGAATCTGGAAATTAGCAGGAGGAAGATGATCATGGGAGGAAGGTATGGTGGATTCTTCTTGAAAGTACGGTAATGGAGGCAAAGAATGCATGATGGAATGTTGTTGTTCAGTCGAATTATGATTCGCCTGAAAATTACTCGGAGCCGGAATCTGGAAATTAGCAGGAGGAAGATGATCATAGGAGGAAGGTATGGTGGATTCTTCTTGAAAGTACGGTAATGGAGGCAAAGAACGCATTATGGAATGTTGTTGTTCAGTAAAGTTATTATTCAACTGAAAGTTACTGGGAATGCGACGATTTTGGCTTATCGCAAATAATCTTTCATCATTTTCCAGAAGTTTTCGATAATACTTGTCCAGAACTTCTGCTTCACACATTACTTGGTGTATCCTATATATAAAAAATAACCCTTTTCAATAATAATGATATATACATACATATATATATATATATATACAAAAAATTATTCTTTTGAAAAACATAGCATAAATACAATATATACATACATATATATATATATATATATATATATATATATATATATATTGAGACTTACTTATTTGTAAGAGCTGCACCTCGAGTAAAATCTCCGACTTTACTCCAAGTAGCATGATTTCGTGGAATGGGATCCTTTTCTTTATAGAATGTAATGTTCATATTATTTACCTGAATAAAATAAAATCTTGATATATTAAAATATATATATAAGTTAAAAAATATGTATACAAGCCTAGATTGACATAATTGAGAATTGTATCGTTTCAACACTAGATTAAATCTGAATTAGTAGGGAATAATGATGATTTGCCAATATATATATATATATATATATATATATATATATATATAATTGCTTAAAAAATAAATATTCACCTCAACTTCCAAAAGTCCGTTAATGGCTGAAATTGCTTCAATGTCTTTCCAGTGTATTTCCATCTTGTTCTTTAAGGTTCTATCCATGATTTCCCAAACTAACTTTTTTGTGTTGTAATAAATTTTTACAGTTATGTCACCTTCACGCCATGCAAATCTCTGTTGAAAATAAGAATTAATAATTAATATATAATAATAATAGTAATTTATATATTAATTACTCCCTCTATCTATTATTTAAAGATAAAAAATTTTAAAAAAAAAGAGAAGAAAAGGTTACCTCCCAATTCCCTATTTTGATCTTCAAGGCATAAAAGTTAGACGCTTTAAGCTTCTCTTGATCATCCTTTTGTTGGTTCGTGTATTCTGTATTTGAAAACATTGTTTCAACTAATTTGAATTCGACTGGAGTTGCACTTACAAAATCTAAATCTTGTTTAGAAGGAGAAGTCATCTTGAATTTTATAAAAGGACGAATATCCAACTCCTGATTTTGCATACGGGCTAAAAGTTTGATTAGTATTGTCTTCAAAACTCACATTCATATTTTCATTATTCCCGTAAACTTGTAGTTCATTCACAAGGTAATTATCTATTTGTGTCCGATTAAAAACTTGTTGATTATGTATCTCTTTTGAAGAGAAATACGTCGTTGGCGGAATCTCGCTTTCAATTAATTTAAATTCAGCTCGAGTTCCATGCATAAAGTCCAAATCTTGCTTAAAAGGAGAACTCATCTTGACGTTTCCATGAGGACGAGTATTGAACTCGTGATTTTGTAGATCATTCACAAGGTAATTATCTATTTGTACCGGATTAAAATTTTGTTGATTCTGTATCTCTTTTGAAGAGAAATATGTCGTTGGTGGAATCTCGCTTTCAACTAATTTAAATTCAGCTCGAATTCCATGCATAAAATCTAAATCTAAATCAAAAGGAGAACTCATCTTGATGTTTCCATGAGGAAGAGTATTGAACTCATGATTTTGCAGATCATTCACAAAGTAATTATCTATTTGTGCCGAATTAAAATTTTGTTGATTTTGTATCTCTTCTGAAGAAAAATACGTCCTTGGAGGAATGTCGCTTTCAACTAATTTAAATTCAACTCGACTTGCATGCATAAAGTCTAAATCTTGCTCAAAAGGAGAACTCATCTTGACGTTTTCATGAGGACGAATATTGAACTCGTGATTTTGAATATGATTCACATAACTAAAAGCTTGATCATTCTTGTCTTCAATGCTCACATTCATATTTTCATTATTCTCGTAAGCTTGCTTATCATTCCTATGATAATTATTATCTATTCGTGCCGAATTAAAAACTTGTTGATTTTGTATTCCTTCCGAAGAAAAATACTTTCTAATATATATATTATATATATATATAATTAAATAGTTTAGTTGATAGCAGTTTTGCTAAGTTCGAGACATAATTTCAAATATATATTATATATGGAATAAGTGTCCTAATTATATCTTAAATATTTGATGTTTTATTTTATTTTATTTTTTTAAAAAAATCATACTTTTAAAAAGACATGAATTAGAATTAAACTAGTTTTCTTTTTCTTTTTTTTTTTTCAATAATCCTATTTGGTTTGAACGTGTCTTTTCTAAATTATTATTAAACACGAAAAACTAATATTTCTATTATCATTTTAAATTAAATCTAAAATATATTATAAGATTAAATAAAATTATATTATGATTCTTTGAAACATATATGTATTTTCTAATAATATTTGACTTTCTTTTTTTTTTTTTTTTTTTTTTTTGTAGTCTTGAGCTATTTTGATGCTTTTATTCGATAAATATTTAGAAAACAAAATAAAAAATAAAATAAGTATATTTTAATTACTACTATAATATTATAGTAATTATACATACATAGTTTGTAAAATTTAAATAAAAGTATAGTTGTCCTTTTGGAGGCATCCCATGTATAATTTTAGCGGGAAACTAAATTAGATTAAATAATAATATAATTTTAAATATTTTGAATCAAAATATACTTTCTAAACCAAATATAAGATACATACATACATATATATATATATATATATATATATATATATATATATATATATGAGTCCCATTGAATTACAGAGAAGTCCAAACTCACAACACAGAGAGATAGAGATTCCGGCGAGAAAAACTTCTTTTTACCTGATACCGGCGGCAAAAACCTGCACGACATATATAAATTGCTCCGGTCGAGCAGGTACAAAATTTATGTATATATATATATATAATTTTAAAATACGAATATACTCAAAGTTGTATTTAACACAACTTTTCTTCTTTTAAGTCTATCAATTTAAACTTTTAGAGTACATGATAATTTATTACTCTTTAACCCGATATATATCAAAGTAGGAGATCGAGAATTTAAATATAACTACTTGAAATTCGTATTTGTGTTTATCGATAAAAATTTGCATTAGTTTGATTTGTGTATGAACGTTTTGAGTGTTAATTTTCGTAAAAACCATTTGATATTTGAAATTATTGTATGTTTAGATGGATATATCGGATACAGATCAGTGGACGGCTTCCAACATTCAAGTAACTGAAATCAAAATCGGCGATTGGAGTGTAATTACAGAATAAATAATAAATCAATTATTATTTTTTCTTATTAATTAGTTTAATTAATTAATGATTTTTAATTAAGTTTGACATTGCTTAATGCAGGTACAATCAGAACGGCCAGACCATATCGTGGCAAAATTTTATTATAAGAGAAAAAAAGTAGTTTGGGAGTTTTTATTTGGAACACTTAAGAAAAAAATGGAAATGAAGTGGTCAGATATTGAATGGATTAATGCCAGCTCAGATAATTTGACAATTACGGTGAATATTTAACATTTTTTTATTAGAAAAATCAAAGTATTTATATGATAGAATGTTTAATTTTTTTTTTTACTTGAAATAATATATATATATATATATATATATATATATATATATATATATATATATGTATGTATATGTGTATTTTGCAGTTAAATGAAAGACCAACATTTTTTCAAGAAAAAGAACCGGAGCCAGGAAAGCATTCTGGGTGGACAAGTTCTGTCGATTTCACCCATGGTGCAGCTACAGTACATAGGTAAGCAAGTCATTGAAAACTTGACAATTTTTTATTTTAATTTTTTTTAATTTTTTTTTAAAATTTTTAGAATAAGAGTGATTGGTGAATTTTGGTACTGAGTATATATATAAATACATGTTTTTACTTTTAAAAATAAATAAGTCCTTTCTTATTGTTATCAAAATATTATTGAATTAAAGTAGGTAAAAAAAAATTTCTAGCATAAATAAGGTTGTTTGCACCTAAAATAGGACTAATGTAGATCCAAGGTTTGAACCCCACCTTAAGTATGGCTATTTTCATGTAAGGAACTAGTTCGTCTTAAATAGGGATTAGTCTAGGTTAAAAATGTCCTCCTATAGTTTGAGACTCATATAGAACACCTAATGCTAAAGCAAAAAATATATATTATTATCGAATGGTGTCAAATTGGAGGAAGCTTTCCCTAGTCTCTCCTTATAAAAACCAGAGTCAAGCTATATCGCACCACTAGTGGGGAAACTCTCTCTAGTCTCTTCATAAGCAAAGTTTAAACTTAAACTGTCTCAAAAAATCAAGCACGTGTTGGTATAAATATATTTATAACTAAATTCATCAATTACTACTGTTTATATGATTAATTCTTAAAATCATGTAAATGTTTTCATATATATATATATATATTTATACACAGGTTGCACAAATTAACATTTCATCATGATGTTCTTGAGAAGCACTACAACAGGCTTTTGAGTAGAGATCAGATGTTATATGTGAAAAGTTTAGAATCTCCTCCAAATAGTAACCCGTGTTTCCCTACAACAGAACCACAACAGCAGCAGCATATCCAAACTTTGGCACCATCCTATTTTCCTCATCATGTTTATAATAACCAAGACTCTTTTGGGATGGTACACCCATTTATAATTCGAACACAATTTCTGCCTCAAACACGACAAATTACACCCATCCCAGAATTTCTGCCTCAAACAGCACAAATTACACCCATCCCAGAATTTCTGCCCCAAACAGCACAAACAGCACAATTTTTCCCACAAACACCACAAATTACAATGATCCCTCCACCAGGTATGTTTTATGATTTCATGTAACATTGTATTTAAACTTAGTCATTCATGCATTCAACTTAAACTTTTAGAGTAAGTGACAAATTATTAAGTTGTCTAACAATGAGAATTTTGTTGTTGCAGTACCACAAGTACAAGATACACCTGATATGCAAACAGCTTGTAGAAATGAGAACAGGCAGTTGGCAATGGCAAACCCACTAATAAGAAGTGGCCAGAAGTTAAGTATAACAGATTTTTCCACTAATTATTTTGTATGTATGTATATATTCTAACATATCGAATCAATATTTCAGGCAGGTCAGCACAATCAAGAAAAAAGTCGTAAACGTGGCAGGTATTTGAACATGTCACGTGGTTAAAGGTATAATTCATTGAATTATTAGGGCTGATAAAATCATAGAAACAAAAAATTTAGAATTGTGATAGGAATTTTCTTATTGATTGATTTAGTAGTGAAGATTAGTTTTATAAGAAAACAATAAAGTCTGCAGTGGAGCTGAAGTTCAAGAAGGAAAGATTGTAGCCCACCACTGACTTTGTAAGCTGCCCTAGTTCACCACTAGGTGCTTGTAGCTCACTACTAACCCCATGGGTTAGTGCAAGGATTTATATTTTTAGTTTTGATATTTTTATTTTTGACTATAGTGAATTATTCTATGTTTACGCTGATTTTTTTCATATAAAATTTTATTCAGTCCTTCATGAAATTATTAATTTTTCCCTTCCAAATTATAACTATTATTTAGGAAAAACAAAAACATCCCTTACATCATACAACAGTACTCTCTGCATGAATATAGCCTAACAAAAAAAAAAAAAAAAAAAATGAACAGCCAAAATATACCTCTCATTCACCATGATTTTGCAGAGATTATCAGCACTACATCTCATTGTTAATGATATCCCGCATCATCTGTAATGGTATAAGCCCTTCAGTCCTGATAGCATCTTTACTTGGATCTGGACTAATGAAATACAATGTTGGTAATCCTCGAACCTGTAATGAAACAATTTCCATTTCAGGTAAAAGAGACATAAATACTGCAAAACTTTATCAAATAATATAAAACAGATAGAAGAAGGCATAAGCTAGGAACAATGTATCCTGTTTTATATGATCCCACCAGCAGATATTTGTATTAAGATTTGATCGTAAGCATATACATCGACACACATTCCCTTTCATATGTACCAAATTATACTAAGAAAGTTAGTCCCATACTGTAAAAACAAACTTAGCTCCATATGGCAAAAGTGGAAAGAATGACTTGAGAGAGAGGGAGAAAGCTAAGTATGAGTGCACCTGCATGTCACGGGCAAATTCATATTCATCATCTGTGTCAACCTTCACGATTAGAGCATTATTTTCATACTCAACAGCAAGCTGCATAGTGAGTTTCGAGTTAACCTCATCGTCAAGGACAATAATACTCAGTAATCTATCATTCAGACTGATAAACTATGTAAAGTATGACTTACTTCTTTAAATATATATATACACACACATATACATATATGTATGCATAGTAAGACCTGTCCATTTCACCTAAATACTATAAAGCTAAATTCATGGAGTACCTCCAAAACAACATCATAGTTCAAAACAAGAAAAAATCATCACTCTCAACTCCACCATACTACTTTTGCTCTTTCCTACTCATCTTCAATCTTTTAAAGAAAACAACATCATTACCCAACCTTCATTTATTTTATCTACGAAAATATTCAAATTCAATGGAGTCATCCTGTGAAACATCTTCCCGAAGTTATTCCCAGATTCAGATTGAATGAAATATAAAACATGGATCCCAGTGATCTATGTGCGAAATTGATGCAATTGAAATGAAAGTGTTACCTGATATAAGTACAGGCAAAAGTAGTGCCAAAAATCCCAATCTTATCTCATAGCCAGATTGCACTCAAATTCTAAACATTATTCACTATTCCCCCTTTTTTTTTTTTTTGGATAACTTCAATTGTAAATTATAGACAGACATCAAATACAGAATTCCTTTTAGACTACATACTTGGTAATTGAAATACAACATTTTCTTCTGATTCATGCCAAGCTAAATCTTACCATTTCAAGTTCTTGCGCCATCAAAATGCAAGGGCCACACCAAGTTGCGTAAAAGTCAATTACCAGGGGAACATTTCTCTCTCCCTTCACAAGTTCTTGAACTTCTTCAGCAGACATCTTTTTCTGTCAAACATGAGAAACCGAGAATAAACAAAGTATTTCCAACCTAAAAATAAGTGGACAAGAAGAAGATATTGTAACACTCAAAGAAACCTAATACAGTGACCCTTTTCTCTTTTCCCCTTTTCTTTCCTCCTGAACTATATTTCAACATCTAAAATGCTAGAAAGAGTAGATAATGCAACCAAAAGACATATCCTTCAAATTTCAAAATCTCTTCCCCTCCCAACTCAAAAGTGAAAAAACTTTTTCCCAGAAAAGCTTACAGAAGCAGAATTATTCTTGCGACCAAACTCATTATCATTATATACATATATATTATATATACACACACCTTCAACCATGTTCCAGAACCTCCACATTCCAAGAATATATATATATATATATATACATAGAAAGCTAAATTCCTATATTAGTAACACAATTATGAATAATAAAATTAGGTGAAAATAAAAGAAATAAACAATATTTTATAGAAGTACATACCACAAGATAGTCTTCCCTAACATGCTTTCCAGCAGGAGCTCTACAAACTAATTTTCTGGATAGAATTTCGGTTGAAAACAGAGAGGGTCTGTTGCTGGGGTTTATGGGGTTGAAGAATAGACGGTTATGATTAGGGTTTTTCCCACCCGAACTGAAGCTGCAAAGAGACGGTGGTTTCACAGCGTGGAATAACGGTGTTGTAGCTGCTAGCATTTTTTCTAACCAAATTCTTGTACAGAAAGAGAAGGGAAAGTAAGCTTCAGGTGACTGAAGCTGCGAAGCACAATATCCAAATGAAAGCCTTTCCTAAGCCTTTCCTATTATATATATATATATATATATATAAACAAAATGCTAACAAAATATTTTAATTTAAAAAATACCAAATAATTAAAATATATGTTCAAAATTTTTAGTAAATTACTGGAAATGTGTAAGTTAATAAATTATGAATAGTTTGCAGAAAAAGTAATAAATATTTCAATACTTTCAATAAATTTTTTTTTGGATAAATCCCAACTATAACAGTGTAACTAAAGCAATATTTTGTAATTGGCAAGAATATATATATATCTGGAAGAAAGACTTTGACAACTGAAGCAATATCAATGCCATTCAAACATATTAGAATTGATTCTTGAACTGAAGTGAACTGAAAAGGCTATAGGAAAACAAATGATAACAAATTTAAAGATATCTAGCTTAAATATTTACAAATGAACCACACCCTAGGTTTCTATCAAAGGGTACTAGAAGAAGTTAAAGCTACAAGAAACAATGCCTCCATAATACCTAGGTCTGCCACTTTCTTTCATTTCAATGTGGAAAAGACCTAAAAATAAATGAAAATGGTGCTAAGCTCAAAGAGAAGGTACAACAATGTCTAAGACTAAACAACCAGTGCTGACTGTAGTTGTTGTGTTAGTAGAGATTCAAGTTTTCAAACTTGGAGAAACTTTAATTGAATCCTCGGGTAAAGTTGTTGCAGCATTTGATCTGCTAGCAACTTCATCTGATCCTCCATCTTCTCCGCTTGCATGATCGAGCTTTCTCTTCCTTGATGAAGACTCAGAGTTTTCCATTCTAATTTCTTGTTCCTTTCCACTTTTTTCTCCATTCTCCTTTTCTTTACCTTTTCCAGGGGAAAGTTCAACACTAGGAGGAAACAGTGGAGGTTCTCTGCCACTTAGTTGACAGAAAACTCTTTCAACTGTTTCACTTATTTCCTTTCCTAATCCATTGTTATCCAAAATCAACTCCCACACTGACTTGGAGGCTTTCTCAAGCACTGACATTCTGCAGAAAAAGAACAGGAATCATAAGAATAAAGTAGTTATCAGGTTTTATAACCCTGAAATGAATGGATAAATTCACCTTCCAAAAAGAGAACAATTTCTTACTTAATCAGTTAGTTCTAATCATCTCAACCAGCAAGTCAATATATCATGCATAAGAAAGAGTCGTTTTAGGATGAGACAACACAAGATATCTACCACAACTATGTATCATGCAACAGGAACACAAACAACTAGCAAAAAGATAGTCCAGTAATTTCGCCTACAAGCACTTCTCATCATCTGCAATATTGGGGACCCAACCATTCCATAATCATACAAGCATTCATAGATATAATCTAAGCTGCCCCAAAATCTTCAGACATTTTTTAATAAATGAACAAGGTACTGCAAAAGTTTGTTCTAGTGTATAAAACCCTAAAGCATCAAAACCGAAATAGTGATCAACATCAAGATATTGAACAATCATAACAAACTGCACTGCTCGCCAGAAAAAAAAACATAAAGCATACAAGCCAAATCAATTTTATTATCATTTTAATGATACTAAAAAATCAAATATTTCTCACACTTCAAGATCCAATCATAAACTATCATTTACTTAACAAAAGCTGTTATGTTTGATAAGGATGAATTATTTCTGCGAGTACACAAATCCTCAAACTCTTATGCAAACAGAAGGCACAGCTGGAAAGTTAAAAGTCTCCATACACCCTATAACTCTTACAAGCGTATGGCTAGTGAATAGGATATGGGTACTTTTCCTATACATCTGATGATTAGAACCCACAATAATCAAGGCTTCTAGGAAGAGTGCCTCAACTTGCAATTTTCATGAAGAGCTTCCTTAGATACACACAATGTAGAAGGTTTTTTCGTGTGCATGTTAAAGTCAGTTTCCATAGGGAAGTTGAATAAGACG
The DNA here is from genome assembly GCA_025388415.1 of Cynanchum wilfordii. Classification (NCBI taxonomy): domain Eukaryota; kingdom Viridiplantae; phylum Streptophyta; class Magnoliopsida; order Gentianales; family Apocynaceae; genus Cynanchum; species Cynanchum wilfordii. The sequence continues at coordinate 592,099 of JAHSUH010002256.1, read as the reverse complement.
ATCTCCTAGTTTAATCTAATCACAACAGAATTCGGATATATCTAGCTAGATGATTTTCCCAAAACAAACTTAGCTAAGAAACAACAATAAAACGAGCACATGAGCACATGCAATAATTAACACTCAATTCATTTTCAGTTGATCTACTCTAATATACCAAGATCAACAATTTTCTTGGCAGTTGCAACTTTTAATTTGGCTAAACATGTTCATGCATGTCCTATCATCTACCATTACATTTGGTTCTTCAATTCTGACCTCAAACTTCAGGGTTACACCAATAGTCTTGACATAAATTTTCAACTAACAAGCAAAATATGTGCTTGTGGTAGCTTCTAAAGGAAGTATGTTATATTTTCGAGATTCATCAGGGCTCTGAGCAAAAACTTGGACAAATCAATGAAGATTCTCACTACCACATATAGTGGGCACCAAATTTGCAAGCACATAATAAATTCAGCAACAATTTAAGAACAAGACCAACTAAAATTTTAGGACTTCAAAAGAAAGCAAAAACAAAGTAAACTAATTCAAGCATCAAAAGAAAAATTGTAAGTACTCCAATTCTTGTCGAAGCGCATCAAAGAGCTCTCTTTTTGTTTGCTTCTCGGCGCCAGGAGTATTCAAAACCTTACTCTGCTCCACCATTTTTATGGTGTTATTCTTCAACTCTTCCTATCAAATAAACCAAATCAATTAATAATACATAAATAAATATCACAGCAAGCCTAGTGGTAAATGTAGTATGAAACTCATGGCAATTCAACCAAGAAAAAAAATAAAAAAATAAAAGGAAGTAAATAGAAATCAAAGGGCACAAATCGGCGGCGTGAACTGACATTAGCTTTCAATTGAGTGATGATTTTCAATCGGATGGCATCGATCGTACCGTCGTTCATCAATGATTCCAAAACATCCTCCGGCGAAATAACCGGTTGCGAAGACGATGAATCCATCTGGTTTTAATTAATACCGTTTCCAAAAATCGCTCAGTAATAGAAAGGAGCTGATGAAATTCAGGTGGCTTAAGTCGGAGGCAAAATTTATTTTGCTTTCAATTGTCTTCTTTATTTTAACAGAGAAAAAAAAAGAAAGAAAGAAAAAATCCAGACAAATAAATAAAATGAAAAAGAAACCAAATTCGGTCGGAGTAAGAATTGGACTCTCGGGCCTGTGTGGTTCGAATACCAGATACGTTTAAAAAAAAAAAAAAAAAAAAAAAAAAAGAGAAACCAAATTGGGCCTGAGTGAAAAGAGTATTGGGCCAAGACATTAGATAATCTGACCCGGCCCATATTTATCTCTGTATTAGTAAAACCCTAACTGCTGCAACTGAAAACTCGTCTCGGAGAATCGTCCAGCAAAGAAAAGCTTCCCAGCTTCTTAACAGTTATGGCGGGAGGCAAGATAAGGAAAGAAAAGCCTAAGCATGGCGGAGCTGCCGCCGGAGGCCAGCACTTTCAAGGTGGCATACCTTTCCACAAGTCCAAGGGACAGCACATACTGAAAAATCCACTCTTAGTCGATTCAATTATCCAAAAATCAGGCATCAAACCTACCGATATAATCCTCGAAATCGGTCCAGGTACTGGTAATATGACAAAGAAGCTTCTGGAATCAGGAAAATCGGTCATTGCTGTCGAGGTTGATCCCCGTATGGTTCTTGAATTGGAGCGCAGGTTTCAGGGAACTCCACTATCTAGTCGGCTCAAGGTACTTTGCAAAATTCTCTTTTGCCTTTTGCAAGTTGCTTGATATTTTCTGCAGGGGTATTGTTGATAATTGAATACATTATAGTGAAATATGATAATGTAGATAGGAAAAGGCTTCTTTTTTGGCCTTTTTTTCCCCTTTCATTCTGTCATATAGGTGCGATTACTTGATCAACAGACTACTTCATATGCCCAAAAGAAGTACGCCATTTGCCTGAGGATTTGATGTGTTCTTGACATAAAATAAATGGCCTGTGTTGTGCATTAATGGAAAATCCTCTTAAACTTGATTGCAAGGCTTATATAGTACTCCCTCCATTATCTTATTCTGCTAGAACTTCTCTAGGATTTAGATGACTCCTCAGTACCATGCTTCTGATATCTTATGATTTCTATTTGCTGCAGGTTATACAAGGGGATGTTCTCAAATGCGACCTTCCGTACTTTGATATTTGTGTGGCAAACATCCCATATCAAATATCCTCTCCTCTAACTTTCAAATTATTAGCACATCGACCATTGTTCAGGTGTGCAGTAATTATGTTCCAGAGAGAATTTGCCTTGAGGCTTGTTGCACAGCCTGGTGATACTCTTTACTGTCGCCTTTCAGTGAATACCCAGCTACTGTCCCGTGTTTCCCATTTGCTTAAAGTAGGAAGGAATAACTTTAGGCCTCCACCCAAAGTTGACTCTTCTGTGGTTAGAATAGAACCAAGGAAACCACTTCCTCCTGTAAAGTTTAAAGAATGGGATGGTTTAGTTCGAATATGTTTCAACCGGAAGAACAAGACTCTGGGTTCAATTTTCAGACAAAAAACTGTTCTCTCATTGCTGGAAAAGAACTTCAAAACCCTGCAAGCACTGCAACTGAACCAAGAAGGCTTTAATTCAAATGATGTAGAGATGGCTGAAGCTGTATCAGCTTTGGGAAATACACTTGAGGATTTGAGTATGGATTTTGATGATGGGAAAGATGATGAGGAAACAATGGATGTAGATGATGGTCATGCAAAAAATAGTGAATTTAAGGACAAAGTTTTGAGTGTGCTGAAGCAGGGTGATTTTGAAGACAAGAGATCATCAAAACTTACACAAGCAGATTTCATGCACCTCTTGGCTCTGTTTAACAAGGCTGGAATTCATTTCTCATAACCCCTATACCTTTTCCTTTAGCTTTGCTTGTTTTCCCAAGTAAAATTTTGTTTTTGATTTTATTCTGATAGCTATGTAATTTATGGTGTGAGATCTTTTAAGATATTCTTTAAAACAAGTAATGTAAGTTTTCCTTTCTAACCAAAATTGATATAGCATTCATTACAAAGGGAAGTATTGAATGAGTGAAACTTCGACCTGAAACAACAGGAACTTCTTTTCCCAAGTGCTTTTTTTGAGTCAATATTCATTGTCGTCTTTGTCCAAAGATGCTGACAAATAGCTTAAAATGAAGTCATCAAGATCCCCATCAAGAACTGAATCTGCATTTGAAACTTCATGATTTGTTCTATGATCCTTGACCATACGATAAGGCTGAAAAAACAGTAGAGCAAATTATTCATATGGTTACGATCATGATCTGAATACATCGCCAGAGAAAGAGAGAACTTGCAAATCTTACATGTAATACGTATGAACGAATTTGGTTGCCAAAACTATTTTCAGAAAGGGACTGTGTATGTTGTGCATTCATCTCTGCCAAACGAGCCATCTCTAGCTTATCCAAGCGTGACTGAAGCACAGCCATGGCAGAAGCCTTATTTTGATGTTGTGACCTGTGGCATTGGCATGATACTTAGAAAAACTCGAGAAAAGATAACTTCTAGCTCAAGTTATGAAACAAAAAACAATTATATTACTACCTTTCGTTTTGACAAGTAGCTGTGATACCAGTAGGAATATGAGTTATCCTCACAGCACTGTCAGTAGTGTTAACGCTTTGACCACCAGCTCCACCTGAACGGTACCTGTCAATTCTGAGATCAGATTCCTTGATCTGAACTCGGGAAAATCCTTCCCCAAGAATTGGAATTACAGCTACAGCAGCAAAAGATGTATGTCTACGGTTTGCACTATCAAATGGTGATAGGCGAACCAAACGATGTGCTCCATCTTCTGCTTTTGCGTATCCATATGCATATTCACCCTCAACTTTGATAGTTGCCCGCTAAAGAAACAATAGTACACAAATAATTTCTATCAGATGTCTAGCACTGGTATGAAAACTAAAAAGACCCGGAGGAAAAAATGTGAACATGAGCAGAGTTACTGAGTTACTGCACCTTGATTCCTGCAATCTCACCAGGCATCTCATCCACAACAGTGACACCATATCCTCGATGTTGAGCCCACTTTTTATACATCTGCATTACCATTGAAGCCCAGTCCATACTCTCAGTACCTCCAGCTCCAGCTTGAACCTAGAGTTTCCAGAGAAAAGAAGGGAGAAGGGAAAACGAGGAAAAGCCATAAAATCAAATTACAAATTATGAAACAATTATATAGTGGAATCTTTAAGGAGTAGATTTTGGAAGTTGAAACTTCAATAATTGCACAAAGGAAAGGCAGACTGACATAAAATCCACCTCTATGAAACAAGAGCAAGAATCGTGCTCCCCAGCTAATAAAGCTTCTAATTCCTTTTCTTTCACACTTCTTCTCATATGAAGTAAAGCTTTCAGTGCATCCTGCAAACGTTAGCACTGAAATGTTATGACAACAATATTTAACTAAAAGCATGGAAAACATTAGCTGATCTGACTCAAAGCAAACAACTTGTAAAATGCAGCAACATATTAAAGTAGAACAACTTATCAGATTTTGACAGAAAAAATCCTCTAGAAGAGAAGTTTGTACATAATAGTAGTTCCAGATGCTTGATCCAGTATCATTATAAACTGCAATTAAATAGAAATAAGAACGAGACATGCCTAAGATAAGAAGAAATGAGAGCCCACCGATTCCAACTCTGCATCATTCTCCTCACGAGAAAGCTTTATCATGTCTATATGTTCAAGCAGCTCCTGTTCGAATGCCTTAACCTCACTCATTTTTCCCATAAGCAGACCATGCTCACGGCTTATTTGTCCAGCACGAACAGGATCATCCCAAAGATCTGCCTTATCCAGCTGTACTGATAACATCTCCAGTTTTACAAGTAATCTTTTCCACTGTTATTGAAAAAAATAAAGGAAATATTCATAAATTGATTCCCTCATAAAAGCTCTACACTAGAATGAACAAAGCATGCTTTACCAATAGATAAACTTGTGACCAATTATGGCAATCATAACATTAGGACATCAATCCATTTTTACTGAAAACAACAAATTACAGCAGGTTCTTTAACAATGGTACATGAAACAGAACCCCAGTAAGGTCAGCACAATCCCAAAAATTGATCTTTTTGGCAGGAAAAGCTAAATAAACAAGGAAAAAGAAGAGATTACTCAAATCCCAAATCAGATATATACAAAATATACCTTCAGGCGTTTCTTGATAAGATGAATGGACTGAGAAATTGCAGAGGCATGGCTTTTCCAGTCACTCTCATCTTCATCAAGTATAGTCCAATTAGCAGCTACGATATCCTCCACTGTAAGCCCATCTGATGTAGAGGGCTCAGCAGCAGCAACTTGTGACTGAGAACCAAACAGCCGTCTATAGCTAGCAGAAAATCCAGAAAAAATTTCTAATCTTTGAAGAGAATTTGCAGAAAAACCAGAAGCTAAAATTGAACAGTTCCTGACTGAAGTGGGGAAACTCTGATACTGCTGAGCCCAAGAATAAAGAACAGAAAATTGCCTCTGGTGTTTGAAAATATAATTACGCGAAAGAAATGATGTTCTCCTCACTAGTAAAGATAACATCTTTGGTTCTATGAATCCGTACTGCGAAATTTTAAAATCTTAAACATTCAGAAACTCATCAAAATTCCAGGAAAGAGAGGTTTTTGGGGCTTTGGGGGGTTTATTCCCATCTCTGTAAAAAAGGGTAAATTTCAAATTAGTCCCTGATAATATTATAAAGTCTTAATTAAGTTCTTAAAAATCTCCATACAATATACTTTGAGAAAATTCTATTGAATAAATTGAAATAAAGTGAAAAATAAAGGACTAAAAGTAGTGATGCCCCAGCCCCAAGTCCGCAATCTTCTTCCTTCCGCCAAAATTCTGTACCCATCCTTCCGCAAACGCCATAGATTTCTGTCAATGGCTGCTGAATCAGAGTCGGGAAATGACTCCAAAAGTCTCATGAATTACCCAGTGCCACTTTCCCCGCCGTTGCCTTCTCTGTCCAAGAACATAGAGCTCAGTAGAGCCTTATCAGCATCATCAAAATCAGCCCTTTTTTCTCTTTCGAAAACTCATGTTCTCTATGAAGATCAGTGGCTCATTGCTATTAACAAGCCTCAAGGAGTTTACTGTGAGAATGTCTTGTCTGCTGTTCCTGGTCTACTAAATGACCCTGCTGCTGACTCAGGTTAATCAATCCAGTTCAATTTTTGGCTTAAAAGCTCAATTTCTGTATTATCTGTTACTTTTCTTGATGAATTTGACACTCTTTGGAATTAGTTTGATCAAATCTTCTGGAAAAATTATACCTTGTGCTTAGAAAGCTAAATTTTGTTGAGTTTCAATGAGAATGTTGAATATTAAGGCATACTGATTGTTGGATAATGTGATAAACTTTATAGGGATCGATGGAAACCTGAGAGAGCTCCATTTGGCCAATAGACTTGACCGTGACACAAGTGGTGTTATGGTTATAACAAAGTCACACAAGATAGCAGCCAAGCTTGTAAAAGCCTTTACAGAGCACAAAGTTAGGAAAACCTACATTGCTTTCTGTGTTGGCCAATCCCCAAAATGGAAGAATATTACAATTAAGTCTGGTCATGGCCGATCAAAGCATGGAGCTTGGCGTGTTTACGCTTCATCAGATGTGGGTAGGTCATTACCAGGTGGTTCAGTTGTTAAAGACATGGAAACATTCTTTGAAATATTATCAGTAAATGGCCAAGGGATTTTCAAAGAGGCTTCTAGTTCAAGAAGAGATGAAGGAGAAGCAACTGTTATTGAAGAAAAATCTATAATTGATTCTGATGTGAAGAAAGATGAAATTCTGGTAAGAGCATACCCTAGGAGTGGAAGAACCCATCAAATTCGCTTGCACTGCCAATATCTTGGAATTTCCATAAGGGGAGATGTAAAATATGAAGGTGTATATGAGTGGAAGGGTCAAACATTTGATGGACATGAACTTCATGCAGAAAGCTTGTCCTTTGATCATCCTGTGACTGCTGAACCTGTTCTAATTCAAGCACCTTTGCCATTGTGGGCGTGCCAAGTGTTCCAGTCAGAGGCATTCTAAATCTGGATTGGATCTCCATTTGGATTGAGAGGAAGATGATGCTTTTAAGCATCTTGGAATCGTGTGGTAAGATATAGCACTTATCTGTTCCACTCCACTGAAATTTACACAACTAATGTCAATACATCCAATGCCTAATCTTTCCAAGTCTTAAAGATATGAAGTTTTCTTGTAAAAAAAAAAAGTAATTTTAGATCTGATTTCACTGACTATTTTAAAGATATGCATCTTCTGTGCAGGTGAACTGAAGCTCTAGGAAGAGATGCTGCTCCTGATTCTTTACATTTGCTGGAGCTATTTTGTGAGCAAACGGCGGATTGTAGGTTCGTTCATGCACAGTCTGATTTTTCATCATCTTTATATAGTGCAGAAGTATTCCTTGCCAAAAGCCGAACCTCAAGCTCAGCATTTTGTATATCATACTTCCAGTTCATGTTCAAGCTGCTTCCTTTTCCTACAAATTTAGGAGGAGATTGGATTATGCATTACATCGTAGGATTAGGCACTAAAATACAATTGCTTAGGTGAATGTAAGAACTTCCCTCCTGCTTAGTGATTTTTCTTGTTTTCTGTTGTTGTATTTGGAACACTTCCAAACTGGATAGGGAATCTACTGCCTTGTAATCTAACAGAGTTTGACATTACTTACAAATAAATGTATCTGAAGTACCAAGTACTTTTATTTAATCAATTATTATGTATTTTTCAGAATATATATTTTTTGTATTATATTTCGAGAATTTCAATAATCAAAACAAAAATGTCTAATTCAATTGATGAAAATCATGAGTTCAAGTCATTTTAGCAGTAATATTGGACACAAATTTCGGAGAACAATTTTTTCCTTTTTTTTGGGGGTGTGGGGGTGGGGGTGGGGTGAAGGGTTTGGTCTATTGAAATTTTCAGTCTTTGCCTGGTAAGCAGAAAAGATTACTTGCTCTTTAAGAATTTAAACGTAAGAACTCAAGCGCAATGACCAGGTTCCACATGGGGTGAAGACTGAAGAGGTTTGCTTAACATGATGAAAGTCTAGAAGATTGAAAATGGTGAAAAGTCGTGCCAAATTGTCAACTCTGTATTTCATTGGAGGGAAAAAAATAAAATAATGATTTAGCTTTAAACCCTTGTCTAAAAAAGAAAAGTGCAGATAAATTTGAATTTACTATTGTATTTCTTGAATCCAATAGCTTTTTAGGAAAAAGTCCAATTTTGCATTTGAAAATGGAAAAGATTAGGAAACTACAATTAGTAGTACTATAAGGCAAAAATTTTGACAGAGACAAATAGGAAAAAACTGTATTATGTCAATCAAACCACTCTAAGATAGAATTCCACATGGTTTCCCGCTTGAAAAGCCAGCAAAGATGCCTTTTTGTGGGCAAGATTTTGTATGTCAGCAGTGTCATTAGTCTTTCTTTATAGGCTCCGTGGGCTGTAAACAAGAAAATTACCAAAGCATTTTTTGTTATTGCAGTGCACATTTGTTGTTTATGTGCGTGTGTGTGTAATATATATATATATAAAGATAGAGTTTTGAAAAGTGGGATTCACAACATGGGTTTGATAAGTGAGGCCTTGGCTCAGATTCTGATACCTGTTGCTGCTCTGATAGGTATCGGATTTGCTTTTGTTCAGTGGTTCTTGGTTTCAAAGGTAAAAGTGCTTCCGAGTGGGCACGATAATGGTTACAAGGATCATTTGATTGAAGAAGATGAACAAGAGGAAGGTATTGATTCCGCTGATGCTGTTATCAAATGTGCTGAGATTCAAAATGCCATTTCTGTTGGTGAGAATTCTGTCTCTGTATCTCTGTCTTCCATTGAATTTTTCACCATTGTTGGTTTGTTGCATAAAGAGTATTATTTCTGGGTTGGCCGATAAATTTCTTATAGATTTTGTAAATTCTTGTTGTATATAGGGGCAACGTCGTTTCTATACACACAGTACAAGTATCTTGGCATCTTCATGTTTGTATTTGCTGCAATTATTTTCATCTTCCTTGGTTCAGTTAAAGGCTTTAGCACCAAATCTGAACCCTGTACTTACAATAAAGGAACAATCTGTAAACCAGCGCTGGCAAATGCTATTTTCAGTACGATTGCTTTCTTGCTCGGTTCCCTCACATCTGTTCTTTCTGGCTTTCTTGGAATGAAGATTGCAACCTTTGCGAATGCAAGAACGACGATGGAAGCAAGGAAAGGAGTAGGTAAAGCATTCATAACTGCCTTCCGTTCTGGTGCAGTTATGGGTTTCCTTCTTGCTGCTAATGGCCTCCTTGTTCTGTATATTTCCATAAATCTGTTTAAACTATATTACGGTGATGATTGGGAGGGACTTTATGAATCTATTACTGGTTATGGTCTTGGAGGGTCTTCAATGGCACTGTTTGGGAGAGTTGGAGGTGGAATTTATACAAAAGCTGCAGATGTTGGTGCTGATTTAGTAGGCAAAGTTGAAAAGAATATACCTGAAGATGATCCTCGTAACCCTGCTGTAATTTCTATATCATTGCTAAGCATTTCTTGCATGAAACAACATTTGCATACATGTCTGAAAATGTTTGAACTCAGCGAAAGATTCTTTTTTGTTTTTTATGCAGGTTATTGCAGACAATGTTGGTGATAATGTAGGAGATATTGCAGGAATGGGATCTGACTTATTTGGTTCCTATGCTGAATCATCCTGTGCAGCACTCTTTGTAGCATCGATATCATCTTTTGGAATCAACCATGATTTTGTTGCCATGTCTTTTCCTTTAATCATTAGCTCAATGGGGATTATGGTTTGTCTGATAACCACTCTTGTAGCAACAGATGTTTTCGAGATTAAAACTGTGTCAGAAATCGAACCATCTTTGAAGAGACAACTACTTATCTCAACTGTACTTATGACTGTTGGAATTGCTGCTGTCAGTTTCTCTGCTTTACCATCAGAATTCACTCTTTTCGACTTTGGAACAGAAAAACTCGTAAAAAACTGGTATTTTTCTCTTTCCTTCATACCTCTTCCATTCTTCGAGTTCTACAATGTTAATTATGTATATATTTTGTAGGCATCTCTTCTTCTGTGTATCAATTGGCTTGTGGGCTGGCTTGGTCATTGGTTATATAACTGAATATTTCACTAGCAATGCTTACAGGTGAATGTTATTGGAAATATAATATAGCCTCGAGTTTTTTGGTTCAGGGTAGATTCCATCATTTATCTGATATAAGAATTGCATTTTTTTGTTGTTCCGATGATATCTTGCAGTCCGGTGCAGGATGTAGCAGACTCGTGTAGAACTGGTGCAGCAACTAACGTGATTTTTGGATTAGCTTTGGGATACAAATCTGTTATTGTTCCTATATTTGCCATATCCATTGCTATCTATGTCAGTTATAGCTTGGCTGCTATGTATGGCGTCGCGGTTGCTGCTTTGGGGATGCTAAGCACTATTGCCACTGGGCTTGCAATTGATGCTTATGGTCCCATTAGTGACAATGCTGGTGGTATAGCAGAAATGGCTGGCATGAGTCACACTATTCGTGAACGAACTGATGCTCTGGATGCTGCTGGAAACACCACTGCTGCAATTGGCAAGGTAAAAAAATTTTCTTGAAACAAACTTTGATGATTGATTGCATATAATTTTTCCATATTTTTCCACCAGGGTTTTGCAATTGGATCAGCTGCACTTGTTTCTCTTGCTCTATTTGGTGCATATGTGAGCAGAGCTGGTATCAAGAACGTCGATATCATGAACTCAAAGGTTTTCCTTGGGTTGATTGTTGGTGCAATGCTTCCTTATTGGTTCTCAGCAATGACAATGAAGAGTGTAGGAAGTGCAGCACTGAAAATGGTTGAAGAAGTTCGAAGACAGTTCAACTCCATGCCAGGGCTAATGCAAGGAACAACAAAGCCAGACTACGCGAAATGTGTCCAGATTTCAACTGATGCTTCCCTCAAAGAAATGATCCCACCTGCTGCTTTGGTTATGTTGAGTCCACTGGTTGCCGGTACCTTATTTGGAGTAGAAACACTCGCTGGACTGCTGGCCGGTGCTCTTGTTTCCGGAGTTCAAGTATACATACTTCTCTCTCATGAAAATAAATCCATTGGTTTCTTCTTATGTCAGGGCCTTTAGTAAGTTTAATTTTCTGCATTAACTCTTGTAGGTTGCCATTTCTGCTTCCAACACAGGAGGGGCTTGGGACAATGCCAAGAAATACATAGAGGTAAGGATAATATGTATATATATATATATATATGTATATGTATATAGACATTCTTTATGGAAATCTTAGTCTTTTCCTATCTATTTTGCTGCTGCTGCTGCTGCAGGCTGGTGCTTCAGAACATGCTCGAGCACTGGGGCCGAAAGGATCAGATGCACATAAAGCTGCTGTAATTGGTGATACAGTTGGAGATCCCTTGAAAGATACTTCTGGCCCATCTCTTAACATCTTGATCAAGCTCATGGCTGTTGAATCATTAGTTTTGCTCCTTTCTTTGCAGCTCATGGAGGTTTGCTGTTCAAATGGTTTTGATATAATATTTGTTACACCACTTAGTTATATATATAAACATACATATATATATATATATTTTGGTCATGACACAACTCATAATTTTGCTGTTCTTGCTTTGCAAGGGTAGTGTCATCTTGCTGCCACAATCCTCTGAGATTCAATCCTTACATTCTTAATTTATGACAATTTCTTTCTTGCCTTGTAAGTGTGGCAACAAAAAAAGGAATGAAATATATATATATCATTTCTGCAAGACATGTTGTGATCAATATGTTATGGATCTCTAGAGCTAATTTACAGAAGAATTATTTTATTCTTGCTATGATTAAAAAAAAACCAAATGATATTGCAGTATTTGTTACACACAAAAAAAAGAAAAGAAATGAAAGATAAGGTAATGATGAATGTGGGTTGGTTGATTGTTTTTTTTTGCATTTTCATTTCTTAGGTAGAAAACAATCTTGAGCAGCTACAATTGGCTTTCAAATTAAGCATCCAAAAATATTAATATAATAATATTATCATCATTGTAATATAATTTACTTTCCTTTTTCTTTTTATTTATTTATTTTTGCTAAACGTCGAGGACTCGGATCAAATTATAGAATGACATATTTAAATCAATCTATATTTAGATTAATTCTCATTTGAGTCGAGGAGTTGATCCTTTTAGAAAGAAACTCTAACCCAAATCGACATTTGAATCATCAATCTTACTTATTTTATTTAAATAGAATATAATTCGAATTTAACCTGAATTGTATTTATTATTAAATTAAATATAAAATATAAAATTGAATATATATAATATATATATATATGTGTGTGTATCTTTATAGCCTTGTTGAATTTGATTCCTAGATAGTCAAAGTGGTTACAAAGCCATGTCTTCCCTTCTTAATCAATGAGGGTAGTATTCTTTTTTTCATATTAATTTGATGTAAAGTCCCAATTGAGACTTGTGAGATAGTTACCTAAGAAACTTCTAGAATTGGTTGGAGTCATTTTCAATTATCCATTTGTTAACAAAGGTTGTTTTCCATTTTCCTAATTAAGAAACTTTGTAAATTTTGAAAAGGTTTTCTATCAAAATTATATTCAATCATCTAATTTTGTGTAGCATTCACAATACGATTTATTTACTTGTATCAAACTAACCATTTAATTTTTTTGTTAGACCATCTAGTTTTTGGGGTCATCATGACTCCAACTAATCTAGATTTGGTTCGGGTTACGTCTGTAGAGTTCAACTTTTATTCTTGAGAAGGGTGATGCCATTTAGTTTTTAGGGTCATCACGACTTTAAATAATCTAGATTCGACTTGGGTTGCACTTATAGAGTTTAATTCTTACTCGAGGGAATAGTGAGACCATCTGGTTTCCGCGACCATCACGATTCCGACTAATTTAGATTCGACTCAAGTTGTACTTGCAAAGTCCAACTCTTACTTTAAGGACCATCTAGTTTCAAGGGTCATCACAATTCCGATTAATTTATATTTGGCTCGACTCAATAATTGCACCATCGGAGTCCAATTCTTACTCAAGAAAATACCTCACTCTACCTCTTATGTAAAACTCACAACGGGTATCCAACATTCGAAAGATCTCGTGACTAACTATTTAATTATTTGACAGTAAATTGGATAAAAAAAAAACCGTTAGTCTCAAAAATGACAATAATAAAAGAGGTTTAGTCTAAAATGGAATTTGCAAAAACTTTCAAGGCATTCTTGATGCTATAAATGGCAAATTTTAACAAAATTGTACTGAGATAAAGTCATTATTTTGATTTATATCTCAAAGCAATTCTTTAATCAAAGTTTCGTATCATATAAATTATGTTGAGTCGTGATTTCCCATGAGATCCAAATATGCTATTTTTAGAATTTCAAACTTCTTAAAATATGTAAAAATTTTGTTCATAATTATATATATATTTCTTCTATCTTCTATTTTTTAAAAAAATGAAAAGAAAAATTCAAATTTGTTAAATCAAGAATATTAATTATATGTCGAGAGTTGTTTGGAGGAGTGGCGGAAGGCCACCCCCACAACCTCCCAGTTGGGAGATCGACACCCAAGTCTCCCTCCCCTATGTAAAAAAAAAAAAAAAAAAAAAAAAAGAATATTAATTATATATAGCTAATTAACTCATAAAATCTTATATTATATTATATAATATAAATACAAATTCAAAGATCAGAGAAATAAATTAATAATAATAATTTAAAATATTTCTCAAAAAAAAAATTAAAATGAAATTGTAAAGGATAATATCGTCATTTTAAATGGACGAATTGCTTCCGTTCATGTGCCAACGCAGGCCTGGACGTTTGAAATCGTGAAAGTTGCCAATGTGAATTAGCCACGTCATATAAATGACACTCATTTGCCAGAAGGCGAGATACTATTGGTTGGCTTCAGAAAATATTCCACGTCAAACTCCATCTCAAGATCCTGGACGTTCCGTAAAACCCAAAGCGACCTCTTACTATATAAACTGCCATTTCTCTCTTTCAGAGCCTCACTCACTCAGACTGAATTTCTTTCTCTCATAGGCTGCAGCCATGGCTACACCTAGAAGATTAAACCCTACCTTTTTATATTTCACTCTTGTTCTGGCTCTCCTGGTTGCCGTTTCTGCCGAAGTCTTCTTCGAAGAGCGTTTCGAAGGTATTCGATTTCTGTAGGCTAATTTAAACTAATTCTAACCTTCATTTTCAAAATGCTCTGATAACTATTTATTGGGAGATCGTGTTTGATTTATGTTTTTAATTATCGATCTCAATGTTTTAGTTGATTGCTTCAGTATGAAATTGAAATGTTAGTAAATTTTCAATAGATCTGCTGATTGTGGCTGGTACAATCTTGATTTTGAGAATGTCCTGATCAAATTCTTTTTTCCGATTTATACTAATACACAGAATGTCCTGATTTATTGACTGCATGCCCTATTTAATTATTCTATATACTCAAGAACAGTATGATTCTCCTGTGAATTCGAATATTATAATATGATTTGATCTGCTCAAATGAACAATTGAACGAGTTAAATGTAGTGATAATTTATCTGCAATTTGAATAAGTAAGATTGGCTAGGTCAACGCTTGTTTGTTAGGATTTTTTTTTTTTTTTTTTTTTGATATCTTAGTAGTGGCTAACTTTTGAACGAAGCTATGGTTTTATTCATTTGTGGGGTGCCGTGGCTTTCTGGCAAAGAGATGTATTCGTGTATAAGTGAATTTCATCATAATTATCTGTATAATGTGTGTTTATTAATAATTTCTGTAGAGTTTATTCATTTGCTGCCAGAAATTGTCATTATAGTTAACATTAATCTTATCCTTAAAAGATGGATGGGAGAATCGCTGGGTAAAGTCTGACTGGAAGAAAGATGAGAATATGGCTGGAGAGTGGAATTTCACCCCTGGAAAATGGAATGGAAATCCTGATGATAAAGGTGAGTTTTCAGTTGTATATCCTGGATAGGCTTGTTTAATTGAGTTCGAACTTCCATTGATTGTTGGCATTCATGACTTAACGCAGGTATCCAGACCAGTGAAGACTACAGGTTTTATGCCATTTCAGCTGAGTACCCTGAATTTAGCAACAAGGGCAAAGCTTTAGTTTTCCAGTTCACAGTCAAACATGAACAGAAGCTTGATTGCGGTGGTGGATACATGAAGTTGCTCAGTGGTGATGTGGACCAGAAGAAATTTGGAGGTGATACACCATACAGGTAATGCATCAGAACTTCTCATATGGCCTTCTATAGGGGTATTTTCTCAGCTGAACGTTGCTGATTGTCATATTTTGCTATTAACTGCAGTATCATGTTTGGACCTGATATCTGCGGCTATTCCACTAAAAAAGTCCATGCTATTCTTACCCACAATGGAACTAATCACTTGATCAAGAAAGAAGTCCCTTGCGAGACTGACCAATTGAGTCATGTATATACCTTTATCATTCGCCCTGATGCTACTTACAGCATTCTTATTGACAATGTCGAGAAGCAGGATGGTAGCTTGTACTCTGACTGGGACCTTCTCCCACCAAAGCAAATTAAGGATCCAGATGCCAAAAAAGTAATTAACACTATTTTTTTTTTTGCCCCCACTTTCTTAGGGTAATGTTGTATTTACTTGATTTTGATTTTCCTACGTTGTGATGGAAGCCTGAAGATTGGGATGAGAAGGAATACATTCCTGACCCTGAAGATAAGAAACCTGAGGTAAATAGATTCATACTCTGTTAACTATCATGTTTTTAAATAGATGATGTGTCTGACATGTTTCCCCTGCCTCTAGGGTTATGATGACATCCCCAAGGAAATTCCTGATCCTGACGCCAAGAAGGTAATTTAGTATATCATGGACACATGTTGCCAATATACCCATGTTTGATGGTCCTTTAGCTAATATGGTTATTGGTTCTCTATTTTAGCCTGAGGACTGGGATGATGAAGAAGATGGAGAGTGGGCAGCCCCTACTATTCCTAACCCAGAGTACAAGGGCCCATGGAAGGCAAAGGTTTGTATAATTTCGTGTTCAGTTGTATTTCTTAACTACATGCAAGAATTTCTTAATGTCTTCTTTCCTTCCAGACAATCAAGAACCCTAACTACAAGGGCAAATGGAAGGCACCTTTGATTGATAACCCAGGTCTAATGCATTCTCTTTTAGTAATTTCTATGTATGGTTCTATTTAGTTACTTTCTCTTCATGACTCTGCAAGTTTATTTAAATCAATTTTGGCATGCAGACTTCAAAGATGATCCCGATCTCTATGTCTTCCCCAATTTGAAGTACGTAGGCATTGAATTGTGGCAGGTAATTTTCATTCTGTGGTCTTTTTCTTTGCGTCTCTCAACTGGAATTCTGATGAATGTTTTAAATATATTCAGGTGAAATCTGGAACCCTATTTGACAACGTTTTGATTTGTGACGATCCTGAGTATGCAAAGAAGGTGGCAGAAGAGACATGGGGCAAGCAAAAAGATGTATGCTGTAGTGTGTAAACAGTTACTTTGAGAAGCAGAATTGAAAATCTGAATAAGTATCTTTTTGACACTTTACAAATGTTAATGTTGCAGGCTGAAAAGGCTGCATTTGACGAGGCAGAGAAGAAGAGAGAGGAAGAGGTATACAGTCCTTTTAATTTTGTGATAGCTAGCTGTCTTGTGATTCATTTGGTAAAAACGATTCTTCTGATTGCACGTCTGAAAATTTTATTTGATTTTTATTTTCAGGAGGCTAAAAGTGATCCAGTTGATTCTGATGTAAGTTTTCTTTACTTTTACTCATGTGATGTGGGAGTTTTATGCACTCTCTCTTGAAAAGCATTCTTATGGGTTTCTCTTATCTTTCAGGCCGATGATGCTGATGCTGATGATGATGCTGATGCTGATGACGCAGACGATGATTCTGATGATGGAAAGGACTCAAAGGATGATGCTACTGCCGGAGTAGATGATGATGTAAAGGTAAAAGTTTTTATTTGAGGTTGACCGAATTAATCTTTTCCCTCTTTTAGAGGCATTAATTTGTTGACTCCTCTCTCCCTTTCATGTTTTTGCAGGATGAGCTTTAAAGAGAATAATGATGTTAATGCAATGATTGGGCCGACATAGTGCTAATCAAGATTAACTTTGTTGGCAATTGAGCTCTCTTTATTTTTCTTTCTGTTTTGTTAGTTTTAGATTTTTCATAGTAGGAAAACATTGGAGGCTACATGGCTCGTCTTTTTCTCATTTTATTCTCAGCCGGCTCTGGCCATTTAGAACTGAAAGAGACACAATTTTAATGTTTTAGTATAGATTTATGAATATCCTTGTTTTTCTTTTTAACTTTTTATTTCTTTATGTTTCACCCCATCCAGTTGATCATGGTCGGATCTAAATGAATTCATAGACAATGACCAGTCACAACGGCATTCAGTACGGATCATTAAGGGTTCTTCCTTTGGTGGTCCGTTTAGGATCATAGAGTCGTAAATAGAACATTTTTTTTTTCTATTTATAAACTTACATGCACACTGCAGGTGAAATTGCTAGATCCAGTTTTTACGATTTGCTGTGTCTTTGGAGGAGAAAATGTTAGGATTTTTTATCTATTTGGAAAACTTCATATCTAATACAATTTTCTTGAAGATGAATATTAAGTTCAACTTGATTTTAATTCATCAATAAGAGAAAGAAAATAAAGAAAAATTTAAGAAAACACATTTGAAAAACATATATGGCATGATTGAAGTAAAGACACTTTCATCTAAGAGAATGTGCTTTTTTACTACTTTCTTTCGTTCTTGTAATCGAACTAAAATAAAACGTCTTTTACCTTGTACACACTACATTTAACTCTAAATTAAAAATTATAAATAAAAAAAAAAATTACCTTCTCTGAATTGATAGATGAAAGTGTCAACAAAAATTTCTGCTTATGTGTGTGAAAGTATCACTAAAATAATAAGTTTACTACGGAAATACTTGTTTTAATTTTACACTTAACTACAAACTAATCATCTAATAGCATCCAATAATTCGTCTACGTTTAATGGTTTGCTCAAATAAAAGTCCATTCCAGCATCAATAGCCTTGGAAGTTGCTTCAGCAGTTAATGCAAATATAGGTATGTGAATGCCATAACTTTTCTCTTCCATTCTTATCCATCTTGCTGCTTCATATCCACTCATCACTGGCATCTGTTACAAAATATACACACAAAACAATGATGTAAAAAATGAAGAAACTTAAGCTTGTTGTTTATGAGTTAATAATGTTGTAGCAAAAGAAAAAGGACTTTCTTACCTCACAGTCCATGAATATGAAATCAAAAGGAAGAGCTTGTTGATTAACAAGCTTCTGATCTCTTAAAAGCTTGCAAACTAAATCAACTGCTTCTTTACCATTTTCACAGACATCAACTTTTTTGGCTCCAAGTCTTTGAAGGGTATTACTAGCTATTTTGCTCAATACTGCATTATCTTCTACAACCAACACTGATTTTCCCTCAAGTGGTTTTTTTGAGGTTTTATCAGTGTTTTCATGGACTATGATCTCCTCTAGCTGCTCATTTCCATTGTTTGAATAAAGAACTTCAGCAAGATGTTGATTTTCTTGAGCAGGAAGAGTTGATGCTTTGACTTTCAGTGGATCATTGGCAAATTCAGGTAGAAGTCCTACAATTTGGTATAATCTGGATCCATGTAATGGTTTTGACATAATATAATCACAAGGAAGGCTTGATCTTTTCTCTCTTGTTACTATCGAATTATCGCCCCGAGTAATGGGATTCTCCAGCCAAACCACCTTACTCCGGATACTAGGTGTTTCTTGAATGAAACTGGAAACAATTGAAAACAGCTCTGTTGCAGGTCCAGCATTTGCATCCATGATTATAAGTAAGAAATTCACTGTCCTTTTGGAGTGTGGCATTTTACAGGGAGAAGTAGTATGGTCATTTCCATTCCTAGTACTTGAAGAAGTTCCTTCATTTGCTGCAAGATTTGAATTTGCAAAAGGATAATGACCTGGACTCAGCTCTGGGGAACTGCAATGCAAGGAGTCCACCATTTTTGTTTTGATCATCTCCAGAATGCAGGAAAGATCCTTACTCCTCTTTGCAACTGAAACTTTTATGTCTAAGCTCTCCATTACTCTTTTTGAAATTTTTCTACGTTCTTCGCCTGCTAGTAGTAGAATGACATGGGATCCTTCTGATCTTGAAGTTGGAGATCGATGATGCCCAAAACTTCTGCTACTGTGCATATGGTTCCCTTGCTCCTCGATATCAGTGGAATCAGCAGTACAGGATAGGAATATATTGAACCTGAAACAAGATCCTTTTTCTCCATGCTCTTTGTCAACAATTTGGATCTCTCCCCCCATCAAACGCACCTGACACACATGTTATGAAAAATAAGATAGCATTTTTCAAGGTGAGTAAGAAAATGCAAGAAAATTTCTCACCAGTGACTGAACAATCCCAAGTCCTAAACCACAGCCTTCTTGTCCAAAAGCTGTTTCTTTAACTTGGACAAAGTTTTCAAAGACAGATTTTTGCTTCTCCTTTGGTATTCCAATCCCTGTGTCTTCTACATTAAACGTAAATTCCATACAGTTGGGATCCTTTTGAACAGGATGAAGCTCATCAAGAGAATTAAAGGTTTCATTAGCCTTGTAGCACAATCTTGTCAGGCGATTTAAGACACTGCTGCTGCTGCTGCCATTGGAAGCAATTATTGCATTCTCTTTACATGGTTTTCTTACCGTAGTTCTAACCACAATATGGCCTTCTGATGTAAACTTAATAGCATTACTTACCAAGTTGCATAATATCTGTTTGAATTTTCCTCTGTCACCCTTAACATGGTAAAACTTCATGATCGATCCATCACAGGGATCATGAATCACATCTACGCCTTTCTTGAATCCGAGAGGATAGTACATGTCAACAACTTCATCCAGAACTTGTCCCAAGTCAAATTCTTCTACTTCAAGTTGCATCTTTCCAGCTTCAATTTTACTTATATCAAGAACAGAATTCAGTATGCCTGGAATGAATTTGAGGTTGTAGACAATTTAGTAAATTGGCAACTAACTTCTTACTTAATATATATGTATATATAGAATGAGAGGAAAATCAACATGCTAAAAGAAGAATATTTACCTAAGACATCTGTTGCACAAGTATGTATTTGTGATAAGTTGGAAGCTAACTCAGAATTTGTATTCACCTCTTCTCGACAAACCTCTATTAGGCCAGTTATGGCAGCCAAAGAACCACGAACATCATGACTTGCATTAGCAAAGGCCATACTCTTGTTCATGCTTTTTCTTTCAGCTTGTTGAGTTGATTCCATTTGTTTTATCAGTGCAGCACAAAGAAACATCTGTCTCCTAGCAGCTCTCCAGATCAAAACAAAGAAAACAGAAAGCGAGATAACTATGATAACAAGCAAAAGCACAAGAAGTATGATAGCAAGTTTGGTCATATTTCGGGCAACACTTTCCATTCCTTTTGTTGGAAAAGCTAAACTATATACCTAAAAAGAAAAAATTAAAGTAAGTTAGGATTCACAATCACATTCTTTCAAGTATAAAAGCACAAAATACATAATAAACACATGGCATTCCAAGAATACCAGATAAAAATATACCAGTTTCACTCCTCCATATTCCATAGTTGAGCAATAAAATATGTATCCTTTTCCGTTAATCTTCAAACTAAATCGTCCTAACTTATCACCATCAACATTGCAAGGATAGTTCACAACTTTCTGATCAATGGTTCTTATTGAAAGTGTTCCATTGTTGACCACTATTCGAGTATTTGGAAGCTTTGTTCCTATAAGTTCTCTACCATCATTTGAAGCAAGTTGGAAATAACCATCAAGAAAATCCATACTAGAAAAGAGATCAATTATCACTTGAGCTTTAGAACCTACAGAAATCACTCCTTTTCCATTCATTGGAATGGTGCTCTTTAACAGAAGATTATTAGGATTCAACCCCGTTCCAAGTGAAGAATGATTGAACTTGTATGAACTGTTTAAAGCTATTGCTTGTCCATACAGCTTTCCCGTGTCACGGTTCACTTTCTGGGAATAATAATGTACCAAAGGAGAAGTCGTATTCGAAAACACTGCCAAAATTTGATCATCACTCATGTAATACCAAAATGATAATCCATCTAATCCGGTGTATGAAGCCTCTGATACATATGGAATTGTTGAAAGAAAAAGAAACAATGTTGGTGCAACCTGAAAACCAAATCGAAAAACATTTTTGAATCAATCAAGGATACATATATATATATATATATATATATATATATATATATAAAACCAAATTCATCAAACACATGAGCTTCTTTCCTTCCTTGCCTTCCTTTGAATAACAGAAAATGTAATCTGTTTTCCATTTAGAGATGAAGATAGAATTCTTGCTAAATTTGTTGCAGATGAATTCAGGGGTATAAAAAACTTTTCAGAATGTTGAATATCTGAAAAAATCTTTCCCCGAACTTCATTGGATTCGGAAATGAGATTGCTTTCTAGTTTCTTGGTTAGAGAAAATAACTTGACGAAGATAAACAATGATGAGCCCTGGAAGAAGGAAAAAAAAAAGTTTTATGCAGTAATAAACAAATTCAATACATAAGCAACAAAGATAAAGGGAGGAATTGTTACCAGAAGAATTAGGAACAAAAGGGTTCGAAATATGATGTATGAATGGAATCTCACTCTGTTCATCCTTCAAGATTATATGTAATCAGTATCTGCAGATTCCCATTAAAAATCAAAACTTTTAGTGAACTTTTTCTTTAAAGGTTGCAATTAAGTTCAAAAATTCCCACTCATAAAACACCATTATCTTGAAAAGGTAGTAAAAAGATTCATATGGAACAATCCCTCCTTGATTTTCAGAGAAAACACAATGTCATGCTCTCTCCATATATTAGTAATTCATACACATATATATATGTATAGACAAATATAAGAAAATACGAAAACAGTATAAAAATCAAAGGTTGATCAATGCAAAACCTTGGATGAAAAAATAAGATTTTTAAAAAAAAAAAGAAAGAAAGAAAGAAGGGTTTTACCCAATAGTGTTCATAATCAAAATCTTGAGGTAAAAAAGTGATGAAATCCCATTTAGTATTGAGAAAACTCTGTTAAAAGAAGTTTTTTTTAAGTTGGAGTAAGGAAAGAATATCTTACAAAATCTTCAATACCGAGCGCGAATATTTGTTATTAATACGACTATTATATATATATATAATTTGATAAATTAAATCTATTAAAAATTACAGTATCTTGTCAGTTAAATTCAGTATCATTTTCAACTAAGAATATCAATATCCCTTGACAATTTATAAATTGCAAAAACTAAAAGAACACAAACAATTATAAATTGATTTTTTTTTCTTTTCAATTAAAAAGAAAAAAATTATGAAGAAATATATACACAAAAGCCTAGTCAAAAATCTATGCAATGAAGAAAAACATACATTGATTGAATAAAAACACTTGTAAAAAGGGAAATCAAATCAGAAAATCCTCCTAATTGTCACCCTCTGATTTTGGTTTTTTCACTATCAGAACAGGACACTTCACATTCTGCGCACAGTGATTGCTAACACTTCCAAGAAAAGCCCTGAAAATATGCCAATTCTATATAATTAGGTAAAATAATAATAATAAACAAAAAGAAAAAAATGGAATTATTAACCATATAATTGCATAATTATTTTAAGAATATATATATATTAGCCTTACCTCTTAAAAAGACCGTAGCCGTGACTTCCCATGATTAGCAAATCAACATTCAACTTCTCGACGGATCGGCAAATCATGTCCCTTGGATCTCCGTGTTCCACCAGCGTCTTCACCTTAACCTGTATAACACAATCGTATACAATCTTCTCAGTAATATTTTGAGGAAAACAAATTTATATTATATGAAAAACCACACTAATAAAAGGGGAAAAGATTAATGGTAGAGAAATATTACGTCATTTAATTTCTTGCAAATATTCTTAGCTTTGTCCAGAACGAGCTCAGCAACCTCGTTTCTGTACTTCTCCATGGAAGCGATTACATCATTAGAAAACAGATAGCCTGAGGAAAAAAAGGAAAAAAAAAAAAAAAGGAGTCACAATATAAACAAATAAATCAATAAATTCAGTAATGGAGGAGCTTCCGGTACCGGAAATATCCATAAGTAATAGTACCTGCAAATGCAGTGACATCCTCACCTGTTCCATCCAGAGCAGTATACACAACTCTCGGCGGTTTCACATAGAGCAAAATGAGTGTATCTTTGGAATTCTGATGGATAATGTTGGTAATACACCATGACAATGCGTAGCTGCTTTCTTCGCCTTCATCGACGGCGACCAGAATCTTCCGCGCTTTGCATTGATCAGCCATAAGTTAAGAAATAACAGAGTATAGAAATTGAACAAGCTAGTAGAAACTGTAGTTAATTTTGAGATTGATTTGATGAAGATGGGGGTTTTTGGGAAGGTAATGGGGAGAGGATTTATATAGTGTGCCGGAAAAGAGGTGGTGGTGGTGTTGGTGGGAAAGGCCGCGGTTTAAAATTCTGTTGGCGGTCGTTCGTGTTTTCTGTTGGAATCTCTTCTCGTGGGTTTGGCGGTTTTGCAGAGCAAACTATGGGCATTTGTTTCTTTTGACATGGGTCAGTTATAATAAATATATTATCATTTCTTTTTTCCCTTCTTCTCAATTTTGTTCGGGACGGTCCGGAAACTGGGCCGGCCTAGTTATTCAAGAAATTGATCCTTTTTTTCTTTTAATTATATGGGCCTTTTCACGAAGGTCATCAGCAACCAATAAATTTTTTTTCCTTTTCTTAAGCATCCGGTATCCGAACTCACACTGGCCGACTAATCCGGATTCAGCCTAAGGTGCGCTCGCAGAGTCTAACTCTTACTCAAGGGTGAGGGCCTGACCCAGAGCTTTTTAACGTGGCGCTAACCAACTAGGGGATTCAAAACCTCGATTATCGAATTTGAATTAGTTGAAGCTGTATGATGACTTTGGAGTAAGAGTTGGATTATGTAGACACAACCAAACCGAATTGAGACAATAGTTGGACTTTGTGGTAATTAGTGGAAGTCTTTATCATTTGATTAATACTATCGTTAAATTGTCTATACTATTATTTTTTTGACGCAATGCACAATCGGGTTGAATATAAATCTTGATGAATGGTTTAACCAAAAATAAGTAGAAGGAAAATTTTTTTCGAAATATTAAAATAGTCTAATATGAATCAATTTTAGATTAGTTGTGAGATCAAAATAACTATTGAAAAAACATCAAGGTGTATGTGAGTTGATAAGAAGTTTTCCTAACTTAAGTGAGGTTGATGTTCAAACATCCACTTATGTATGCAATTGTTTAAAATTTAGGGTCAGAACTTCCTCCTGCAAAGGACCAACCCAGCTCAATCGGGATTAGTTTATATGTAAATTGGGCTTAAATGTGTCTTCTCACAGTTTGAGACCCATCCAGGACACCATGTGTCTAAGGAAAAAAAAAAAAAAAAAGACTATTGAAAATATAGAAGAGATGCAACTACCTTAACGGTGTACCATTTATGGCTTATATATACATCTATATATATATGTGTGTGTGTTCCAAGTAAAGATTTCTAAGGTTTAGGTAAACCGAAATAACCTAAAAATCCAAAAGAAAGTTAAAACACCACCACCACCACCACCCCCCCCCCCCCCCCACCCCAAAAAAAAATGTATTTCTTACCAAGTATTTTTTTGAAATTGTTTAGATATTTTATATTAATATAAAACCATAACATAGTAGAGAAAATTTAAGAAAATTATTATTATTATTATTATTTTTTTTTTTTGGTAAATAATTTAAGAAAATTATTTACTCAATAGAAATATTTTAATTTAATAAAAAAGAAGAAAAAAAATATAATAGAAGAATTAAAAAGAGAGCGCCAAACAAAGTGGTTGCTTCATCAAAACAAACGCCCCCCTTTCTCCCCTCACTTAGTTAACTCCGCCACCTTCCCAACGGACCTCTCGAAGCCATCCCCTCTCCCCCCATCTCTGTTTCTATAAACACCACTTTTCCCTCTCTGCTGCTTTTCTTCCTTCTTCTCCATCGCCATTTCTCTTAAACACTCTAATTCTTTGTCTCTCTCTCTAGAATTTCACAAACAATGCAGGCTTCAATTTCTCTATCCATTTCTTCTCCTTCTACTCCTACATTATTCAGATCCGACAGTTCTCCGTCTACCATTTCCAGTTCTGTTTCGCTCACGACGCCGAGATCGCTCCGATTTTGTGGTCTTCGAAGAGAAGTAACTTTTGGTACTAATTTAAGTTCTGGATTGATTTATTCTACTCCTTTGAAATTGAAGCAGCGCTCGTATTTGAGTAACTTTAAGGTGTCTGCTTCGTTGAGTAATGGAACTCCTTCCAAAGGTTTTGACTATGATCTGGTGATAATTGGTGCTGGTGTCGGCGGTCATGGTGCTGCTCTTCATGCTGTTGAAAAAGTAAAAACGATCTTTTATTTATTTATTTTCCTTCTTATGCTGTACTTGAGCTAATTCTGTGGCTGTTAAGGTATCTTAATGTTGAAATCCTTTTTTTCTTACTTATGATGTTATCTAGTTTAATTGTCTGTTTAGCTGTTTCTGCGTATGTAATTTTTTTTGTTTGTTACTACGACTATAAAATCAAATATTTTGTGTAATTAAGTGAATTTCGATTTTTGTTGTTGTGGAACTAAGGGGAAAATGGATTCTATCAGTAATCAACTTAGTTAATCTCTTGGTTCTGATGATCTTCTTATATGCCTTAATTTCTCTGACTTCATCGTTAATTATTCAAGTGGTTAACTTGCTTTTACAGGGATTGAAAACTGCCATTATAGAAGGAGATGTAGTTGGTGGAACATGTGTAAATAGGGGTTGTGTTCCTTCTAAAGCCCTTCTAGCTGTAAGTGGACGAATGCGTGAACTTCAAAACGAACACCATATGAAGTCTTTTGGTTTACAGGTATTTTATTCTTGTTTCTCTAGAAGAAGATGATCTTTCTGCAGGATGCTCCACATACATTAAGATACTTGTCATTGCATGCAGGAAATCAAGGGCTAAGTTTGGTTTTTAAAACTGAACTTTATCATACATCAGTGATGAACATGATCATAGCAGAACTTTCTATACTAGTACTTAGGATAGTAATCTCATGTCCACATCGCTAAAATATCTTGAAAACTGAGTTTCAACATACATTAGTGAATTTTCATAATCACTAAAATATCTTGAATTTTCATCATCTTATAAGTATCATTTTGGAACGCCCTCGATGCTAGGTTGCTGCTGCTGGATACGACAGACAGTCTGTCGCAGATCATGCAAATAATCTGGCTTCCAAAATTCGAAACAACTTGACCAATTCAATGAAAGCTCTTGGTGTTGATATACTTACTGGTGTTGGTACTGTATTGGTGAGTTAAAATCATTAACAAAAATAGCTAGATATTTACCTCCAATTAGAACCATCATTTTGTACTAAATAAGTTGCTGAGCATTCAAACATTACTCTGATGCTTTACTAATATTTGATGTCTATGCTTTTATAGGGTCCACAAAAGTTGAAATATGGAAAAGCTGGTTCTGAGGAAACCATAATAACAGCAAAAGACATAATAATTGCCACTGGTTCAGTCCCCTTAGTGCCCAAAGGAATTGAAGTTGATGGTTAGTGTTTCTTGAATTTTTGTTTAGCCCAACATTCTAGTTTGAATGAAATAGAATCTAACTAATAGTTGGTCGTCAAATGAACTGTTCTACATATCAGAAGTTGTCATTTAGCATAATCTTAAGGAAACAATAACTTACTGAATATCATGTGGTAATGGGGTTGAGTACTTTGGACAAGTTGCAGTTCAGATATCCATTTTATTCTTTGTTTTCTCTTTAGTTGCTACTTATTGTTAGTTTCTCTCTGTTCCCTAGCCCTTATTCTTATCTCCAGTAAACTTTTTATTTTTCGAGTATCAATTGATTTCTTGCACAATGCCTGCAGGTAAGACTGTAATTACCAGTGATCATGCACTCAAATTGGAATTTGTTCCTGAATGGATAGCTATAGTAGGAAGTGGATATATTGGTCTTGAATTCAGTGATGTGTATACAGCACTTGGAAGTGAGGTTGGAACAACTTGTCCTTTATGATACTTTATGATCTTCTTGTTTTGCTGACTTCATAAACTATGATAAGTTTTTCTTGGTTGCTTGCTTTCTTCTTTTGCTTTTTTTTCCCCTTTTCTGAATCCATCTCCCCTCCCCCCCTACCCGCAGCCCTGTTTACTCTTGTTTTACTCATGTTTCTAAATCCATCGCTTGGAAGTATGTTATGTGCTCATAAATTTAATTTATTATCTTCTGTTTCTCTGCTTAATTGAACTTCTTTTTTCACATCTTTGTCATTGAAACTGTAATTAAAGTCAACTCTTACTGTCAAGCTGATGTTAGGAAATAAAAAGTGAAAAAGGGAAAAGAAAGAATTTGCAACGGAAAACCTCCACCTGGAAACATAGAAATATGAAAATTCAAGTTTCATGTGGGATACATGTAATAGCGCAGTTTACAAAACGTAAAACAAAGGAAGAGCAGAGTGACATTATTAACTTTACTAGTAAACGCATCACATTTGACAAATTATGTAACAAATACCAATGGTGAGGCAAGTAAAAGACCATCTGAAACCAGAGGACCAATGAATGTCATTTTGTTTATCTCAACAGCCACTCTGATTGCTGAGTGTAATCAGTTACTAAAATATAAACCTGCAACCCTGAGCTGACTCTAAGATGATTGTATAGGTAACCTTCATTGAAGCTTTGGATCAGCTAATGCCTGGCTTTGATCCTGAGATTGGGAAATTGGCTCAGCGAGTTCTTATAAATCCTAGGAAAATTGATTATCATACTGGAGTATTCGCTAGCAAGGTATGATACAGCTCCTAGTCCCTTTATTATATATATACAAATATATTACTGCAACAAAAGCATATAATATTTAATCCATTTTCTTCCTCTAATTCTAATTTTCTTGGACAGATAACTCCCGCAAGGGATGGAAAACCAGTAATAATTGAGCTCATCGATGCGAAGACAAAAGAACCAAAAGGTTCCTTGGAGGTGAGCTGGTGTTGGTTTACATATTATTAGATTTATTCATGTTCATATGATCAATATGAGCTCTTTTTACTGTTTCTCAAAATATTGGATTTATGGAATCCTATTATAGGATCAACCTCCGTTTTTGGGTGGCAAGGTTGGCAGTCATTTCACTCCAGACCTTCTTAATTTTGAACATCATGCTTAAGCACATTTTTGCATATTTGAATGATTAATGGTTAGCCATCAAGATGTATAGTTGTTGTCCAAAACTTATGCCATTGGATGGCTATTTTATTCAAAAGAATCACCAATATTCAGTTTGCTTTTAAATGACCCTGCCCTATCAACTTGTCAACTTTATCACATTCTTATTCTTTTATGCATTGAGGGATTCTTACGCATGAATCACAACTATAAGGAATCTATGTCAATATACAGTTTAACAAACAAGAATTCATCTATTTTCTGATTAATACCAGGATTAAGTATCTACTTATAAGGAAATCGAGACGTGTGTGGTTTTTTTGTCTATAGTTTTAGGTTTTGTATTCCCCTGTATGGCATGCTGACCCGTTAAAAATATGGTCAACTTATGCAGGTTGATGCTGCTCTTATTGCAACTGGAAGGGCTCCATTCACTAATGGACTTGGTTTGGAAAATGTTAGTTTGATAGTCTACCTATTTCTTTTAGTATGTATATTCAAGTGAACCTATCAAAAATAAGATCAGGTACTTACATTTTGTTGGTCCAGATAAATGTACAAACACAGCGTGGGTTTGTACCTGTGGATGAGCGCATGAGAGTTGTTGATTCTAACGGGAAGTTGGTTAGTTACTTCCTCTTTTCCTTTTTGTGATTTTACAATGTGTGTGGATTCTATTGATCCTCTTCCTTGAATATTAGGTTCCTCACTTGTATTGTATTGGTGATGCAAATGGAAGAATGATGCTTGCACATGTTGCAAGTGCACAAGGAATTTCTGGTTGGTAATTCTTGGCTTTTCCACCCTGAGGTTTTCTCATGATGTCGTTTTCATATTTGTTTAACACTTGGCATTGCTTTTTCGCAGTTGTTGAGCAAGTTTGTGGAAACGATCATGTTCTGAATCACCTAAGTGTTCCAGCAGCATGTTTTACCCATCCAGAAATCAGTATGGTGGGATTGACAGAGGTTGAATTTATAAGGAATTCCTATATTATTTGGTTTTCTATATCTTTTAAATTGATTGTTTTCGGCTGTGGCCTTTATATATTTGTTTCTAATGTTTCTCTGTAGCAGAAATGCATAAGAAACATAGTTGGCCATCCTTCTTTATCCTGTTTTGAATGTAATATTCACAGGACTTATAATTCATAGTTTGAACATTTTGCAGCCTCAAGCTAGGGAAAAAGCTGAGAAGGAGGGATTTGAAGTAGGTGTTGTCAAGACTAGCTTCAAGGCTAACACCAAAGCCTTAGCTGAAAATGAAGGCGAAGGACTTGCCAAGGTGATGATTGTAACTGTTTAGAAACTTTATGATGCATGACTTTTGAATGCTAAAGAACCTGATTCTAAATTCTGGGTTTGATTCCCAAATATTCTCATTTGTATGTTTTTTAGTCTGCTGACCTTGGTATTTGATGCAGTTGATATATAGACCTGATACTGGAGAGATCCTTGGAGTACATATATTTGGATTACATGCTGCTGACCTAATTCATGAAGCTTCTAATGCTATTGCAATGGGAACACGCCTTCAGGTAGCCTTTTGCTCTTCAGTTCATGTGTTGTAGTTTAGAAGTAATCCGGTTTCAGATAGGTTATGAAAATGAACCAATTTGTAGGCTATGAAAAGAAATTCATTTTAGTTTTATTAAAAGAATTCACAAGAGGAAAAGAAAGAAATAAAGAAAATGATGTTATTTAGCTATTGCTAAGACCATGAAAATATGAGAACAATGTTCATGAAATAGACAGATAGAGTAGATCCATCAAAATACTAACTGTTTGAAAAGAATTGAATTATGCATATAATGAAATTATTTAAATTAAGACTCTTACTTCATCTGAGTTCGCACACTTTGGTTTCTCCACATGTTTCTGTTAAATATATATATATTTAAGTTATATATTAATATCTAGGAGACAGTATTTGGACATGCTTCTTACTGTAACCTTGCTTTGTCATGATCTTAGTACCAAATGAGAAAATCACTGGTCCTACTCACTTCATGAACTAAATATTTTGGGATTTTACAGGACATAAAGTTTGCAGTTCATGCACATCCAACGTTATCTGAAGTGCTTGATGAGCTATTCAAAGCAGCAAAGGTAAGTCTGGTTTTTCTCTAGTAAAAAAATTATCAGAAGAATAGTGTGCTTGATCAACAAATGCAATAATAATCTTAATTGGGGGGTATACATTGACACTTGCCAAAAAAATTTGTCCATCCACACCCCATATAGGAGCGCAAATAAAATTTTTGAATCCTGATAATTTCATCTCTTTCTCTTATTTCGTAACTCTAAATTGCAACTGGGCAAATGCTTGTAACAACCTCACTAGTGTGCATGTACACGTTGCAGGTAAGGAGGAAATCCTCCTTAGGTCCTGAACTGAAATTATCTCTCATTTTTCACTGGTACTCTAGACAACCTATTCAGAAAAAAATTACTGTAAAATAAAGCATTGTTTATATGAAACCAGTGCCTCAATATCTTCGAAATTTGATACAAAAAAACAATCGAATCTTTCCTAAATAATATGTAACCTTTCAGTTATTTTCTATTGCAGGTTAAAGTTGACATTTCTAGTCCAAATGCTGAGCCAGTTGCAGTCTAAACTTCTAGGAGCCGGTATAATATAGTGGAACATTTGGATTATACAGGGCTTTCCATAGCTTCCCCATCTGCTCCAAGTAGTAGCACTAGAATTCTTTCCTCTTTTTTTCCATTTTTTTTTCTAGGTGTACCTTTGATTAAAATTATTAGTCCTTAAATTTGTGCCATGAATACTCTTATTGATTTGAGGTGATTGAATTTTCAGCTTTCTCCACTGTCAAAAACATGACCTGGAGTAAAAGAATTTGTACGGTTTTTATTTTTCCTTACAATTTTGGTGTAGAAATGAGTGAGTTTAAAATAAATTAGTGAGTTTCCTATTTGCTTAGCAGACATTAGTAATCGTTCTGTTGTATCTGGTGGTAAGCCACTTTCTTTGCTCAGAAAGTTAATATAAATCGCAATACTTTTCGCTAACCGAAGTTCTCTTCTATTACTACAGTATCTCTGATGCTCGTTCCCTTATCAGACAGTCTGGTATTTTATTTTATATAAAATTCAAAAATTATAAAAATATCTCATACTATTCCAGAATTGTACTTCAGCTAGCCGCGAACTCCGTGACTTCCCCCAAATCAGTACCCAAAATTTTATCAAAAAGGAGCAAAGATGAATCAGAAATTCGGAGGGAAACTGCCGACCGGAACACCATCATTGGCGTGGTCGTCTGTCGTCGTCGTGGCTTCTCTCTTAACCGGTGCTTCCGTTGTTCACAACTTCTTCAAACCTGATCTGGTACTGTTCTCTTCTTCCCAAATCTGAATTTAATATATACGTTATTCCCACAAACTATACATATCTGACAACATCACGAATGTTTGCAAATTTGATTTGATGTTTATGAAATCCACCGGTAGGTGTTCGATAAAATGCCTAGCTGAGCATTCCATATATAGTAATTAGTACTATAGATGTTTAAATTCTTTTACCGTTAATCAAAATGCAGAGTTTGCCTCCTGTTGAAAAAAAAGGATGATTGATGCTGGAATTACACAATGGGGAAATTAACTGATACATGTTTCTTCGATATTCTTCCCTTCCTTGGTTCTGGTGAATCTGTTGTTATGAGGTACGACTCATTTTTGTATTTCCAGACGTGATAATAATATCAGTGAAACTTTTTATCTCTTTATTGTTATTATTATTTCTTTGATTAAAAGTACCACTATCAGTAAACTATGATTATTGAACTTATTGTTCTATTTAATATTTTATATTATTAAAGTAAAGATTTGATATTGACCACAAAGATTATCCCTAATAATAAAAACAATATTGCGGATTGCTTTTTCCTTCTCTTGTTAATGTGGTCTGATTTGCTCATATTAAAAGATGTGTTAAAAGTAAAATTACTTTTTCAAGATAAACTTCCTTTAAATAAAAATGATAAAGTGGCATTCACTAATTGTATTTTATTGATAATTACTTCTGGCCTTGAAAACTTATCCCATACATACACTAAAAAATGTATATTTTTCTTAGCATCCAATTCAGTAAATGATGTAATTACCAAAAAAAAAAAAAAAAAAAAAAAGTAAATGATGTACCACATTGTTGGTAAGCGGACTCTTAAAATTTCTTCTCAGGGCAGATGATCGAAGGTTTGAATCACCTGAGGTGGTGTGGTTATCGTCAGCTTAAAAAGTTCATTTTAACTCATTTATGCAATTATTTAAAATTTGAGGTTAAAATTTTTTCTTGTAAATGACTAACCTAACTTAAACAAATTAATAACTCGTGCCAAAGCACCAAAAAAAAAAGGAAAATGTTTACCACCGATCACCCCCTAAACCCATCATTAAAATTTTCTATTATTGTCAAAAAGACTTAATTTAGTTGGTAGCACAACAAAATATACCTTACAATATATCTCAATAACCAAAAGTATAATCATTGATTGAATTTACTTTTAAAATTTTATTTAAAGCTAAAATTATTTTGCTCGTCTTAATTTTTTTTTTTTTTAATTTTAAAAATTGATTCTTATTTAATTTTTATTCTTTAAATCCATCCTTCAAATCAAAATTTTCACATGTATTATGCAAAAGATTTCGTCAAATTTTGTTAATTATTAATAGTTAGAAGTTCAATTTAAAAAATAAAAATCAGATAGGATATTAATTTATTTTAAAAAAATATTTATAATCAACTCAAATAATTAAATTATTAAGAGATTAAATTGAATAATTATCATAATATTAATATAGTTTTTTATTTTTTATTTTTTCTAAAAAACATATTAAAAAAAATTCATCTCTTTAAAAATGTTTTCTAATAGTTTAATTTTTTTTTTTTTTTTTGATAGGCAAGTTTTGTAATAGTTACGTCAGTGAATAGCAAATTATTATTCATAAAAAAAAGAAAAGAAAAGAAAAGAAAAAGGAAATAGTAGTGACATTTCCAGTCCCACTCTCTCTAGGGTTCGCCATTCATATTTATATATAATCACGCGCGCCCCAAGTAGAGAGCACTCATCTACTTTCACTCTCTAAAAGAACACTGTAATTGTTCTCGTTTCATTTTCTCTTGAGCAAATCGAGAGCGGTTACCAACATTTAGCTAACCAAGGGATTGATCCATCACTCGTCTGCGGAGATTTTGAGATTTATATAGATTTTTTTGTTCACTTTTGTACGGATCGGCGGTAGATTGGTCGAACCGTTGATTTTGATCTGATTTTTTTTTTTTTTTGGATTGTTTTATAAAACAATCGAAAAATGTTTTTGGTGGATTGGTTCTATGGAGTATTGGCATCGCTCGGATTGTGGCAGAAGGAGGCTAAGATCTTGTTCCTTGGCCTGGATAATGCCGGCAAAACTACCTTACTCCATATGTTGAAAGATGAGGTAAATTTTTGTTTTCATGTTCTATACATTTTTTTTCCCCCTTTTTTAAACTCAAAATCTCTAATCTCTGCTCACTTTTATTTTACGAGTTTGATTTAATTTCCAGTGATGTTCTTAGAATTCCTAAAAACAGGTAAGGAACCAATAATCTTCATGTCTCTTATGTATTTCTGAGTTATCAGAAAATTCTGTTGAACATCTGTCTGTTCGTTGTTGGTTGGAAGTCCACGTGTAAGAATTTATTTATCAAGTTGGGTGAAATTTTGTTATATAGGCTGGATTTTCATGTATAAGGAATTTATCAAGTTTGGGTGAAATCGTTTTTCTTATATATTTCTGATGAAAGAAAATAAACTTTAGTTTGGAGTTTTACTGAGAGAGAGAGATAACCTTGATATATTATTGGTATTTGGGCAGAGATTGGTCCAACATCAGCCAACGCAGTACCCAACATCCGAGGAGCTGAGTATTGGCAAAATTAAGTTCAAGGCTTTTGACTTGGGAGGCCATCAGATTGCTCGGAGAGTCTGGAAAGATTATTATGCTAAGGTGTGTACAATTGTTTTTTCCGTAGTTAATACATGTACATTTGACGAATGAGGAATTTGCATTTTTGTCTTTCAATTAAATGATAGTAATCTTTTGATGTCACTAAATTTTCCTAGGTTTGCAACTAGTTTTTCCCTTGGATTTACTATTACTTGCAATGACCATACAATTCTGTTATCCAATTTTGGGAAAAATCACTGAGGTTTCTGTTACTTTTAATGGGTTAGCTGCTTATGACAAAGCCATTTTCATGAGGTAGGCCCTGTTTGAGATATTCTTTTGAGGTGTTTGTTCTCTAGTGTTGATAGCCCGACCTGGGTTAGCTCAGTTTATGAATGACTTTTAAATGTGATGGCAGAATTGAGAATCTACTTCTAATGGGGCTCTGATGCTTTTTATCTACGTCCCTGATTTCAAAAGAACAATTTCTTTTATGATCTTCTTAGCATTTATGTCTTGAGGACACTCCAGTGATTTTAAATAGAGTATTTGATGAATTCTTCATGAATTCTTGCGTATGGCAATAATAGCACTACGAAGCTGCTGCTTTTTTTTATATATATAATTTTGTGCCTTCATAATCCCAAATAAACTTCTATAGTGCTTATTTGATTCATGGGAGGCCAATATTAACTTGGAAGTTCGCTGATAACACCTTACCTTTTCTCAGAAGGTGTTTCAATAGTACCTTACCGCACAAATACCAAATTTGGTTTTAAGTTATCCTCTTGTATGAAACTTTTTTCTGTATACAAGTCTATGTGCAAATGTTGCAAAATACTTGCATACCGGCTACTAGACTTGACCATTTACCTATACTGTGGCCTTTAATTGTGTAAAATCTAAATGGTTAGCTGGGCATCTATTGATGGCTCATAGAAGGTTAATCTGTTGTACCATTCTGTTGCAAACTTTTTGATCTAGATATAATGATTCACATGTTACTGCCCTTTTCAAACTTTCCCTCCTCATGTTTGAGTTGTTATGGCTTGTATTTGCTAGTTCTTGTTCTAGGTTTAGTAACTTGTTCTGCCCTTTTGTTTGTTTGTTTGTTCTGCTCTAGGAAATTAAAAACTTGAGAAGAAAAGTGATATATTTGTGATTATCAAAGAAGATTAAAGAATAAAGGTTGTGGTAACGTCCTCAAATGTTTGTCAGAGTCTAGTATTCTTGTTATTTCATCTTTTATAGCTGCGCAGGGGATTAGTTTGTTTGTCTCACTGTTATCCTAGTACGTTCTTATATTACAATTGTTTATTTTTGTTTGCCTAACGTAGAAGTCTGGTTGTGAAGGTGGATGCAGTGGTCTACCTTGTAGATGCCTATGACAAGGAGAGGTTTGCTGAATCCAAAAAAGAGTTAGACGCCCTCCTCTCTGACGAGTCTCTAGCTAATGTCCCATTCATGATATTGGGAAACAAGATTGACATCCCTTATGCTGCATCTGAAGATGAGTTGCGTTACCATATGGGCTTGACAGGAATCACCACTGGCAAGGGAAAGGTGAACCTGGCGGAATCAAATGTCCGACCTCTCGAGGTGTTCATGTGCAGCATTGTTCGTAAAATGGGTTATGGAGAAGGTTTCAAATGGCTCTCCCAGTACATCAAATAGTGGGGTTTTGAGAGAGGAAGATTTTATTTTCAATTTTTTTTCCCCTGTTGCTGAATGAATATGGACATGTCTGTCTGAAAGCAATCTTGCTCCCCGTATTTTGGTTAAATTGCAAACAGGCATATACTATAAACGACAGACAATGCGTTACCAAATTTGAAACCTAAAGGAGGGAATGTTATGTTAGTGAAGTACTCATAAAGTGTTTTACCATTTTTTTTTTTTTTCTTGAGGTGTTATCTCACGCCCTTCCGATTCAGACTAATTCACCCGGGAAGGCTTAACAGTGCAGGTATATCCGTACTTGTGAACATATTTCGAATTGTAGAACCATGAGTAAAGTTTAAACCCTTAATCTCTTAACACGTCAAGAGGACATTAGGCCTGGAGAAGTGTTTTACCTTTACTTATTCCTTATAAGTATTAGTTCAGTTTTTAAATACTCTTTATTAGGGTGAAAAATCCCCTCCCTCCCCATAATAAGTTTTAGGATCCAAAATACCAATTGGGGTTGAAGTATAAGGGAGCATAGTGCTATTTTCTTTTGGTTTTTTTTTTTTTTTAAAAAAAAAACATAGTAACTTCAGTTTTAATTTTTTTCATCTATTATGAATTTTTATTAAGATTCTAAAAATTGGATGGGTTATCGAAGTAATGAAGACAAGTTCAATGATTAATTAAATTACAATTTACATATTTCCCTAACATAATAAATATTTAAATAAAATTAAAATGATATATACTTAATGAAGATTAAATAATGTTTATCCGTCATATAATATATATACACTGGGATTAAATATCATTAAATTATTGATATTTAAATAATGGTTTTTATCAATATTTATATTTCTACTAAATTACAAAATAAATGGGGATGTAGCTCAGATGGTAGAGCGCTCGCTTAGCATGCGAGAGGTACGGGGATCGATACCCCGCATCTCCAATAACACAATAATATATATATTTTTAAAAATAAAGTTTTTTTTTATTATTATTATTTGATAAGCGGAGACAAACAAAGATAGATACATATAATATATATATTCAGGCTTTAAAGAGTTTCATTGCTTTAGAAGAAGAAGGAAGGATTACTTGTAATTCTGCAACACAACGAGCAAGTGCAGGTTGGTGACTGCTTCCACACCAAACAAATAAAATTTATGTATGTATATATTTCGCAGTTCTTTGATTCTTTCTCCTTCTTAAGTCTCAACCATAATAACTACACAAATTAAATTCTGCTAAACCCATCTCCTAATTCTTGTTCTCCTTCCCCTATATTTAAATTATTTATACACTCCCAGATGAAATCTGTTCATCATAATCCTTCTTTCTATTTTCTAATAATAATAGAGCATAAAGTTTTTCCCTTCCAAAATTTCTTTGCTCTTCTTTATATTTATGTTAGTCCCAAAAAAATGCTTTCTTTTTTCTCTCACTACCATTTCTCTTCTTTCCTGCTACTACTTCGTGGGTAATTTTCATCATTGCCCTTCTCACTTTTTTTTTTTTCCCCTTGTTTGTTTGTCTGTATTCTTTGTTCTCGATAGTTTGATGAATGATTGATTTGATTTAAAACAGGAAATGCACAGATAAATCCAATACAAATTGCTACCAATGCTGTCTTGTGTTTAAACAATAAGTTTGTGAGTCTTCTTTTTTTCTTTTTCTTTTTGGGCATTTTTTGGGTGTATATATATATATATCCTTTGATGTTCTTGAATTGGGAACAGATTTATAGTGAATGTGATGAAGAATACAGATTGAATCAAAGTGGAGATTTACATGTTCCTTGTGAAGCAACTAATCGGTTTTGCTATGGATCTTGCTTATCTGAAACAAGAAAAATGCTCAAATGCATTGATAAATTAGCCTCTGGCTTCATTTTCTTGAACAAAGCCACTATATATATATATATATATATATATATATGCAAGTTCATCAGCAGGACTCGAAAAGATTTGCCATTCTGAAGCTTACTTTCTTGTTTTGCAGGGCTGTTTATCATAGGGAATGAACATACTGAAACATGCAATTTGATCAGTAGTGCTCCAGCAGCTGGATTTCAATATGACATTACATTAATAGTAGTTTTATGTTCAATCATCATTTTGCTAGTTATTTGAGTTGTAATAATACATACATACATATATATATTGTTTTAGAGTTGTAAAATTGCAGTAGCAAGTTTTTGTGTATGACACTAGTTTTGTAATCTTCACACATCTGTTGATTTTATACTTCTTTACAATATATACATATACATACATACATACACATATATATATAACCTCAATGGATTGGTACATAGCAGAATGAAACTCAAGAACCATACTTTTATGAGAAAATGGATAAAGAAAGAAACTTTATTCCAAGGGAGAACAACCCTTTACTTAGTGAGGATAAAATGTTAAAAATTTATTTACTTATGCATCCACATCAAATGTTTCAAAGATTAAATTGTTTGGTGACTTACATAAACCAAACTGTATTAGTCATACTCCACATGTCACTAAAACAATCCAATAAGTAAAAACAACTTTTTACCTTCCTGCTCATATATATATATATATATATATATATACCTATCTCCACCAACATTTTAGTTTCAAAGTGGACAAATATGACATTAGAATCACCTACTATTTATGGGATATATATAAGATATATGTATGTATGTATATAAATCTGTCTTTTTTCTCACAAAAACAAACTATACTCTCAAAAAGTTCTGTGATGGTTGTCTCAGTCTTGTGGAAAAGAAAATGCTATATCCTGCCCCTTTTCATTCTTGTTTCTTGCTTCAACTTAGGTTAAAATTTGACTATCAAAACTCATTATTTTTCTTGTCTGCATTTTCTTTCTTATTCTTGGGATACAATTTATGAACTTTTTTTTGATCCCTGAAACAGGACAGGCAGCAGTGGATGATGATTCAGTTCAAGACACTGGGGAAGATCTGCTGTGCTTCAAGAATAAGTTGGTAAGATTTCACAATCATACACTATACATATATATATATATATGTATGTATGTAATTTGAATCAAACTCTTTTTTTATATGCTGTGATCTTACAAACAGATCTACATTGGCTGTGATGAAGCATTTAGATTAAACCAAAGTGGCACCATAAACATACCCATGGATGAAACAGATAAGTTCTGCAATGGACCTTGTTTATTGCAGACGAAAGTATTGCTTGCATGCATTGAAAAGATAGATTCCAACTATGTATTCAACAATGGAGCAAGACCTGAAAACATCAGAAATGCCATTGATGCAGGATGCAGCAATTCTTCTAGTAGAGGTAGTTTATATAGTTTAGTTTTCCCTTCCTACCACCATATTTTTCTTACTAAAAACCCTTGGTGAGTGTTTTTCTTGCAGGGAACTTTAATGTTGGTGATTATGTACAAGGTGGTCTGAACAATTTAGGAAGTGGAATTTCCATTTCCAATATGGGATTTCTTGCTAGAAGCTTGATGATTTTTTGTATGTTCTTTATAACAAATCACTAATTTTTAAAGAGAGAGATAGAGAACAAAGTAACCAAAATATTATTTTGTATTATATATATATAATTTCCAGGGCAGAGAAAGCCCCTTGGAATTCTGTAA
Organism: Cynanchum wilfordii; assembly: GCA_025388415.1. NCBI lineage: Eukaryota > Viridiplantae > Streptophyta > Magnoliopsida > Gentianales > Apocynaceae > Cynanchum > Cynanchum wilfordii. The sequence continues at coordinate 552,354 of JAHSUH010002256.1, read as the reverse complement.
TAGCATAAGTACTAATTAACCACAAGTACAAGTAACTTTCACTTCCTCCTTCACCTGCACAGCAGCAGCATCCTTAGACTCGATTTTTGCCCCACTCGGAGGCTGAACCTGATCATTCTTCCCTTCAGTTTTCACCTCCATGACAGCAGCAGCATCCTTAGACCCGATATTCGCCCCACACGGTGGCGGAACCTGGTCATTCTTCCCTTCAGTTTTCACCTCCTTGACAGCAGCAAAACTGCATTTTCCAGCTTTCTCAGCCACAGTAGTGATCTTAGGCTTAGTAGTAGTAGCAGCAGATGCCTCTTTCTTTGGAGTAGAAAGAGGACAGCCACCAGAGCAGTAATAATTACTCATTTTGTTCCGTGCAGTAGCTTTTTTTCCCACAAAAATTATGACAAAAGGAATTAGTGTTTCTTTTATATTGAGACCATGAATTTGCTAAGAACACAGAAGCCTATTTATAGAGGGGAAGAAGGGAAGAAGGGCTGATGGTATGCTTCCTATACGTCTCTGTTTGATTCAACCAATGCATATATCAAGAATTTTCAAGTGCTTCCACATTAAAACGCAGTTCCAAATACATTATACATAAATACATATGTATATATATTTTCTTGGAATTCTTGTGTTCTTTGTATGGTTTGGTGCATGCAGATTCTAGGTTCTTTGTCCGGCACTGAATCCCATGCAATTTTTGAATTTTATATCCAATACTAATATTACTGTGCAAAGACTCCTCAACTTCTGTGAAGAAATGTGTCCAGATTAACAGCCAAATCATTCACCTAACAAAATCATCCAAATTCTTTAAACTCTCCTAATTATCCAATTGCACTATGCCCTGGAGCTTTCTTGACACTGTTTTCCTTCATCAAGATTCTCAATCTCTCAACTTCATCCCAATCCCCTCTTTCTGCATAAATATTTGATAGTAACACATAGTTCCCTGAATTCGAAGGTTCTAGTTTAATAAGTTCTTTAACTGCACATTCAGCAAGCACCATATCACCATGAGTCCGGCATGAGCTGAGCAGGGCACCCCATAATGCAGCATTTGGCTTCATAGGCATACTCTGAATCAGATCAAATGCCTCCTTTAGGCATCCACTACGACCAAGAAGATCGACGACACATCCATAATGCTCAAGCTTTGGCTTCAAACCATGCTTTATGTTCATTGAGGCAAACAAATTCTTACCCTTTTGCAAAAGTCCTGCATGAACACAGCATGCTAGAACACTTACAAATGTTGAATCATTAGGGTTCACAACACCTTCATTTACCATATCCTCAAATAATCCAACCCCAATTTCTCCCTTCCCATTGAATGCCAAACCTGCAATAAGGGCATTCCAAGAAACTACATTTCTTTTAGGCATATCCTTAAAAACTGCGAAAGCTGTCTCCAAATCACCACATTTGCTGTAAAAATCAACCAATGCATTGCCTACAGAAACAAAATCCCTAAAAAGATCACTTGATTCTGCTTTATAGTGAATCCATCTACCAAGATCAGCTTCCCCCAATCTTGCACAAACTGGTAGCACCGTGACCAGAGTTGCCTCATCAGGCTCCATCCCAGAATCCCGCATTTCAAGAAAAAGACCCAAAGCTTCCTTATCCCTTCCGCTCTGTGCCAAACATGAAATCATTGTATTCCAAGAGATTACACTCCTTTCTTTCATTCGCTTAAACAAGTCATATCCCATCTCCAAATTTCCACATTTACAATATCCACGGACCATCAAATTCCAAATGATAACATCTCTGTGAACCATTTCATCAAACACCTGTCTCGCTTCCTTCATTTTCCCGCAACTCGAATAAATCTCGATAATTCCAATCCTTACGGATCCAAACCTATCAAATCCGAGAACGAGTACCTCTTTATGAACTTCTCCACCTACCTTGAGGTCGCGGAGATTAACACATGCCTTTAGCAACGGCGCTAGGGTGAACTCGTCGGGCCAAATGCCGCGGCTTTTCATGGTAGAAAAAAGCTGAATGGATTTTTCAAAAGGACCACGTAACGAATAGCCCTTGATCATGGAGTTGAAGAAGAGAATATTGGGATGGGGAAATTGTCGGAAAACAAGATTCGCATAGTGCATTTTGTTGACGGATGCGCAGACGGCGACGAAGTGTGATAACAGCTTGTTGGAATGTTGGAGGTGGTGGCGGAGGAAGTGAGCATGAATTTCAGCTAGGTGGGTTCGGGTTTTCCGGCCATGGAGAAGCTGGAGGAGCCTCCGCTCCACAGCCTCGAAGCCGCCGCTTCTGCCCATTTCTTCCTAACTCGAAGATGCCAAGCTGATTATCGCTCTCATTCCCGCCAAAATTCAAGGATTGAAGAGAAGAGTGTGGGGCAAATTTCATAATCTGTCCCACATTGGAAATTTTTGTTTATTAGACTTCGTATATTAAGTCGCTACTGAGTTTAATAACAACAACTGACCGTGAGACGACGTTGTTGGGTTGTGGTCCGCTTAATTGCGGGTCAGGCTCAGGAAAGTCCCCGGGCCACTTTCTGCAGAGATGCAGGCCTGGAAACGGGTAACGCTTCTTTGGGCATTTGGAGATTAGGCTGAGACCAGTGTGGAGCCGATGACCCAAGCCCAGGAGTAACCTTGGCCGATGATTCACAGTAATTCACGTGGTCCATCGCGACTAACAGAACGGGGCTTACGTTCTTACGGTCTCATTTTTTTTTATTGGAATAGTTTGTTTTTAAGCATTTTTTTTATTGGAATAGTTTCAAGTTAAGTGACCAGCTTATTTTAAAGTCATTTTCATATGGCGACTAATCAATTGCAATAAAACAGACTAAAATGCACAATAACAAATCAAATTAAAATTTTTTCTTGAAAAGCAAACTAGATCTTTCAGTAATAGCAATTTCATTTAGAAGTAATCTTACAAGGCAAAAGCTTTTTTTTTCCTCCAACCCCCAATTCTTTACAGTTTACAGTGCTAACACATATGGGGAGTCTGGAAAGCAAAAATTGCTGGCAGATTTCAGGGCATTTTGTCACTCTATTGAAACTTTTGACAGTGCTAAACAATATTAATTTTTGTTAGAACGAAAACCCCCAAACCCCATCATAGCAGCAACATCAGGATCCACTTCAGGTTCTTCCTCAGCAGCCTTCTCCTTCTGAAGAAAAAGAATTTTGTTAAAAGAAGTTGGGTAGACTATACACAAAACAAGAATATATTCAAGACAAGTGTGTACTGTGTATTGTGTACTGACCTTCTTTTCTTTCTTTTTTTCTTTGCGTTGGCGCTTCCTTTCCTCCTCTTCTTGCTGCTGTTTCAAGATTCGCTCATCAAGATCTACAATGCCACAAAGGAAGTAGATGGTATGCATTATTTATAACTCAAGGGTGAAAGTAAGTTTGATGCAGGAAATCATAGTCAGTATCCAATATCTAAGCAGAACAAAGGAAAATGAGAACTAGGATAGACAGAAATATCAACTAGAATCAAGGATCCAAACCTAATTTGATATTGTAAAAGTCCATTTATTCTACATTTTTACCTTGCTCGGTAAACCCCACAGTATCTTTCCTCTTCTTGAGACTCTCAAATCGCTCTTGGACCTGTGACAAAAAATGATTAATATGTTGCTAAATATAACCAACAAGCCTTGGAGGAGATTTTTCTGGTATTATATGGCAAAGAAATTACTATTTTCTAGAAAGACAAATACATATACACACACATTATTTACATAAACATCAAACAGTGCAAGTTTAGCCTCTCATGTAACCCCTACATATGAACAATTCCTGAAATAGCCCTTACTAACAGAAACAGTACCGTTCATGGTTCAAATCTCCTCAAAGAATACATGGGCCTGAAACTATTTTCAGGTCAGACCCCATAAACTAAAAAGACAATTTCTGTTTACATGAGGTGACGTTCACTGCTCTGAGAATGATGGAATTCTTCAAATTCTTTGTAGGCAATTATACAATTGAATTAGTAATCTGATTTTGTTGAACAATGCAGGAATGCAGAAAATCCTAGTGTCTTGCCAAGTATCAGAAGATGCATATTTAGATACCACAAATAAGTAGCTAACCATAAATTTGACATTAGTATCAAAATCTAGGGAGATTTCACCAGTAAAAAGTACCAACATCTGTTAATTATTAGTTGCACCACAAATTAGTACCGCTGTCTCTTACTTTATTTTCATCTAAATATGATTCCACCTTAGCTGCTTAATTGTCATCACACTTCTTTTTCAACGCATCATCAATTATTGCAATCCATCACCCAAAACTCTATTCTCATTGATGATTTGCACCCACACATGCCACAGAAAGAAAAGTAAGCACTGAAGCTTGGCATGGAAGATAAAGCAATACCTGCTGCAGTGATGCCCTTTCCACCCGCATAGACATACCCAACGCTCGTTGATCTAAGAATTTTGGGAGAATAATTAATAGAAAGCATAATATTCAAAATTTAAAGGAGATTACAGCATATGAAAAAAAAACTTACGTTTCTTTCCATTGATATGGTCCAGGTAGTTTGCAGAATCTTTTACTACACATTCACAAACGGAGCAGTAGTATCCAGCCTGCAGTACAACTAATTCAGCCATGACAAAGAAAACAGGAGATATAATGTGTCTTGATAAGTAATTACCTAACCTGCATCAGCATTCTTTATGGTAAAGGAACTAAAGGGTTTATACGGCTAAGAATATATAAAAGCTTCAGCTACATTACATTGACACCAAATTAGAGATTTTGCAGAGAGATATAAAAAATAAGATGGCAACATACCTGCTGACTCAGAGGTGCAACTGGAGTGACAACCTGTCAGGATACCAATGAATAATAACATAAATCTCTAACAAAAATAAAGATTGAGCAGAAAGAACATTTATAAAGACACATTTAAGAAAATGGAAACAGGAAAAAGGCAGAAATAAATTCCTGAGTGTACAAGTCTGGCTCCGTCCTTAAGTTATCAGTAGATTAATGATAGCAAACCCGAAATCCTCCCAAAGATTTCATGTGTTTCCAGATTTCAGCTACAAGTAATTAACATGGAAAACCCAACAAAACAGCAGCAAGTTAGAGGCAAGAATACGAACCTGAGTCTTTCCCAATCGAGATTCAAGGTCAACTTGATAATCTCTGTGCTTTAAGGGTTTTCTCTGTATCAGTGGACCTTTAGCTGCATTAGTAAAGCATATTCGGTTCAACATCTAACCCACTTCAAAAAATAAATCAACAAACCTCCTATACTCAAAGAATGACAAACATTACAAAATATATAGAGAGAGATAGTAAATTAAAAACTTACATTTTGATTTATGCCGGCCCTCTGTCTCCTACATTAAAATTAAAATCAAAATTTTAATTTCAAAAAACAAAATTAACTCGGAAAATTGTATTTTCAATCAAAGGAGCAAGATAATTCAATCCAAGAAAAAAGGGGCAGCTAAGAACCTTTTCTTCACGTTCACGAGCACGTTGCAAGTACTCTTCCCTATCGAATTTCTTTCGGAAAGTATTGTCAATTCCAGCAACCTACAAAAAGTCGCCATTAACGGATAAAAGTACATTAATTACCTGAAATTCATACATAATATAGTTAATAGCAAATAATTAAAATGAAGAATTGGACTTACGCTGTTGTTCGATTCAGCCATAGGTTCAGAACTTGATTTTGAGCTTCCAGAAAACCAATAGGGATCAAACTCGAAGAGATAATTATTAAATAGCGGGAAACGTATAGATATTTTAAACCCTAATTTCGAATTTGAGTTTAAACAAGACTGCAGGAGCTGAATTGAGGAAAACAGGAGACGAATCCAAGTCGGTACTCGAGGCGGAAAGGGGAGATGGTACTGTTTTCCGATTTCAATTTTTAAAATATGTATATATATATATAATTTTTTTTATATATATATATTATTATTATTATTATTTTAGAAACTCTCTCGAAACATTATTGATTATAAAAATTTAGATTCTGATTTTTTTAGGAAATTTTTCCATGTCCAATTAAATTAGAGTTGAGCCACGGTTCGACCCTATTAAAGAGAAGTTGACCTTGTATATGGAGAACTAAATTCTTTCTACTTGTACCAATAAAGGTTAACCTAATTTCAAGTAGGTCTTACGAGTTTAAAATACGTTATTGAAAATAATGTTCTATAATGTTATAAACAACCAATAATATTATTTGTTTGAAGTGGATTTTACAATTAAAACGCGTTATTGATTAAAAGACTTTATATCCTGTTTCATCAGTCGATTTCCTAACCAAGCGATATCCATAAGAAACATTTAGTAATATATTTTTTTATTAAAAGAATGTAATAAGTATGTAATAATGTTTTATAACTTAAACACTCATTATCAACTCTAAATCACATCGAATTTGACAATGAAAAAAAGAAAATTATGATTTATGATATATGCTCATATTGAGAGGGAAAAAAAAATATATATTTTGGTTTGACACAATGAAAAAGCGTAACCATCGAATATTATATAAGGTTGAAAATTTGATACTCGCTTTAGTACCATGTAAGATTCATTATAAGGTCTTCCCTCGAAAACTTTGTGAGCCCAACTTAGATTGAATTTAAATTAATGACTTTGAAAATCAAATGGTTTAAAAAAAAACAAAAAAAAAAAAAGAACACATGAGAATATATTAACTCTTAAATTTGTCTAGAAAGTTGAATAATATATATATACATATATATATTTTCTCATAATCTTCACATAGGGTTGATGACTTTTATAAAAATGATTCATAATATATGGATGATTAATCCAATTCTCTTGTGACACTGCACATCGTTTGCGTAAGAGATTTATGACCGATTATTGAATAAAGATATAAAACTCTTTATTAAATTATGCATTTTAAATATTTGAGATTCACTTAAAGTGGATAATCACAAATTGAAGTAATATTAGCGTAGATATTCAAAATTAGTAGATAAAATGAAATAAAATTTCTTAAAAAGATCTTATATAGTTTTATTTTGAAATTGTGTTTATTTATTTTTGAATCATTTTTAAATCTTGTTTGTAATTTTTTAAAACAGATAAGATATAAAAAAAAAAAAGTAACATATTTTTTAAAAAATATGTTATATTAATAAAGGAGGAAAAAACTCAAATTTAATTGGAAGGAAAACGGGGAAAAGTACACGTGTTAACTCTCTGTTGGTCCTCACTTGCCTCTATGACATGGCGGTCTTTTGCTGCTAGATTACGGAATAGGAGTTATTTTATAGCCAAAAAGAAATATATATATAAAAAATATATTATAAATCGCAATAAATAATTATAAATAGAGACTGCACAAAACCTTGGCTATTTCTATAGCTGCGTTCTTCTCCCATCTCTTCTGTGCAATCATCACCAGCGACCAGAGTAAAGAAATGGCGAAGTCTCGGATCTGCATAGCATTCGTAACTCTTGCTTTGTTTCTGTTTTCATCGGCCTTGGCAGATGATGTCGTTGTTCTGACCGAAGAAAACTTCGAGAAAGAGGTCGGTCAAGATCGCGCCGCTCTCGTTGAGTTCTATGCTCCTTGGTAACGATGTCTTTGTCACTGCTTAGTTTTTTTACATTCATCTCTCTGTTTTTTTACATTTTTCGTTTTGACTGTTTTGAAGCTTTAGTGAATTAGTTGATTCGAATTGTTGTTGAATTGTTATCGAGTGGCTGTGTAGAATCAGTTTCGATCTGTAATATTTGAGATTTTAATCAGCAATCTCGATGTGTGTGAAAGTGAATGTTCTGATTGATATCGGGAGAACTAATGATTAAGGGGTTTTACGATTTCGCAGTTTTAATTTATTATTACTATTTTGAAAATATATGCTTTATAATTGAGACTTTGATCTGTTTGATTTGGTGTCTAATGTTGATCTTAATTAAAACACATGAGAAATATTTGTGAAGGCTAAGCAGTGTACTTGCTTTGCCTTAATTTGCTCCTTTGCGCTGAATTTTGCAAAAGTATGGTTGATTTTTGAAGTTGGCAGAAATTAATTCGGATTTGAAATTTCATTTGCTTTTCCATCTATTTTCTCATTCATTCCCTTCCTCGCTGTTGAACAATGACTGTATGTGTAGTTTACTCTTTAAACTGTGAAACCGTCTGTACAAAACCTTTTGACTTTCTAAACACAAGTTAACTTCAGAAAACTTACCTATATTGAGAAATACTAACTAAAACTGAACCTCAAGATAGTGTTGAAGTCCAGGCTGATTGCCTAATACTTATACAGCTCAAAGGACATCTTTGGATTTTTTTTTTTTTTTTCACATGGTTGCACTTAAAACCATTTGAAGTAATTATATTTTGTCAATTTGTGTGTTGATAGTAAGTTTTTGGTTTGGAATGGAATGAATTTGGCAGGTGTGGACACTGTAAGAAGCTTGCTCCTGAGTATGAGAAACTTGGTGCAAGTTTCAAGAAAGCAAAATCTGTTTTGATTGGAAAGGTCAGCTACATATTTATCTTATCTAAAAGTTGCATCTATCATTTTCTGCAGTTTACCAGACTTCTTTCTCAACTTATCTCCTAGGATATATATATTTTTTCTTAATCTTATTTTTTAAAGAAAAACTATAGTTTGTGAAGCTATCTTTGTACCATTCTCATGCATTTTGTTCTGGGATTTGACAGGACAGAAATTTCTTTACATATCTTCCATTTTATCTACAAAATTGTTTCATTTCTGATTAATTGAGTACTACCATGTCTAATGAACTTAAGAAAAGTCACTTGCCGTTGGTCCTTAGATTCATTGAACAAGGACCCTAATGCCCTTCTCGATCAGTAGCATGTTTCAGAAATGGACTCTAGATCTAGATGCTTTATGATGTCTTCAGCACTTGGAATACATATAAAAATGTTATAAATATTGATCTACCTATTTAATTCTATCCAGTTTAGAGCTTGATGATTGTTCTTCCATTGTAGGTGGACTGTGATGAGCATAAGAGCCTTTGCACGAAATATGGTGTTAATGGGTACCCTACCATCCAATGGTTTCCCAAAGGATCTCTGGAGCCCAAAAAGTGAGTTTTACTACTGTCTAATGACTACCTTACGTTCAAGATTATGTTTTCATTAGTTTATTGTCATACTGTCTTAGTTTAGCTTGAAGTTTCATTTCAACAGTTGATGCATTGGAAATTTCATTTTGTATGCATGGAAGAACATACAGCAAAAAATGTTAGATTCAAGAGTATGCATGTTTATGTACTCTTATGATTGAATATTGATCTTTAGTGCGTATTATTTGATATTAGAATTGATCAAGGAATCTTGAATCAAGTGGTAAAAAAACTTTTAAAGTATATATGATGGGAACTTGCCTGTAGATGTTTCTCATGCGGCCTTTTTTTTTCCTAGTTTTCTATTATGATTTTTGATCCCTTAATACTGTGAGAAGTATAAATTGGATTTCTGATGTTTAGGTACGAAGGTGGACGAACTGCAGAAGACCTTGCAGAGTTTGTTAACAATGAAGAAGGTAACAGACTCAGCTTACCATTTACAATCCCAATATCTTATCTATATTAGTAATTTGATGAACCTGTAGGCATCTGGATCTAATCTGATAGTTTTTAATTTTGTAATCATTCAGTTCACTTAGATTGTACTCCTTGATGATTAATACCTAGCTGTATTGGATTTTATTATTGTTATCTAATCTAGAAAAGAAATTGCAGCCTTGTCTACCATCTGTATGGTAATAGTCTTATATTTTGGAGGGCTTGTTGGAGTTGGACATGCTCTTGTACTTTAAACTTTATCAACCTCATTATATATTGTAGGTACTTCTGAGCAATAGAATCAATCTACATATTCCTTTTTTTTTTTTGCTGCAAATGCATTAGTGAACTTGGGTGAACTAGCTTTTTCTTAGTTGATTATTGTCTCATTTCTGGCAACTTATTTCATGGCACTGAATAAGTGGAATCTTAGTGATTTGTCTATTTGGTTGATGCTTATTTCTATTCCTCTCATGACCAGCATTATTTCCTCAAGTAATTCTAATTTTACCTGTTCTGAAGATTTATCTTTTATCTTTGACCATGTCATTTTGTTTTCAGGGACTAATGTCAAAATATCAGCCGTACCTTCACATGTTGTGGTACTATCTTCAGAAAACTTCAATGAGATTGTGCTGGATGAGACAAAGGATGTCCTTGTTGAGTTCTATGCCCCCTGGTAATGGTTATGTTGAATTTCAATTTCTGCTCTTTTTTGTGCCCAATCTTTGTCTCCATATAATAGATTAAGATGGCTTTAGAAGTTCTTAATGGGATTGTTTCTGCTGTCTAGAACCACCTGTGTTAGCTTATAAGTAGTAGTGATTTTGAGTTTCTGATTTTCTCTTTGCAGGTGTGGTCATTGCAAGAATCTTGCTCCTGTAAGTATATTTCTAGCATATGGAATTAAACTGCTTGGTACTGTCAAACAAGTTGAAGGAATAATCCCTCTTAACTTTCTTTGGTTTATACTATATATGTAGACATATGAGAAGGTTGCGTCGGCTTTTAAATTTGAGGAAGATGTGGTTATTGCCAATCTTGATGCAGACAAATACAAGGATCTCGCTGAGAAGTGAGTTATATGAATAAATGCCTCTTTATTTCAATGTACTAACATATTTCTGTTTCTATTCTTGTGTTACCTCGTTGATTTTATCTTGTTGGACTGCCTTCAAAACAACACTTATTCTTCCTATTACTTGACTATTCTGAATTATCTTTTATAATATTCCACATATTCTCTTGCTTGGATGTTTGTCTCCAGTGAAGTCCTTGAAGTAAAATTTTCTTGTTTGTTGCTATTCAGATATGGAATTAGTGGTTTTCCTACCCTCAAATTCTTCCCCAAGGGTAATAAAGAAGGTGAAGATTATGAAGGTGGACGGGACTTACAAGACTTTGTTTCTTTCATCAATGAGAAGTGTGGTATTAGCCGTGATGCAAATGGCCAATATACTTCTGGGGTTAGTGAACTTTTGTGGGTAATCATGAGACTATATATGTGGTTTTGATCTTAATTTGTCCTCATTTTTTTTTGGTTCCCTGATGTTGTATAGGCTGGTATAGTTGAAGATCTGGATAGCTTAGTGAAGGACTTTGTAAGTGCTTCAGACGAGGAGAAAAAGACTTTATATGCCCGGATTGAGGAGGAAGCAGGAAAACTGAAGGGTTCAACTGCAAGGTATTAACAAAAGCATGAATTTACATATATAAGCGTGCACACAAATACACCCTTATTATATATAGCACATGTGGTATCATGCAGTTCTCATTTTATTGTAAGACGGTATGGTTCTGTAATTTGTTCTGATTCTTATTTTAGTACAAGATGACTAGAACTGTTATGCACACGATAAATCGCTTCCCTTTTTATTATAAATTGTGTGTTGTGTTTTCAGATATGGGAAAATCTATGTGAAAGCTGCCAAGAGTTGCATGAGCAAAGGTGCAGACTACGCTAAGAATGAAATCCAGCGGCTAGAACGCCTCCTTGCGAAGGTATATATTTCACTATTCAGCACTTACTGTTCAGAAATTCCCTTATCCTTAGAAATTCTTGGTTGGATATGCAAGTTATTTGCTGTCTGTCCTTTCTTCGGAAGGGGAAGGAAATCACTATGACTGACTCTGACTTATCATGATTCCATAATTTTATATTTTGAAAAAGTCTCTACTAGTGGCACTAACAGGAATCTGATCTCTTATTTTACTTGCTGCAGTCCATAAATCCAGCAAAAGCTGATGAGTTTGTTCTCAAGAAGAATATCTTGTTCACATTTGCTGCTTGATTCCAAGAAGTATAATAATCTAGGGCGAGCTTTTCGGGGTTATGTCCACTTTACTTTATTTCCCTGCAGCATGGGGATTGTGCCATTTTGGTAGTTTTCTTTGTGGCACACGTTTTTTGTTCCTGATTTACGTGTTTAGGGATGAGTAGAGGGTGGACATAACATGCTGCCTTTCTTTTTTTCTTTTTTTTTTTTTTTTTACCAGTAGTAATAACATTACTGTGCGACTTACAGAATTTACTTCTATCGTTAGTCTTATGAAAACAAGATTTACAATACAATTTAATGACTCCCCATCTCTCTCTCTCTCTCTCTCTCTCTCTCTCCGCTCTTTTTCTTCACATCTACAGTACAGTTTCTATATATGTCATCATTGCATCGTTGGCAAGCACTGGGCTGCTTGCGTGTTTTTTTAGGCTAAATGAATAACATCATGGAAGACGTCTCTCCTCTTCAGAATTGCAGTAAGTTTGTTTGTACTTTCCTTATATTTAAACCCAATCTCCATCCTCATATATGATTCAATCAGGAATGTTCTACTCACAGTGGAGTGAGGGAGTGGTTTCTTTTCCAATCCTTTTTCTACATTCTTATCGATCCAGATCCAACATCAATAAGGATTATGACATTTTGCTATATTATTAAGTAGGGATTCGAAGAATATTATTGAGATTTTTTTTTTTTTTTTGATTTGGTTAATAGTAAAGAACAAAGCAAAGGTAGCAACTTTAAGGGGGGATGATGCAAAGGCATAATAACAAGTTGTTGTTGTTGTTCATAAACGTGGAATTGGTACTGAAAAGATCACATGCATGGGAAAGCTTTAGGGCATTAGGTGGGCACTGCACTGCACTGCACTGCACTGGTACTGCTGCTCGCGCATATGGGTATACCAAAAAGTCAGTAGTAGTGGAGTGAGTTGTTGTTTGGCTTTCATGTGAATCTTCCTTTCATATCCATTTACACAAACAAACAAATTTTTTTACACTCATAATTATTAACTATTATTTTTATATAATTATTTTTTTTTATGAGATATAAATAGTGAAAATAAAAGTTGAACAATATATAAAAAGTGTATATGAAAAAGAATTGAATGATATTTTGTGTTTTTTAGTAAATCATTATTATTATTATTATTATTATTGTTACTATTATTTGTGGTAATTAGTGAGGAGGGAGGTCTAGTTTTGGTCGATTAGGACAAATGATTAATGATGGGGTAAAGGTTGGCCATGCGAAATCTGGGTGACCCCTTTTACATCATGTAATGTGTAATGTCTCCCACCGGCATAATTGGATTAATGGTCTAAGTTTCAGACACTACATTATATACATATACATATATAATCTAACATGATTTTGTTGATTTGTGCTGAATGATGTGAGGCTTCCATGGCTGCTGGCAATTATAACTAATAATGATTCCAAACTTTTGAATAGAAATGATGATAGAGATTGAAAAAAGCCTTGAACAATGACAAAAAGAAAAGATAAAGCTAAAAGAAAAAAAAATCCCTCAAAAGACTTCACTACAAAATGTGTTTTAGGATGGATGCCAAATCCAACGGTTCATGTCTCCATCAAGGGTCCTTGTTTTTTTAACAACTTTTGTTAGTATTGATACATTTTCTCTAATAACTCATATAAAATTAAAATATGTTATTAAATAAAAAGTTTTTTACGTTCTTTTTTAATAATTGTTCAAAAATTTTGTAAGTAATATAGAAATATTGTTCACAATACGCCTTCTCATCACAAATATGGTATTGATAACGTGTTTAATAATCTTATAAAACTTAATTCACAAAGTTTTCTTTCATATCAACCAAGAATGCTACACTTGTTTCTATATTTATTATAAAATTGCAAATTTAAGTAATCATTAAAAATTATAAATAAACCTTTGTCAAAACAATGATTTTAATACTATATTATGTAAAGAACTAAATTAAGGGAGAAAAATATACGTTATAAAACATTTTTCTAAACCAATGCCATAATTAGTTTTATAAGTTCCTTGTACTTTTGAAATAAAAGATCTCTATTTCCATACTATTTGAACTATTAATAAATATTAGTTAAAATCAATCATTCTAATATCAAATTTATCTTTTTAAGCAAAACTTTTATGTTTTTCTCATTACAATAATGTCATAAATTTCACTTTTCAGACTAAATTTTGAATTTAATTTAAATTGCATCTTTGGAATGTGAATTTGTTGGAAAGAATGACATATTTTGGCTTACATAGTCTTTCAAAGAATTCACAAGTCACTTACTACTCATACAGAATCAAATATTTTTATTTAGTATAACCTCTTATAGCCATTTCAGTCTTTGATTAGTTCAGAATTGAGTTGCTTTTGATCCTTTTCGAGTGAAACTCTCTTTAATACTTATTTCTCCATACACAAGGTTTAAACTTGAGAACTTTCTTAAAAAAAATTAAACTTTTTTTCATTTGAATCAACTAATTATTGGTAGTAAGTTAAATGCTTAATGAAAAGTTTTTTTTTGGGTTAATTTTGTGTTCGGGATCCCAACTAATTCATAGTCGAAGTGCAATGAAAAGTTGTTAGACCACCCGATTTCTGCAGCCATCACGACTCCGACTAATCCAGATTTGGCTCAAATTGCACTGAAAAAGTTGGGGCTCTTCTTGAACGAATCTATTTCTATAGAAAAATAGAACGTCTTGTCCAAATCTTCGCTAAGGATTTTCCGACCAACTTATGCTTGGTCAAATATCCTTTGATGCATTATGTTAGGTATCAAGGAAAATCCATTATGCTTTCAAGGGGGACGGTTATTTTGATGACTAAACAACTCTCTCAGCCTGAGTTCAACTCTTACTCAATGGTTAGAGCCTGACCCAAAGCTTTTAACATGACGTTAACTACCCCAGAGGATTCGAAACCTCGATCATCCGTCATGGAGGAAGCATTAGAAGTTCGCTTACCAACTCTTCCAAACTATCGGGTTAATTAAAGTGATATTTTACACTGTATGTGTGAATCAGGCGCAGGGAAGGCGAGTTTCCTCGCACTTCAAGTGGGGGCCCAAATCCATTAAATGAATTACATTAGTAATAGTTTTCGGTAGAGGCACTTCCTTAAAGACTACTTGTAATGAATAAAGACCAAACAAGACCAGACAAGAGGCTTTTTTAACTCCCCAAAAACTTTTCTTTGTCCACATATATATATATATATATATATATATATATATATATATATATATATATCAACTCCTCTTTTTGTCCCTATATTTTCTTTTATAAAAAAAATAAATGTTTCAAGAATATCATCAATAAATATTATTTTAATTTTATAAACTAATTTTTATAAATCGTAATATTTTAAAGCGATGATATATATAATACTATAATAGTAGATAGAATATAATTCAATGCCAAATACAGTTGTATATATTGTGATGTGTCAAAATAGCCTCTTTTTTTATCCACTTTCAATTTTCCTTTTTCTATTTTATTTATTTTTTATTTTTTATTTTTATGTTGGTATAGAAAAATGAGGAAAGAGACCAATCAATGGACTGTTCCAAAATACATAATTCTATAGTCAAATGGATGTTGGTTTATTCTTTTTGAATAGTAATTTTTTTTTAATCTTTATTTAATAATTAGATGAAGAAGAGTAAGTTTTGAAAATTTATTATTAATTAACATGATTTTGTGTACACAAATGAGTTAAATTTCACCTTGTATTCATAAGAGAAATATCAAAAAAACTTTAACTTCAAATTTTAAATAATAGCATACGTGAATAGGGATTCGAACTTCTAATCTCACTTAAGTTAAAAAACTTTTTACCTACTCACTTACGCTTTGAGGTTAAATTTTCACATGTTTCAACTATTGGACATTAGAACTTGAAAACTCAATCACAAACATGAGTGACCCTAGAACAATAAATTTGATTAGGAAGTAGATGGGCAATTTTGTACAATTTTGGACGGCCATTTTTTGCATTTAAATCAAATCATGGTGTTTGTATTCTATGAGCATTTAAAAGAATTTTAATGGAATGTATTTATTATTATATATATATTATGATTTATTTGTGTACAAAATGTTTGGGGAAGTAATGTGATGTCCCATCCCAACATTATAAACAAAATACTTTTGTGGTGCTGGCTGTCCTTACTCCTTTGGAAAGATACAACCAAAAAACAGCTACAAAGTCCTTCATGATATTTTTTTGGGTAAGCAAAGGCCAATTCCCTATTGTAGGAGAGTAGGAGATTGATGACGGGGTCCTTTTCCACCTCCCCCTGCATTCACCATGTGGCTCAAATAATTGGTTTCAAGAATCTTAAAACTATGACATCTCTAACTACTTTTAAACAACTTATTCGAAAGAAAGTCTCATCTTAATTCAATTCAGGTCGACCCACAAAGTAAGGTCTCACTCTAACTCGATGATTTGTTGCACCCACAAAGTCTAATTTTTATTTATAAAAAGACATTATCTTAACTCAGTTTAAATTAACTTGCAAAGTCTAACTCTTTAAATGAGACTCTTACATAAATTTCAGAGCGAGGTTAAACTCCACTTCGTATAATATTTTACATTGTGCTTTGTACATTTTGCCAAACCAAAGGCTTATGTCTAATCTCCAGCAACTTTCACTTCACTACCCCTTGACAATGCTAGATAATAATACAACAAACTCATTAGGGAAAATATTATTACTCATTAGACCCACTTAAAAATTCAAGTTCATTGAATAATAATTTATATCAATAAGATTTAATCAACATCCATATCATAGTAGTGTCCCTTTTATGTAAATAAATCCTTGGAATCTTTTGGGAGCAGAAAAAATAAAAATGACAAAAACCAGGATAACTGTGAAAATGACATAGTTAAGTAGTATAATCTATAATGCTTTGCTGATAAGAGTTTAATTTATTTTTCAGGTACTTAGTGTCTGTATCTCATCATTCCTTACTCCAATGGCCTCTCTGCAACTTCTTCCAATTAGTAATATAAATATATTATATCTAAAGCTCTATCTTCATCACAGATCACAGAGACAAAGAAAGAAGAAATAAGCACATAGATTTTGCATCATTTCTTTCATTTTTTTTTTTTTCAAGTACAAAGAAAAGATTCCTTTTTCATTTTCTTTTTTACAGATCTAGAAAATGACTTAAGAAATGGCAGAGAATGGAAACCATGATTGACACAATACTATTAGAATCCATTCATAAGCTCACCACAGCTTCTCCTTTTCAATCTAAAGATACTGCTGGGGATTCAATAACTACATGCATCTGCATATGACACCAAAAGAAAAAGAAGAAAACAGAGGAAATAACAAAATAATAACATTTTTTTTTTTTAATGTCTATACACATTCTTGAATCTAAGATCATACCAGTTGTGATCAAAGATTTTTACACTTTTTTTTTTTTGTTATATAATTTTACCTTGAAGAAACAGGGTTCAAAGCTCTAGCAAAACCATTCATGGCACCATAACTCTTCGAACTGAACCCCAAACAACCAAGCAAGCCTTGTTTATAGGGTAAGAATGTCTTCTTCCTCATCTCCTCTGCCTGAGCCCTGTTCGCAGTGTAATGCAACTCGTGAGGAGAACGAGGAACTCTTCTCTTTCCCACGCCATTTACGGCTTTCCCATTACTGCTGGATGTTTTCTTCTTCACCTCTTTAGCACCGGTACCGCTCTGTTTTGGCTTTTTCCCTTCTGAAACGCTCGATGAATTAGATTCTGACGTAGGAGTTTCGGTGGATGTGGAGGCTGCGCTCTTCTCTTTGGAAGAAAGAATGGAAGCATTATTATTAGTTGAGATTTTTTGGTTTGTAAATTTCTCCATTTTGATTTTGTCTTTAACTGGCGAAAATGATAGAGACCCCCAAAACTTGTGACCATTGTTTCTTCCTTCACTTTTACTTCTATAAAGAAACTCTTTCAGGAAAACCCACCGCCTAGAACTCCGCCCAACAGAAGAAGACCTAGAAGAAGCCCCAGATTCACATGGTGTTGTTTCACTAGACACCGCTTCCTCCTCTTCATTACCATTGACGATTTCATTATTATTGTCGTCGTCGTCGTCGTCGCCGGTATCATTGCGTAGCTGCTTATCTTTAGCAGTGTGCTTCTTCTTCTCTTCATTCTTACTGGTCGTTTTGGCATCAAAATCTTCGTGCCATTCAAAGGACATGCTTCTAAGAGGCGACATAGATCTAGTCCTCCTCCTCAAAGATCTGTCACGGAGCTTGGCATCTCTTCCTCTCTCGCAAATAATAGAAACTTCATCCCCAAATGCATCATCAGGATCCTCTAAATCAAGCAGAGGGGCTAACATTTGTGGACGCTGGAGATGTGTAGAGAGCTTCATAGGACGGATCTGACCATTTAAGAAAAGCTCATCAGCAGAGGTCATAGATCCGGCCGAAGCAGTTCCATTCGTAGCTAACCTAGCAGAAAAATCAAACTCAAAAGAACAAGTGGATGAAGCCGGAGAAACTTCAGCATGAGTTGGAATGGAGGAATTCATACTCATAGCGGCGGAGGTAGACAAAATGAAGTGCATAGGACTCGCCGGAGCACTGTAATAGAAGCCACTAATGGGAGTACCGCGGCCAGGACTAGAAGGAGCACTAACATAAGGTGTAGAACAAGTGCTGTCATTATCAATGTCATCAGAAAACATGGTTATGGGAGGATCTCGGGAGTTGTCGGAATCGGTAGTTGTGGTGGTGGTGGTGGCGGAAGTGGGAATTCCGAGCTCTTCTTGTTGTACCATAATTTTCTGTGAAAGGTATTTGTTGTTATGGGGGAATGGGAAGAGAATGGAATGGTTTTAGTGTGCAAAAATAATGTTGGGGATGGGACTTGAATTTACCAAATTAACCTTTTCTTTTTAGATTTATTTCGTGAATGCCATTTCTGTCTTTTCAGATCCCTTTTTTCATTTTTAAAGAAGTATTTCAAGAGTAGCCAAAAAGTCACCTATGTTTTGTTTTTTCCTTTCTTTTTACCATTTTGCACATATGTTTATGAGATCTTTGAGTGATTATTAACTAACGTCTGAAATCTTTTATTCAATTGAAGTGTTTTAAACCCATGAAAGCTATTTAAAATTTTACATCTCGTTTGTTAATAAGATCTTTGAACGATTATTAAGCCGCGTCTGAAATCTATTAAAACATTTTAAACCCATAAAACCTACTTGAAGTGCTCTAGAACGAACAATAGCATTGAACGGTTAATAATAGGTAATGAAATTACGAGAACAAAAAATTCTTATTTTACATTTAAATTTATAAAATTTTGTTAATCTAACATTTTGAACTCTAACTAAATCGAAGTCGAGTAACGTCCAACTCCTATTAGAGGAAGCTCTCCTTACATCTATATTTCTCCATACACAAGAATTTATATAAGTTAAATAAGTAAATAATCACGTTAACAATTGATTTTGTTGGCATATCAACTAGTTTCAAATTATATACATGTTATATCCGATTGACAATGACTTGATAAGTTATATTTAACTTTTTCGTATTGTTTTAAATTTTTATTAAAAATTAAGTGTAATTATTTTAACTCAAAAAAAAAAATTGTCAGCTTTCCTTTAATTAAGGAAGCAAGGTGAAAAAATTTAGAAGAATAAATAATTAATGCATATGACAATTAATTGGAAAGTAGGAGTATTTTGCGTACTGTGGGACGCCGACAAATTTCCTGCATCTCATTTATATTCTTTTAGTACTCTTACCTAATACCCAATTCCCAATTCATCATCTTCTTCTTTCTTTCCCATAATTTTTTTTTTTTAAAAAAAAAATTATATATATATATATATTTATGATTGATATTATTTTTTATTTTTTATTTAATTAATTTCAAGTAAATTTTTTTAATTGATTTTTCATTAATATTTGGAAGCTTCTCCCATTGGGTTGACCTACCAAGACAAAAAAAAAAAATACGTAGGGAATGGTGCGTCTTTGTTTTACAAATACTAGGGACATAATTGGAAAATGGCAGTTACTTATATATACATATACATATATATATATATATATATATACATTTTGTTTTGTCATTCTTGTCATCCTTCATTTTATATTATTTGCATAGATGGGGCATTGCAATTTAATTGATTGCATAAATCCTTATATATATATATATATATATATAGATAAGAAAGGCATAATTTGCAATAATTTAACGTATGATACAATATTTAATAAGTTTGAGACACATTAAATATAAATACACTTTAATTTTTTTTTAATATATATACTCCTCTTCTACACTTAA
Source organism: Cynanchum wilfordii (assembly GCA_025388415.1). Taxonomy (NCBI): domain Eukaryota; kingdom Viridiplantae; phylum Streptophyta; class Magnoliopsida; order Gentianales; family Apocynaceae; genus Cynanchum; species Cynanchum wilfordii. The sequence continues at coordinate 532,185 of JAHSUH010002256.1, read as the reverse complement.
TATTGGAAAAACTAACTTCAATTTTATATAATAATATATGTATATATATACTTTTTTATATATATTTAGAATGGTTACATTTTTTTTTAGACAAATAATAAAAATTATATGTTGGTTAATTCTAAGTATTGAAACTCACAAAAGTAATATAGTAATATATATATATATATATATATATATAATAGCATGAAAAGGATTAAAAAGGTGAACATAGAGAGAAGAGTAGGGATCCCATCTTTCTTTGGATGTGGGAAAAATTAATTATAAATAGAAAAAAAAAAAAAGTAAAAAGAACAAATTACAAATATGGGACCACAAAACATGCTTGCAAACAAATGTGAGGGAACCACGTTCCCCAATTCTCTCTACAATCTATTGTGTGATTTGGCATTCCTATTAACATATCATAAAAAATAATGGGGAAAAAGCTTTTAAAATTACAATATATAATTGATATTGTGACATAAAGTTATTATTGACTTGAGTTTAACTCAAGACCTCTCATTTGACTTGTCAAGTGAGACATATATAATGATATTGTAGCATAAAGTTGTTCATAATATTAGTCAAACTCAAGACCTCTTACTTGACAAGTCAAGTGAGACATGTATAGTTGCGGCATAAAACCGTTCTTAGCGTTAGTTAAACTCAAAATCTCTCACTTATCAAGTAAGACATTTAAGTAAGAGAATTCATACATATTATGTTATCACCTTTTATCTCTACTCAAAGTCAAGAGTATTTGTAAGAATGGAAATAATTTTCATAGGATTCTTTGGCCATTTCTTCCTCCTCCTTCTAGTAGATTTTCTTTTGGGGGTGGACTTCTTCTAGCGGTTCACATATGAGAATAAATTAATGCATATCCTTCTTGGGTAAAGTTCAATAAAGTTAAAAAAATAGCCCACTTGGCAAAAATAGAAATTTGTGAAAGTCATGTGGAAATTATAATCAGTTTTCCCCCATATATTTATGAATTGAGTGTCGAATCTCAATATTTAGGTTTGGGATTATGAGTGCTGATCACTTGATCATAACTCATTTGACCTCCACCCCCCTTTTTTAATATAACGTAAGAGTGAATGTTAGATGAAATTAATATTCCGAATATTACGTGAAGTCAGTATTGTAAATAATATATAAAATCACAAGTTTGATATTTTTTGTAAGCGTTATATAATAGTTCAAGTAAGATTTTCTTTTAAATAAGAATTATTCTTTATGAGGTGTAACTCGATTTAATTTTATTAGATAAATAGTCATATGAATAATCATAATAAGTTTTAAAATTATGACTCGAATGTAAGTTTAAATTGATAATTTTTTTTTTGAAGAAAATATAAAATAATAATAATAATAATAATAAGGAAGAAAAATATGGGGTTAGGGTTAAGGGTAATGTAGTGGCAAAACTCTCTCTCACTCATAGGATTCTGACTTTGTTAGGCAGCTAATACGAGGTAAAAGATTACTCTAATTAATATTTAATCATTGGCAGAATAAATCTGTCAAATTCATTAACTATATTTTAATCCCTCCCTAATTTTTCTTAATCTTTAAACATTACACCCTCCCCCCCCCCCCCCCACCACCCCCACAAAAAAAAAGGAAAAAAGAATAGCCTCTCTTTATTATTTTTTTCTTCTAGGTTTTCTCTAACCAAGAAAAAGAGAACAAGGTGACTAAAGGTAGAAAGGAAATATTATAACCTATTGAAACTCGATATATATATATATATATATTTTTTTTTTTTTTATTTTTAAAAATATTTTATATTACATTATGGGAGAAAAGAAAAATTAAGAAGCCATCAAGAATGTGTAGTACCAAAATTGATAGTCATCTAAGTCCTTGGTTTGACAAAATGAGAAAGTGCATTATGAATGATGCATAAGGTTGAGTGTTCGACACTTGTGTGAGCGTTATGTAAGAGTCAGTGTGAAACATTATCCTAAGTAAGAGTAGAGTTGAACTTTGAAGGTTCAACCTAGTTTGAATCTGAATTAGTCGGAATCGTGATGACTCCAGAAACACTGTGAAGGTAATTGAACTTGTACTCGTGTATGTATTCGTTTAAAACTTGTGAGTAGATCTTATCTCCTACAAAGAACCTACTTGACTCGAATAGAAGATTAATTTGGATATAGATATGTCTTAAAATAGTAGCATATAGTTGAAATTTATATAAGATACATCATACTGTAAAGATAATATATATATATATAATATATATGTGTATGTAAAGAAAGAAAGAAGAAGAGATGGGATCACGTGACATGTTTTGGAGTATATGAAGGGTAACTGAGAAAAGAGCACGTGACTTGTTGAAGAAGAATATGGGGGACCTCAACTCAAATCTCAAATCAAATCAAATCAAATCAAAAAATTACATTTAAGCCAAGTGATTCGGTTTGAGTTATCCCATCATGCATTTCCACCACTTGCACCTAATCAACCCAACCATGTGATTACCTCCTTATAATAATATTTATAATCATACTTCCATAATATTATCAACTTCAACTTACATAATAATTCTCTCTCCTCTCAAATTATTTCTCCCATTTTTAATTCAAAAAGTAAGAATATCTTTCACCATATACATATATATCTTATATATATTGTGCAAAACAATTAGGAATGCACTAACAATAACTTAACAAGATGGTCTAAATCAAACCTCATTAACCTCTCATACGGAGGTGAGCTGATAAAATGTTCTCTTGCCTTAAGTGAGATTAAGAGTTCAAACATTGATTTATATATGTCGCTATTTAAAATTTAGGGCTATAGCTTCCTTTCCTTCTGCAAGAGATTAACCTGACTCAAACGAGAATTAATATGAATATAAATTAGCTTAAAGGTGTATTCTCATAGTTTGAAACTCATTTAAGATAAATCAAACCTCATTTTAACATTTTTTTCCTAAGTACACAAGAGGTGTTTTAGATGACTCAAATTATGAAAAAGCATCTTCAATTTAAATCTACATCGAGATTAATCCATATTCTAATCAAGTTAGTCATTTTTATGATAAAACTCCGACCCAAAATTTTTAAAGAGTTGTATATATGAATAAGGCTATTTCAACAAGAAAATTTATTATTCTTACATTAAACTGTTAAGTTATAGTCATTATAGTTTTATATATTATATATTATTACGATTCAAAATAAAATTTGCAACATTCACAATTGACACCATCCTTTGTGTATTAAAAAAATATCGTGAATATCTAGATTTATACTTATATTTTTTTCTATTATGTAGGTTGGAGGGGGGGGGGGGGTTGGAGGTAGGGGAAGGGGACTGATAACTTACAAATAGAATCACACAATTGAAAGAGACTACACCTAATTGGATTGTTGTCACTACCGAAGAAGAGAATATACCATACACACCTAACTAAAATGATATATATATATATATATATATATATATATATATATATATATATATATTGTATCATTATTGAATGACTTCATCTGTATCTCCTTATTGAACTGTGTATATATAGAGAAAAAAATCATATGAGCTTTGGGAACCATTTAATGAAAATTCAAGCTTCACCTTTCAGCTCCATGAGATTTTTCCTTCATTGAATAGGCAAAAAAAGGTAGGCAATAAAAAGATCTTAACTTCAACAACTTTAGTTTTTTGCATGAATTTGTTTGCACCAGAGTAGGTCACAAATTTGGTCACCAAACTCTTTATTTTTCTTTTCTCATTAATCCCTAGTCCCTTACCTTCTTTTCTTTTTAGTCCTCCTTAAAGGACTAAATATAAGAAAGAAAAATTGTTAGTGAGGTTCAAACCCACAAGTTCAAAAATTTAGAGCCAAAGTTTAAAACTGCAAAAGGCCTACTTGATTCAAACAAAAATTAGATCAAATATGAACATAACTAAAAAGACACCATCCACAATTAGGACCAATTCAAGACATCTCATCCCGTGCCATAAACATAAATAAAATAAAATTCTACAAATGTTCATGTAAATACAACATGGATGTAAGACTTTTTTGTTCATTTACCAGAAGAATACTTCAATAGGATTCTTGGCCTTCAAAAGTAACCCAAAACATCATTCATACAAGAAAAGAGAAAAAGAAAAAAAAAAAGGTATAGAAAATACATGCCAAAAGAATTGACTCCAAAATGGTCAATTTTTTAAAAAATGCAAGCATCAATCTGAGGCAAATTAAGCTCTTATATTGTGTGCCTCTTTCCACAGGGAAAAAGTAAAATGTTAGACAACTAAAATGAAGTTATAAAAGTAGTAGTTATGAAATGAAGTCCCTAATTCTTCTGAAAGTTTCTTGATCATAATATATAAACCATATCTACAAATTCTAATTTGGACATAATATAAATGTATGTGGCCTTTTATTCAAAAGCTTCAAGACCAGAAAAATTCATCAACTAATTCATCAACCAAATGAGTTAATATTACCTTCTCAATTTCTATACCTTCTTGGAAGGTTTCGATTTCAAAATCAACCCATTTCCCTAATTGAGTACTCATGTCTTTGTCTACCAGTTCATCCACCATTAAATCTTCCATGCTTGTCCAACCTGATACTTCTCTGTACAATTCTTCTGCCAACAAGTCCTTCCTTCGAGACAGCATCACCGACTTTGACCAATGTTTCCAACTCCCACCAAAATGCTGTATACATTTCAGATGTAGAGATTCCTCAACATAATCAAATACTATCTTTCTTTCTTGTTTGAGATTTTCCTCTGTATTGGGATTTAAACCTTGTTTTTCATCCTCCTCCAGCTGACCAAAGAGATCGGTGGATATAATCTCGTGAGCCTGGGTGAGAGCCCATTCCTCCAATCTCAAGTCGGTGTTAACAAGCAAACAGTTGATATACTCAAGCTCCCATGGTAATGACTGCTTCACAACAACTGGATCAAATGCTGAACTAATATATGTTACAGTTGAGGTTCCAAAAGATGTTGAAGAGGCAGAATCTGCTAATTCATTGTCAGCTTCCGGTGAACTATTTCTGATAGAGCTCCAGTCTTTAATTTCAGGTGCTTCAACTGATACACATTTCTTGCTTCCTGAAACCACAGAGCATCTTGGTCCATATTTAATTTTTCTAATAAAAAATAGTAACATGACAGCTTCTGTGTAGCCACCAAAAATTCATTTATTCCAGAAAGAATTTTTTTCAATTTTTCTTTAGTATTCCATTTCAAAGCACAAGCTTAGAGGGGGAATGGATCTCAAAGGAGTAAAAGCTTTTTAATTTTTCATTTATTTCATCTCTCTCTCTCTCTATATATATATGTGTGTGTGTGTGTGTATCCTAAGGCAAACGTTTGAACCTATTTTCAAAATTTTTAGAGCCAGGACCATGTTAATACTGCACCTGTACAGTTGCAGAAAAATGAGACAACAAGAATTGAAAGCACAAATAAAAAAGGAGGAAAACCTACCCTTACTGCTAATACTTCTGCTACTATCCATGGAATTGTAACTACATTCTGAATAAGAAGGTTCCAGACTTGTGACAGGACTGCAATATTGGAATTCTAGTTCTTGTCCACATCCACTCTTGCCACTAAGATCCACTACCTCCTCTGGTCCCTGGAAGATTGAGTCAAAATTTAGTAAAGAAGAAAAAAAAAAAAAATACACCCGTGCGATATAGTCAGGAATACATCCAAAACAATCATGTTGCTCAGTCTAGAAGGAGAACACAATAAAGCAAAAGCTGTACTTTATCTTTATGATAAACAGAATAGGTAGTGGTACTTGTGATTGAATCATCACTAAATTCTGAGTTTACATTTCAATTAATTTGGGCCTGTTATATAATTTTTTTTCCTCACTGAAACCTATAAAATAACCAGCCATTTTCAATGTTCTTACCATTTGGATAACTTTCCCACGCCTTTTATTTCTAATTAATTTTGACTAATAACTGTAGCTTTTCAGCATGATTATGAATCCAGATTTATCATTCTTCTTCTAGAAAAATGTAACTGCTATATCTAGATCATGTCAAAACAACTAAGAAGTAAACAAATATAAGAAATTAATCAAGAGAAGGGGAAAGGAAGTTATGAGCACAAAGAAGAGTGATACCTGCCATTTCCACGTCCCTTTATTCCTGAGTTCAGTATTAGACAATGGATCAAATTTATGTTGGATGTTCAGATCAGAAGGAACAGATTCTCCCAAATTATTAACAGAATTACACAGATACCCAGAATTGACCAGGCCTTCATGGGATGAGTCAACTCTAGTTGTCAATTCTTTGAGCTTTTCTTCCAAAAGCATATTTAGAGCATCACCACCACTCACATCCAATCCAAAAGAAGAATGATTTTCACAAGAATTTGGGAGAAGATGCAAGCTTCTCTTAATTTCTAAGAGTTGTCCAGATGAACCAGATTCTGGAACTGACTTTTTAATGGGAGAAGTAAATGTAAATGAAACAACATCCATGCTATTCTTCTGGTCAGCTGCATTCCATTTGGCGCAACTTTCAGCTTCAAAATTGCATTTTATAGACCTTCCATCCTTGCTTGCTGGTATATTACTATTTCCATCAGAGACAGAATTTCCTACGGATTGAGATTTCTTTAAAGTTCTTCTCCTCGTAGATGAAGGTTGCTCCTTTCCATCATCAGTTGCAAATGAATTCGTCTTTCTGGATGTGGCGGCAGTACTAATAACAACCCTATTTACAGTCTTGGTTGGCTTAGACATTTCAGTTGCAGATGATGATTTCTTCTCCTTTTGGTGTGGAACTGAAGGTCTTGAACCATCCCTCTCTTTGTTCAACACACAATTTTGCCTCTGATTATTCTGCCTAAGCACATCAGACTGCTTGTTCATTGAAGATCTCTTTTCAGCATTCTTCTGGGGTTTCTGTTGATTCCTGCCCACAAATCCATTCTTAACTTCACTGCGTTCCTTTTGGTTTGCAGAATTCCAGTTACCAGGTGAAGCCAAAGGATCCCTTTTCTGTACAGTAGCCTTCACTTGAGTGGCAGGTGGAGCTGATTTTGCCTTACCCTTTAAACCTTCATAGCTAGGTTTTCTTGATGTGCCAGAGTTCCTTAGCAAATCTTGAGCTTCACTTCTGCCTTGAAATCTGTTGTTAGATTGCCTCTTTACACATTTGGCATTATTTGGTTCTCTGACTTTCTGAGAACTATCAAAAACTCTTGAAGATTTCTGAGAAGACTCCACTTTCTCTTTAAGATCCTGAATTCTGAGAGAAATTGAAGAAGATCCCAAAGATGGCAATTTATGTGTAGTCACCAACCGAGGATTCTGTTCAATTATTTTGGCAGCAGTCTCCATTACATAAGAAGCATTCATTGTTGGGATGAACCCAGGACTCTTGATGGGAGAAAAAAGCTTGTGGTGGGTAACTGAAATGGGCTTAGCCGATTTAGGGGGTAGTACTTCAGTTTGAAACCTCTCAATTGGTCGACTCTGAACTTTCTGTAGCATGAGGTCAACTGGATTCCTAGTAAACCCATCTAACTTATTGCGCATGCTATCATAGATTACAATTTGTTCTTCACTCCGAAGGCCAGAAATACCTCTTGAATAATAAGAATCTCTGAAAGAGTGAGAATCAAAAGATGGGGTAAAACAAGGCTCAGGAACATCCGAAGTTGGCAATGAATCCAATCCCATAAGACGTGCGACAACCCCAGGAGCTCTTGTTCCTTTCTCATCATCATTTATTGATGCAAGATAATTCAAATCATAATTCTCTCTTGTAGTTGGGGTGTATCTATTCTCATGCACCTTCAAACAGGATAGTTGAAGAATCAGTAAGGATAGAAAACAAGAATTCCAAGGTTAAAGAATTATCTTCACGAGTAATAAAAGAGAGAGAAGATATGCACCAGGTGAAACTGTGAAATAGTTGAATCATTCAAATTTTCTTTTCCTTGCTTTGAATTTTCTGTAGCCAAAGTAGTACAAAGTATTTAGAGGACTATAATAAAGAAAAGTAACAGATATATGCAACCAAAAAGGTACAAACACACACAAAATAAATATATATATAATGTATATGTGGATAATGTACCGGATAATTCAGATTTGTTGGAGAAAAGTTTCTTCCGGGATTTAACATTCCAATCGAACAACTGAAGAAAGCTTCCTTTTGAACTTCTTTTTTCACATTCCATTTCTTCATATATGCAAAAAGGTCAAATATTCCCAGAAGATAGCAGCTAAAGTCAAGTGGGATACATCTGCAAGTCAGCACATATTATTTCAGACTTCAAATTACATCAATTATAGGCACATGATTAGACAAATTCAAGAGATTCTCAGCCCCATTGCTGAGCTAGAACTTTGGAAAACAAAATTGAAACAGAACAAGAAGAAATCAGCAAACTTTTATTTCAAAAGAGCATAAAGAACACACCATTTCACTAAAGTATCAACAATTTAACCAAAACCTTCATACTATATTACTTGAATTTGCTAAGTACAGGGATTCTGAAACGCAGAGAAACACAGACAGAAATATACTTGAAACAAATGACTATATTCGCGTGTTCACACGTGTCCAAGAAACTCTTATGTCCAAAATCACCAGCATCTCAGAAGAATAAAGAAACCCAAATGCTAAAAACAAGCTACCATCCAAATTTTAAATACTAAAATGCAAAAGTAAGACAAAGAAGAAAGAAAAAAAGAAAACTGTAAACTAATAATTACTGCATTTTTCACACTCAAAACGGCTCATAATGAAGAAAATAAACTCAAGAACCATTTTCAAATCTGAACAACTCACCATTGTACAGCAGAAATCAACAGTTAAACGAACGAACCCATCACAAAAAAAGAAATCTTGAAAATTTTCACAAACTCTAACCCCACCAGTAAAAGAAAATGAAATACAAATTAAACTGCGACGTAGAGGTAGGTAAAGATCCGAAAGCAAAAAATGGTCGGAAGGAAAAAAAAAGGAGATTTCAAACTTTTAACCAGAGAAACCCGGCAAAGAGTGAGAAGACTAAAGACTGAGAAAGAGAAGAGTACAGACAAAGAGAAGGAGCTAAGTTGCTTGCTGGAAGAAAAGAGAAAAAAAAATGGGGTAATGTGTGTAGTGTGTGAGAGAGAAAGACTGAGAAGTTTGAAATGAGTGGGAGAAAAAAGAGGACTGAGAATAGTGGGTAAATTGAGACAAAGACCAGACAATCTCTCACCGGTCACCGCTCCTTCGTCTTTTGACGCTTTTACCCTTCTCTTCACCAAAATTAATAAATCACCGCTATTTATGTACAGTTGTATTCTACCCGATTTCCCTTTGCAATTAAAGGTTAATATTTATTTATTTATTTCTTAAGATTCGATATTCGAACCCACACTGGTCAATTAATCCGGATTCGACCTAGGGTGTACTCGCAGAGTCCAACTCTTACTTAAAGGTGAAAGCTTGACCCGGAGTTTTTAACGTGACGCTAACCACCTCAGGGGATTCGAACCCTCGACTATCCGCCCTGAGGAGAAGCTTTAGGAGTCCACTTACCAATTCTTTCAAGCTACTAGGTTAAGGTTAATATTTATTGATTGTAATAAAAAAAAATTAACAGCTAATTTGACTGTTAAATAAAAATAATGAAAAAAGAAAATAAACTTATGTTAAAAAAAAAAAAAAAAAAAACTGTCATTTCTCTAATCTACTTAACAAATTATACTTAGAACATGATAAAAATATAATATTGATTTGGTCCAACCATAAAACTAATAAATGAGTTGGCTCATCTTACATGATATACTTCAATGAATTTATTCCTAGAGCCAAGTCACATGTTGTACCTAATTCTCTGCGGATCATAAATCCTCTTTCGATTCGATTTTTTTTCTTTCTTTAATTTGGTGCATTGATGAGAAAGAAAGAGAGAGTGAGTACACACACAAAATTGACCTTTTCTTTTAGGTTGGTCAACAAAAGAAAGAGAGATTAGGTTTTGATATCTCACTTTGTTTAATGACATTCCTAACCATTAAGTTCAAAAAGAAGAGAAAGGGAAAATTTTATATACATATATACTCTATATTTTTTAAAATATTATAAAACATTGCTTTGCTTGTAGAACATACATTGTACTAAAAAGTTTGAGATTTTGGGAGATGCAAACTTAACTTACCATTGGAGTTTCTTGAGGGGACCCAAATTCAAATACTAATAAAAAACAAACAAAATTTTCTTTCCCAAATGCTAATATATATATATATATATTTTATTTTTTTTTTCATTTATACTAAATATATTATTTATGTTAAAATTAAATTTTCCAAGAAGGAAAAGAAAGTGTTACGGTCAAAGAAATGTTTAAACAACTCTAAAACGCAGATAAGTTAGTAAAAAATTTATCTAATATCGGAGTTTCAAATCTTGATAATTGTTTAAAATTTAAAACCAATCTATCTTAAATTTGAGATTTATCTGGAACATCTTGTGACTTTAAAAAAAAAAAAAAATTAAAGCAAATAGACTTTTAGTGTGCACGTGAAGAGTGTCTTTCCAATAGGTGAAACAATTTTTTTTTTTTTTACCTCCAAATATTCCGTCTGTGATCTGAACTTTCATTTTACCCCTCAAGAAAATGGTGAGGACAAATAAAGTTAAAATTGATAGGAATCAATATATCCGAAAGGGACCATGAAAGAAGTTGTTGGAATGAAGTTTCTCTGGGTTTACCTTAGATTGAATTATTGAACCAGTTTTAACGTCCGTATTCTCTTGTCAAAGTGATGAATAATTGTAGGAATGGGGATCCCAGCATTCAGCACATCCACATTTGCATGTGCAATAGTCAAACTTATTCTCTCCTGCCTTTCATTGTTCCGTAGATCTAGAATCTGGGTCCATCTCTCCATCAAAGATTCCGTCAATTTCTCCTTTAGCTGATGTGATGGAAACAGTTTAAAAGTCATTAATGATTGTAATCATGGAGTAATATTCTTTGGAAACAAGTAAAATAAAAGTCACCTTCCTTTGTTGCTAATAGTAACAGGTATTCTTGAATGTGATTAAGAACCAAACCAATGCACCAACTTATCAAATCATGTCTTTGAGCTAATTAAGAGTTCAACTAACGACAGAAAAGTACTCCAAAGGGGTGGCGACTCAGCTTCACTGTTGGTGGTGCCCTTTGATGCCAAGAAGACCACAGCAACGGCTTAAAAAGACTTTTGGTTTCTTTCAAGAGTGCCATGACCAATAATATATAAAGAGAGATGGGGCTGAGATCTGATTGCAAGACACATGCCTAACATCTCACATGATTCACACAGATTCTCCAGTAATTTGGATAAGAGGGAGCCTGCCCTACATCTAAAAATCTAAGACACCATTACTGGTTGGAGCATAATCTCTGTTGATGTCAACTCAAACCAAGATCAGTCATTGTCACACTGGTGAAAAACTAACCATTATTTGGTTTGACTTTGAACTTCTAAACCAGCGCAAGGACCATAATATCTAAGTTGAGAATTGAAATTCTACCTCTTTCTCAATGAGCCCTCGTTTTCTCCATAAGGTCATTTGAGACTAGCATAGTTACTTTTTCGTAATTTTTACCCCTTTTAACTGCTTCTGAAAATAATTTTCCAAGGGAAAAATATTCAAGTGTGCCCAGGCAGAGAGAAGAGAATTTTGATCTTTCACTAACTATAAAATAATAGTCCAAGAAATGTTCTACCAAAATAATTTATGACACAAGAATGTTCAACTATTCTTTCTGATTTCTGGGAGATGCAAGTTAGAAGTAGACACCAAAAGCATTTCCACATGGCAGTTACTAAACATAGGCATACCTTACGAGGAGGCCTTGAGACAGTTATCACATGGATTAGAGCCAAATCTGCACGCATTGCAGTCAAAGATCTCTCCAAAATGTGCGAGCAAGGCTTGTCTCCGGCATTCAGTCTGCAGTAATACCGGCGGAAGTAAGTTTAACAATTGAAAGCAACAGGTTATACAACCATGGAACATTTTCTTCTTCTTCTTCCTTTCCCTACAAATCCTGGAACTATTTTGAACAACTCACTGAATTGCAAAATTTGTTAATATCATGTGATTTACCTTGATTTCACAGTATTCTTGCATTTTCCGAGCTTGATCCATGGCTAACTTGAAGCTCTCAGTTTTGCTTCTTTGGCCACTTCTTAACATACATACAACACGACTGAAATCCTTCTTTTGGTACAAAGCTATGCATGTAGCAGGAAGGCCATCTCTGCCTGCTCTTCCAGATTCCTGATAATAGCTTTCAATGGACTTGGACATTGTATTATGTATGACAAACCTCTGGAAGTAAAAAGAGGCATCAGTTCATTACGGAAAATCGATAATTAGCATTCCAGCTGCTCTAACAAAAGAGAGATGGCAGTGCATAAGGAATTTGCTTTTTAAATCACCTACTGTTTTTTTAAGGTGCTAAGATATACTAGTGCTACAGATTTTGAACTTTGCCTCAATAATGGTCATCAGTTAAGCAGGCTAATCATCGGGAACGCCAGTAGTTATGAAAGAAGAAAAATACTTACGACATCGGGTTTATCTATGCCCATCCCAAAAGCTATAGTGGCACACACAATTTCAACTTCTCCAGTATGCCATTTCTTTTGCACTGCAACTCTTTGACGAGCTGCCAAGCCAGCATGGTAGTATACTGTTTTGACCTTACATTTATCATTGAGATACTCTGAGACCTCCGCACATTCATTTTTTGAAAGGCAATACACAATCCCACATAAATTCTTGAAACGGTCTAAGAGTAATTTCCCTAGCTGCTTGAGTGGTTCTTTGCTCTTTCCAATCACTTCATACTTTAAGTTGGGTCTGTCAAAGCTCATCTTCAAAACAAGCGCACGAGGAATGTTTAAGGCATTTAATATGTCCTGTACAAGAACAACCAGCAAAATCAAGTAAACATTTGAAATTGGGAGGGGGGGAGGGGGGTGGGGGTGTTGAAACAAAGCCATGATCTTGCCTGGCGAACTTTCTCGGTTGCTGTCGCCGTTAATGCCATTACAGGAACATCAGGAAAGTTTCGCTTAAGGCACCCCAATAGTCTATAATCTGGACGAAAATCATGCCCCCATTGGCTGAATAATCAAGCAAGCAGAACAAGTGGATGGAAATTTCACAATATGAGAAAACACCAGATATAGATAGGAAACAACAATTTCGTGACCAATTCTTCCGAAATTTGACAAAACATATGGTCCTTCCTTTCTCATTTTTTGTTAAAACTATATCCATACACACACACACACATACACACATATTTCAAAGTAATATGTTCGACTTTCCAGTTATCATGAAAACATGTTCTTTAACCATCATAAGACTCCAATAGGTTAATTGATACGACTTGGAACTGCCCTATGCTGCATCTAGGGGAAAAAAAAAAAGGAAAAGGAAAGTTATATCCACCACTCAAGGTCAATTTATATTTTCATTTCAACCATGTCCCTCCATGATAATCATACTTGATCAATTCTTCTCAGTTACTCACAAGGCATACCTTACACAGTGTGCTTCATCAACAACAAACCCAGCCAGTAGTCCCTGTATCAGATAATAAAGTTCTTACACATCATTATAGTGATGGCTGATATTTACCTTACTATGAAGGTGATTCATACATTTACCTTACTATGAAGGCATTTCAGGACTTCTTGAAAAGATAGATTTCCAGCAATTCTTTCAGGTGTTACATAAAGGAGCTTACATGATGGCTTATCTTTCCTGTACAAGTTAAAATAACTAAGTTAACAAATGATAAGGAGGCAAATGGACAGTGATCAAGTTGAATAAGGAATTATTAAAGTACAGTAAGACAACAAAAGAAGTAGAAAACTCCTAAGTAAGACATAGTATCCTTTCATTGCTGAAACCAGTAACAATTCACAAACATGCTTCTGGTTCAATTTTTCCAACCCGTGATACTGTTTTAGATGTGCTTCTCAAGAAAGTGAAAGATGATTGATCCTTCTAGTCCTTGTCTAATATGCATAAAGTGAAAAGGAAGAAAAGGATATGTCCATAATGTAGTGAAGCAGAAATAAAGTTCCTTGCCTTAATTCTTGAAGAACAGCTGCAGCTTGGGAAGCAGTTTGTTGAGAATTTAGAAAAGTTGCTGGTATTGCAAACTTCAGATTTAGAGTGATTATCTGGTCTTGAATGAGTGAAAGTAGAGGAGATATAACGATAGTTACTCCTGGTTGCAAAATGGCTGGCAGCTGTAATATGCAAGACTTTCAGGATAAGAACAGTGTAAAATCAAACATTAAACATCAATAACAAATCATGAGGTGACTTTGTGCCATTAGCAACCTTTATGAGGTCAAATTTTCTCATGAAACATATTCATCATAAACCAATAACAACAGATATCACAGGCGTCCTGATTTAAAGCATTTGGACATTGAAAAAAACCATATATATTTATATATATATAAATATCCACACATGCATAACTGCATATTAGAAGCATTTTTATTAATGAGCATTGAAATTTTAATTGGTATAGGATATCAAGAACAAAAAGATGTTTTCAGAAAGAAGCTCTAGGATAGCTCCACATCAATCTTTCTAAAGCTTTCTTAAGCTAAAATTGAAAAATCCAACTTTCTTCAATTTGACAGCTTTACTCTTCAGAAAATGATATAGAAACCTGAATTGATAACGGTTTAGGTAACAAAAGTAGCTTGCAATCCGAAATTTCCTTACTTTTAATTTCACATATACACCTTACACCACATAATTCAGCTTTCAAAGAAACTTTGTTGCTCTGAAGTTCAACTACAACATTCAATGCCAAACAGAGGGTCATACTGAATCTTCTGATAAAAACTCATTACAGATATTATTCTATCTGATCAATATCAAGTCTTCAAAATTTTGAAATGATAGACATCTCACGATCTTATATCCTGTAGGGTAATCCTGGACAGAAAAAGTGCAATGGAGTATAACAAATGAAAAGGCAAAAAATGAACCTAGAAAAAGGATAAAGACTTTCCTGTTTCCCACTTCGTCATTACGTGAACTAATCATTCATCCAAATAGATATCAAACTAATTCACTTAAAACATGAAATCGGAATACTGGAATTTATCCCAGTATCAAGGTTTAGCACTGTGAAGAAACCAAACCTGGTAACAAAGACTTTTACCACCACCAGTAGGCATAAGGACAAAGCAGTCCTGCTTTTCAACAAATGTTTTGCAAGCCTGATGCTGTAAAGGTCGAAATTTTTGGTTCCCAAATACGACAGCATTTGCCAATTCAATGTCATCCAGCAACTGCAGTTCTTCATATGTCAAGGTCTTGGGCTCATTCTTAGTTGTTTCAAACAATTTCCTTTTTGATGAAACAGAGTAATCATTGATGCTGCTAGCGAGATACTAGAAGGGAAAACAAAGGAAAAGGAGACAACCTTCAGAATCTGAAATTAAGGGAATTAAAACAACCCAACTAAAAATGTTGCATGCATTGTTAATCATTACAAAAGGCACATTTCAGTTCTTTACAGTGTTAAATAACATTGCAAATTTCTAAAGAAATTCCTTACTTTTCAGTTTCAGTTTTTCCAGTGTCATTAGTTAGACATTTCAAACTTGAATCTCAGATATTTTAAACAATTGAAAGATTGCAATCAGTTCTTCTTACATCATACAGAATCAATATAGAAAAGACTGCCCACAGTATTAGTCTTATCACACAAGGAACATTGAAGTTCACTGTCATAAAAATGTCATGAACGAAAACTCTGAAGGTTGGATACCATATTAACTAAAATCGTATTTAAGAATACCTCAGATATTGAAGACTGTTTCCATGAACTTTTACCAAGGTCCTGACTGCTACCACTCTTTGCTGCTTTTCTACCCATTTTGCTTAAAACCACAAAATCTTCATCTTCTTCAGTATCGCTTGAAGAGTCCACCTGCACAAAATTTTGTCGCCCTTGTTGTTCTGGAGAATCTTCAATAACATGAGCAAAACTTCCAGAATTAACATCCCCACTTCCACTCTCGTAGTTTTTCAAAGGAATACGAACATCCTTATCCAACATCTCAGTTAAATTTCCACAAGCCTCCGTCTCCATTGCTTGGAAATCATCATTATCCCAATCCTCAGTGTCTTGCATCGATTCCGCTAACGCTGCCAGAAAATCATCGCCGCAGTACTCCACTCTGATGAACTCTCTCCCTTCGTCACCTTCACACATTTTTCACAATCAATAAAACTATGTTATACGAGCAGAGGACAAATCATTTTCATTTCAGAATATAGAGTCAAAAACTGTAAAATGAAATGAAAAGTAGCGATCACCCACCATAGAGGTTTTCAAGGCGATCTAAGCATTTCATGGCGTAGCCATGATCGAATCCGAATTCCATAGCTAAGCTTATCAATCTTGCTCTTTCGACCTCCAACTCATGATCATCCATTTCCTCTCTTTGGGGCTCCGCACACAACCGCCGGTAACAGAGAGAAGTTGATTTTTTCCCGCGCTTAGACACCGCCAAATATTGGATATGATTCTACAGACACCGGACATAGAAAACCATAAAATGGTTCTGACGACGTCGTTCTACATAGGCCTTTCGTAATCCATGGGCTTTAAAAATGGAGTCCGCCACTAGTTCTAGATGGGCCTTTTTTGGTTCAGTTAAGCCCTTAGTTTGGCCCAATAAAAAAGTATATTATGAGTGTCATGTAAAAACGGTAAAATATTTTTTTTTAAATAAGAGTTAGAACTCTACTAGCGCAAAAAGTCTTAAATTCGGCTCATTTTAAAAATTAAAATTTTTTTAATAGATGTCTCTCAAATTAATTAATAAGAATAATTGAATAAAACACATTAGTCTTTTTCTTTTTTTTGGTGAAAAGTTAAATTGAATGTTTGTGAATAATATATATTAAATCGAATCAAATTGTCATATATACTAAAAGTTTAAATTTATAGTGAAGGATTAAATGTAAACTTTTTAAACACGCCTCAATCACATATTTTTTATAACAGAAGTCCCACAAATACACAATAATCAACAAATATAAGTAATAACATAGATTCAAACTCCGAATCTACTGTTCTAATACCATAATATATGTATAAGTCAAATTCCATATGTTTGAAATTAGAATACAAAACCTCTTGTACAATCAATAGGTTACTAATTAACCCGGTAGCTTGGGAGAGTTGGTACGTGGACTCCTAATGCTTCTTCCAGGGCGGATGGTCGATGTTTCGAATCCCCCGGGGTGGGTAGCGTCATGTTAAAAAAACTTTGGGTCAGACCCTCACCCTCGAGTAAGAGTTGAATTCTTCGAGCGTTCTGCAAGCCGAGTCCGGATTAGTCTCACCAAATAAAGTGAAGACACTAGGCGCCCCAAGTGGGTATAAAAAAAAAAAAAAAAGTTACTAATTAAATTCAAGTAATTGTCAAGGAAAAACCTATCCCCCACCCCCACCCCCAACCCCAAACCCTTAGATAGGTTTCACCAAACCTATTAGAAAAAAGAGAGGTGAAAACGTGAAGTAAATCTACTTTTGTCCAAGCTGGTGTAACCAATTCTACTAACCCAATCTTCCGGTAGTTCACGAGTTGGATGAGAACTAAGGTTAAGGAAACAACAACTTGTAACATTATTAAATAGAAAAAATTAATAAAAAATAATTTCTAATAAATTTCGGAATTCCAAATTCATTATTTTAGTTATAAATTAACTTTTTTTTATTAATTAAATTATTTTTGTTAGTGTAAGAGAATATTAATATAATAATTTAATATTTAGTTTTAAATTTCAATTATTGAGAATCGGACATTCGAAGTTAATCTACTAAATTTCATAAGAAATTGATAAAAGAGGAATGATATATCCCTTAGAACATCAACAAAGATGAATACATCAAATAATATTTGAAATACAAATATATATATATATTATAATATACATATGATTTTTTAAGAGATGAAATAAAAGGAAATTACATATAATAAAAATGAAGATATAAATATATATATATATAATAATTGCAGGGTAGGTTTAATTTAGAACTGCATTAGAAGCCATGAACAATTTTTGTGCAAGCACGTTTGATCCAACGGAAACCATTTTTCAATGACATTTTTACTTTTCCTTCCAAAGCATACAATCTATATTTTGTAATTCTTCTTCGTCTCTTGAGCTGCCGGCTTTCATACCAGGGACTAGATGATAATCTTGACCGCCTACCTCGTCTTCCTCCTCGGCATGGAGGAGTTAGAGGAGGAGACATAGTTGGATACTTTTCGTATGGGGTTAATCCATATTCAACGATAGGCCATCTGTAATCTTGATATCTTATGTAGTTTGACTCTTCTATTGTCCTCATCTCTCAATTTCTCTCTCCCAACCTCTCCGGGGAGGAGTTTTTGGTGGGGGAGAGATACACAAATTAGATAAAGTTTGAGGTTTTTGATATAGAGATAGTAGGGAGAAAGAAAAAAAAAACATGTATATATAGGAATGTGAAGGACAGGACAGGAGAGGTTTGGAGAGAAAAATGGGACAAAGTGGATGGTAAAGAATTAATCTATATTATCTCGATTCCATCTTTAGGTAAAATGTTAGATATTACTATAATATATATATATATTATATATATGTTTGATATTAGTATCTATCAAATTGAATAAGATCAACATACAAAGTTATCAAATCGAAAGTTTATTTGTATATAAAGAAACAAATATTGATTTATGTAAAAAGAAATAATTGTTAAAATCCAGATTATAGAAAGACATTAAGACTTTTGTTATTTTAATTTTCCAAGAAAGATTCTACAAACTATTTGGTCCCTATTTTTTCTCCTTATTGTTCAGTTTTACGATTTGATATTTATAGCTTTTTCTATATATAATAAAGGAGCTTCGCAAATGATAAATTATACCAAATCAAGAACTTATCCAAGGTTTCTTTGGAGGGTAAAATATAGTCTTTTGTACTGGTATTAATGGTTCGAACAATATCTCCTATACATAATAAGAAAACAAGCAACTAATAAGATTACTACAGAGCATGTTCATTCAGCTAAATGCAAAAGGGAATCTATCTGAATAAACCAAAAGCAGTTATAAGGTCCATTCATCTTTAGGGATGAGTTTTGGCATCATTCTGCTTTCTGCTTTTAGCTCCTTTTCTGCCTCTTTGGGGGTTATCCATATGGGAAACCTGTACATTTGAGACATGAGAGGAAATTGGTACTTAGCATACACCTAAGGAATTCAGACACAGACAAAAGCGGAGAAAATTTTATTATGCATGCTTACTATGTGAGATTTCCACTCAATTTTTATGTTCTCATCAGGAGTGCCAACAGGTTGTTGATAGTCTCGGACATGCCGGAAAATGTGTACAAGGACAACAGCATCAAGAGCAGCATATTCTAGCTGGAGAAACATTCAAATAATTCGGGTAAGTCACTAGTAAATTCAACGCTCTAACTTCTTTCTGCACATTAATTGCTTTAAGCTTCCAATCAGATTTGTATGAGCATGCTCTTTTCTCCTACCTGTGAAGAGGCCATGCAATCTCAAAACTATAATTCTAAAAGTTATTTTCTTTCCCTTTTGGCCCAACTAATAGTTCTAATTGGTTATAGTCAGAAAAAGGACGAAATATGCACCTGATACACACTAAGAGGTCGTCGTTCCCAATCGCTATTCCGTCTTGTTTTGTTCAAACTGCGTCCCAGTACTTTCTGTTTTTCATTACGTAAGTTATATACTATATAATAATTAAAAGAATCCAGTATTTCAATAATTTTTAGCGAATGCACTACAATAAATATATATAAAAAAATAATAATGAAAAAAAAAAAGCATGCATAGGAGCTTCTAGACACGTAAATTACCGCAGCTAAACCAGAAAGGCCACCCTGGTATTCCTTGAACACGTTTTGGATATCAAGTAGCATCTCATAGTGCTTGAAACACTTCAAATCTTCATAAGAGTGAGAAAGCTGCTGTACATCACATTTGAAATTGTAGCCTATAAATGCAAATATCAAGACCAAATCATTTACTTGCCATGTGACAATTTAAGAACAAAAATTTCTTTAAAGATAAAAATAATAATAATTTTAAATTTTTTTTCGAAAAGGCGGCAGTTTTTGTCATTAGGTGGTTAATAATAAGGCTGCAGTTTTTAAGGTGTACAATGAGGAAGAAGATACAAATACTTTCTGCAAAATCAATTTGCATATAGGATAATTTAAGAAAAAAGAATACGTAAAACATATAAATAATAATAATAATAATAAAATGTCAAGGTCGCAGTTTTTAAGTGGTGAATAACAAGGCTGCAGTGAGGAAGAAGCATATAAAATAATTTTCTGCAACATCAACCACAATTAGTAGTAGCACACAAATTAAAATGCAAGGAAACTGGCAGAAAATTATATATCACCTGTAAAAGAAACAGTAAGTAAATTCACAATTCATGTAATGGAACACTTCAGTTATATTCATCTTGTCTTACTCACCGAGCTTCAGAATCCTAGGAGAGTGCAATATGCGGGTCAGACAGTCATCTAAGATATCAGGAGCACTTCCATGTAACTTTATCAAGTCCAATATATAAACCTTAGTTTCAGAAGCAATTTGCATAATAGAAACCTGAAAATTCGGAAAGAATGTATCAAGATAAAAGGTAGAGACTACCCACTTTTCTTATATTAAAAAAAGTTTACCTTGTTTGGTTTGCTGCCCTTTATGTAATTAGGCTTCCATTCACAATCAAGGCCTATCAATTTAGACTCCTCAATTTGGAGTGCAGCAGCACGCAAACCATCAATCTCATCAACCCAAATTACATCTTCAACACACAATTCGTCAAGACGCAAATAACAACTTTGACCAAGATTAGCATTTGTCCCTGCATTGAAATAATTGAAGTTAGACTCTGAATATCTGGATTTTAGATCCCATAGTTACTACAGTTCAATCTGTTCAAACACACAAACAACAGATCTTGCTCTTACCCTGATACCTAATTGCAGAATTAAGCAAAATGAGCACAACTGGAGAAAATAACTCGTGAAAGGAACCAAGGAACATTAAGTCATGAGCATCTTTAAGGGAATTTATAACCAGCTAACCTTTGACATTCATAAAACCTTCAAGCGAGTATCGGCTGCAGATTTCCTCAACTTTTTCAAGGTACCCAGCTTCCAACGCCAAATAAACCTTAAAATTTTCTCAGTCACGTTAAAATCTCCATGAAAGCACTAAAATGGAACTGAGCATGAAACTTTGGGTAACATTCAAATTATTATTTCAAACAAATCAATCTTTCTTATGGCTATGCTATACTACTTTGGAAAATATAATCCTTTTTTTGACAGTAATAGATAGCAAATGAAGATCATAAGATCATATAAGAACCATGACCATATATTTCTATTAAAGGGAGATCTTTAAAGGGACATTGTAGCCTGCTCTAGCATGGCAGGTGACACTAATTAGATCCATTTCCATCTAGTTGAGTTTTAACAAAGTAGATAAACTTCACAATAACTAAATGCAAATGGGTGAGAATAGATTTCTAATCCATTTCCACAAAGTTGACACTCGTCAAGTAGGCCATGAACATATCAAAATAAAAATAAAGTAATAACCAAGGGGAAAAAATGCTATTCTAGGATAGCACAGTACATGCTAGATGACCTTCATTCAAATATTATGATTTATGACCTACAGGAGAATATGCAACATGGAGAAAGATCACCTTATAAATTACACATTCCCTTCCTATAATTTGGAAATAATAATCATAAAGTAATAATGAAGAAAAACAAAACTATTCTATAATCGCATAATACATGCTACGTGAATTTTTGTTAAATGTTATCACTATATCATGAACTAGACAAGAATGGTGCAACATAGAAAAGAAAGTACCAATGTCTTCTCTTAATTTGTAAACTTCCATCACCCAATCATTTGTCTTGAATACTAAAAAAATTCAAGCAAACTAGCTCTGACTGACTCGTTGAATGATAATGCATTCAACTTTTATTTTAAGACTGCACCTTTTACCTCTTCCTTCAGAATAATATGCATTCGATATCCTTTCTTGGGGCTTTGCAGTAAGGTATTAACACAAATAGTGAAGCAAAGAAAATGGAATTTTGGGTTTACTCTTGTAAGCAAAAAATAACTATGATCCAGCAAGACACTAAAAGTATAGAGTTGCATTCTCATGATTTGTTGGTAGGAAGACAATGGGACAAGTTTCTGTTAGACAAGTGGCCACTGGCCAGATCCAAATGTGAAAATTTGGGATAAAAGATTTTATAATAAACTTAGAGTGTTACTAGGACTATAAACTCAATGCTTGTATGAGAGAAAATTACAGAACCACCCAGTTCTTGTTCATTTTAAACCTACCACATACTCAAGGAGCTGCCTATTGCCTTTTGTTTTTGCTTCTGCAACATCCCAGCAACCTTTTTCTGCTAACTTCTTCAGTGAGCTGCAAATTAATTGGAGCAGAAAAATATGAGAACCAAAAAGAATATGAATATAGAACATGAAATCAGTGATACTTCCTTGGGAACAACAAATGCCACTGACTTACTTCTCTTTACATTGTTGGTACAGTTCAGGAAATTCCTCTTGGAGTTTGTTTCTCTTTATAATACCACATACAAATTGTTGCTGATTTCTTTCAATGTATTCCCGGACAAGGAAACACAACATTGGCTTCCCCATAAATGTTGCCCACTTTTCTGCAGCTTTATATTGCTTATTTTCTAACATTTTTACTAGAAAAGTGTTCTCAGATTCACGAATTGAGAATTGTTCCAACAGAGCTACTGCTGTCATATATGACTGAGATTCTATCAAATTAAAAATATACCTCTCAACAAAATTTTTTGCTGAACCTATACTTCTATCTATATTCACATTCATATGTTGTATAACCTCTTCTACGTTTGACAAACTGACTTCAAAAACTTCAAGGATCTTTATTAGAATCTTTTCATCATGAGCCAGGCTGTTCTGGACAATTTGGATAAACAGTTTGGCCGCTAGAGATTTTGCTTCTAGCATGTCATCTAGAGTAGTTCCATTTTTTAGAAACCGACGAAGAGCAGATAATATTAAGTGACAGAAGCCTTCACTGTAAATTTCAAATATAGGCAAAATGAAGAGGCAACGAGCTACAAAAATTGCAGGACCAGGTAGGGGGCCATTAGATAGAACTCGGTGGACTTGACCTTGAAGTGCACGGAATTTGATAGATGCCTTTAATGTCCCTAGTAGTGCAAAAGAACACAATAAGCAGGGAGAAAAAGAAAGCTATAACAGTTTATAATCGTAGAGAAGCATTAGGTATTACATTTGAATTTCATAAGTTTGAAACAACTTATGTCTCTCTTAGGAATTGATGAAGTCTTCAAAAAATGGTAAATGGATACACACAACTTTCACTTTATGATGCAGAACAGCATGGGCCAGCCATTATTCTTTTATTAACTACTAGTATTGATGGCAGTAGTCTTTTGAGAAATGCATACTTTAGGAGATTTTCATAATTATAGATAGAAAATATACTTCTGAACAAATAGCATAAATGAATGGGAATATGCTGACGATCTAAGTATGAGAAATTCAACTTCTTAAAATAGAAACACCTAACTAAACAATTTTACCAATCAATACATTAACAAACCCTTCTACATGAATAGTAATATTGACATCAGCTTTTCTCATAAATTTCTAATAGACCAAAATATCATACTTGAGAAAATTTTAAGATTTGAAAAGGAAGAAAAAGAAAAGGAATGGACATCTCACCGCAAATATAAGATTCTTTAAGAAGGTATAGAAACATCAACGGAGAGACATGTGATAGATCAGAAAAGGCATGCATGGAAATAGGCCATGCATGTTCAGTTTCATTGCCTTTGCGCATATCTTTAAGTTTTTCATCCACCGCCATAATTAGGAAAGAGAAAAGATGAAAATCCTAGAGAAGAGGAAAAAAAATCAACAAAATGTGAATTAAAAAAGCAGCAACTAAAGTTATATATTAGAATAAAGGTTTTTCCAAAAGATGAACCATGTGACACATCATTGAGTACTGGGAAATAGTGTGCAAAGTATGACAGCAAAAAAACAACTATACAAGCATGCATAATAGGAAAAATCCCTTCCCGTGTTAGAAACATACAAATAGTACCCATAAGATGAAATGATATAAGAAATACCTTGGTGGTGGTCTTAGGATCATCCTCATTATAGAATTATGAAATGTGCAAACAACATACCTATAATAACTCATGCCCAAGAACACTAGGAATAAGACTAAATATCCTATTTGCACCAATGTTTCTTTAGAAAATGTTCATTACTCAAGTGAAACAATTTTCAAGTCTAACTATGAAAACATGGTAACAAATACTGATCACTTATAAGGAACAGATAAGAACAAATGTCACCTTCAAGGACATCAGTGCATTATACTAGTACATGATGTAGCAAATACAGTATTTGAAATGACCTCAATTTGCAACATGACTATACAAACAATAATAACACAGAGTCAAAGAACCGATTTCACCGGAAAGACAATGACACAATCGCCATCTTAATCATCAGGAGAAACAAAACAGCATCACCAACGGGATGAAAGAGTCAATGATACAAAGCATGAAATAAAGTACAATAAAACCGCCAAAAAAAATGGCAACAACAATAATAACAAAACATTTCAACCTATCAGAAAATCACAGTACTAACGAAACTACTCAATAGAACTTCTTAAGGCAAGGCGTCATAAATTGCAATAGTTTCCAATAAAATTACCAGTATGAAGAAAATAAAATCATTAATGAAACAAAGAAATCGAACTCATACACATCTCTACTAATAGAGTAAGTAATTAAAACAACAGTTTAGCATAATAACTCCCAATAATCCAGCATCCATACATTAATACATACATACTTAAGGTATATAGATCCCCTAATAGAACAGTATCCAACATAAACATATATATATATATATATGCAAAATTCTAAAAATGAGCTTAATCACAGCTAATATGGTAATGGTACAGCATGAAAGGAAACCAAAATATTCAACTTACCAACCGAAGAGTTAATGCCGCTTCACCCAAAAATCACGAGAGAAGTGCAGCTTTCCTATATCTTAAAATAATATATATATATATATATATATATATATCAAAATTTTCAACTCTGTCTGATCGTTTGTTTAAAAAATTATCAATGTGACGGTTTCGCTCTGAATAAAAGCAATGTATGTACCTTCAGAAGAAACTGTCAAGGTATTAAAAAAAAATCATATAAAATTAAAAATAATAAATAATCCTTTGAATCTGTTGAGAGTATATACAAAAACAATGAAGTCAGTAGCAGGAATTAAAAAAACCAGCAATAACTAGCCAGAGGACAAAGGAAATGAAGGAGAAGATTGTATGGATGCTAAAAGTTGTTAACAATTCGTTTCTCTCTCCATCTTCCATCTGTGTTTTTTGGAATTTTCTTCTTCTCTTCCTCACGGTTTTCGGCTCCGTGGGGGAGTTTTCTTCACTGTATTGTCGTGCAACGGCTGCTGTCGCTGTTGCGCCCTTTATCAGTTGATTTTGTGGGGGCATTTCGGTCTTTTTTGTTCTTAGTTGTATTGGACGGATGGATAAGTGATGATGACATGGCGCTATCAATGTCAAGATTTTGTACGTTACTTTTTTTTTAGAGTAAGAAGGCGAATGTATTTTTTTGGTAAGTTTTTTCTTCTTTATTTTTTATTAATTTTTTTTTTATTCATTTTTAAGGGCACAATGAAGAATGAGTTTCAAACTATCTCAAAATCAATTTATATATAAACTAATTTCATTTAAATCGGGTTAGTTTTTTAGAGAGAAAATTAATTTTAAACAATTTTGGATCATTAATCTCACTTAAGTTATGATATATGGCTCTCATAGTATATTTTAAACCTTCAAAGTTTCTTCCACTTCGAGATTTTTTTTTTTTTTAATTTATCGTGTCCCGTAACCAGTTAGTTTGAGTCCGAATTAAACGATTTCAAGTTATGTCAAACTTTTATTAGAGAAAAACTCTCTCTACACTTATCTCTTTATAGATAAAATTAAGTTTGAATTCAAGGATTGTTTCAAGATTTTTTATTTTATTTTATAAACAGGGAAGAGTTTTATTTAGAATAAAGTATTTAGTACAGTACCAGGCTTGGGCTTGGGACTTATAAGTGGTTCAAATGGGCTTTAGAGCTAAAAATATAAGTGGGCTTTACAGCAAAAAACATAAATGGGTTTTATACTTTTAAAGAGAGTCAGCCCGGCCTAGTTATCCAAAACACAATATACTCTGGCAGAAACCCGATCTTCACCCCATAAGAAACCCTAGAATCTGTGTGTTGTGTGGTTTTCCTGCCGCACACAGTCAAGCTCCCTCTTCCCCCTCTCCCCACCCCCCCAGAAACTCTCCGAGAGAGAATGAAGTATAATCCACGAGTTTCGAGCTCCCGGAGGAAGAGCCGGAAGGCACACTTCACGGCTCCTTCCAGCGTTCGCCGCATTATTATGAGCGCACCGGTCTCCAGAGACCTCCGAGACAAGCACAACATACTGTCAATGCCAGTTCGCAAAGACGACGAGGTGCAAGTTGTTCGTGGAACTTTCAAAGGACGTGAGGGCAAAATCGTTCAAGTGTACCGTAAGAAATGGGTGATCCATATCGAGCGTATCACTAGAGAGAAGGTGAATGGATCCACAGTGAATGTTGGTATTCATCCTTCCAATGTTGTGATCACTAAGATTAAAGTTGATAAGGACCGCAAGTATTTGATCGAAAGAAAAGCCAAAGGGAGAGCTAGTCATAAAGCTAAGGGAAAATTTACTGAGGAGGATGTGGCTGCGGCAGCCGCTGGTGCATCCTCTCTTCAATCCATTGATTAGAAGAGGGTAATAATAGTCCTTTTTTGTGGTTCTTTTTTAAAAATTTTTTACAACTTCTTTTCTGGTTGCATCCAGTGTCATTAGTAATGCCGGATTACTTCAATTTTGGTTTACTTTTGTGCTTTGATCTTTATATGACAGTATCTTCGTATGAGTGGTTTAAAAAAACCTTCGTTATTTTCTGAATTATTGTCATATTTTTTTTTTATATGTTTAGTTTCTTTTAATAATGTTTTCCCGGGCAATGCTTTTATCTTATGATCCTGTCCTTAGTCCTTACAATAGGTACAACTTAGATAGTCAAAATATTATGTTTGGCGTGTGTCATTTTTTCTGTTAACACAAGTGGGTGGGTTGGGAAGGGAACAAAATATGGTGGAAGTAAATATGGAAGTAGGAAGCTGAATTCCCATTTGATACCTTGGATGATTGTGAAAATTCAATTTATTCTCTTCGGTCTAAAGGATGAGCCTGAGTGGATTGTAGACCTCCATCACAAAGTTTTCTACACTCTTGCGATAGCCATAGAAAAGTTAGATCCTCTCCCAATTTACAGGTATCATTGTGTATTCAATCCAAAAAAAAAAAAAAAAAAAAAAAAAAAAAAGAAAATTGGGACAGTATTCTCTAAGGTGTCATCAATATCTTTGGCACCAATGCAAGCTCCCAGCTTCATCATGACCTACCATTTTTCCTGCAGCCTAGAAAAGGCACCTGGCCCTCTCCCTCTCTTCCCCTTCCTTAGCAAGAGAGACTGATTAAAGTATTCAGACAGCAAAATAACTATATATGTATAAACCAACATCTTCCATGAATTTTTTCCACTACGGCACACTTGTGGAATTCATAATTTCAAATTTGATCTAAATTGTGGGAGATCACATGCATCTCAAAACTAACAAATAGAAAAGAAGATTGATAGAAGCCAGCAACTTAATTCAAATTTTCGCACACAGCATAATTACATTATTTTTCAGTAAAATTGCCAACCATGGTTTGAGTAACTTGAATAATCTCAATAAATTTGCAATCAGATGAATTGTACTTCACCTAACATGAGCAACAACATTTTAATAGGTCTACAATCTATAGTTTAAGCCTGCTGTGGATGGTTCAACAAGCAAGTTCAATTCGACCATACATAGATTGAAGGGGAAAAAAAAAAAAGAGGATAAATCACAAAACCATAAAGGCCTTGCATTCTCCTCTAGGAAAAATTAAAAGGAGACTTCCAGATTTTTGCTGTGTTTGCAACCAGTGGTTGTGCAAAACCAATACATGGGAAATTGATTCCCACTCATGTTAATTCAGCTGTTTCACTCTTGTCAAAGAGGATTATATGTAGTCACTATAATTCAAGCTGAAGATAAGTGGATCTTACCAATTTGAAATCAACATCTGAGGGTGAAAAATGAATATTTCCAGACTGAGATTGCAATATTACAACAGATACACGGAGAACTGCACAGAGCAATCTAAACTTAACCTTTACCTGGGATTAAAGATTAAAAAAGCCATTTTTAGCTACCAAAAGAGTATCTCAACTCCAGGGGAATGAGTAGTCTGGAGTGAAGAAAATGAAGATTACCTGCTCTGTGAATCCATCTAGAGAATGATGACCACGTTTTGGAAACTTCTTCCTATGGTGTTTCACCAGTAATCCTATTAGCTGAAAACTTGTTTTTGTGAGTACACCAAAAACTGTAGTAAATGTCAAGTGAAAGAGAGAACTAACCTTGACCTCTTCATCGTTGTAACCTTGAAGATGATGACCATCCTGTAAACAATAACAAGATTCTCATTATAGTTCCATATTTAACATAGAAAACTAAGAAAATAACAGGAAGGGCAGTCAGCCATGATTCTTATGAAACACTTGAGAGGAGACTTCAAATGAATTCAATCAAATATCCATTGCAATAATTCATGATTGCATATATAAACTTTTCTACATTATTCCCGGAACATTATCTCATCACCCCAATTGTTCCATATCACAGATTAACTAAGTTTTGAGTACCATGTTTAATTTAATCTCACCAAATGCTGAATGATTAAACTGAGTTGTTGTTTAACATGGATGATTAACTATACTAATAAATAAAGCATACCAGAAAATCTAGACTACATACCATAACCATACGGTAGGATTGCTTGTGATATCCCTTCTTCATAGCATAAAGTCCAACATTGTGAAGCAAACTAGCAGCTTCAAGATATTCAAGATTCTCGTCGTCCAAATACACTAAAAGCTCAATATTGAGCTCATTCCAACTTCTTATCCCTTCAAATATCTCCTGTTTTCATAACCAAACATTCAAATTATTAGTTCACAGCATCTAAAAATTTGGCAAATGTAAAACAATATTACATAATCCTAGTTCTACCTTTGCTATCCCTGCACAGATTGCAGCAGTCTTTATCCTCTTCTTGTTATTAAACCTATTTGTCATCCTTATCACAGACATCCACCTTGCACTGGTATTAAGATTGTATGAGGCCTTGGAAACTTGCCCTAACATCTCTGAAATCACACCTTCCCCCAATGCGTACCCAGAAACCTCCATTTCCTCAATGCCAAGCCCTCTAAATATCTCATCTAATAAAATTGCCCCTGCTACTATAAACTTAGCCTTCTTTTGGAACAATGTTTCCCTCTTTTCCTTTCTTTCAATTCCTAACCATCCCACCAGATCCCTCAATTCTTCCTTGCTGAACTTCCAATCCCTATTCATTACCCTATCATTTTCCCCTAAATTAAGCATGTAACCTCCAGATACTGCCTTCTCAATTGCCTTAATTGTACCCGATGAACCTATCACTTTATCAATTTTGTATTCCTTAATCTTATTAACTAAACCTGAACTTTCCAGTACATTTCTAATGTGCAACCGCATTTTCCCTGTTTCTAAAAATGTTTCGGTTAAAATTACATGGCCTAATTTCAATGAAATTGAGTGCAAAACCTCACCGTTTATTCCAACAACAAATTCAGTTGATCCACCGCCAATGTCGACCGTGAGAACGGTATGATTAAGAACAGGATAAAACTGAAGAACTCCTTGATAAATAAGGCGAGCTTCATCGAGACCGGATAGTACATCAATGTGGAGATCACTAGTTTGATGAAATGCCTGAACGAACTCGGACTGGTTGGAGGCTTCTCTTACAGCAGAGGTCGCGACGAAGCGGCAATTTGAGCAAGGAATGTAGTAGAAATGCAGAATGTGTTGGAATTTTCGCAGAGCAGCAAGGGAACGTTCCAAGGAAGAGGGGGAGATTACTGAGGCAGTATCGAGACCGAGAAGGACGGGCTCTTTGAGGTGGTCCAGAGTGAAGAAGCGGCCAGACGAGAGATCAGCACGGACGATTAGAAGCTTGAAGGAATTTGTACCCATGTCCACGGCGGCAAATAGGTTGCTGGACACCGCGGGTACGGCGGAATGCCGGGTACTAGTAGCCATTTGCTTTGGATGGCTGACGGTGGTTGGTTATGGTAGATAATGGGAATGGGAAAATTTCCTGCCATCCCCATCGACATCCGTAGCTCGTTTCCTTTCCACAGACATAGATGGAACATGTAATATGGTCCTTTAACTATCTATTAATTATGTTTTTAGTCCTCATAACGTTTTTTTATAGCTAATATAATTTATATATATATTTTTAAACTAAATGAAAGGCTCGAAGTGAAGATAGTTACCCGATATAGAAAATGAGTCGAGGTGGATACCACCTATTGATGGATCTGAGCCCCACCTCTCCTTCTAATCACCTTTGTCTAGCAATCAAAGAGATCATGAAGATGACATGACCTCCGACACATTGATGCACCCTAATACAAGAGTATTAAATGTCTCTGACAGACACGGTTGATACTCCAAATCGGACTAGCGAACAATATCGCTTTCCAAGTGTGATTCCACTATTGGCTATGACCCTAGATATAAATCGTAACATAACTACTATACACAACAAGATATCCTAACCATTGTAAGTATTATGATTGCATATTGCTTTCCCGTAGAGAATTAAGAATATCATCCTCTTTGATTCTTGATTCCTTGAGAAACACCCAGGTTTCATTACTGACCTAAACATCGGAAAGCTAACGTTAGAACACACTTTCAACACTTAGCCTTTTTACATGATACTTACAACGAGTAGAACACTCGTAATCTACGTGGCACATACAAAAAAATGATTCCCGATCACTAAATTATTATTTTAGCTTTTTAAAAAATATATATATATATATATATATACTAGTAGTGTAAACTATTAAGATTATTTAAAACTCTCCAATGCAAGCTTAATCTATAAAATATTGTCTTGAATTTTAGTGATGAAGTGTATCCTCTCCCTTAATCCTAATTCTCTTATATCAAGATTTAAAAGTAAGTATTAAAATCATGATTTCAAATAATATTTATTTTTTAAAAAATTAATTTTTCCAATCAAAATTTTGTAAAAAAAAAATAAAAATTAATGTTTTTTACAATTAGTTTAATATTTAAAACAATTATTTAAAGGTTGTTACGGCTAGAAGAAAAAAGGAAAGAAAAGAAAGGAAATAAAGAACAGTAATGTCAAACAAAAGTATGAAAAGTCCACAAAATAAAAGAAAAAGAATTCAACTTTTCTTGTGTGGCAAGGATTTCAAAAGGACATCTTCCAAGAATATTTCCTTCCTTAGTAACAATAAATAGTAGTAGTTGCTACTCATCAGAATCTTCCTGGGAACTTACCTATTTCCCTGCTTTTACTACATAACCTATACATACATATACATATACATATACATACATATACGTACACACACACACATATATATATATATATTGCCATCCATTTCTTCTATCAAATTAACAAAAAAAAAAAAAAAAACTGTTTGTATGTAAAAATGACATAATCTAGGTTAAAAATAATCTACTTGATATTATCCTTTAGATAATTACAATGAAGAATATATCTTATCTACAAATAAAAGAAATAAAAATAATTATGACATATATTTACTTTGACTATATTATGTTGTGACATGTATTTTTAGATCGTTCATCTAGAAAATCTATTTAACTATTATCAAGTAGGAGTTTGAAACTTTTTATCTAATAATACGTTTTAAATTTGTAAAACGCATTTAAAATAAATATTATTAAGTTATTTATAATACGGACTTCATTTAACTAATGATACATTGTTGTTAGGAGTTTAATATTTGTGTATATGGTTGGGAAAATAATTGGAGCTAAAAAATGGGCAAAACTTAGTGGGAACAATACTTTTCATCTAGTTGTTCCCGACAGTGATAAGAATGTCCGTTAGCAGTTACTAATAAAGAATCTAGGGTTTTGTTTCTATTCAATCAATCTGAAAATCCCTCAATTTTTGGAAATAATAAGAAAAAATATACATAGAAACAAACAATCTGCACTTCAAAATCTTTGGATTTATCACTAAACCCCAGTTTTTTTCTTGTTTCAATAATTTATACATTTCCAGACGACTTCCACCATTGAAGCTCAAGAACTGACGAATACTCTATACTCACAAACTCCCACCATTTCTTTAAAATGTCACTTTCTTTTTGTCTTCAACCAAAACGTGTCCCCTTTCCTCTCTCTCTCTCCCGCCATTTATGAATTTAATTTAGGGTTTTTTTTTTTTTTTTTTTTTTTAAATTTTGTTTATCTCAGGCATCTTCCACCAAGTTTCTTCGAAAACTACCCATCCTTCTCTCTAAACAAGTCTACTCAGCAAACGCGTTGTTTTTACTCTTTTGTCCGCTAATTTTATTTCTTATGATTTGTTGTAATAAAGAGTTAGAAACAAAAAGAAAATCAATTCAATTTCTCAATCTTTATATTTTTTAGGTTGTAGCTTTCAATTTGTACATTTCAGTACCTTTCCAATTTCACGCGGCCTTTTTATTTTCATGGGTTTTTGTTTCTTGATTCTGAAATTGGTATAATTCACTGTTTGTTTTGTTTTGTCTTTTTTTTTTTTTTGTTTTGATTCTAATGGCGTGCTGAAAAACCTAGTCATACATAAATATATATATATATATATATATATATATATATATATGTATCTATGTATAATAGAAAGTAAGCTATCACTTCAACCACACATTGAGTGTGTCCTTGCGTGTATAAGTACACAAAAACCCCTCAGAAAACTACACAGAAATTGTGTGCTTGTTTGTGTATGTGTGTTGTAATGCCTATATAATGATGAAAAGTGAAAAGGGTTTATGTAATTTTTTTATATATATATACGATCAAATCTAAGCTTGACTTTTATAGTATCACCCGCGTAGTTTGAGAGGAAAAAATTGAAGCTTCTTTGTAGTTTCCTTTTGCAATGGTGCACACTTTTTCCCTATAAAGATTGTCAGTTTGGCAGTTTCAGGTTTCCTGCTCATAAATTGCTGTATTTTTTTTTTTTTTTTTTGAAAGTTGTTAATTTATAATACTTTTGATGGTACTAAAACGACACTTTACTGACGGAGGTGAGGGTCAGGCCGGTTCTGGATTTTCCGGTCGAGATTCCAAACGCCGTTCTGCTTTTGCCTATGCAAGGTGGGCTTGGATTTTGCTTAATTAGTTTGTTATGGAAGTTGTTTTAATATCTCTGCTTCTAATGAAGTTTGATCTTTTTGAATGTTTTCAGTATTCTCAAAAATGTTAATGGAACTTCTCTTCAAGATGTTATACGTGTTTTGGAGCCCTCGATTCGAAATTGGGTATTTTATCCTCTCTTTTTGCTCATCAAAGTATATATCTTTCATAAGAATTCCTGTGTGTGGATTTCCTCTGCATATCCTTGAGGTTTTTGGATCTTTTGCAGCTATATTATTCATACTCTTTTATGTTTTTTTATTGCATTTTTTGGACCAATATCTTAAGTTGTAGTTGTAATTTTCCTTTTTGTTTTTTTTGGCAAATTTTGAGATAATATAGTTGCTATAGACCTCAAAAGTGACTTTTTAATATTCTTCTCTAGAAAGTGACTTTCTTAATACATCCTAATCATAATAGATAATGTGAAGAAGTTTTGGTTTTTTTCTTATTTAATTACTATTATTTTTTTCTCCATTTTAAATGAAGTTTTGATTCCTGTAAATGATGTTTCTTCAGTTTTTCCTTTTTGGTAACCCAAAAATTGTCTTTGCTGAAAAACCTGTTCTTATCCATTTTCTGTGTTCTGTGTTTCTATTAGGTACAAGATGAGGTACAACGAGCAATCAACTCGTATTCAAGGTTGGTTTTTGTTGTTGTGTTTCTTTTCATTTGTTGTTGTTGTTGTTTTATTAAGATTATGCTAAGGATAAGTGACTGAAATTGGAGTACTTGTGGTGTTTCTTTGCAGCAATTCGTTTATGCATCAAATTGGTTCCTCTGGATCAAGAATCTTGCAGTTGCAGTTTGAAGATCAGTTACCTCCCATGATCTTTACTGGTAGCAGGGTGGAGTCAGAGGACTGTTCTCCACTCAAAGTAGTCTTACGTGATTCTACTTCCGGGAGGATAATAACCTCAGGACCACTTTCTTCTGCTAAGGTCAATATTCACGTTCTTGATGGCGATTTCAATTCAGATGACCGAGAAGATTGGGGTGAACGGGAGTTTACTAACAAAAGTGTACGTGAAAGAGAGGGAAAAAGGCCACTGCTCACCGGGACATTGTCAATAGCCTTGAGGGAGGGTGTAGGCTATATGGATGATGTTACTTTTACAGATAATTCAAGCTGGATCAGGTGTGGGAAGTTTCGGTTGGGAGCTAAACTACAAAATGTCAATGGTGAAGCAAGTGTTAGGGAAGCTTTTAGCAATTCCTTCAAAGTGAAAGATCACAGGGGAGAGTGTAAGTTTTCCATCCCACTCCCTAGCTATCCCGAAAAAAGATTGTTAGATGTATTTATACCTTGATCTAGGAAATGAACTAGAGATTGATTTTCTTTTCTTTTCTTTCCCTTTTCTTTTGGGTTTAGCATACAAAAAGCATCATCCACCAGCCATGTTGGATGAAGTATGGCGCTTAGAGAAGATAGCCAAAGATGGTGCATCTCACAAAAGGTTGGCTAACCATGGAATATACACAGTGAAGGATTTCTTGCGGCTCTATGTCAGTAAGCAACACTCCCTACGCCAAGTAAGATATTTTTTCCTAATCCTTTGAATTTTCCATTTTCCTTAGCTCAAAAAGCTGTATTTAAATGAATTACCTGATTGTTTGAATGGAAAAAAATGTAGATTCTTGGTGGGAAAATCTCAAACAAGTCATGGGATACAATAATCAAACATGCAGCTGAATGCCATCTTGATAGAGATGAGCTTTACCTGTACAAGGCTGGAGCTGGGCTTGAACTTGTTCTTGATTCCATTTATCAAGTAGTCGGGGCCACTTTTGATGGCCAAAATTACCAGTCTCAAGATGTGTTAAACCCGTATCAAAAGGTTTGTGTTTTGATCCTCAAAACTTTAGTAAAGTTTCCATATCAGGAAACCACCTTTAACCGGAAACTAATAAGATTTTTCCCATGTTATTGGCAGCGATTGGTTGACAGCTTGAAACCGCGTGTTTATGAAAGTTTGGATCAATTGGTTCCTATTTCTGGCCAATCATTTTCTACCAGCCAGTTGCTGTTATCAAGTGTGCAAGCTAACTCTGATAGCAGCACAAGCTCATCTGTGCAGAACATTGATTTCCCAGTAGAGAATGGTAATAAATCTACCTCTTCACACCCTTCTTTCTTGTACTGGCTTTCGAGTTTCTTGAATTTTATGAGATTATGGGCATCATTGTTTTTATCTATAGTGATGTTTGAAGTTCTTGAAAAAATCTTTCTTTTCACAGACGAAATAGAATTCGGGGACCAGATGACAATCTCACCAACACAAGCTTATGGAGTACAAAGTGGGAACCAGTTCCAAGTTTCTGTTGCAGATACCTCTCATCAATT
The DNA here is from genome assembly GCA_025388415.1 of Cynanchum wilfordii. Lineage (NCBI taxonomy): Eukaryota > Viridiplantae > Streptophyta > Magnoliopsida > Gentianales > Apocynaceae > Cynanchum > Cynanchum wilfordii. The sequence goes on along the minus strand of JAHSUH010002256.1, from coordinate 496,205 downwards.
GGAAGATTTCAGTTCCATGCTGAGCAATAGTTTTGCAATTGGCGATTCTTGTGCCGCTGGACTCCATGGTTGGGGTACTACTGTCTCCCTGGGGCCTCTAGGAATGACTGATTCCATAGCAAACTTTAATGAAAATTTCCAGGTTGACACCCCAGCATGGCAGGGAAATAGCATTTTTATGTCTCAAAGAAACCAAGCACTTGGTGTTGTCTCTTCCATCCGTTTTCCAGGCACTGGAAAATCAAAAGCAGGTTGGTGCAAGATCCGGGCTGTCATCAAATGGAGGATGATAAAAAACAGCTGCCAAAAGAATGGCAAATCCTCCAAGTACAGCTTCTGAACATTTTAGTAGGTAGTTTAAAAAAAGTTTCTTTTATTCATCAGTTCTTTTATCATCTTGTCAAAAATTGTTCTTTAATCAAGAATTAGGGTTTTTCCATCTCTGAAACCAGAGAGCGAGATGTTCAATCATCATTTAATTTGGGCCAAAAAATTGGCTGTTGAAGATGATTTGATTTTCCCTCTCAAAAAAACTAGGGAGTGAGATGTTGAGTCATGTTCTTATCAGAATATGGCTGCTGCTGATAACATACATAATCATCAGTATGCTTTCCTTTCTGTTTTAAGCTGCATTTTTGTACAGGTTTTCAGCATATTTTGTACATGGGTTCGCCCCCTTTTTTGGTGATGTAATATATATGTATACATATATAGATATATATATATATATATACAATCATCTAAGGTGGGCTTCTACCAAGTTGAAACTTTAAGACATTCCAACTAATCTTTGCAAGGGATATATTCTGATAGCAAAGAAGAAAAAGGCAAAATGTTGACTTAACTCTTATAATATCTTGAATCTAGAAATGTATCACATTTAATGCAGAGAGAACAATCCTCTTAAACATATGTGTATATATAGTATAAAGATTTTTTTTTTATCCGGTATTCTCATTGACTAATTCAAGAGGTATTTATGAGAAGAGATTCTTAAAATTACACCATATAGTTGAAATTGTGTCGAACTTATATCCTCACTTAGTAGACTCGGAGAGACACCCAAATTAAATCAATTAGTCTATCACTTTTTTCATATATGTATATATATATATAGTATAAGAAATGAAGTATAGGAATTTAGGTCATTTTTTGACAAATTTAACAAAATGTTCAATTTTTTTTTATAAGTGAATATTCATTAAAATAAAAATATTACACAAATGAATGATTAAATTATATACACGTGTTATATATATTTATATATATATATATATATATGATTAAATGAGTATTTGTTCCATAATTTTAAAAGATTAAAAAGTAAATGTTTAAAAAAATATATAATATTTCAATATAATTTAATATTTTTAATCAAAACTTTATAAATAAGGCCACCAATATTGGATAATATATATATTTTTCTTATAGATACAATATATATTTAAAATTAATTATTAATATGGTGAAAATAGAATATAGGACTTTTTTAAAAAAAAAAAAAAAATCCAAAACACATAAACAAAACGACATTGTTTTCTTTCCGTCTTCTTTGAACTATATACTGCACGGCACTGACCCGATAACCCAACAACGCAATGGCATCCAGTAATTTTTACAATTTCCAGGCCCACTTTTGCAACTCTCACATAAAATATCTTCGCACTCTTCTGAAGGCCGAAATCTCTCGAACTTTCTGTCTTTCCTGAAAGTTATTTCTCTATTGAGATATTTTTTCACAACACATTCTCATCATAACAAATTTGTGTACCGGAATTACTCTTTCTCTCTATCCTTTTCTTCTTTCTGCTTCTATTCATGGCTTAACCTCTGTTTTCCATTATCGGTTCTTGTACGTGTATATATAATTATAGTTACACGGTAGTGTTTCTTCTTCTTTGTTGAGATAAAAAGGTGGTTTCTGCAACCAGGATCCATCTATTTGTTGTAGCGAAATTCGCGGGTATGGATCGAGAGGGAGGATCCAACGGATCTTGCTACTACTCTGTTCTAGGGATTCAGAAGGATTCCTCCTTTTCTGACATTCGCACCGCTTATCGGAAGCTCGCTTTGGTATTTTTTTTCCTTTCCGTCTTTGGATATTTTGATTTGCCAATGAATTTTCTCTGCAAAATTTGAATTTTTGACGTAGAAAGCGTGTAAATTTTACGAATGAAATTAAAGTTTATTTTCATGTACCTTTTAAGAAATGGCATCCAGACCGGTGGGCGAAGAATCCGTCGGTGGCCGGAGAAGCTAAACGGAGGTTTCAGAAGATTCAAGAGGCGTATTCAGGTTAAAATCCTCTAAAATTTTTACTGGTTAGACGGAGTTAATTTTCAATTTCTTCTTTTTTTTTTTTTCCAATTACGATAGTGAATTGACTATCGTTAGTTCGCCGTTAATTGGTGGTGGCAGTGCTCTCAGACGAGGGGAAGAGGTCAATGTACGACGCCGGATTCCTTGATCTGCTGGAAGGGGACGAGGTGGCATATCAGGAAAAAAAAAAAAAATATATATATATATATAATATTAAAAATTTCTCAGATATTTTAATGGGCATTTTTTTATTAATATTTGTAGGGCTTGATTATGATTGCTATTAGCAGCCGTCGTTTTTTTTTTTCCGATGAGTAATTATTATGTCAACTTTGCCCCCTTATTCTTTTTCGTGGGGGGATTGAAATTTACAGGGAATGGGTGATTTCTTGCACGATTTGATGAAAATGATGGACAAAAATGTGGGAGCAGAGGTATGATATTCCGAGGACATAATTATAATTTAAGGACAAAAACAAGAATCTTTTGATTGATATAATACATCATCACCTTTTTCGTTTTGTGAATTTTTTTTTATTTTTTTAATTTGAGTGGGTGAAGGAGGAGAGTTTAGAGGATCTACAGAGAACATTTGTGGAGATGTTCGGTGGAGATTTAGGGAAGATGATGGAGAACGATGATCCAACGGCTAAGAAGAGGGCTCGAGACGGTGGTTGCGGGTCCACCAACACCAGATCAACTCAACGACGAAGCAGTAACGTCACTTCCAATGGTTCTTCTTATCACTGCTGATGGATGGGACTGCGGTTGTAGGAGATTTTTGCCCCCCAATTGTTTAATGCCCTCGATCTGTTGTATTTAATTTAGTTTTTCCTAATTATGTAGTGGGCCAAGGCCCACAAGGCTGAATCATTTGATCCAATGGAAAATTTAACCGTTTAATTTTGGGGGTGATTTACATCAGACATTTTCTTTTTTTTTTTTTAAGGAAAATTAAAAGTTCCTTTTTCTGTTCAGTGTTCACGTAGCGTAATAAAGTTCCTTTCTTGTTTTTCCTTTTTGGATAAATCTTTGCTTTACAACATTTACAATTCTTGAGGTATTCGGGGGTCTAAGTATGAATCTTTTTACAACTAAGTAAGATTTTTTTTTTTCCCTTCTATCTTTTCAAATAATGCTTTGAAAAATGAGAAATAAAGTTTAGTGGAAGACAAAGGCATGAGAGATTGTAGTTGCGTATTAGAAAACAAGACAAATATGCAACTATTAGTGTAGCTTTGACTAAATCATAAAATAAAGGTATGAAAAAATGTTAAATCTTTTAGTCAGCTGTCTCATCTAATGAGGTGCCTACAAATCAGCGTGCGAGATTAGTTTGGGCGTGGAATGACTTGAAGGTGCCGCCCCTCAATGACGGGACCCACACGAGACTCATAATCTTCTTACCTCACTTTTTCAGTAGGAACATTGCGTAACCATTCAAGATCAATTTTACCATGATCTTCTTGTAATCGATCGAGGAACTTCCGTAAAATAAGAAGATTATGTGTAATCATGATGATCTCTTTACATTATATATATACGACATCTATATATTTATATATGCTTTGATTATCCTTGCAAGAACATTTTTCATACCACGCTTTCCTATTGTTTCTGCAACATCATGAGTACATACACGTCTGATTGCATCCCAATCAACGGAATCCTCAATATCACAAGTTGTATATTTAGGTACAGTATCATATTCTTTTCTTAATTCTTCCCAATTTTGTTGGATTTCCGGTTCTTTCTTTGGTAACTTGGGTTTTGTTTTTTTTTTTCTTTTGGCATTACTCCTTGTTGATTCTTCAAGACTTTTAGGAGTTTCACCCTCATCACCTCTGTTAGGACGTGTGCCCGTGGAATATATCACTTTTTCAAGACTTTCAGGAGTTACTCGTTCTCTGTTAGGTGTGTCAACATGCTTGGGAAATCTTGCTACAAATCTCATGAAACAATCACTAGAAGTAAAAAGGAATGAATTATGAGATACATTTTGAGATAATAAATATATATATATATATGTACATATAGAAGAAGTCTTAACATATACCTTGACACATTGTCGGATACATTTTGAGTTAGAAAAACTCCAATTATTGAATCAACCACTGAACCTTTCTACTGCAAGAAAGTCTTATTACCCGATCATTTACTCATCATCATCATAATTTTAGATAAAATTGAAAAGATTTGAGTTCCATATAAGGGATTAACTATACAAAAGGAATATAACCTTGGATAAGATGCAAACGGCTAATAAACATTTGAACCCGACCACAAAATATTTCCTTCTGCTCCTTCCAATAGTTCTCCTCATTTTTCCCTTTCCATCCTCCTTGATTAATATCCAAGTTTTCATAGCATCTTCACCTGGGATTACGTTGGCAGGCTCAAGTTTTTTCTTTTTCCTAGTTCTTCCTTTTGAACTTTGATCACACACAACAATTTGTTTACCATTGATAGTCAAATGATTCATCTTCAAATCATCCATTGAACCTGCAATGTTATTTATTTAGTAGTTGTCTTTCTGATCAAAGAAACTAATAATGAAATCGTCTTACTTTCACTAATTTGATTAAGATTTGACACAAAATCTGATGCAGTAGAGATTGGTAAACTGCGTTGTCTTCTCTTTACCATAGACTGTCTGAGAAATACCCTCTTTGACCTTTTCTTTCTTGGTACCATTAATGGTTTCAGAGACAGAACACACCTGAAATGTCTTGGCTCCATTATCTCTGCAGTATACTGCTTGGAAGAGGGTAAAATCTCTCTTAGATGTTTCGTGTCCTCCAAGAATGGTGCATAGTCAGTTGCTTTCCGCATTTCATTCCTGTTTTTGTTACATTAACCTCGGGGTGAGCAGACTTGCTTCGTTCCATCCTCCTTGCTTCGTTCCACCCTCCAAACCCTAGTTTTCAAAGAGAAAATCTCAACTATTGGTGGCAAATTATACACATGATCCCCTTGAACATAAGCTACTCTTACAACCTTAAAATCCTTACTCTCAGCATCATATCCGAATCCTAGAATGAACATGTAAGGACCCAAGTTTTCAAAACGGGATCAGGGCAATGGAAGAGTAAGCTTCTTCCTTACCAAAGGGTTCCACAACATGATCAAATTAGAATACCTAAGCATATCATCCGAGAGATAGAGTAACCCATTACAAAAACTAACTATTCTAAAGTAAGACGAAGCTAATCCGCGAAATGGGAAGCTTATTTTAATGTCTTCTTCGACATCAAATGCTTCATTGTTTCTGTTGACTGAATAAACTTCAACTTTTTTATCTCTAGAATAGTGCCTGACAAGAATTCTTGGTGGGGAGGGTTGGGGTTTTTGACAGATACGAGTCATGGATGTTCTTGGAAACAAAATCAGGGCAAGAGATCAAGGAATTCCATAATTTCGATACACACCTAAATCTTAGCAGGGATTTTGCAGGAAGCCTTGCCAGTATATTAATCACCACTTCTTCTGGTATATAATCAGACATTTTCTTGTTCTAACGGAGCTTTTTACTCTCTGGAATCAAATGGAGAGAGGGTTTGGTTTTTGAGTTTGAATTTCTTTGAAAAGAAAAGAGGGAAAAGATTGAAAAAAAGTGTGACTCTGGAAAAAGACCGTTTGCTTTACAGACTTCAAGAACAAGAAATCCCCAAAAGACGGTTTCAAATTTATCGTCCTCTTGTAGAAATTCTCTGTCTTCATTACTTCCTTGTTATATAATGTGTCATTTAATTGAGTCTTGATATTTTTGCTCCAAAATTACTATTTTAACTTATTTAGATTTTATTTGAGTTGACTTTAAAATATCTAATTTTTATTCGAAAAAATATCTAACTCGTGACTATATTCATAATGAGTTTTATAACACTTATTCGTGAAAAATTTCATTTTAACTCTTACATAACGTTTATAACATGTTTTTTCTATTGTGTCGAGTTAAGAATTTCTTTTTTATGTATCGAAATTGTCTCGGACGAATTGCAATTATAAGAGACACCTTTAAATTATCTCTACATCCATATTAATCTTCGTTTGAGCAAATGTTGTTATTTGTGGGAGATAAGTTATGATGACAAGTTTCTTTTTGTTATACCCATGTCCATATTGTTAGTATATATATATATATATAAAATCTAAATATTAATTGTCAAGTTGAAATATCTTTTCGATATAATGAAAATAGTGAAAAATAATTTATCATAAATGTTGATAAGCTTATAGTCGCATCTCGAGCTCATGCGTTAAGTATATCTAATTCAAAGTAAAAAGTCTCCATTAATATTATTTTAAAATGCATTTTATATAATAAAATTATAATTTTTTTATTATATAAATATCTAATTGAAAATTAGATAATTTCCTACTTGATGTGGAATGTTAATCTTAGGATATATATATATTCAAGAAATAGTCGATTAATAAAAATATGCGATAAATATAAAATTTCAAATAAAATTGTTGGTTCGTTTGTCCCATTAATTGGAGCAATTTTTATTATGTTGGAGTTAATTTGATGAAGTGATTTAATATAAATATATATATATGGTGGACCTTCAGGAGGCTCACTGCTTCTTTGGTATACTGCTCATGACCGACTAAAAACTAAGGAGATGCTATGACAACGACAAATCCTTGATTCCCCAAGATGTGAATTATGTAGAGCGGCTGAAGAAATAACGTTACATGCAGTGCGAGACTGTAATCTGTCACGTAAAATATGGGAGCTTATTGTACCCCAACGTTACTGGGCAGATTTTTGGTATCCGAACTGTCCTCGAGTTTGGATTCAAAACAGCTTCAAGTTAGGTTCCCCGATGAGGAGAAGTAAAAAGCTGTTGGAAGTATGTTTTCCGGCAGGCTATTCAGGAAAATTAGTTTTGGAGAAATCAAATGTTGTTCCTACAGAAGACTGCTCCACCATTTGTCCAAATTGTCAAGAGTATTTGGTCTAAATCCCTTGAGATTCTGGGCTGCTTAGATAGGCAAAATACAACCTGTTGTTAGGTTGCTGTATATTTTTGTCCCTACCAGATTGGTAGAGTTGTACAGCTTTCTCTTTATTATATAACAATATATAATCCTTTTTTCAGCAAAAAAAAAAAAAAATATATATATATATATATAATAGTATACAAAAGGGCCTCCAAAATGCATGCCGGCCAGTCACTTAGAAATAAGGATTTCGTTTAGCTGTTGTTTGTTTGTTGCGCCCAAATACCACAAGAGAAGCCCAACCAAGTAGAAAGAAGGCTGTGGAAATATTTAAGGACTTTGCTAAAAACATTCTCGAAAGAGTTGCCGCCTATAGAGTCTAACTCTTATTTAATATTCTTAGTGATTGTCGAACGCTTAACTTTGTGGAACACTTAACAATGCATTTTACCATTGTTCAAAATTTCAAATTCAAATTTTATATATTAAAAAGTAAGTGTTAGAGAGAGTTTCGTTTCAAAGAAGAATCGATTCTGAATTAGTTAAAAACTAAAATGGCAATTGAATAATAGAGATTATACCAACCTTAGATTCCTTCAATAAATAAATAAGAAAGGAAGAATATGAAAAGGGTCAATAGCTAAAGGGCAAGATGTGCATATAAAATTTTCCATTATTCAAGGATAGTTCAAGTTATTACATATATAAACCTAAATGATGAAAGAAATCAATATTATTATCCAAGGTGTAGGTGACCTAATAACGAATTTTCCTAACTTAAGTGAGGTTGAAAATTCGAATATCGACTCATATATGCAATTATATAAAATTTGAGGCTAGAGCCTCCTTCCGTAAGAGACCAACTCAACTCAAACGAGATTAATTTTGATGTAGATTGACTTAAAAGTGTAAGTCTTCCCATAATTTGATACCTATATAAAACACCTAAAAAAAAAATTCTCTACAATAAAATTCTTGTAATGTATTTTTCTTTTCTTTTTTTCTAAATTTATTTTGGAGATATCATGTCTATTTTACTATGTTTAGACGATTGCAAGATAAAATAATTGTTTTCTTTTACTATTTCTTTCTTCATTATTTTTCTCCCTTAGCTAGAGAAAAGAAAGAGAAATAAAAAAAGACCCACAAAATTATTTTGCACAAATGAAAGTGAAATTTGACCCGAATTATAGAGGCCATTAATGGAAAATTGATCTTTCCATCACTTTCAAGAATACATTTTCTTGAAAAAAAAAAACATATTTGCTTCTTCCATTAATGTCAAGAACTAGGCTCGTCAGTCTACTCATCAATTATATTGTCTCCTGTACTAAAAATATATATAATTTTTTTTATACGATATGATATTTAAAATTATCACGATTTTGACTAATTTACTTGAGGGAGGAAGGTCTCATTTTAGCTCTTACTTCATGCTCGTAGTAAATATCGAACCTTCGACCTCATGTAATATTTATGATGCGTTTTTCCTATTATATTCAAGGTGATAATGACTCTTTGAATTCATTTATAAATATTTACAGCTGTATATGATAAGTATTCAAATTGAATTATATAAAATATTTGAAATTAATTTTAGCAAAAAAAAAGGTACCATGGAAATGTTCTCATATTCATAGGAAAGAATCATCATTATTTAGAAAACAATTCTATTCTTGTTGTGTTTGTATTGAAAGATGAATCTTTTTGAATGCGTAACAATGGAGACTAACAGAGAAATAGCACACAAATTTTCCTCATTTAAACCTTACTAAAAATAAATTTTTAGAAAAAAAAAAAAAAAAAAAAGTTTGATAGCAATGGATATACACACATGATTGTCATCTTTACACAATACATTCATGGAAATATTGTTCATTATTATCTACCTACTGAACACGAGATATTTTAAATAAGTCACAATTATGAACGACGCTTTTAAATTATGTTCACATTCAAATTCAATTATCCCATTTGAGTCGGGTAATTCACTCATGTGAGATAAGATAAAATCTCAAATTTTAAGCTATTGTATAGATAAATGCAATGTACAAGAAGAATAGTTTCTTACGTGTTTACCTGTATATAATAATTGCTCCAAAAAATTGTTCAAAATGAAAATTTTCTTTCTTTTTAAGTACATGGACTTCGCCGGCCGATTGCTTTGTTGTGGAATAAAAATGAATTTTGTAATGCAAAGAATAAACACACACAAATACATATATATATATATATACATTATGAGGCCAAAGGATAAATTCACAAGAATCAAAAAATATTCAATAGTATAAATGATTTTAATACATAGTTTTTTCCGTTTCCAGCTAGTGGGGGATTATAACAATAAGAAGAAACAAACTCCAAAATTTATTTGAACCAAAAGACACCATAAAACTTATCTCTTTCTTCACTATAAATATTCACTGTATTTCTTTTCTGTAATCCCACATCTAAAAAAGAAAAATGGAGAAAGGGTCTGTTTTTCTTCTTCTTCTTGTTCTTGTTTTAGTTCATATCAATTCAGCTTTATCAGAAAGAAAAACTTACATTGTTCACATGGACAAATCCTTGATGCCAACTTCTTTTACCAGTTCACCTTCTTCCACCTGGTATTCCTCCATAATTGACACCATAAATCCTGCCGGAGATGGTGGTGCACGCCATGTCTACACTTACGACACCGTATTACACGGTTTCAGTGCTGTCCTGTCGGAAAACGAATTGGAGACGTTAAAGAAATCTTCCGGTTTCATTTCAGCTTATCCCGACAGAGTACTGAAAAAGCTTGACACAACTCACACTACTCGGTTTCTTTCTTTAAACCCTGTTTCCGGGCTCTGGCCGAGTTCGGAATTCGGAAAAGATGTGATTGTTGGTGTAATCGACAGTGGAATTTGGCCGGAAAGTAAAAGTTACAGTGACTACGGAATGACACCGATTCCGTCAAAATGGAAAGGTACTTGTGAAATCGGACAAGATTTCAATTCTTCACTCTGTAATTTGAAGTTAATTGGTGCACAGTACTTTAATAAAGGACTTAAGGCTGCAAATCCAAACATAACTATAAGTATGAATTCCACTAGAGACACTTTTGGTCACGGTACACATACTTCTTCCACTGTCGCTGGAAACTACGTTGAAAATGTTTCCTTTTTTGGATATGCTTCCGGCACGGCCACCGGCGTCGCCCCACTTGCTAGATTAGCAATGTACAAAGTTTCCTGGGACGAAGGAACTTACGTTTCCGATATGATTGCTGGAATGGATAAAGCCGTGGCTGACGGCGTCGACATTATATCCATTTCCATGGGGTTGAATTCTGTCCCGTTGTATGAAGACCCTGTTGCCATAGCTTCGTTTGGAGCAATGGAAAATGGCGTCCTGGTCTCTGCCTCTGCTGGAAATGACGGTCCTAGTCTCGGAACTTTGCACAATGGAATTCCGTGGGCTTTAACTACTGCAGCCAGCACTATTGATCGTTCTTTTGCCGGAATTCTGTCTTTAGGAAATGGAATTTCCATAAATGGATGGTCTACGTTTCCTGCCAGGGCGGTTGTCCGGGATTTGCCCCTGATTTATAATAAAACACTATACGGCTGTAATTCCAGCGAGTTGCTCTCTACTGTTTCCGGGATTCTGATATGTGACATTTCCAGCTTTTATAGCCAATTCTATATATCCCGATCCACTGTTCCCGCCGTGATTTTCTTCTCCGACGACCCTGAAATCAAAGTATTCAGTGATTTTCCGAATCCAGGAGTTGTTATAAGTACAAAATATCAACAGGAAGTAATCAACTACGCACTCACCAGCGAAAACCCTTTTGCTAGCATAAGTTTTCAACAAACCATCCTGGAAACTACTCCTGCTCCAGCTGTATCTGATTATAGCTCACGAGGCCCTGCCCCGAGCTGCCCTGGAATCTTGAAACCGGACGTATTATCTCCAGGGACATTAGTTTTGGCAGCTTGGGTTCCAATCGAACCCATCGCGACAATTGGGAGTAAAATTGGATTGTCAAATGATTATAATCTCGAATCAGGCACGTCCATGGCTTGTCCACATTCTTCAGGGATAGCTGCACTTCTGAAAGGTGCACACCCTGAATGGAGTCCAGCAGCCATTAAATCCGCCATGATGACAACAACTAAAATCCTGGATAACACAATCACTCCGATCAAAGACATAGGTTTCAACTACGACATTGCTACGCCATTAGCCATGGGAGCTGGATTCGTGAATCCAAACAGTGCATTAGATCCAGGACTAATCTACGACGCAACTAGACAAGACTACATTAATCTCATGTGTTCCATGAAATTTACCCCATCTCAAATCTCCACAATTATAAGATCGTCGAGCTTCAATTGCACGACAACCCCGTCGCCTGATATGAACTACCCATCATTCATTGCTCTGTACAACAAAGGAAACACGAGCACGATTACCCAGAATTTCCAAAGAACTGTGACGAATGTTGGCAATGGTAATAGTAAATATGAAGCTTCTGTAACAATGCCAAAGGGAAGTTTCATTTCAGTCAGTCCAAATACATTGGATTTCAGTGAGAAATATGATAAACAAAGCTATACTCTGAGCATAACTTATTCTGGTGACAGAAATGGGACAGTAAGGGCAGGTTCTATTACATGGGTTGAAATTGGAGGAAATCACACTGTTAGGAGTCCAATTGTGGTTGCCCCAATCATTACTGTATGGTCTTAGGGAAAAAAAAAAGAAGGGCAAAAAGGGCTTAATCGTCATTTTCTACATTCTGATTTCTCCTCTCTTGAAACTAGGTTTAAGTTTCAAGTGATTTGGGTAGAAAAATAATGATCTAAATGGTATTCAATTTCTTGGACCAATTCATTTTCCACTATTATTCTTCCAACCCAAACTATTTAGGTATTTCGAAATCTTTTATTTCAAATAAAATTAACCTTTGTTCACTTTTTTATTTCTCAAAATTAATTTTTTTTATAAAAATTAGTCAATATCATATCTTTCTTCATGTATTTTTTATATTAATACAATTATTTTATGACCTTTTCGAATATATTGAACTCAAAATTCAAAATTCAAAAAAAAAATTAATTATAATAATTGTGTCAAAAAAATTTATGAAATGATAAAAATACAGTTTAATGAATGTATTGATCACATATTAATAAATAAATAAATATGTATTGATCACATGTTAAAAAAAATTATGAAATGATAAAAGTATTGATTAATGAATGTACTTATCACATATTAAAAAATAAATAAATATTTACAAACCTTTCTTGTGTCGAGCTATTTTTCAATAGGACCTCCCATATAGTATCGTCACTACAATAGAGTTTAACCACCAATTTCAAGATGGATTGTTGTAATTCCTCTATGCCTAAGACACCAGAATATTGAACCATGAACGAAGAAAGGCACAAGAGAAAAGCATATTGGCTAGTGATTATGAGTCACAATTCTTGACTTGACGGAACACCAAAAGCTCTACCCTCCCTCGGGGATGGAAGGGCAAAACTTTTGGTTTTTTTTTTCATGTGAACAATGAAAATAGATAGCGAGTGTCCGATAAATTAAATAGATACAAAATTTAAATAATTAAAGATTAGAAATTAAAATTAAAATATAAAAGAATTTATATGAATGAAAAGAATTGAATAGGTCAATGAATGAAAGAAGGGGTATTAAAATAAATAAAGTTTGTTAATAATTGATAAGAACAGTAGTCTTCTTCTTTACCTATGCGGCTTAGGTCACTGAAAACAGTCATTTTTCATCCGATGATAAAAAACGGATCTGGAACGTCAGTCAGATATCGATCGGGTTTCCCTCAACTTCAAATTCAAAAATGATTCCTATTTTCGTAATTAACTTCTGATCCACGCCCTTTTTCACTCCCCACTAGTAACTCCATTATAAAAAGTGTCCTTCCTATCAAAACCTCTTTCAAATCCAAAACCTCAAACCCCCCACAAACCCTCCTCCGCCATTTCTATACACACTTTTTTTTACACAAATATAATTTCTTCTCACTCTCTCTCTCTCTTTTCCCCAATAGAGTCGATTTGCTCAAATTAGGGTTTTCTTTCGTAGGTGATTTGTGTTTTTTTTTTCCTGATTGTAGCAGCCATGTCTCTGAGGCCAGGTTCACGAGCGGAGGTTCGTCGGAGCCGATATAAGGTAGCTGTGGATGCTGATGAAGGGCGCCGTAGGAGAGAGGATAACATGGTTGAGGTTAGGAAGAATCGAAGAGAAGAGAGTTTACAGAAGAAGCGCCGGGAATTTCTTCAGAACAATCAACAGTTTTCTATTCCTGTTGATTCTGCCACATCTATGGACAAGAAGGTATACGTTTGTATAATTTTTTTTTTTGTTTGTTTGTCCGGCGATCTGAATGAGAAACTAGTAATGAAATTGAATAGAGGAGTTTCATTTGTTCACCTAATGATTTTGATCAGTCTTAGATTCTGTTGCTATTTTAGAGGATCTATTTATTTCTCTCCTCCTTCCTGTTTTGGTTATGTCGTAGCTTTTTTTAGTGTTCTTATTTGAAGTTTTGTGTTGTTCACTGCTCATTTGCTTGATTTTATGCTTTAAGTACTGAAAATGGCTTGTGTTTGGACGCAGTTGGAACATCTACCTGCTATGGTCAGTGGTATTTGGTCTCAGGATAACAATTTACAGCTTGAGGCAACTTCTCAATTCAGAAAATTGTTGTCTATAGGTGCTCAGTTCATTGAATATCCTTCGATACCAGAAATATAAGTCCTTACAATTATGTATCCTTTGTTTTGGAGAGCTTTAATTTATTTATGTGTTAATTCTTACAACAGAGAGGTGTCCTCCCATTGAAGAAGTCATTCAAGTTGGTGTTGTCCCTCGATTTGTTGAATTTCTAATGAGGGAAGATTTTCCTCAACTCCAGGTACAAGATTATCTTCACCTCTCTTTATTAAGTCCTATATCTCGAAACATGATTAATTTGGTTATTAACTTCAATATGCGTCCTTCCTGTGTTCTGTATAGTTTGAGGCAGCTTGGGCTCTCACCAATATTGCTTCGGGGACGTCTGAGCACACTAAGGTTGTAATTGATCATGGGGCAGTCCCTATCTTTGTAAAACTTCTCAGTTCTGCCAGTGATGATGTCCGTGAACAAGTAAGTTTTGTTAAAATATTTCCAAATTCATTGATTTGATAGCTTTGAATCAATTTGTGATTTTACTTGTGATAGCTTGTTGATTACTTTTTTATGTTTCGATAATCTGATAAGCAATCCTAGTAGTTTGCCTCTCTTCTGATCTTTGTCTTCTATTCAGGCTGTTTGGGCTTTAGGAAACGTGGCTGGTGATTCCCCCAAATGCCGTGACCTTGTCCTTGGCAATGGTGCTTTGGCACCACTATTGAATCAGCTTAATGAGAATGCTAAATTGTCAATGCTCAGAAATGCTACATGGACCTTGTCTAATTTCTGCAGGGGAAAGCCACAACCTCCCTTTGAACAGGTTTGTTCCATGGCCTTGGCATGGCTCCTTGTCTATCCTAAGATAGTGTATTAGATTTTTAAGATGTGTAAAGGTTTTCATGGCCTAATACTTATGTTCCTTTGCTTAAACCTGTGCTAAATAGTCGGAATATATTTGTTTCTTGTATTGTTCATTATTGATTGTTGAATAGTAGCTGCTTCTGTAACCTTTTTTAGTCAATGAAAATAGAGTAATCCATCAAAATACATCTTTCACAGAGTACATATAATTCAGCTTTTGGATACAATCAATCAAGTGACTGTCATTACAATATGAGCTCAATTTTTGCAGACTAGACCTGCTCTTCCTATACTTCAGAAACTCATACATTCAACTGATGAAGAAGTTCTGACTGATGCATGTTGGGCGCTGTCATATCTTTCTGATGGCCCAAACGACAAAATTCAAGCAGTTATCGATTCTGGAGTATGCCCTCGATTGGTTGAGTTATTAATGTGAGCATCTTCTATTCTTTGTATGGTTTCTGTTGGAAGTTCCATTCTGCTACACATGTAATCATATATCAGTAGCTATACTGAAATACTTGAATGTTATTAATTTCAGGCACCCTTCTCCCTCAGTTCTTGTTCCTGCTCTTCGGACAGTAGGAAACATTGTAACTGGAGATGATATGCAAACCCAGGTATCAATTAAAATAATATGAAGTAATCTCAATCCATCTTCCCTTCAGTCATGTAATTCAGCATAGTCATATCAGCTAGGATCCTTATTTACTCTTACTCCTTAACCTTTGTTATATTTGCCTCTAAGTGATGTGTGTGAATATTGAACTGTCCTTTCAAATTTTTCATCCAATCCAGTTGAAAGTTTTTCTTATGTGATATTGGAGCTGGGGTTGATATGAGAAATCCGTGAAATTATGGGGGGTTGGAGGCAAAGAGGACCCAACTGGTAGTTGACATGTCTATAGGTTGCTTATGTCACTACAATTTAGGTTGGCTGATGTCATGCATTGGTTGAAAGGTTATGTAGATTGTGAAATCCCAGCCTTCTAAATGATGGAAGTAGTTGCTTCTTTTATGCTTTTATAATAAAATATTTGATAACATTTGAATTTTGGGCTTAAACCCTTCCTCCTTGTTTTTATGGTGGGTTCACTTTGTTTTCTAAGTTTTTTTTTTTCTTATTTTTTTTTTTGGTAAATTGTTTTCTAAGTTTTCAATGCTAGTTAATTCTCCTAAACCGATGAAGTTGTTCCTGGGTATCCTCCAACATGAAAAGGTTACATTAAGGGGATTGATCTTGATTGATCCACTTGCGACTTCCTTTCTTCTGTGTATGACATTGTTTAGATTCTTCATCAATATTTCTCTATGATCTTGAAAACAGATATTGTTGTTGCTATTTGAAATGGTTTCCTTGGCTGTTTTCTGGTTTTTCTATGTCAAATACTATATTAACTTGGGGGTTTAACATGACTGATAAATGATTGTTATATTGGGCCAGTGCATCATCAATCATGAAGCCCTACCCCGTCTTTTGAACCTGTTGACGGGTAACTATAAGAAGAGTATTAAAAAGGAAGCTTGTTGGACCCTTTCAAACATTACAGCAGGCAACAAGGATCAAATACAAGTATTTTTCTGCATTTTTCCTTTCTTTTATATTGGTTAGGGTTTTTGAAGTGTAAACTCTTGTGTCCTGATGTATATTCCTTTCTTGGCAGGCTGTTATTGAATCTGGTCTCATTGGTCCCCTTGTTCATTTGCTTCAAAATGCAGAATTTGAAATTAAGAAAGAGGCTGCGTGGTCCATCTCAAATGCCACTTCAGGTGGCAGTCATGACCAATTAAAGTATGATATTTGAGATTAAAAAAATATCCTTAAAAGTTTTAATAATTTAATTTATTTCGATTCACATTTAAGTAATGAGTGTTGTTTACAGGTTTCTTGTGAGTCAAGGGTGTATCAAGCCTCTATGTGACCTCCTCCTTTGTCCTGACCCAAGAATTGTTTCAGTATGTTTGGAAGGCCTTGAAAACATTTTGAAGGTTGGCGAAGCTGAGAAGAATTTGGGACAAACAGGTGATGTTAATCTCTACGCTCAGATGATTGATGATGCAGAAGGTTTGGAGAAAATTGAAAACCTGCAGAGTCACGATAATAATGACATCTATGAGAAGGCTGTGAAGATTCTGGAGACATTCTGGTTGGAGGAAGAGGAAGAGACAATGCCTCCTGGTGATTCCTCTCCGTCAGGTTTCCAGTTTGGTGGAGAGAATGTCTCTGTACCATCGGGTGGATTTAGCTTCAAATGAAGGTTCGGCTGTGCAGCCTTGTGTGCATTTTGCTCGCTTTTGTCATCATTTCCTCCTTTATCTAAACAATTCAATTATAATGAAAACTAATTTTTCTTCTTGTGCTTCTTGATAAACTTATTGTGTGATTTTGTCTATTTGTTCAGGAATGGATTCTTGCCATACTCAAAATCTCCCATATCTAAGGTGTTGCTGGATTTTCAAAAATTACTAGTAGGCACACAGAAAGATTTTGTTATTTTGGTTGTTCTAAGGCATATATGTCTAGAGATCGACTTTCTAGCTTAAACCCTCGGTTTGAGCCCTTGAAAGTAATTCTTTGGTAAGATTTTTTAGTCTGGTTTTGTATTCTTTCTATTGGTATCTTGAAACATTTTATGTTTGAAATGATTTGTAATATTTATGACTTTTTTTTTTTTGGGTCTATATACTTAGTTTTTATTACCGAGTAAGTTTGATTCCATTTTGAATTACTTGGGTTCCAAAGTAGTAGTTGTTTTATCAGGAGATTAAACTAAAAAATACTGTTAAATTAAAATATTTATACACGAATAGTTGGTGGCAGAAATGTCAAATGGTAATTCTTCCTTACCTTCCCTTCAGCTTATCTCAAGAATGAAGTTATATTAGGAATGTCTTTTTGTTTTTTTTTTTCCCCTTAAACGAACCTTTTATTATTATTATTATTATAAATTATATATATCCAAAAAGGAAAAATATATAACGTATTGGTGTCGGAGGTGGAAAGCATAATGCGCTCCTGCAGACCAGTGCCATTTCTTCAGCCATTTTCTGGGAGCATATTTAGTGCCCTTTTTACTACTGGGAAACAGAAACAAAAATATGCAGGGCTGAATGGATTTGGTGATTAATCTTTCATTTCTTATTCAAATCAGCCTCTTTTTTTTTTCCCCTTTTAATTCTCAAAAATTATATATATGTAGACATAAATAGTCCTAAACCCTGCAAATCCCAAAAAAGACCCATCACAAAGCAAATTGTTTCAAGCAAAAAAAAAAAAAAAAAGTAGATATACTGCACAGTGCACTTCTTTTTGGTTCTTTTATGACTTAAAACCATTGGAAGAATTATTAGGAAAATAGGGCACTCGTGCACGCAAGCCGCCACGTGGATATCAGTCCCCGCGTCATCAAATAATCATAAATTGAAGCCCATTTTCGTCATTTCACCTCTTCCCTTTTTAGGGTTTATTTATCCTTGTGTGTGTACGGTTGCTCCGGTTCGATCAACCCCTATATTAAGCATGTCGGTTATGGTTTCCCACCACCCACCATCTTTCTTTGCTGTTCACTCTGGCATTTGTCTGTCGGTTCTTCGTCTGTATTTCTACTTCCCTTCTTCTCCAATACTCCCGTTTGCTTTCCATTGAAAATGATTCCTTGTATTTCATCCAAAATTGTTGTAAGATCATCATTTTGTTCGCCATAATTTATATAGCTCTACTTTTTCTTTGCTATTTTTTTTTGGAGATCATGGATCAAATTGGAAAGGTAGGTTCCAAGTTCATGATCGCAGATATTGTTTCTTCTTTTCTTTTTATGTCGTTGTTGTTGAGAGTAATTAATCATTAATGATGAGTAGTTGTTTTAATGTGTATTTAATTTAGGGAGAGGAGGAAATTGTTAGTGATCATCATCACAAGTCTTGCGTTGATTGTAAGACCACAAAAACACCGCTATGGAGAAGCGGACCTTCTGGGCCAAAGGTAATTTCACTCGATTTTTTTGTGGGTAAATATTATTTGGAACGATTTCCTTCATGTCATTGTTAATTTGTTAATTGTTATCTGTTGGTTTTGATCTCCGTCGTCGTCTCTGTTGTTGCAGTCGCTCTGTAATGCCTGTGGGATAAGATACCGAAAGAAAAGATCTGTGACGACGACACGGGATTCGAAGAAATACCCACCGGAGACAAAGGAGTCGGCGGCGGAGGAGAGTGGAAATGGAATTGGAAAAGAAACTCTCTACAAAAAGAGAAAGGTTAGTGAAGAATTGAGGAGCAGAGTAATGGCTTTAGGAGAGGAGGTGGTGGAGTTGCAGAGGCAGCAACAGCCAAGATCTCCGGTGAGGAGGCGGAGGAGGAAGAGCAACGACCATTATTGGAGGAAAATGGGGGAAGTGGAACAAGCGGCTGTGCTGTTGATGGCGCTGTCTTGTGGCTCTGTTTTTTAGCTCAAAGTATAGAAGAAGTCACTTGTACCTTTGGTTTTCCCTGCAGTACCTTTTCCTTTAGGGCTTGATTTTGTTCATGATTAGGGCTTTTTTTTTTGGAGGGGTCACTCCACTACAGTCCACTCCTTGTTCTTGTTTTGAAAGACAAGGTCGGAAAATTCTTGCTTCTTTTACCAATTGTAGTTTGATATAATGATATAATTTATATATTATATAGAGAGAGAAACGAAGATATAGAGAGATGTACATGGTTTATGATATTGGAATGAACAAGAAATTTTTTAGATAATTTGTCTATTAGTTTCTCAGGTGAAATGTGTTGTGTTTTGTTGGATTGTTGTTGATGATAGGTAATAATAATAATCAGGTACTAAGAGTTAAAGATTTGTCATCGTTTAAATTTAAGTAATCGGAAATGTATTGGACTCTGCATAATATCTTTTAAACAAAAAATATGTTTCTGGGCCTCCACATCCCTTTCTTTTTACACAAGAGATATCAACTTAGTATTGGGCTCAGTTTTTATTTGCTCATCTTAAACCACACTTTATTAGGATCCGGTATTCGAATCCACACGAGTCGACTAATCCGGATTCGGAGCGCGTCTAAAGATTACGACTTTAAATTCCTCCCAATTGTAGTTGTGGGGGATTGAACCGTGGTTCCCCTACCAAGCTCGGCTCCTATGCGTCACCGAGTCAACCAACAATTGATATCTTAACCCACACTTTTATACCAACACTAATTGATTCAAGTGTAAGAAGTCTGGTTCTTATGTGCAAGATCTCGAGTTTGAACTTTGTTTGTACAGAAATAGGTATAGGGAAAGCTTCCTCTTAACTATCACACTAGTGAGTTTAGATTTTGAAAAATAAATAATCAAGTCGTTCTAAACGTTATGTAAGACTTAAGATAAGTTTTTTTTATATTCGTTCTCACATAAGAGTCAAAGTGAGACTTTTTTTTGCACTCGCTCTTTATGTAAGAGCTCTCTACATTTTGTTGTCGTGAACATCATGTAATATAACAACTAAGGTGAGATCTTCTTTATACTCGCTATCATGTAAGAATCACGGTCGAAAAGAATTTTTTTCAAATAAAAATTAGATTTTGTGAATATAAATTCGGGCCAAATTTTTCTCTCATTTCATGACATTGACATATAACAAAAATGACAATAATAATAATAGATTGGAGACTAGAAAGAAGAAAGTATAATGTAATGTCAGTATCATGGATATTGATGTGGAAAAAATATGTTATGTTCCTTCTTTTGGAAGGAATTAGCCCCAAAAAAGAGTGGGATTAAAAAACTTAGGCCTATAAATAATAAATAATGGGTCCAATATAATCCAGAATTACCATTTTGGAATTTGAACCAATTGATAAATATCATACCTTTTTTTTTTTATAGAAATCTTAACATCATAAGTGAAACCGCTACCTATTGAGCTACACACCTTCTTGACATAAATAAATATCATACTTGAACCTTATTTTAATTCTAGCCAAAAAAAAAAAAACTTATTTTAATTATTTGACACCTTTATTCAAATCAAAATTTCGACAAAATTATCTATTTTTTTGGTGACTCGATATCTTTATTGATTAATTTGAGATGGATATATAGGAAGAGACTTTCAAAATTATATTATGTAACTAAAATTGAGGCATAAAACTATTTCTAGCATGTGACAAACTCAAGACTCTCACAAATAAAGTGAAACACCTAAATAAAACAAAGTAAACGAATTAGACTATCATTTTTTCATTACAAAATAATCTCATTGATATGCCAATCCCATTTTTTAGCAGCCATAACCACTTCATTAATTAAAACAGTTTTTTTAATTTTTTAAAAGAAAAGGTGGAGATTAAGTAATAAATGTCAATAAAATGAAGGACATAATATTGCAAAGTAACAGGTTTTTTTTAGGTGGTATCCCAAGTCCTTCCGGCCCAAATTAATCCACCCAGAAAGACCCAACAGTGTGGGTATACTCGCACTTGGGGGTATATCTCGAACTGTAGAACCCGAGTGAAGTTTAAACCCTTAACCTCTTGACAAACCAAGAGGTAAGGGAGAAACTCCTAAACTAATGACTAAGAGAGATTCAAACAGATTCTTAGACCATTAGGCCAGTAGATGAACTTTATTGCAGAGTAACAGTTAATTTTATATATATATATATATATATAATAAAGACCTGACGTCAAACTCCACACATGACATTTTAGTATTTGCTATTTCTTTTTTCTACAAATATATATTTTTTTCTCTGAGTGGGTAAAAGTAGTTAAAGAATAGTTGGCGATTGCGGGGTGCCGTTTTCGATATATATATTTTTTAATTTTTAACTCACACTATTTTAATTAATCAAAATTCATCACTTTTAACTATCCTATAATACTATAAATTAAAAAAAAAAAACTTTATTTAAGAGATTAAAATAATAATTTAATTTATGATTTTTTTTAATAAAACATAAAATAATAAATATTAATTATAAAAACCTATAAAAAATATTAATTATAAAATATTATATAAAAAGTAGGAAGAGAAAGTAAAGCATACTCGTTACATTAATTTCATAAAATAAAGTAAAATAAAAACTTTAAAATCTCTCAATTATCACTTTAATATTATTTTAAGCTTTTAATTGGTAAAAATTTATGCTTATAAAAAACAAAAGGAAAAAAAAAGGTAAAAATTTAACAAAACAAAATAAAAGGTATTCAAATTCAACTTTGTAATTAATAATACTATTACACGTTCAATGGCCCTCAATTACACATGAAACCAATATATATATATATATATATATATATATATATATATATATATATTTTTGTGACATGGAATCCGCATTTAGAAAAATTCTTACTGTTCGATTTTAAACTCTTTATTTAATGATGTAATTTAAAAATGTAAACTCAATAAATCAAAACAACCAATATGTATTATTGAAAACTATATATATATATATGTGTGTGTATAGATGAAGCAACGGCTAGTATCCTTGATAGTGGTGGCTGCTGTTGACTTCCAATATCACATTGTGAGAAGAGCAAAACATGGTCATCTTCATCCCTTCCTTCAATTTTTGTACTGAGTGGACTTTAGAATTAACTAACAAACTCCCAAGAACTTATTTACAATTTTTCAAATTTCATAAACCACACCAAGAAAAACCTTTTTCTTTTTTGTCCCTTTTCTCTTCTTCTCCTTCTTAATCCAAGAACATTCATTCATAGATTGACATTCAAGAAACAAAAAAATGGTTCCAGTTTTTAACAAGATTGCCAATTTGATAAAACTATCAATGGTGATCATCTTTTTCTTTCCTTCATTACATTCTTCTCCTCCTTCATCATGGGGACAATTTTGTTACAGAAAATCACTGCTGATATTCAAGAATGGTGAAAAATGTGCTTCTCTTAGAACAAGAATCAGAGATCCCAGAAATCCTACCACTGGTTTTTGTAATGTTTCTGGGGTTGTTCATATAGCTATGACTCTTGATCATCATTTTTTCCGGGGTACTATTGCTGCCATTCACTCTGTTCTTCATCACTCCAGCTGCCCAGAAAATGTGTTCTTCCATTTGATTTTCACTGACTCCGGTAACAATCTCCAACTCCAACTGATTATCAGGGATGTTTTTCCGTCCTTGAAGTTTAAGGCGTATTATTTCAATTCTGAAATTGTTAGAGAAAAGATTTCTTCTAGTGTCAGACAAGCATTGGAACAGCCATTGAATTATGCAAGAAATTACTTGGCTGATCTTCTTGAGCCCTGTATTGAAAGGGTTATATATCTTGATTCTGATGTGATTTTGGTAGATGATATATCCAAGCTATGGAGCACAAATCTTTCTTCAAGAACCCTGGGATCCCCTGAATATTGCCATGTAAATTTCACCAAATATTTCACTCCCAAGTTCTGGTCTGATTCTGAAAAGAAATTTCCCAGTGTTTTCAATGGCAGAAAACCCTGTTACTTCAACACAGGTGACCCTTTTTAGTTTCCATGTAAAAAATCTTGGTTTGGTTTGGTTTAAGCCTCTGTTCATATTATTATATATAATTATATATATACATAC
The DNA here is from genome assembly GCA_025388415.1 of Cynanchum wilfordii. Lineage (NCBI taxonomy): Eukaryota > Viridiplantae > Streptophyta > Magnoliopsida > Gentianales > Apocynaceae > Cynanchum > Cynanchum wilfordii. The sequence continues at coordinate 472,831 of JAHSUH010002256.1, read as the reverse complement.
ATGTGTGTTTCAGGTGTGATGGTGATTGACTTGGTTAAATGGAGGAAATTTGGATACACCAGGAGGATTGAAAGATGGATGGAGATACAGAGGGAAGAAAGGATATATGAACTTGGATCTTTGCCACCATTTTTACTGGTTTTTGCAGGAGAAATTGCAGGAATTGACCATAGGTGGAATCAGCATGGGCTTGGTGGTGATAATTTGACTGGAAATTGCAGGGAAATTCATGCTGGTGCTGTCAGTTTATTGCATTGGAGTGGAAAAGGCAAGCCTTGGCTCAGACTTGACTCAAACACGCCATGCCCTCTTGACATTATTTGGTCTCACTATGACTTGTGCCCAACACTTAATAGACAGAGGGAATAAAAACAATTCAAGACTCTGTTTTTCTTTTTCTTTTTTTTGTTATCGATTTCTATACAACAGATGAATATATATATGTAATCATTTATAATGTTTCTCCATTTCATTCATAGTATACCACTGAAAAGCAATATAAGATCCTCTCTAAAATAAATCCAACTTAAAACTTTAAATTTTCAGTCACAGCAATCAGACTACTATCATGTTCTCGAACTCACATTTAACAAATCATTAAAATTACCGTATTGTACAACACAGGCATGTAGCAAATCCAAGAAAAAAGAAAAATCCAAATGTTAGCAGTGAAAAAGGGTAGAGAAATCAGTAGAACAGCTTCAGAGAAACTTGGGGGAAATTTAATCAGATTCAGAGGATTCTTCTTCACAAGAAGGATTCAATGTGATGACCATTTTTGACAGTGTCTCTCCCATATCTTCTATTTCATCTTTTCCAAAACCCCAGTCTCTTACCAGTCCACCTCCAAGAGCTCCTTGCTGAATACCAAATCGACGAAGATTATGCAATCTCTTCTCCAAGAATGGTAAAATTGCAGTGCTGGAACGTAGTCTTGCTGCCATGGGAATGGAATGGATGTCGAGGGAGCCCCTCGAGGGGATACCTGAATACGGGGTTTCCAGCAGCTCACCACGTTGTCCAACGAAGTTCCCAAAGATTGAAGGGAAGGGTAAGGGTATAGGAAGAGGACAACGGGACACAGATAAATGCGAGAATCTAGGCCTTCGGACAGCATTTGCATAAGCAGTTTCGACTGCGCTATTCACATCAGAAATCTTGGCCTCTTGGCACCCTGGAAGAGGAATGTAAATGGAACAATGAGTAGAGGAAACAATCTCTAGATAAAAAGAAGAAAAAGCATGATAAAGAACATCAACTAATCATGGGGAAAACAAAGTACCAGGTCCAAGGATTCCATGAATTGACATTGTCTCCAATGCTTGCAAGTCTTCAACATCCTCTCTTGTGTCTGGTGTCAGTGACTGCAAATTTTCAAGCAAGGATTGCTTGAATTGGTCTCCTGAATATCGAAATTCAGTATTACGAGATGTGGAAAAAAAAAATTCCAAAGGGAAGTATGTATTTGAAAGACAGCACAGTCTACCAGTCAAAGAAGGGGCAGGCATAGCAATATCCATAGTTGAAATCATGTTCTGTCTTGCTTGGCCAGCTAACATTTGTATAATTTCGTTCATATCTGCTGCACCGGAAGCATTACTCAAATTTGCGGTAGGGCTAAGCCGTTCCATTCTTAAAGGAAGGCTGATGGAATGGATAGCAGAGGCGTAAACTGCACTGGAATGGAATGACTTTTCATCCTTTGTGCTCAGAAACCTTGAAGCTTTACCTTTCATCAAGACAAGAGAATGGAAGTTGAGATAAAGTGTATGTAAGAAACGCCAAATAAAGCTTAGGAAATAGTTTAACGAAAATAAAAGAATCCGGGATCAAAAGAAAAAAGCATTAAAAGACATTTAAACATAGCAGTTCTTACTTTTAGTCAAGGAAGGTAATCCAATAGGCACCATCAATTTACAGTAAACTGATAATCTGGCGAAAGAAATTGCATCGTGAAGACTATTAGAGATTGTTGGCTTCTGGCTTCTGGTGCTGACGGGCAAGCCAGGACCTCGAACACAATATAGTAATACCGGGATGTTTGTGTAATCATCTGCAATGGTCTCTAAAAATTCTGCAGCCACACCAGAAAAACCTCCGGTGTCATCCACGATAAATTGTATGCCCTATTCAACAAATATAAAAGTGAGAAGCTTGTAGGGAGAATTATCATGATCATGGCTATAATCTTTGCACCAAATACTGCACAAAAATTCCAGCAATATTTTCAATTTGACAACAATTGGTTATACCTGAATATGGTCACACTCTTCCATAAAAAAGCGTAGCCTCTCAGTAATTTCCTCTCCATGTGAACCCCTTGCAAATGCATCCCTTCCAACTCCATAGTTGTTAAAATTTTGAATATCCGTCCACAATCCATTTAATTCATACAAACTTTGAGGATGATAATGAACTTTCGAAAAATCTGTCCAATACTGAACACCATCCTCCAGACACTCAATAAGATCTTTGTTTTGGATTTCACTTTGTGTTCCGCTGCTCCCATTGTCAACACCATTATCTCTATTTGCATTTCCCCGTTCTTCCTCGTACAAACTTTGCAAGAATAGATTTCTTTTTAAAGGTTGAGATGTCTGAGCTGTGACTCCACCACTCCTGCTCAAATAAAATTCACCAGTATCTAATCTTCGTACACAAACTCAGATTCCACAGTCTTATAAGAAAAATAATAAACTTTAATTCGTAAAGAGTTAAACTCTCACCATGTGACAACATCTGTTGATTTAGAAGGGGCCTCACCATACAAAGTACCTTGTGAACTCACTGAACCAAGAGATCCTGTCATGTCATACACTTACTGTGAAATTTCTTGATAAATGATATATATATATATATATATATATATATATATATATATATATGATACTTATTTGAGAGAGCTGACATAGATGAAAGTTTAAAGAAACATGCATAATCGTGCTGCTCAAACGATCAGATAGGTCAATTTTAGAGAATGAACAAGCTAATATGTAAAACACTTTTTTCTGAGTGACACAAATCATATATACCTTGAAAATCAATTGAAACCAAGCAGCATGACATGACTTATAATACCTTGAAAGTCAACTGAGACCAAGCGAGGGGTATAAGTTAAAATTCCCTGCAGATGAATTTCAACATATAAACAAAGAAGAACAATAAATTTGAAATACTACTTTTGCAATGACAGAGAGAGAGAGAGAGAGAGAGAGAGAGAGGACTTTTAAGTACAAAATCACCTGTTGTGTTTCACCAGTCCTATAGAGGATATCCATATTAAGACCATGATTTTTAAATACTTGATCACTGTCTGGACTATCAGCCAAACCAAGTAATTCATCCTTCAAAAAATACAACAAAGAATAGGATAAGAAAGATTACCCAACAAATATTGCATATAACAAGAAAATGCAGCAAAAAAAATCAGAATGAGTTAATATCTATCTAACCTCCCATTTAATCTGAGTTTTATTTCTTAGCTACCCAAAAGGCAAATTAAATCATTTTTTTTTCCAAAAAAAAAAATATAAAAATCAAGACTTTAGAAGAAATTATTAGTCTGGTGTATACACTCAACTCAATAACTAAGTTACCCATTTCAGAAAAAGAAAAACAAAAAGATGTTATCCATTAAACTATAAAGGTCAAAAGCTTTTCGTAAGCAAGAATAAAGATCAAGAATTTGAAGTACCTGGAAATTCCAAAAGTGAGAACCAACGAAGTTTGCATAGTTCCCAACCTGAATAGTTACAATTTCTTTCATATTTACTGTCGGCAGTGGTAATAATATTCAACAGAAATCAGCAAACAAAAATAAGAAAGAGCTTTTGTATTGGTTTTCTTCTTCTCGAGCTACTTACGATGAGGGTTTGTCATCTATGCGGGTCGGGCGGGTTAATTAATTACACCTTCGGATTCTTGATTATTATCATTATTATTATTATTATTATTTTTTCTTTTCCAATTCAAACTAACATATTATTTCCGTGTGAGGAAAAATTATTTTTTAAATTAAAAAAATGGAGGTTAAAGTTTAAAAAAATTTGGTTTAAAAAAAAAAATTTTAATTTAATTTTTTTTTGTATTATTAAACTCTTGACCAATTGTTAATAAGAAAAATTTTAATGACATTTAAAGTAAGTTAAAACAGATAATATTATTATATTAGAGTCTGTCAATAAATGTTTTTTTTTTTTTTTTTTTTTATGCTATAAATGTTAATAAATGTTATATGCTATAAATTGACAGGAAAAAAAAAAGAAACTAATGCTGTTCTTTAATAAAAGTGAAAAAACAAAAAGGAAATATAGTTAAAAAGTGTCAACAAAAATTTCTTCATTTCTCATCATCCAAAACAACAGTAGATTAGATACAGAGCAGGATTACTATCCACATCCCAACAAAAAGGGCAATAAGGGATCAGATGATAATTACTACTACAAAACTCTTGGATCCAGGGAAAAAGAATTATATGTCCGAATAATACGAAAATGATCTATACAAAGGTCAAAGGTCCCCCGGAGCAGTCTTTATAGAACCTTCTCAAAATTACAATCCTCTCCCAAAGAAAGAAAATGAAAAAGGTGTGTGTGGTACAAGATCATCTAGCAAACACCAAGGTTGCAATTTTCCATAGTGTGGTTGCATATTCTTCGTTGTGTAACAGTAAAAATGGGAGGCCAGCAACTAGAGAAGAGGAAGAAATGATTTCGGATTTTGTATCATTCATCAGAAAAGAATCTCCTTCAAGATCAGAAGGACTAGCATTACAAAACACATGATAACGAGTACTGAGGCACACATCACCATCCCCCCTTGTTTTTGTGTTCTCTCTGCCTGCAAACCCAAACAAACATACATACATTATATGAGAAATACATGTGAACGAGCATAAGCTGTATTCAATAAGTGAAAAAGCTTAAAGAGAGTGAGACCTTCTCCAACTGTTTTAGGCCCTCCTCAACTGATGCAGAAACATTTTGGATGTTATAATCTATCCTATCAACAATGGTACCCTGCATTGGGATTAGGATTCAGTCAACCACCAGAGGTTAAAAGAAACTATCATCTACTGCATGAGAAGTAGAAATGCATATTCTTACCTGGTCAATTACCAGGACAGAGAGATCTTTCATAATTTGGGCTAGTTCATTAACTGATTCCACAACCTACCAGAACAAGAAACAATATTAGACTAACAAAACATACGAGGTAGTGTATGTATGACAGCTAAACGTGAGATCTAATCCAAAATTTATCACTTACCTGTTGAATTTCTCTTTCCCTCTCTGCTGTGAAAGCCTCACTTTTCTTTAATTTGGACATTTGATGTTCACTAAATCCCTAAAACATTATAGCATGAGTAAATAAATTTTGTCCAAAAGCAAACACAAAAGTAATATCACGCTAAAAGGTACCCTAAAGTATGCAGATCATTAGTTGCATCTATAACCAAAATAAGGGAGCATCTCTTTGCCCATGATCTTATTTTCATGGATGATGAAAAATCATTAACTAGTTGCTTTTAGATTCAATGAACAACGGCTGTCAATAATAGACACTCTAATAATTAGGGTAATACAAGTCAGAGCAGCTAGCAAGACAAGTCCTCTAAAACTCAGCGCACCAAATAATGATTTGGTAGTAATATGAAAAGTAGAATCAGCGTACCAGATCTTCAAATTCATCCATTTCCTGCTTTGAATGGCTTCCGTTTAAGTTCATTTCCAAGTCAACCCCATCCGTTCCCTACATTAAGGGCACTGAACCATCAATTTAAGAAACCAAGATTACCTGTGGATGGACTTAAACAAAAATAAGTCCAGATCAGGTAGAAATAGAATTTCATAGCACTAATTCAGCATGTGAACTTTGGAAATTTCAATTCCAATGTCCAATACCCTATTAAACAGTAAAAACATGGAGAGCCACTTTGTCTTCCATAAGGGTGCAAACAAGACAAGTACTCCAGACCTATTATCCTTGGATACCCTCCACTAGGTATTTCAAATATTCAGTTCAGCTGAAGCAGTTGATCAGTGCTTTAGTTTCAAATATTCACTTCAATTTATGGTTGCCTTTATAACTTTTTAATATACTAAAAGATTTCAACACAAACCTCTTTTTGCTGTTGTATTCTCTTCAAGTATGTTGACTGTTTCTTGCGTAGCTCCACTGACAGGCTTTGAAGGTCAGTTGCAAGAGATCGCTGTCACCAAAGAAGAAAAAGACATACACATGTGCAAAGTGGCATTCTTAGAATTCATTTTAATAAATATATAAATAAAACTATTTTGTAGCTTTAAAACCACCAAACTCTTCCAAATTCCAAACTTTCAGTGGCAATGATTAAGGGCTAATTCCAAAAGGCCAGCGTAATTCCATTGTACCTCGTTACTTTACTTCAGAAGAAACAAGAATACAAGAGATTTCACACATACTAGAAATATCACATGGAAAATTTACAACCAGAAATTCAATCAATAAGTGATCGAAGAGAGGGCAGCTGACCAATGTTCTAAAGGATTAAACTATAATACTATGTCATGCAATCCAATTCATCTAGCTCTAATGATATCAATAGATACCTGCACATTTTTTCGAATATTAGAGTCCTCAGAGGGTCCCCCTGCAGAGAGTCTTTGTAACTTCTTTTCAGATTTTCTCAACATATCAGTTATTTCTTGGGTAAGAAATTCAATCCGGTGTTGATCTTCTCTACCATCTCCAAAAGAAGGCATTAAAGCTTTGGCATGAGCCTTCGCTAGCTCTGCCATCTTTGACCGAGCACGTAATACATTATCTGAAATTTCTTCAGAAACATCAACCCAACCTGGTGGCAGGCCTACTGTTACGGCACCTCTACTGTAATAGGGAAAAATATGTGAATATGGCGAGCATAACTTTTATAGCTACCAAGGGAGAATGTTGAAGGGAAGTAAAAGTTTGGCATGAATTATGCAGCCCATAAGCATAGACAGCATACCAAAGGAAACCAAAAAAGAAGTACAAGTTATTGATCAAGCATGAAAAAGAAAAATAAATATAAATATAAAGCAATTTCTAATTCCTCCAGAATGGTTTGACACATCTGATGAACTCATGTATCCAAAGTAATCACCTCTTTAAAAGATAAAAGAGAGGAAAAAAAAAAAAAAAAAAACTCAAATTCCAAACAAAGAATGTCCGCAGCTCTTGATCCCTTATCCTCAATGATCCCTGCCCCAGAGAGAGACAGAAGAGAATCCATCTTAGCAATTCTAGGAGAGACTAAAGTCCAATTGCAAATTGCATAAGGTAGGAAGCAAAACCAATTGAATGATGATTTACCAAAAAATATATATCAAGTGATTGATTGAATATCCAGATGACCAATGAGAAAATGAAGGAATCAGGCCAAATTTTTACCCCCACAAAAATTTTCATCCTCATTTCTATAGAATTCCCCTTTGATTATATGCATATTTCATATCACTTGGTTAAATCATTTCCCACTTGGCACCGAGTCAGCTAAGAACTTTAATTCTAAAATATTCTCCCAAAATCTAAATAGTTTCGTCAAGAAATCGAATCATCCACTAAGCAAATTAGCATGTACAACATAATTCTTTTACTTGCATTCCGGGAAATTATTCTCAAAAGCTGAGAATGCAACTAGTTCACATGCTCCTAAGAAAAGTAATACGATATATTCAAATGAAATAAAACTTTTCAGAAAATTAGACGAATTAAAAGCTTGATTTTACTCCAACTGTAAAATTATCAAAAGTAAGGAATTACAACATCTACTACCTCGAGGTTCCAGGATCTTCTGTGCTAAGGGGAGCATACTTCCGGTTCTGATTAAGAAACGACGTTGTGGCTAACTCGATCACCGGACCGCTGCCGGAGCTCGATGAAGGTGAAGGAGAAGAGCCCGCAGACGGAACTCTAACGCTCTTCAATGCATCCCTATACTTTCTAAACAAAATGGTTCTATTTCTCGTCGCCATTAAAATCTAAAAAACCTAGGAAAATAAAAAACCACCCAATTTCCAGTAAGTTATTCAAGAATTAAAGGAATAGGAATAATTGATTCTTCAAATTAGATCTGGAAATCGTGGGATCAAATTGGCAGGAATTCGAATCATTATTTCAGGGGTCTGTTTCGGACCCCGTTCGAAGCATCTGAGATCGGGCGGCAAGAGAGATCAGTGAGTCGCCTGGTTCCGGTGGAGTGGGAATCAAAGTTGGGAAGCGCAGATGAACTGAGTTAAGTTGATTCAGAAAACGAGTTATGGTTTAGCAAAACTTTATTGTTAAGGTAGACGAAGAAGAGTAGAAACAGAAGTGGGGTCCGCGCGCTCTCTTTTTTTTTTTTTTTTTTGATTTTTGGGTTTAAGTAGAAAAAATGGAGAGAAAAAAAATACCAAAAAATTATGAAGTAAATAAATGAATATATATTATATATATTGAAAGGAAAATATTGTCTAAAGACATAATAAATATGATTAAGAGAGAACGTATACATTTAATGATACTCTTGTACATTTTTTTAACTCACCTTATTAATTAACGTAGCACTTCGACTTCGCCCCATAAATGAGGTGATCAAGTTTTTCGATCGAAGTCTCTAGTGAAGGTCAACTAGGAGAAAATAATAACTTATATCACTTGTATATGAAATGCGCTCAAATAATACTGATGGTTAAAATCATTATATGCTTGAATAGATATAAGAGAAAAATGTTATGATTATCTACTTTTCTAACTGTCATCAACAAGGGCAAAAACCCTAACAAGTGTTCCTATAATAAAAGGCATGGAAGGGAAGGATGGAAGATTAATTTTGAACCGTAATATATTGTCGACATTCTCATTAAACTTCCTTCTATTATTTGTCTTCTCCCACCTTCTATAGTCTCTAATTTGATCATCGAAGAATCATTCCGAAGACTTCTTTTTAGATTGACTTTGTGCAGGTTCATTAATACTCTAAATATTTTAATGATCTACATTCATACGGATAGATTAATCATTCAAATGATACTAACGTGGCACATAAATGTTATTATCATTCTTAAATATTCCTTGTAATTTCAATATATATATTAAAAATTAAGATATTTTTGTTACTAGTATATCAGAATATCATCATTTTTGAATTATAAATAGTAATAACAAAATTATATTTTTAAACGCCATTAATTTTTATTTTTTTTTTAAAAAAAACATTGTCAACGAATTTTATATGCATTATCCACCCGAAAACTACAACACATATACAAATCCAACAAAAAAATAGTTCATGCAAAATATGTTATATTAACATTAGGTATCTTCCCTCATGTCTTGTTATTCTTTCCCAAGTACCAATATTAACAAATAGTAATAATAATTAATTTTGGCACAATAAAAAAAAAAAAGCACGTAAATGTAATTTGAGTTGAATTCATATTAATTGAAGTAACAATTTCAAATATAAAATTATTAGTTTAGTTGGTAAACACTATCACTTATAACCTGAAGGTCATGAGTTTGAGACACATTAAAAATTAAGATTTATCAAAAATAAAGAAAAGATTTGAAAATCATTCGCTCGCCTAATATATTTTTACTCAAAATTGACACGTTTTAAACGCATGAAACCGAAACGAGTGGGTCCTACTGGTGGGCACAAAGAGGTAAGGTCGGTTGAGCCAGCGCAATGTGCTACAATATAAATACTTCCTACCATCATCCCTCATGTTTTTTTTAAACAAGATTTTCAGATAATTAAATTTTATCAAAAAATATTTAAATACAAATTTTAACTGTTAAATCCATAATTAAAAGAAAATATAAGTTTTGGATTTTAAAAAATATTAAATTATAAGGTATTTTTTTTTATATTTTTTTTTAATTGAGTGATGAAGTTAATTATTTTTATTTTAAATAGATAATAATAATAATAAAAATAAGGACAGGAAAATTTATTAGTATAAAATGGGGTGTGTGGAAGACAACCATTTCCTTCCTTTCGGTGGATTTTTCATTTCACCTGCAAAAGCCTCAAGCTATCTCTCTCTCTATCTCCTGAAGACCCCCAATTTTTTTTTTTCCCCTTTTCTCTCTCAAATCATCACTTCTGAAAATTCACAAAGGACAGCCTTGTAATTCTTTTACTTGGTCCTTTTTTTCTTCATCTAAGTTGAGGATCAGAGGATCAGCTGAAGTGAATTCTTCCGGAACTGCAAGGATTTTTTTCTGTCCTTGATAATTTGTTTGTTTTTTTTTTTTTGTTGTTGTTTGGTACTGATTTTGCAGCAAATCAAGGAAAAGCTATGGACGCTGATTCTTGGAGTGCTCGTTCATCATCTGCCTCTAGGGCTTATAAATCTGTTCTTCAATCTCGATCTGGTAAGCCCTTTTGCCCAAATGAATATTTGTCCCTTTTCAATTTTTATTTATGGGTTTTTTTTTTTTTTTTGTGTGTGTGTGTGTGGGGGGGACGTAATTTGTAGAATTCTGATTTTAATTTGTTTATGTGTGGGTGGTTTTAGGAGGAACGAAATGGGATGGTTTTGATGCAGAAATGTTGATGGGGTTTGAGGAAATTGATGTGGCTGAGGATGATATCCGAGAGGAGTTTCCTTGTCCGTTTTGCTCGGAATATTTTGATATTGTTGGGCTCTGTTGCCATATAGATGATGAGCACCCCGTGGAGGCAAAAAACGGGGTATTATTTTTTCCTTGCCTTATTTATGAAAATTTAACTTGCTAACATCCGTTGACTAATTGTTTTTAGAAAATGCCTATCCATCCTAGTAAAACTAAACATTAAAGACCACCACTTTGTGCTTGTCAAATGATTTTTAAGTTCTAAAGAGAGAATATAGGAAATAGGTTTAAATTTTTTATGTGATTATAGTTGGACTGGCTTGTTTCAATGTATTTTCACGAAGGTTTGGTCTCACATAATGCCCTGTTCTTCCTACTTATCACTTTCAGAAAAAAATTGATTATAAATCATGAACAATAGGGATTGAGTTTCACATTTGATACGTTTTTCTAGAGACCATTAAAATTTCCAATATTGTGCTTTGTGTTTCAATGGCTCTGTGTCATTTAGCTAATCAATGACTCTCAAGTAACTCTTTATAGTTTGTAATTTCTGACTGATTGCTGTTAATTGTTCTAATGGCTTCCCAATTATTTGTTTAATTCTATTGCAGATTTGTCCAGTTTGTGCAATGAGGGTGGGGGTCGACATGGTTGCACACATTACCTTGCAACACGGGAATATCTTCAAGATATCCTTTTAATGCTCATTTTTGTGTTGACTTTCCTCACAATAATGTTAAGTTTCTTTCAGATGTTTGAGAACATCATTGATATTATTGATCTTCTGTCATAACATGAGCTTCTATTCATTTTTCATTTTTATTTTTATTTTTTTTTAATTTTAATAAATCTGCAACCTGAGCTGGAGTTCTTTTGTTAAAGTTTATTGACAGAATGATTTGATGCTTCCCTATTGCTTCTTTCCTTAATTTTTTAGTTTTTTCTACAAGCTGTTTCCTTAAAATCATCAGTAACATTTCTACATGGTGTTGGCATTCTTTTCTGAATTGTATTGATTAGTAAGATCTTTTATTTTCATTCTAAAGTTTGATTATGATGACTTCAATAATTACCTTGAGTTCCTTGACTAGAGATTACATGCAGCGCAAGAGGAAAACACGTAAAGCTAGCTCTCATTCTACACTATCTTTGTTGAGGAGGGAGCTTAGAGAAGGAAATCTCCAGTCTCTTTTTGGAGGGTCTTCATGTGTAGTTTCTTCGAGTAGTGCCGCTCCTGATCCTTTGATATCATCATTTATCTTGCCGATGGCAGATGAATTTGGCAGTCCCCAATCTCGTTCTTCTGCTGAAACAAATCCAGTCAAGAGGAGCACAACTGAAACTGCTTCTGAAAGGTACATCATTCTATCTTTGCAGTGTTTTAGTATGTGATGTTACTTCCAATGGCTATATTTGGTGCACTTGCATTGGCAGTCTTGATGATCCATGATTTTGGGAAATTGTTTCCTTGACTTATAAAACTAGTTGAGATGCTTAGTTTTCTTTCTTATTTGTGAAATATTGTGTTTAAGAATTCATTTAAATCAGAAATCCTGAGATTGTTTGACAGTTGGCTATTGTTTGTCCATTTTGCCTCCATCTCTCTTTCAATTCAGAGGAGGATTGTAGCCACCTGAGTTTTTCCTCCATTATTTGCTTTGCTGGTTCTTTAGATGTGGTTCCTCTGTAGTCAATAAAAATCAAGATTTCAACAACTTGGAAAGAAAACATGAAGGGATGGAGAGTTGGAGAGAGGACTTGTCACTTTTATTGGGGAGTGGAGTTTTGGAATGAATGGAGGATAAAGTGATTTGATATTGTGCTAAAGGGCTAGGGAATTAGCTCAGATTCTTCTGATTTTCCACCAATTGATCTGTACAATCAGGAATGATTAGCTAACCAAAATCTGGAGAACCTACTATTTTGTACTTTAAAAGGGTTGCCCTCTGGTGAAAGATTTGTGCCTTACTTATGAAAAGTCTACTTGGCTTCTGCATTTTTCCTCAGCATTCTTTACTTCTATTAAGCTCTGTGGCATTCATGAAACTCTGAAGTTCTATCTATCCAAATAGGGTGCAATTAAATCTGAACATCCGTCTTGGAGTGCAACATAAGGATTTTGGTGTCTGAATGCTTCAGATGAAAACGAAGTGATATTTTCCCATTCTCTTCATACTTGTAACTGATGTGTTTGTATGGATTATATTATTAATATTGTTATTGTTATTATTATTATTATTATTATTATTATTATTATTATTATTATTATCTTGTGGGGAGGGGTTAGTAATTCTTCCTGGGTTGTGTTCCAGATGGTCTTTATTTTTGCCTATATGCGATGCAGGATTATATATATGTTTGCCTGTATCTCAAATTACAATTCTAGAGCACTCCAGGAGTTATACTTGTTTGAGAGTTAGTTCTTCCTTGAGTACTATGGAGCTTTTAACTTCACCTTTTCTATATAAAAAAAAAAATTGAATAACTAAAATCAATAATTGATGTGATAAGCCCATTGTAACAAGTAGAAAACCGGAGTGAGTAGTTGTCTTGTTGGTTGATGCCAATTAAATAAGAAATAATTTCCTTGGAAGTTTAATTTTGGCATGGTGATTGTGGAACTTGTTGTAACATTGTGTTGGGTTGTTTTCTCTATTTTGCAGGAAGGTCCACCAACCTCCCTTGTCTATAAAAGATAAAGAGGAGAAGACAAAGAGATCCGAGTTTGTCCAAGGATTACTGTTGTCCACGATTCTTGATGATAACTTATGATTTCCAGCGTGACTTCGGTAAACCATGGGTAAAAACTTGCAGGAAAGACCCACCCGAGAACTTGTGTGTCTTTATTATATATATGCCAGTGTACTAAAACAATGAGGAGTGAAATAAGTAGTAGAAATAAATGTAATTTTATGTTGCTTTTAGATTGTAGTTTGCTAGAGGCAGGGGAAAAAAAAGGGAAAGAAGAAGGATCTACTTATGTATGATGATGTATCACATTTTCAAAAGAGTTAAGTTCATGCTTTGAGATAAGAAGATGAATAAACTAAATTATCAATGCATTTTTCAGATTCTTAATTACTTGTAAAACCTGTATTTTGTTGGTGTGGAAAATTGATGTTTGAGGTAAGGGTGAGAAACCACACAAAAAAAAAAAATGTTAAAAGAGCTGTCATCTTGTGTTTAGTTATGAATGGCATTATTGTTGCTTAGGCACTTAATTCTTACCTATTGGGTGTTTTGTGCTGAGCTTAATTTGGAATAACAGTGAATGAAGAAATATAATATAATAGAGTATTAACTAACGTTTAATACTGTTAAGATGTTCTTGTTACTTCAAACAAGAAATACATAATAATTAAGAAGTATAAAACACTTAACAGAAAGGAATCAAATAAAAAAGAATAACTGTAATAATTTTGTACATTAGGAAAATAATCAATATTAATAATAGTAGTATTGTCATACTTCTGCCTCTTCCTTGGCTTTCCCTCAATTTGATAATTCAAGAACTGTTTTTGTGTATCTTCAATCTCAATTTTCTTGATATCCTCCAGAAATGGGTTATTTAATAACATTGCTACCCTTCATCTATTTTTAGGGTTTCTCTCAAAACACTTTCTTAAAAAGTCTTTACAATCTTTGGATAATTTCATAGTAATCTTCTTAATATTTCTAATATTTTTGAGGTTGTAATTGTAATAAAGAAAGAAAAAATGAAATCAACAAAGGGGAGAATTTGATAGATATTTCTATTTTTTATTTTTTTATTCTTGAAAAGATATATGCATATTGTAATGGATAGAAATAATAAATAAATAAATATTTTTAAGAAAAGAAGAAGGCAGATATTTCTTATATGATATTTAGTATTATTGTTTTATATATATATATTTTCTGTTACTTGTGATAATTGGCCAAGTACGATTACTCAAAATAGTTAAATATTACCTATTTAACTAACTGATAAATATTGTTAAGAATTTTGACGTTGGTTCAATTATTCAACAAGAACATTTTTTGAGAGATTGAAATACTTAACAAAAAAAAAATGAGATAAAAAAGAATATTTAACATTTAAATTTACTGTAATTTTGTACAAAAGGAAGATTAAGATCTCTTTTGTCTCTTTCTTGTATCTTCTTCCTCAATTTGATGATTCAAGAATCGTTCTTGAGTTTCTTGATTATCAATTTCTTCGTCTTCAATTTCTTTAATACCATCTACAAAAGGATGATCTAATAACATCGTAGCCGTCCATCTATTATAAGGATTTCTCACAAAACATTTTCTTAAAAAATCTTTAGCATATTTGGATAATATCCTGGGAATCTTAGGTAATTTTCTACTATATCCTATGATTTGAAAAATATCTTCTTCAGTAAAATCCCAGGGATATTTTCCAATCAGCATTTCCAATACAATACATCCTAATGCCCAAATATCACTGGGACCCTCTTGTATACAATTCTTCACAGCTTCAGGAGATAAATACATCCACGTCCCCTTCCAATACTGCCCTTCCGCTATTCTTTTCTTGATTTTCATTGACTGTTGAGGATCTCTTTTTGCGAATCCAAAATCACTTATTCTAAGACTAAATTTATTTGTTACACTACTTGCTTGTTGATCATCCTCATAATTACTTACTAATAGAATATTATCCGGTTTCAAATCACGGTGTATATATCCATTTTCGTGAATATATTTTACACCCGATAACAATGATTTTGTATAAAACTTTACTTCGATTCAAGCAACCCTCCGCCGCTGCCAAAATTCTTGATCCTATCGGAAAGGGTTCCTCCAGAACCGTATTCTAATATCATATTATAAATTAATTCCCCGTTATTCCCAAAAGTTGTCTCTTCACCTAAGCAAGAGATAATATGAGGACAATTATTTAGGGAATCAAGAATCTGTTTTTCCATTTGAATTGAAGCGGAGTTGGAAACCTCCGCTGATTTGATGGCCATAACTTCGGGAAAATAAGAATTCCTCGATACCGAAGTTGCTAAAAATACTGTACCAAAACTTCCTTTCCCTAAAATTTCACGTCTCCGCCATGAAATTCCATCCCCATACTTGCTGTTGTTTTTCAATTTCTCCATTAATTTTTTCTGTCAAGATCTTTCAAGAAGCTATAGAATGAATTATGTGTAAAGAGAGGAAAAGATTTTGAAAGAAAGAATTTGTGGTGATGAATAAGAATGAAGAATGACTTAACCTAACCACTTATAAAGTAAACACACACTGAAGAAGAGCAATGACGACCGTTGATTTATTTTCCCCCTCAATTTCTAAAGGAGATTCCAAGATGATATTAAATATCTTAGGTAGTTAAGATTGAAAGTTAATTTAAAATAATAAAAATATATTAATTTGAGATTGAAAATTAAAAGAATCTAAATGTTTAATTTCTGTATATTTGTATAGAAATTTATCCATATTTTTATTAAAACTACGTCGTTTTATGTATATATCAATATAATAAATTGTATTTGTAATAAAATTTCTCTTTCATCTCTATTTTTTTATTTTTAATAAATCTCATTATTTTAAGGTAAATTGGTATAAATAGTCCCCAAACTATGAAGGTTTGGTGACATTGGTCCCCAAACTATTTTTTTGGTGGGATTGGTCCCCAAACTATAAAAAATTGTGACATTGGTCCTGCCGTTAAAAATTCTGTTAAATCACCGTTAAGTTTTAAAAAAAAAAAATCATGGGCATTTATGTCATTACACTATTTAAATAAGGCAAATTGGTATAAATAGTCCTCAAACTATAGACTTTTGGTGACATTGGTCTCCAAATTATTTTTTTGGTGGGATTGGTCCCCAAACTATGAAAACATTGTGATATTAGTATTTTCATTAAAAATTATATTAAATCACAAGTTAAGTTTAAAAAAAAAAAAATTAATAACATATATCATTTTTAAAAAATATAAACAATTAATATATTATTTTTATGCCCAAAATATTAATGCGTAAATCATTTATAATTATTAAAATCATTTTGATAACTAAAAATATCAACAAAAGAAAAAAAAACAAATACACAAAATAAACATTATTTACATTTTCTAAAATTTTATTGCAGATTATTGGAATAAATTATATATTATATATTTTATATCAAATTTTCTTATTTTATTTCTTATTTTGTGCTTTGTAAAAGTATATTTGTCTTTTTCATTTTTTTTGGGGTTTTTAGATGAAATTAGAGTAGAAAAAATAGTGAAAAGTTTTATATGATAACAACTTCGACATTTTACAATAAAAAAAATTCATATTCAAAGAAAAAATATTGAAGAATGTCAATAAATTAAAGTTTACAAACTCTACTATTATTTATTTTTTTTTAAAAAACTTAACTTATGATTTAATATAATTTTTAATAGAAGGACCAATATCACAATTTTTTCATAGTTTGGGACCAATCTCACCAAAAAAATAATTTGGGACCAATATCACCAAAAGTTTATAATTTGGGGACTATTTATACCAATTTACCTTATATTTAAATAGTGTAATGACATAAATGCCCATGGAGTTTTTTTTTTTTTAAACTTAACGGTGATTTAACAGAAGGTCCAATGTCACATTTTTTTTATAGTTTGGGAACCAATTCCACAAAAAAAAATTTGGGGATCAATGTCACCAAACCTTCATAGTTTAGGCACTATTTATACCAATTTGCCTTATTTTAATTTGCAAATGATATTGCTTGTACGGATGTTAGCTTGTGCGCTATTACGAAAGTGGATAAAAGTTAATTACGAAAATAATTGGGTTTTATTATTACTATTATTATTATTTATTTATTTTAAATAAAATAATATTAATAAGATCAGATTTTTTTACCTGATTTTTCGTTGCTTTATTTCTTTGTTTTTTTAAAGAGTAATAATAGTAGGTTTAGGAAAACTCTGTTTATTTCGAAAAGGAAAAGGGAAAAAAAATAAAAATAAAAATCCATCCTTCTTATTATCTATAAATACCATTTTAAAATTTCAAAAAATAAAAATAAAATAAATAAATACTAATTTTAAACTCACACTTTCCCTCGTAAATTTTACCATCATGTCTTCTGATAGCCTCGCCGCCGATGGTTCTAATTCTCCGGCCAAGGGAAACCATTCCAAGCGTAGTCGCTGTGATGAAGAAGAAGAATATCCGGCTTCCTGCCTCGTCGAGCTTCGTTGTCGCCCTATTGAAAATTCTGAAAAACCAGTTGCCGCCGTGATTCCAACCGTCGACGAAGCACCGGATCTCGAATCAGCAAACAAAAAACAGGCGATAATCCGAGAACGATCCGGAGAAAATTCCTCCGATAATATCAAATGTAGCGTTTGCGGAAAGAGGTTCCTTACACATCACGCTTTGAGTAGCCACAAAACAATTCACCACCGGAATAAATCAATAATAATAGACAGTAGAAGAGAAGAGAATAACATTAATATTGTTAATAAAACTCACGTTTGTCCGATCTGCGGTGAATTTTTTTGAATGGTCAATCTCTCCGTGGCCGGATGCGCTGTCACTCCAGAAGACCCATTCTCCGCCGTTCGATTTGAATATTTTGCCGGCACGGGGAACCCGAGCCGACGGAACCGGAAACGTGAACTCAATTTGGAATTGAGGTTGTAATTGTAATTAAGAAAAAAAAATGAAATCAACAAGGGCGAGAATTTGATAGATATTTCTATTTTTTATTTTTTTATTCTTGAAAAGATCCATGCATATTGTAATGTATAGAAATAATAAATAAATAAATATTTTTATGAAAAGAAGAAGCAGATATTTCTTATATGATATTTAGTATCATTGTTATATATATATTTTTTCTGTTACTTGTGATAATTGGCCAAGTACGATTACTCAAAATAACTTCATTATTTAACTATTTAACTTTTTTAAAAAATTAATATTATTTAATTTAATTATATAAATTTTAAAATAACTTACCAATCCATTTCCCAACAAAATAAAAATAATTTATCAATCCGCTCTAACTTCCATGGCTTCGGAAGTGCTAACCACGCCATTACTCCTATCACAAACTTCTGCAATCGCAAAGAAAGATCCGGCGGCATCTTTGGCGACGGAAACACGATTGAGTAGTTCCTCATCTAACAATTCGGAACCAAACTCCTTAATTTCTGAATCCAATAGATTCATTCGACGTCGAAAAAGTTCTTATGAACACATCGCCCTTGCCGGAAAAAAAAACACAGTGGAAAATCCATGGCTTCTACTCTAACTAACTAGCACCGTTACTAGACAGAAAATAGTAGCGGTGGCGATGGCGGTTGAAGGAAACCCGTGCAGCGATGGGTTCCCAACCAATAAAATTATAAAGATTACCTATTTATCTAACTGATAAATATTGTTAAGAATTTTGACGTTGGTTCAATTATTCAACAAGAACATTTTTTCAGATATTGAAATACTTAAAAAAAAAAAAAAAAATAGAATAAGATAAAAAAGAATATTTAACATTTAAATTTATGAGTAATTTTGTACAAAAGGAAGATTAAGATCTATACTAATACACTTTTGTCTCTTTCTTGTATCTTCTTCCTCAATTTGATGATTCGAGAATCGTTCTTGAATTTCTTGATTATCAATTTCTTCGTCTTCAATTTCTTTAATACCATCAACAAAAGGATGATCTAATAACATCGTAGCTGTCCATCTATTATTAAGATTTCTCACAAAACATTTTCTTAAAAAATCTTTAGCATCTTTGGATAATATCCCGGGAATCTTAGGTAATTTTCTACTATATCTTATGATTTGAAAAATATCTTCTTCAGTAAAATCCCAGGGATATTTTCCAATCAGCATTTCCAATACAATACATCCTAATGCCCAAATATCACTGGGACCCTCTTGTATACAATTCTTCACAGCTTCAGGAGATAAATACATCCACGTCCCCTTCCAATACTGCCCTTCCGCTTTTCTTTTCTTGATTTTCATTGACTGTTGAGGATCTCTTTTTGCGAATCCAAAATCACTTATTCTAAGACTAAATTTCTTTGTTACACTACTTGCTTGTTGATCATCATCATAATTACTTACTAATAGAATATTATTTGGTTTCAAATCACGGTGTATATATCCATTTTCGTGAATATATTTTATACCCGATAACAATGATTTTGTATAAAACTTTACTTCGATTCAAGCAACCCCTCCGCTTGCCAAAATTCTTGATCCTATCGAAAGGGTTCCTCCGAACCGTATTCTAATATCATATTATAAATTAATTCCCCGTTATTCCCAAAAGTTGTCTCTTCACCTAAGCAAGATATAATATGAGGACAATTATTTAGGGAATCAAGAATCTGTTTTTCCATTTGAATTGAAGCGGAGTTGGAAACCTCCGCTGATTTGATAGCCATAACTTCGGGAAAACAACAATTCCTGGATACTGAAGTTGCTAAAAATACTGTACCAAAACTTCCTTTCCCTAAAATTTCACGTCTCCGCCATGAAATTCCATCCCCATACTTGCTGTTGTTTTTCAATTTCTCCATTAATTTTTTTCTGTCAAGATCTTTCAAGAAGCTATAGAATGAATTATGTGTAAAGAGAGGAAAAGATTTTGAAAGAAAGAATTTGTGGTGATGAATAAGAATGAAGAATGACTTAACCTAACCACTTATAAAGTAAACACACACTGAAGAAGAGCAATGACGACCGTTGATTTATTTTCCCCCTCAATTTCTAAAGGAGATTCCAAGATATATTAAATATCTTAGGTAGTTAAGATTGAAAGTTAATTTAAAATAATAAAAATATATTAATTTGACGGTAAGGATTGAAAATTAAAAGAATCTAAAGGTTTAATTTATGTATATTTGTATAGAAATTTATCCATATTTTTATTAAAACTATGTCGTTTTATGTATATATCAATATAATAAATTGTATTTGTAATAAAATCTCTTTCATCTTTATTTTTTTATTTTTAATAAATCTCATTATTGTTACAATTTGCGAATGATATTGCTTGTACGGATGTTAGCTTGTGCGCTATAGAGTTTTATCTCAATTTTTATCACTTTTATCAACAGAAAATTAAAAATCTTACCATTAATTCAAGCTCACCGGCCGCCGGAAAATATCGATGGTTGAAATTAGAATCATCTCATCAGGTTTAGTTCAGGGAGCATCCAGTAACGATAGGAGTAGGATTGAGGTAACTCCATGGGACCTCCATTTACTTCTGCTTGATTCCATTCAGAAAGGAATTCTACTCCACAAGCCCAAGCCCAAACCTATGCTCACTACTTCGACCGTGACCGACGTAATCGATCACCACAAGCTTTCACTCTCCGAAACCCTCGACTTCTTTCCACTTCTCGCCGGTCGGCTCGGAAGTCAGAAGAACGATGATGAATATTGTACGGTGTCGTGTTTCGTCGATTGCAACAACCTAGGAGCTCAATTTGTTCACGCTGTCGCGGATGGTGTGACCATGGCCGATATTATTGAGCCAACTTACGTTCCCTGCGACTTAGTCCGTTCATTCTTCTCCCCTAACGGAGTTCCTAATCTGGAAGGTATTTCCGAACCTTTGTTAGTTGTTCAGGTAACGGAATTGGTGGATGGATTTTTCATTGGATGTAGTATGAATCACTCTGTAGCAGACGGTACTTCCTTTTGGAATTTTTTCAATTTCTGGTCTGAAATATCTAGAAATAGTAGTGGTGGTGGTTATTCTGATGTGTTATCAAATCCTCCTGTTTTTCAACCTTATTTTCCTGATGATGTTAGCTTTCCAATTCGTATTCGTTCCTGCGATATTATAAATGATGAACCGATTGCCCCGAAATCTCCAGTTCGTCCATTGGTGTTGACAGAGAGAGTTTTCCACTTTACAAAGGAAGGTATTGCGAAACTCAAAGCCAGGGCTAATTCCGAATCTGGTACCAAAAACATTTCGTCTCTACAAGCACTGTTAGCTCATATATGGCGGACAATTACTCGTTGCCGTAATTTTAACGATGAACAGGAGGTTGATCTCGCTGTAATGGTAGGTGCAAGGGACAGATTAAATTTTCCCAAAGGATATTTTGGGAATGCAATTTATGCTGTTCATGTAACTACGACTGCAGCAAATGTGGATGCCAATGGACTCGGCGGCGCTGTGATGCTCATAAACAAGCACATCACGGAGCAAACGGGTGAAGAATTGAAGAAAAAGTATGTTGATTGCGCAAAAACGCCTACGATTGTGAAGAAAAGTGGAGTTCTATTGAGACATAGATTGGCGATCAGTAGTTCTCCGCGGTTCGATATGTATGGGAATGATTTTGGTTGGGGGGAAACCGGTTGCAGTCAGGAGTGGAGCTGGAAACAAGTATGATGGGAAGATCACGCTTTTTGCAGGGGCGAAGGATGGAGACATTGACGTTGAAATTTGCTTGTCGCCGGAGACATTGCACGCTATGGGAACCGAAATTCAAATTTCGTGACCATATTTTCTCATAGAGATTGAAAAGAAGGTTAAAATCATTTGTCAATTTTGTATTGCGTGCATGCCATTGTATTAGTCTGTAGAGCGTCGTGTGACAATTTCAAAGTTCAACCCGTCCCAACTCCCAAGATGGTTATATTTAAAAAACAATTGTTATATATATATATATATATATATATATATATATTTTTTTTTTTTTATAATTTTATCATTATTATTTTTTTATGGCAAAGGGAAATCTATATTAAAAACAGAATGGAAAGTACAGCTAAGTGGTTACTAACCACTAAAGTGTGTTGGCCCCAAAACCAACAAACAAAGCCGAGAAAACTAAGTGAAAACTGAAAAAACTTCCAACAAAAGCAAACAGTAAAACTTGATCAAAAGAAAAAACAAAATCCAGTAACTAAGAGTAAAAGAAAGCTGAGGATGGCAGAGCGGATCAATTAGGAGGTTGAAGTGGATGGTAACCATGCAAAAACGAAACATGTGGAAGCCATTATTACTTTGTTCGAGAAAAAGTATTTCGTGAAAAATTTTTGATAAGAGTATTTGAAGACAAAAGACAATTCACAATATATTTACTAAAGTGATTAAATGAGCGGCATTTGAACACTTTTTTGCAAACGATTTGCTATAATTCACTAAAATAGAGTAGTTGTAGAAGGGAGTGTGAAGAATCAATAATTCTCTATATTTTTAGAATACTTTAGAATTTTTAGAGTAGTCTAAAAAATTTAAATATAAGTAGAATAAAAATAAAATTACATCATTTTAAGTGAATCTAATATAAATTAGTTAAAATCGTTGTGTAAGTGAAGCGAATCAAAAAAAAAAAGAAGTGGATAAAAGTTAATTACGAAAATAATTTAGTTTTATTATTACTATTATTATTTATTTATTTTAAATAAAATAATATTAATAAGATCAGATTTTTTACCTGATTTTTCGTTGCTTTATTTCTTTGTTTTTTAAAGAGTAATAATAGTAGGTTTAGGAAAACTATGTTTAAGAATATTTAACATTTAAATTTACAAGTAATTTTGTACAAAAGGAAGATTAAGATCTATACTATTACACTTTTGTCTCTTTCTTGTATCTTTTTCTTCAATTTGATGATTCGAGAATAGTTCTTGAGTTTCTTGATTATCAATTTCTTCGTCTTCAATTTCTTTAACACCATCTACAAAAGGATGATCTAATAACATCGTAGCCGTCCATCTATTATTAGGATTTCTCACAAAACATTTTCTTAAAAAATCTTTAGCATCTTTGGATAATTCCCTGGGAATCTTAGGTAATTTTCTACTATATCCTATGATTTGAAAAATATCTTCTTCAGTAAAATCCCAGGGATATTTTCCAATCAGCATTTCCAATACAATACATTCTAATGCCCAAATATCACTGGGACCCTCTTGTATACAATTCTTCACAGCTTCAGGAGATAAATACATCCACGTCCCCTTCCAATACTGCCCTTCCGCTTTTCTTTTCTTGATTTTCATTGACTGTTGAGGATCTCTTTTTGCGAATCCAAAATCACTTATTCTAAGACTAAATTTATTTATTACACTACTTGCTTGTTGATCATCCTCATAATTACTTACTAATAGAATATTATCTGGTTTCAAATCACGGTGTATATATCCATTTTCGTGAATATATTTTACACCCGATAACAATGATTTTGTATAAAATTTTACTTCGGATTCAAGCAACCCTCCTCGCCGCTCCAAAATTCTTGATCCTATCGAAAGGGTTCCTCCGTAAGCGTATTCTAATATCATATTATAAATTAATTCACCCTTATCCCCAAAGGTTGTCTCTTCACCTAAGCAAGCGATAATATGAGGACAATTATTTAAGGAATCAAGAATCTGTTTTTCCATTTGAATTGAAGCGGAGTTGGAAACCTCCGCTGATTTGATAGCCATAACCTGGGGAAAACAAGAATTTCGGATACCGGAAGTTGCTAAAAATACCGTACCAAAACTTCCTTTCCCTAAAATTTCACGTCTCCGCCATGAAATTCCATCCCCATACTTGGGGTTGTTTTTCAATTTCTCCATTAATTTTTTCTCTCAAGATCTTTCAAGAAGCTATAGAATGAATTATGTGTAAAGAGAGGAAAAGATTTTGAAAGAAAGAATTTGTGGTGATGAATAAGAATGAAGAATGATTTAACCTAACCACTTATAAAGTAAACACACACCGAAGAAGAGCAATGACGACCGATTTATTTATTTTCCCCCTCAATTTCTAAAGGAGATTCCAAGATGATATTAAATATCTTAGATAGTTAAGTCCGTTAAGATTTAACTTTTTATTTAATGTTTAAGATTGAAAGTTAATTTTAAATAATAAAACTATATTAATTTTAACGGTAAGGATTGAAAATTAAAAGAATTTAAAAGTTTGATTTATGTATATTTGAGTATTGATTCATATTTTTATTAAAACGACGTCGTTTTATGTTTATATCAATATAATGAATTGTATTTGTAATAAAAAATATCTTTCATCTCTTTTTTTAAAAATTTTTTTAATAAATTTAATTATTTTAATCTTAGCTACAATTTGAGCGCTACCACCATGACTATGATCTCAGTATGTCCAATTATTTACGATTATCTTTATGATACCAAAAATATCTCAATTTAACTTTAAATTAAAAAAAATGAATAATTATAATTGAATTTTGTAACCTGCTAATTGAAAAAAAAACATAAATTTATAAAATATTAATTATAAAACTATTAAAAACAAAACCAATAAATATATGTAATAGAGGGAGTATCCAACCAGATTCACGTGGCGGAGTATCCAACGAGTAATAGAGGGAATATATCTTACCAATAATTTAGTTTTATTATTATTATTATTATTATTATTATTATTTATTTTAAATAAAATAATATTAAAAAGATCAGATTTTCTTACCTGATTTTTCGTTGCTTTATTTCTTTTTTTTAAAGAATAATAATAGTAACCTATGTTTATTTCGAAAAGGAAAAGGGAAAAAAAATAAAAATAAAAATCCATCCTTCTTATTATCTATAAATACCATATTTTAAAATTTCAAAAAATAAAAATAAAATAAATAAATACAAATTTTAAACTCACACTTTCCCTCGTAAATTTTACCATCATGTTTTCCGATGGCCTGGCCGCCGATGGTTCTAATTCTCCGGCCAAGGGAAACCATTCCAAGCGTAGTCGCTCTGATGAAGAAGAATATATGGCTTCCTGCCTCGTCGAGCTTCGTTGTCGCCCTATTGCAAATTCTGAAAAACCAGTTGCCGCCGTGATTCGAACCGTCGACGAAGCACCGGATCTCGAACCAACAAACAAAAAACAGGCGATAATCCGAGAACGATCCGGAGAAAATTCCTCTTATAATTTCAAATGTAGCGTTTGCGGAAAGAAGTTCCTTACGCATCACGCTTTGAGTAGCCACAAAACAATTCACCACCGGAATAAATCAATAATAATAGACAGCAGAAGAGAAGAGAATAACATTAATATTGTTAATAAAACTCACGTTTGTCCGATCTGCGGTGAATTTTTTTCGAATGGTCAATCTCTCCGTGGCCAGATGCGCTGTCACTACAGAAGACCCATTCTCCGCCGTTCGATTTGAATATTTTGCCGGCACGGGAACCAGAGCCGACGGAACCGGAAACAGAACTCAATTTGGAATTGAGGTTGTAATTGTAATTAAGAAAAAAAAAATGAAATCAACAAGGGCGAGAATTTGATAGATATTTCTATTTTTTATTTTTTTATTCTTGAAAAGATATATGCATATTGTAATGGATAGAAATAATAAATAAATAAATATTTTTAAGAAAAAAAGAAGCAGATTTATCTTATATGATATTTAGTATTTTTGTTATATATATATATTTTTTCTATTACTTGTGATAATTGCCAAGTACGATTACTCAAAATAACTTCATTATTTAACTATTTAATTTTTTTAAAAAATTAATATTATTTAATTTAATTATACAAAATTTTAAATAATTTGTCAATCCCCTCTAACTTCCATGGCTTCGGAAGTGCTAACCACGCCATTACTCCTATCACAAACTTCTGCAATCGCAAAGAAAGATCCGGCGGCATCTTTGGCGACGGAAACACGATTGAGTAGTTCCTCATCTAACAATTCGGAACCAAACTCAATCCAATAGATTCATTCGACGTCGAAAAAGTTCTTATGAACACATCGCCCTTGCCGGAAAAAAAAACACAGTGGAAAATCCATGGCTTCTACTCTAACTAACTAGCACCGTTACTAGACAGAAAATAGTAGCGGTGGCGATGGCGGTTGAAGGAAACCCGTGCAGCGATGGGTTCCCAACCAATAAAATTATAAAGATTACCTATTTATCTAACTGATAAATATTGTTAAGAATTTTGACGTTGGTTCAATTATTCAACAAGAACATTTTTTCAGATATTGAAATACTTAAAAAAAAAAAAAAATTAGAATAAGATAAAAAAGAATATTTAACATTTAAATTTACGAGTAATTTTGTACAAAAGGAAGATTAAGATCTATACTAATACACTTTTGTCTCTTTCTTGTATCTTCTTCCTCAATTTGATGATTCGAGAATCGTTCTTGAATTTCTTGATTATCAATTTCTTCGTCTTCAATTTCTTTAATACCATCAACAAAAGGATGATCTAATAACATCGTAGTTGTCCATCTATTATTAGGATTTCTCACAAAACATTTTCTTAAAAAATCTTTAGCATCTTTGGATAATATCCCCGAGAATCTTAGGTAATTTTCTACTATATCCTATGATTTGAAAAATATCTTTCTTCAGTAAAAATCCCAGGATATTTTCCAGACAAGATTTCCAATACAATACATCCTAATGCCCAAATATCACTGGGACCCTCTTGTATACAATTCTTCACGGCTTCGGGAGATAAATACATCCACGTCCCCTTCCATCACGTGCCCTTCCGCTTTTCTTTTCTTGATTTTCATTGACTGTTGAGGATCTCTTTTTGCGAATCCAAAATCACTTATTCTAAGACTAAATTTATTTGTTATACTACTTGCTTGTTGATCATCATCATAATTACTTACTAATAGAATATTATTTGGTTTCAAATCACGGTGTATATATCCATTTTCGTGAATATATTTTATACCCGATAACAATGATTTTGTATAAAACTTTACTTCGGATTCAAGCAACCCTCCGCCGCTGCCAAAATTCTTGATCCTATCGGAAAGGGTTCCTCCGGAACCGTATTCTAATATCATATTATAAATTAATTCCCCGTTATTCCCAAAAGTTGTCTCTTCACCTAAGCAAGATATAATATGAGGACAATTATTTAGGGAATCAAGAATCTGTTTTTCCATTTGAATTGAAGCGGAGTTGGAAACCTCCGCTGATTTGATAGCCATAACTTCGGGAAAACAACAATTCCTGGATACTGTAGTTGCTAAAAATACTGTACCAAAACTTCCTTTCCCTAAAATTTCACGTCTCCGCCATGAAATTCCATCCCCATACTTGCTGTTGTTTTTCAATTTCTCCATTAATTTTTTTCTGTCAAGATCTTTCAAGAAGCTATAGAATGAATTATGTGTAAAGAGAGGAAAAGATTTTGAAAGAAAGAATTTGTGGTGATGAATAAGAATGAAGAATGACTTAACCTAACCACTTATAAAGTAAACACACACTGAAGAAGAGCAATGACCACCGTTGATTTATTTTCCCCCTCAATTTCTAAAGGAGATTCCAAGATATATTAAATATCTTAGGTAGTTAAGATTGAAAGTTAATTTAAAATAATAAAAATATATTAATTTGACGGTAAGGATTGAAAATTAAAAGAATCTAAAGGTTTAATTTATGTATATTTGTATAGAAATTTATCCATATTTTTATTAAAACTATATCGTTTTATGTATATATCAATATAATAAATTGTATTTGTAATAAAATCTCTTTCATCTTTATTTTTTTATTTTTAATAAATCTCATTATTGTTACAATTTGCGAATGATATTGCTTGTACGGATGTTAGCTTGTGCGCTATAGAGTTTTATCTCAATTTTTATCACTTTTATCAACAGAAAATTAAAAATCTTACCATTAATTCAAGCTCACCGGCCGCCGGAAAATATCGATGGTTGAAATTAGAATCATCTCATCAGGTTTAGTTCAGGGAGCATCCAGTAACGATAGGAGTAGGATTGAGGTAACTCCATGGGACCTCCATTTACTTCTGCTTGATTCCATTCAGAAAGGAATTCTACTCCACAAGCCCAAGCCCAAACCTATGCTCACTACTTCGACCGTGACCGACGTAATCGATCACCACAAGCTTTCACTCTCCGAAACCCTCGACTTCTTTCCACTTCTCGCCGGTCGGCTCGGAAGTCAGAAGAACGATGATGAATATTGTACGGTGTCGTGTTTCGTCGATTGCAACAACCTAGGAGCTCAATTTGTTCACGCTGTCGCGGATGGTGTGACCATGGCCGATATTATTGAGCCAACTTACGTTCCCTGCGACTTAGTCCGTTCATTCTTCTCCCCTAACGGAGTTCCTAATCTGGAAGGTATTTCCGAACCTTTGTTAGTTGTTCAGGTAACGGAATTGGTGGATGGATTTTTCATTGGATGTAGTATGAATCACTCTGTAGCAGACGGTACTTCCTTTTGGAATTTTTTCAATTCCTGGTCTGAAATATCTAGAAATAGTAGTGGTGGTGGTTATTCTGATGTGTAATCAAATCCTCCTGTTTTTCAACCTTATTTTCCTGATGATGTTAGCTTTCCAATTCGTATTCGTTCCTGCGATATTATAAATGATGAACCGATTGCCCCGAAATCTCCAGTTCGTCCATTGGTGTTGACAGAGAGAGTTTTCCACTTTACAAAGGAAGGTATTGCGAAACTCAAAGCCAGGGCTAATTCCGAATCTGGTACCAAAAACATTTCGTCTCTACAAGCACTGTTAGCTCATATATGGCGGACAATTACTCGTTGCCGTAATTTTAACGATGAACAGGAGGTTGATCTCGCTGTAATGGTAGGTGCAAGGGACAGATTAAATTTTCCCAAAGGATATTTTGGGAATGCAATTTATGCTGTTCATGTAACTACGACTGCAGCAAATGTGGATGCCAATGGACTCGGCGGCGCTGTGATGCTCATAAACAAGCACATCACGGAGCAAACGGGTGAAGAATTGAAGAAAAAGTATGTTGATTGCGCAAAAACGCCTACGATTGTGAAGAAAAGTGGAGTTCTATTGAGACATAGATTGGCGATCAGTAGTTCTCCGCGGTTCGATATGTATGGGAATGATTTTGGTTGGGGGAAACCGGTTGCAGTCAGGAGTGGAGCTGGAAACAAGTATGATGGGAAGATCACGCTTTTTGCAGGGGCGAAGGATGGAGACATTGACGTTGAAATTTGCTTGTCGCCGGAGACATTGCACGCTATGGGAACCGAAATTCAAATTTCGTGACCATATTTTCTCATAGAGATTGAAAAGAAGGTTAAAATCATTTGTCAATTTTGTATTGCGTGCATGCCATTGTATTAGTCTGTAGAGCGTCGTGTGACAATTTCAAAGTTCAACCCGTCCCAACTCCCAAGATGGTTATATTTAAAAAACAATTGTTATATATATATATATATATATATATATATTTTTTTTTTTTTTTTATATAATTTTATCATTATTATTTTTTTATGGCAAAGGGAAATCTATATTAAAAACAGAATGGAAAGTACAGCTAAGTGGTTACTAACCACTAAAGTGTGTTGGCCCCAAAACCAACAAACAAAGCCGAGAAAACTAAGTGAAAACTGAAAAAACTTCCAACAAAAGCAAACAGTAAAACTTGATCAAAAGAAAAAACAAAATCCAGTAACTAAGAGTAAAAGAAAGCTGAGGATGGCAGAGCGGATCAATTAGGAGGTTGAAGTGGATGGTAACCATGCAAAAACGAAACATGTGGAAGCCATTATTACTTTGTTCGAGAAAAAGTATTTCGTGAAAATTTTTTGATAAGAGTATTTGAAGACAAAAGACAATTCACAGATATATTTACTAAAGTGATTAAATGAGCGGCATTTGAACACTTTTTTGCAAACGATTTGCTATAATTCACTAAAATAGAGTAGTTGTAGAAGGGAGTGTGAAGAATCAATAATTCTCTATATTTTTAGAATACTTTAGAATTTTTAGAGTAGTCTAAAAAATTTAAATATAAGTAGAATAAAAATAAAATTACATCATTTTAAGTGAATCTAATATAAATTAGTTAAAATCGTTGTGTAAGTGAAGCGAATCAAAAAAAAAAAGAAGTGGATAAAAGTTAATTACGAAAATAATTTAGTTTTATTATTACTATTATTATTTATTTATTTTAAATAAAATAATATTAATAAGATCAGATTTTTTACCTGATTTTTCGTTGCTTTATTTCTTTGTTTTTTAAAGAGTAATAATAGTAGGTTTAGGAAAACTATGTTTAAGAATATTTAACATTTAAATTTACAAGTAATTTTGTACAAAAGGAAGATTAAGATCTATACTATTACACTTTTGTCTCTTTCTTGTATCTTTTTCTTCAATTTGATGATTCGAGAATAGTTCTTGAGTTTCTTGATTATCAATTTCTTCGTCTTCAATTTCTTTAACACCATCTACAAAAGGATGATCTAATAACATCGTAGCCGTCCATCTATTATTAGGATTTCTCACAAAACATTTTCTTAAAAAATCTTTAGCATCTTTGGATAATTCCCCGGGAATCTTAGGTAATTTTCTACTATATCCTATGATTTGAAAAATATCTTCTTCAGTAAAATCCCAGGGATATTTTCCAATCAGCATTTCCAATACAATACATCCTAATGCCCAAATATCACTGGGACCCTCTTGTATACAATTCTTCACAGCTTCAGGAGATAAATACATCCACGTCCCCTTCCAATACTGCCCTTCCGCTTTTCTTTTCTTGATTTTCATTGACTGTTGAGGATCTCTTTTTGCGAATCCAAAATCACTTATTCTAAGACTAAATTTATTTATTACACTACTTGCTTGTTGATCATCCTCATAATTACTTACTAATAGAATATTATCTGGTTTCAAATCACGGTGTATATATCCATTTTCGTGAATATATTTTACACCCGATAACAATGATTTTGTATAAAATTTTACTTCGGATTCAAGCAACCCTCCGCCGCTGCCAAAATTCTTGATCCTATCGGAAAGGGTTCCTCCGGAACCGTATTCTAATATCATATTATAAATTAATTCACCCTTATCCCCAAAGGTTGTCTCTTCACCTAAGCAAGCGATAATATGAGGACAATTATTTAAGGAATCAAGAATCTGTTTTTCCATTTGAATTGAAGCGGAGTTGGAAACCTCCGCTGATTTGATAGCCATAACTTCGGGAAAACAAGAATTTCTGGATACCGAAGTTGCTAAAAATACCGTACCAAAACTTCCTTTCCCTAAAATTTCACGTCTCCGCCATGAAATTCCATCCCCATACTTGGGGTTGTTTTTCAATTTCTCCATTAATTTTTTCTGTCAAGATCTTTCAAGAAGCTATAGAATGAATTATGTGTAAAGAGAGGAAAAGATTTTGAAAGAAAGAATTTGTGGTGATGAATAAGAATGAAGAATGATTTAACCTAACCACTTATAAAGTAAACACACACTGAAGAAGAGCAATGACGACCGTTGATTTATTTTCCCCCTCAATTTCTAAAGGAGATTCCAAGATGATATTAAATATCTTAGATAGTTAAGTCCGTTAAGATTTAACTTTTTATTTAATGTTTAAGATTGAAAGTTAATTTTAAATAATAAAACTATATTAATTTTAACGGTAAGGATTGAAAATTAAAAGAATTTAAAAGTTTGATTTATGTATATTTGAGTATTGATTCATATTTTTATTAAAACGACGTCGTTTTATGTTTATATCAATATAATGAATTGTATTTGTAATAAAAAATATCTTTCATCTCTTTTTTTAAAAATTTTTTTAATAAATTTAATTATTTTAATCTTAGCTACAATTTGAGCGCTACCACCATGACTATGATCTCAGTATGTCCAATTATTTACGATTATCTTTATGATACCAAAAATATCTCAATTTAACTTTAAATTAAAAAAAATGAATAATTATAATTGAATTTTGTAACCTGCTAATTGAAAAAAAAACATAAATTTATAAAATATTAATTATAAAACTATTAAAAACAAAACCAATAAATATATGTAATAGAGGGAGTATCCAACCAGATTCACGTGGCGGAGTATCCAACGAGTAATAGAGGGAATATATCTTACCAATAATTTAGTTTTATTATTATTATTATTATTATTATTATTATTTATTTTAAATAAAATAATATTAAAAAGATCAGATTTTCTTACCTGATTTTTCGTTGCTTTATTTCTTTTTTTTAAAGAATAATAATAGTAACCTATGTTTATTTCGAAAAGGAAAAGGGAAAAAAAATAAAAATAAAAATCCATCCTTCTTATTATCTATAAATACCATATTTTAAAATTTCAAAAAATAAAAATAAAATAAATAAATACAAATTTTAAACTCACACTTTCCCTCGTAAATTTTACCATCATGTTTTCCGATGGCCTGGCCGCCGATGGTTCTAATTCTCCGGCCAAGGGAAACCATTCCAAGCGTAGTCGCTCCGATGAAGAAGAATATATGGCTTCCTGCCTCGTCGAGCTTCGTTGTCGCCCTATTGCAAATTCTGAAAAACCAGTTGCCGCCGTGATTCGAACCGTCGACGAAGCACCGGATCTCGAACCAACAAACAAAAAACAGGCGATAATCCGAGAACGATCCGGAGAAAATTCCTCTTATAATTTCAAATGTAGCGTTTGGAGGAAGAAGTTCCTTACGCATCACGCTTTGAGTAGCCACAAAACAATTCACCACCGGAATAAATCAATAATAATAGACAGCAGAAGAGAAGAGAATAACATTAATATTGTTAATAAAACTCACGTTTGTCCGATCTGCGGTGAATTTTTTTCGAATGGTCAATCTCTCCGTGGCCAGATGCGCTGTCACTACAGAAGACCCATTCTCCGCCGTTCGATTTGAATATTTTGCCGGCACGGGAACCAGAGCCGACGGAACCGGAAACAGAACTCAATTTGGAATTGAGGTTGTAATTGTAATTAAGAAAAAAAAAATGAAATCAACAAGGGCGAGAATTTGATAGATATTTCTATTTTTTATTTTTTTATTCTTGAAAAGATATATGCATATTGTAATGGATAGAAATAATAAATAAATAAATATTTTTAAGAAAAAAAGAAGCAGATTTATCTTATATGATATTTAGTATTTTTGTTATATATATATATTTTTTCTATTACTTGTGATAATTGCCAAGTACGATTACTCAAAATAACTTCATTATTTAACTATTTAATTTTTTTAAAAAATTAATATTATTTAATTTAATTATACAAAATTTTAAATAATTTGTCAATCCCCTCTAACTTCCATGGCTTCGGAAGTGCTAACCACGCCATTACTCCTATCACAAACTTCTGCAATCGCAAAGAAAGATCCGGCGGCATCTTTGGCGACGGAAACACGATTGAGTAGTTCCTCATCTAACAATTCGGAACCAAACTCAATCCAATAGATTCATTCGACGTCGAAAAAGTTCTTATGAACACATCGCCCTTGCCGGAAAAAAAAACACAGTGGAAAATCCATGGCTTCTACTCTAACTAACTAGCACCGTTACTAGACAGAAAATAGTAGCGGTGGCGATGGCGGTTGAAGGAAACCCGTGCAGCGATGGGTTCCCAACCAATAAAATTATAAAGATTACCTATTTATCTAACTGATAAATATTGTTAAGAATTTTGACGTTGGTTCAATTATTCAACAAGAACATTTTTTCGAGATATTGAAATACTTAAAAAAAAAAAAAAATAGAATAAGATAAAAAAGAATATTTAACATTTAAATTTACGAGTAATTTTGTACAAAAGGAAGATTAAGATCTATACTAATACACTTTTGTCTCTTTCTTGTATCTTCTTCCTCAATTTGATGATTCGAGAATCGTTCTTGAATTTCTTGATTATCAATTTCTTCGTCTTCAATTTCTTTAATACCATCAACAAAAGGATGATCTAATAACATCGTAGTTGTCCATCTATTATTAGGATTTCTCACAAAACATTTTCTTAAAAAATCTTTAGCATCTTTGGATAATATCCCGAGAATCTTAGGTAATTTTCTACTATATCCTATGATTTGAAAAATATCTTCTTCAGTAAAATCCCGGGGATATTTTCCAGTCAGCATTTCCAATACAATACATCCTAATGCCCAAATATCACTGGGACCCTCTTGTATACAATTCTTCACGGCTTGGAGATAAATACATCCACGTCCCCTTCCAATACTGCCCTTCCGCTTTTCTTTTCTTGATTTTCATTGACTGTTGAGGATCTCTTTTTGCGAATCCAAAATCACTTATTCTAAGACTAAATTTATTTGTTATACTACTTGCTTGTTGATCATCATCATAATTACTTACTAATAGAATATTATTTGGTTTCAAATCACGGTGTATATATCCATTTTCGTGAATATATTTTATACCCGATAACAATGATTTTGTATAAAACTTTACTTCGATTCAAGCAACCCTCCGCCGCTGCCAAAATTCTTGATCCTATCGGAAAGGGTTCCTCCAGAACCGTATTCTAATATCATATTATAAATTAATTCCCCGTTATTCCCAAAAGTTGTCTCTTCACCTAAGCAAGATATAATATGAGGACAATTATTTAGGGAATCAAGAATCTGTTTTTCCATTTGAATTGAAGCGGAGTTGGAAACCTCCGCTGATTTGATAGCCATAACTTCGGGAAAACAACAATTCCTGGATACTGTAGTTGCTAAAAATACTGTACCAAAACTTCCTTTCCCTAAAATTTCACGTCTCCGCCATGAAATTCCATCCCCATACTTGCTGTTGTTTTTCAATTTCTCCATTAATTTTTTTCTGTCAAGATCTTTCAAGAAGCTATAGAATGAATTATGTGTAAAGAGAGGAAAAGATTTTGAAAGAAAGAATTTGTGGTGATGAATAAGAATGAAGAATGACTTAACCTAACCACTTATAAAGTAAACACACACTGAAGAAGAGCAATGACCACCGTTGATTTATTTTCCCCCTCAATTTCTAAAGGAGATTCCAAGATATATTAAATATCTTAGGTAGTTAAGATTGAAAGTTAATTTAAAATAATAAAAATATATTAATTTGACGGTAAGGATTGAAAATTAAAAGAATCTAAAGGTTTAATTTATGTATATTTGTATAGAAATTTATCCATATTTTTATTAAAACTATATCGTTTTATGTATATATCAATATAATAAATTGTATTTGTAATAAAATCTCTTTCATCTTTATTTTTTTATTTTTAATAAATCTCATTATTGTTACAATTTGCGAATGATATTGCTTGTACGGATGTTAGCTTGTGCGCTATAGAGTTTTATCTCAATTTTTATCACTTTTATCAACAGAAAATTAAAAATCTTACCATTAATTCAAGCTCACCGGCCGCCGGAAAATATCGATGGTTGAAATTAGAATCATCTCATCAGGTTTAGTTCAGGGAGCATCCAGTAACGATAGGAGTAGGATTGAGGTAACTCCATGGGACCTCCATTTACTTCTGCTTGATTCCATTCAGAAAGGAATTCTACTCCACAAGCCCAAGCCCAAACCTATGCTCACTACTTCGACCGTGACCGACGTAATCGATCACCACAAGCTTTCACTCTCCGAAACCCTCGACTTCTTTCCACTTCTCGCCGGTCGGCTCGGAAGTCAGAAGAACGATGATGAATATTGTACGGTGTCGTGTTTCGTCGATTGCAACAACCTAGGAGCTCAATTTGTTCACGCTGTCGCGGATGGTGTGACCATGGCCGATATTATTGAGCCAACTTACGTTCCCTGCGACTTAGTCCGTTCATTCTTCTCCCCTAACGGAGTTCCTAATCTGGAAGGTATTTCCGAACCTTTGTTAGTTGTTCAGGTAACGGAATTGGTGGATGGATTTTTCATTGGATGTAGTATGAATCACTCTGTAGCAGACGGTACTTCCTTTTGGAATTTTTTCAATTCCTGGTCTGAAATATCTAGAAATAGTAGTGGTGGTGGTTATTCTGATGTGTAATCAAATCCTCCTGTTTTTCAACCTTATTTTCCTGATGATGTTAGCTTTCCAATTCGTATTCGTTCCTGCGATATTATAAATGATGAACCGATTGCCCCGAAATCTCCAGTTCGTCCATTGGTGTTGACAGAGAGAGTTTTCCACTTTACAAAGGAAGGTATTGCGAAACTCAAAGCCAGGGCTAATTCCGAATCTGGTACCAAAAACATTTTGTCTCTACAAGCACTGTTAGCTCATATATGGCGGACAATTACTCGTTGCCGTAATTTTAACGATGAACAGGAGGTTGATCTCGCTGTAATGGTAGGTGCAAGGGACAGATTAAATTTTCCCAAAGGATATTTTGGGAATGCAATTTATGCTGTTCATGTAACTACGACTGCAGCAAATGTGGATGCCAATGGACTCGGCGGCGCTGTGATGCTCATAAACAAGCACATCACGGAGCAAACGGGTGAAGAATTGAAGAAAAAGTATGTTGATTGCGCAAAAACGCCTACGATTGTGAAGAAAAGTGGAGTTCTATTGAGACATAGATTGGCGATCAGTAGTTCTCCGCGGTTCGATATGTATGGGAATGATTTTGGTTGGGGGAAACCGGTTGCAGTCAGGAGTGGAGCTGGAAACAAGTATGATGGGAAGATCACGCTTTTTGCAGGGGCGAAGGATGGAGACATTGACGTTGAAATTTGCTTGTCGCCGGAGACATTGCACGCTATGGGAACCGAAATTCAAATTTCGTGACCATATTTTCTCATAGAGATTGAAAAGAAGGTTAAAATCATTTGTCAATTTTGTATTGCGTGCATGCCATTGTATTAGTCTGTAGAGCGTCGTGTGACAATTTCAAAGTTCAACCCGTCCCAACTCCCAAGATGGTTATATTTAAAAAACAATTGTTATATATATATATATATATATATATATTTTTTTTTTTTTATAATTTTTATCATTATTATTTTTTTATGGCAAAGGGAAATCTATATTAAAAACAGAATGGAAAGTACAGCTAAGTGGTTACTAACCACTAAAGTGTGTTGGCCCCAAAACCAACAAACAAAGCCGAGAAAACTAAGTGAAAACTGAAAAAACTTCCAACAAAAGCAAACAGTAAAACTTGATCAAAAGAAAAAACAAAATCCAGTAACTAAGAGTAAAAGAAAGCTGAGGATGGCAGAGCGGATCAATTAGGAGGTTGAAGTGGATGGTAACCATGCAAAAACGAAACATGTGGAAGCCATTATTACTTTGTTCGAGAAAAAGTATTTCGTGAAAATTTTTTGATAAGAGTATTTGAAGACAAAAGACAATTCACAGATATATTTACTAAAGTGATTAAATGAGCGGCATTTGAACACTTTTTTGCAAACGATTTGCTATAATTCACTAAAATAGAGTAGTTGTAGAAGGGAGTGTGAAGAATCAATAATTCTCTATATTTTTAGAATACTTTAGAATTTTTAGAGTAGTCTAAAAAATTTAAATATAAGTAGAATAAAAATAAAATTACATCATTTTAAGTGAATCTAATATAAATTAGTTAAAATCGTTGTGTAAGTGAAGCGAATCAAAAAAAAAAAGAAGTGGATAAAAGGTTAATTACGAAAATAATTTAGTTTTATTATTACTATTATTATTTATTTATTTTAAATAAAATAATATTAATAAGATCAGATTTTTTACCTGATTTTTCGTTGCTTTATTTCTTTGTTTTTTAAAGAGTAATAATAGTAGGTTTAGGAAAACTATGTTTAAGAATATTTAACATTTAAATTTACAAGTAATTTTGTACAAAAGGAAGATTAAGATCTATACTATTACACTTTTGTCTCTTTCTTGTATCTTTTTCTTCAATTTGATGATTCGAGAATAGTTCTTGAGTTTCTTGATTATCAATTTCTTCGTCTTCAATTTCTTTAACACCATCTACAAAAGGATGATCTAATAACATCGTAGCCCTCCATCTATTATTAGGATTTCTCACAAAACATTTTCTTAAAAAATCTTTAGCATCTTTGGATAATTCCCCGGGAATCTTAGGTAATTTTCTACTATATCCTATGATTTGAAAAATATCTTCTTCAATAAAATCCCAGGGATATTTTCCATCGGCATTTCCAATACAATACATCCTAATGCCCAAATATCACCTGGGACCCTCTTGTATACAATTCTTCACGGCTTCGGGAGATAAATACATCCACGTCCCCTTCCAATACCGCCCTTCCGCTTTTCTTTTCTTGATTTTCATTGATGTTGAGGATCTCTTTTTGCGAATCCAAAATCACTTATTCTAAGACTAAATTTATTTATTACACTACTTGCTTGTTGATCATCCTCATAATTACTTACTAATAGAATATTATCCGGTTTCAAATCACGGTGTATATATCCATTTTCGTGAATATATTTTACACCCGATAACAATGATTTTGTATAAAATTTTACTTCGATTCAAGCAACCCTCCGCCGCTGCCAAAATTCTTGATCCTATCGAAAAGGGTTCCTCCAACCGTATTCTAATATCATATTATAAATTAATTCACCCTTATCCCCAAAGGTTGTCTCTTCACCTAAGCAAGCGATAATATGAGGACAATTATTTAAGGAATCAAGAATCTGTTTTTCCATTTGAATTGAAGCGGAGTTGGAAACCTCCGCTGATTTGATAGCCATAACTTCGGGAAAACAAGAATTCCTCGATACCGAAGTTGCTAAAAATACCGTACCAAAACTTCCTTTCCCTAAAATTTCACGTCTCCGCCATGAAATTCCATCCCCATACTTGGGGTTGTTTTTCAATTTCTCCATTAATTTTTTTCACCAAGATCTTTCAAGAAGCTATAGAATGAATTATGTGTAAAGAGAGGAAAAGATTTTGAAAGAAAGAATTTGTGGTGATGAATAAGAATGAAGAATGATTTAACCTAACCACTTATAAAGTAAACACACACTGAAGAAGAGCAATGACGACCGTTGATTTATTTTCCCCCTCAATTTCTAAAGGAGATTCCAAGATGATATTAAATATCTTAGATAGTTAAGTCCGTTAAGATTTAACTTTTTATTTAATGTTTAAGATTGAAAGTTAATTTTAAATAATAAAACTATATTAATTTTAACGGTAAGGATTGAAAATTAAAAGAATTTAAAAGTTTGATTTATGTATATTTGAGTATTGATTCATATTTTTATTAAAAGCGACGTCGTTTTATGTTTATATCAATATAATGAATTGTATTTGTAATAAAAAATATCTTTCATCTCTTTTTTTAAAAATTTTTTTAATAAATTTAATTATTTTAATCTTAGCTACAATTTGAGCGCTACCACCATGACTATGATCTCAGTATGTCCAATTATTTACGATTATCTTTATGATACCAAAAATATCTCAATTTAACTTTAAATTAAAAAAAATGAATAATTATAATTGAATTTTGTAACCTGCTAATTGAAAAAAAAACATAAATT
Organism: Cynanchum wilfordii; assembly: GCA_025388415.1. Lineage (NCBI taxonomy): Eukaryota > Viridiplantae > Streptophyta > Magnoliopsida > Gentianales > Apocynaceae > Cynanchum > Cynanchum wilfordii. The sequence goes on along the minus strand of JAHSUH010002256.1, from coordinate 432,994 downwards.
TATAAAATATTAATTATAAAACTATTAAAAACAAAACCAATAAATATATGTAATAGAGGGAGTATCCAACCAGATTCACGTGGCGGAGTATCCAACGAGTAATAGAGGGAATATATCTTACCAATAATTTAGTTTTATTATTATTATTATTATTATTATTATTATTTATTTTAAATAAAATAATATTAAAAAGATCAGATTTTCTTACCTGATTTTTCGTTGCTTTATTTCTTTTTTTTAAAGAATAATAATAGTAACCTATGTTTATTTCGAAAAGGAAAAGGGAAAAAAAATAAAAATAAAAATCCATCCTTCTTATTATCTATAAATACCATATTTTAAAATTTCAAAAAATAAAAATAAAATAAATAAATACAAATTTTAAACTCACACTTTCCCTCGTAAATTTTACCATCATGTTTTCCGATGGCCTGGCCGCCGATGGTTCTAATTCTCCGGCCAAGGGAAACCATTCCAAGCGTAGTCGCTCCGATGAAGAAGAATATATGGCTTCCTGCCTCGTCGAGCTTCGTTGTCGCCCTATTGCAAATTCTGAAAAACCAGTTGCCGCCGTGATTCGAACCGTCGACGAAGCACCGGATCTCGAACCAACAAACAAAAAAGCGCGATAATCCGAGAACGATCCGGAGAAAATTCCTCTTATAATTTCAAATGTAGCGTTTGCGGAAAGAAGTTCCTTACGCATCACGCTTTGAGTAGCCACAAAACAATTCACCACCGGAATAAATCAATAATAATAGACAAGCAGAAGAGAAGAGAATAACATTAATATTGTTAATAAAACTCACGTTTGTCCGATCTGCGGTGAATTTTTTCCGAATGGTCAATCTCTCGGTGGCCATATGCGCTGTCACTACAGAAGACCCATTCTCCGCCGTTCGATTTGAATATTTTGCCGGCACGGGAACCAGAGCCGACGGAACCGGAAACAGAACTCAATTTGGAATTGAGGTTGTAATTGTAATTAAGAAAAAAAAAATGAAATCAACAAGGGCGAGAATTTGATAGATATTTCTATTTTTTATTTTTTTATTCTTGAAAAGATATATGCATATTGTAATGGATAGAAATAATAAATAAATAAATATTTTTAAGAAAAAAAGAAGCAGATTTATCTTATATGATATTTAGTATTTTTGTTATATATATATATTTTTTCTATTACTTGTGATAATTGCCAAGTACGATTACTCAAAATAACTTCATTATTTAACTATTTAATTTTTTAAAAAAATTAATATTATTTAATTTAATTATACAAAATTTTAAATAATTTGTCAATCCCCTCTAACTTCCATGGCTTCGGAAGTGCTAACCACGCCATTACTCCTGTAACAAACTTCTGCAATCGCAAAGAAAGATCCGGCGGCATCTTTGGCGACGGAAACACGATTGAGTAGTTCCTCATCTAACAATTCCGAACCAAACTCCTTAATTTCTTATTCCAATTGATTCATTCGACGTCGAAACAGTTCTTATGAACACATCGCCCTTGCCGGAAAAAAAAAAGTGGAATATCCATGGCTTCTACTATAACTAACTAGCATCGTTACTAGACAGAAAATAGTAGCGGCGACGACGGCGGTTGAAGGAAACCCGTGCGGCAATGGGTTCCCAACGAATAAAATTATAAAAATTACCTATTTAACTAACTGATAAATATTGTTAAGAATTTTGACGTTGGTTCAATTATTCAACAAGAACATTTTTTGAGAGATTGAAATACTTAAGAAAAAAATAATATATAGAATGAGATAAAAAAAGAATATTTAACATTTAAATTTACGAGTAATTTTGTATAAAAGGAAGATTAAGATCTATACTAATACACTTTTGTCTCTTTCTTGTATCTTTTTCCTCAATTTGATGATTTGAGAATCGTTCTTGAGTTTCTTGATTATCAATTTCTTCGTCTTCAATTTCTTTAATACCATCTACAAAAGGATGATCTAATAACATCGTAGCCGTCCATCTATTATTAGGATTTCTCACAAAACATTTTCTTAAAAAATCTTTAGCATCTTTGGATAATTTCCTGGGAATCTTAGGTAATTTTCTACTATATCCTATGATTTGAAAAATATCTTCTTCAGTAAAATCCCAGGGATATTGTCCAATCAGCATTTCCAATACAATACATCCTAATGCCCAAATATCACTGGGACCCTCTTGTATACAATTCTTCACAGCTTCAGGAGATAAATACATCCACGTCCCCTTCCAATACTGCCCTTCCGCTTTTCTTTTCTTGATTTTCATTGACTGTTGAGGATCTCTTTTTGCGAATCCAAAATCACTTATTCTAAGACTAAATTTATTTGTTATACTACTTGCTTGTTGATCATCATCATAATTACTTACTAATAGAATATTATCCGGTTTCAAATCACGGTGTATATATCCATTTTCGTGAATATATTTTACACCCGATAACAATGATTTTGTATAAAACTTTACTTCGGATTCAAGCAATCCTCCGCCCCTGCCAAAATTCTTGATCCTATCGGAAAGGGTTCCTCCAGAACCGTATTCTAATATCATATTATAAATTAATTCACCCTTATCCCCAAAGGTTGTCTCTTCACCTAAGCAAGCGATAATATGAGGACAATTATTTAGGGAATCAAGAATCTGTTTTTCCATTTGAATTGAAGCGGAGTTGGAAACCTCCGCTGATTTGATAGCCATAACTTCGGAAAACAAAAAATTTCGGATACCGGTTGCTAAAAAATACTGTACCAAAACTTCCTTTCCCTAAAATTTCACGTCTCCGCCATGAAATTCCATCCCCATACTTGGGGTTGTTTTTCAATTTCTCCATTAATTTTTTCTATCAAGATCTTTCAAGAAGCTATAGAATGAATTATGTGTAAAGAGAGGAAAAGATTTTGAAAGAAAGAATTTGTGGTGATGAATAAGAATGAAGAATGATTTAACCTAACCACTTATAAAGTAAACACACACTAAAGAAGAACAATGACGACCGTTAGATTTATTTTCCCCCTCAATTTCTAAAGGAGATTCCAAGATGATATTAAATATCTTAGGTAGTTAAGTCCGTTAAGATTTAATTTTTTATTTAATGTTTAAGATTGAAAGTTAATTTAAAATAATGAAAATATATTAATTTGACGGTAATGATTGAAAATTAAAAGAATTTAAAGGTTTAATTTTTGTATATTTGTATAAAAATTTATCATATTTTTATTGAAACGACGTCGTTTTATGTATATATCAATATAATAAATTGTATTTGTAATAAAATTTCTCTTTCATCTCTATTTTTTTATTTTTAATAATTCTCATTTTTTTTTAATAAAATTTCTCTTGTACGGATGTTAGCTTGTGCACTATAGATTTTTATAGATCTCAATTTTTATCACTTTTATCAACAAAAAATTAAAAATCTCACCATTAATTCAAGCTCACCGGCCGCCGGAAAATATCGATGGCTGAAATTAGAATCATCTCATCAGGTTTAGTTCAGGGAGCATCCAGTAATGATAGGAGTAGGATTGAGTTAACTCCATGGGACCTCCATTTACTTCTGGTTGATTCCATTCAGAAAGGACTTCTACTCCCCAAGCCCAAGCCCAAGCCTATGCTCACTACTTCGACCGTGACCGACGTAATCGATCACCTCAAGCTTTCACTCTCCAAAACCCTCGACTTCTTTCCACTTCTCGCCGGTCGGCTCGGAACTCAGAAGAACGATGATGAATATTGTACGGTGTCGTTTTTCGTCGATTGTAACAACCTAGGAGCTCAATTTGTTCACGCTGTCGCGGATGGTGTGACCATGGCCGATATTATTGAGCCAACTTACGTTCCCTGCGACTTAGTCCGTTCATTCTTCTCCCCTAACGGAGTTCCTAATCTGGAAGGTATTTCCGAACCTTTGTTAGTTGTTCAGGTAACGGAATTGGTGGATGGATTTTTCATTGGATGTAGTATGAATCACTCTGTAGCAGACGGTACTTCCTTTTGGAAAATTTTCAATTCCTGGTCTGAAATATCTAGAAATAGTAGTGGTGGTGGTTATTCTGATGTTGTGTTATCAAATCCTCCTGTTTTTCAACCTTATTTTCCTGATGATGTTAGCTTTCCAATTCGTATTCGTTCCTGCGATATTATAAATGATGAACCGATTGTCGCAAAATCCCTAGTTCCTCCATTGTTGTTGACAGAGAGAGTTTTCCACTTTACCAAGGAAGATATTGCGAAACTCAAAGCCAGGGCTAATTTCAAAGCTGGTACCAAACACATTTCGTCTCTACAAGCACTCTTAGCTCATCTATGGTGGACAATTATTCGTTGCCGTAATTTTAACGCTGAACAGGAGGTTGTTCTCATGGTAATGATTGGTGCAAGGGACAGATTAAATTTTCCCAAAGGATATTTCGGGAATGCAATTTATCCTCTTCGTGTAACTACTACTGCAGCAAATCTGGATGCCAATGGACTCGGCGGCGTTGCGATGCTCATAAACAAACACATCACGGAGCAAACGAGTGAAGAAGTGAAGAAAAGGTTGTTGATTGCGCAAAAACGCTTAGGATTATGAAGAAAAGTGATATTCTATTCAGACATACATTGGGGATTAGTAGTTCTCCGCGGTTCGATATGTATGGGAATGATTTTGGTTGGGGGAAACCGGTTGCAGTCAGGAGTGGGGCTGGAAACAAGTATGATGGGAAGATCACGCTTTTTGCAGGGGCCAAGGATGGAGACATTGACGTTGAAGTTTGTTTGTCTGCAGAGACATTGCACGCCATGGGAGCAGAGATTCAAATTTCGTGACCTTAGTTTTCTCTAAGAGATTGAAAAAAGAAAAAATGGTTAAAATAATTTATCGCTTTGGAATAACCCGATTTCGCCAATTTTGTATTGCGTGCTTGCCATTGTTGACTTGAACGTGCTACAATTTCAAAATTACTCTGATTCCAGGATGGTTATATTTTAGTTTTTTGAATCATATAAGTAAGGTGTCAGTTCTAAGGATAAATGCGTTATATAGTGTGTCAATTATTGAGTTTGGATTCTGTGTGAAAGTTGGGTTCGAGTAGAGTAGATCAATTAGGGAGTTCAAGGTTTGGTCAAGTTAAGGGTAAGCAAGTTTGAGTCAAAAATAAATATGTAAGTGAATCAATTAGTGGATTCAAATGGAAAGTAAACGAGTTTGTGTCAGTATACCTATATTGGTATGTGTATTATAAAAATAAATTTACAAGTATAATTATTTTAACGCAAGTCCAATATAATTATACAAACTCAATATACCATTATATATGATTTATAAGTGAAACTAATTTTTAGCTTCTTTTATGGCTTCACAAAATAAATAAATTGATAAAAACTACTTGCATAATAATTCTTTATGAGATATCATTTAATAATGTCTCCTTACCCGACAACTGAAACTTGCTTTTTTTATTACTCCACTGCAGAAAATTAATCAGCAGATTCGATACTAAAGCAAAAGCAAGCCAAAAAAAAAAAAAAACCGGTGGAGATTCATCAGTCAAGTCTGTCATCCGCAACCGCAGTCAAATACGGCAGCTAGCCTCAACCAGACCTAATATATTAATTGGCCCCACAGACAAAAAATATATATATATGACACAAAAAAATATATTTTGGGTATGTAAAAGAGATATAATATATAATAAAGAGAAAAGAGTACAGAAAAAGTGTTAGGCCCTTTTTTATCGGGTTGGGTTGCCATCTCATCTAACTCCATATTAGTATGATATTGTCTGTTTTGGACCTAAGCTCTCACGGGTTTATTCTTAGGACTTTCCCAAAAGGCCTCATTACTAATAAAGTATGTAAGAATTACTTATATGTAGGCAATCATTTGCATATTTTCTCCATGTGGGACTTTGGGTTGAAATCCAACCCCAACAAAAAGTAAGTAAGTTGGTCTTATATAAGCCTTATACAAAATATGGATATAAAACAGTCCAATAACTAAAATATTAAAAAAGAAAATAGACCAAATCAAAAATTAATTACTTAGTCAAAATAAACTTGCTCAAGAAGTAGGAAAACAAAACTTTAAACATTAATGGGTAAATCGTCCAAATTCATCAAATAACTACGTTTGGTGCCACCCATCTACAACTTGTCGGATACCCGGCTCTCAGTCATCAAAAGAGTTATCACAAAGAATAACAAAACATGTTTTTAGATATAAATCTAAAAATTTACTTACCTATAGAATTAAAACCATAACTATCGAACAGTCACTCATCTCAAAAGAAATGAACTATAGTTATTAAAAGAGAGAAACTGTCGTCGAAACACAGTCACAAAACGAAAACCGTTGAAGAAATTAAAGAAGGGAAGCACTGAAGGAAACTCCCTCCATCACCTCGCAGGAAAGGAGATGGAGAGAGAATATATATATATATATATATATATATGGGTGCACCGATCATATATATATATATATATAAAAAGGCAGCCATGCATGGAGAAATTTAGTATTGGAATGGATACATCATAAAATAAAACATACTTTTCATTCATAAATTCTCATAAATCTAAGAGTTGCATACATGAGTTGAGGTTTGAATCTTTAATCTCAGCTATAAGAGTTCTTCATTAGTTTACTTTTGCCTTGAGATTAGTTTCAAATTAAAGGTTGAAATGATGAAAGTATATAAAAATATATGTAAAAAAATCTTATAATTTGTAGCACTTGTGGTATATATATATATATATTTGTATATATTAAACCACTTATTGAAAGAGCAAATATAGAAAATGAAACCACACAAATTTACCAAAAGTGAAAGAAAAGCAGACACACACATATGTGTATATATATATTTATATATATATATATATATATATATAATTCTTCAGCAGATTTTGCCGGGAAAACCTTTAATTTTTCATTCACGCCGGGCAGATTTTTTAACGGCGGTAGCTTCCAATATTTCCTGATCCGTTTCAAGAGCATGCATTGTTTCCGGCGACAGGCAAACTTCCACGTCAACTTCTCCGTCTTTGGATCCAGAATAAACCGTTAACTTCCCGTCATACGTGTTTCCCATACCACTTCTAACCGCAACCGGTTTAATATCGTTACCATATATATTGAACCGGGGTGAACCGCTCACAACCAGCGTGTTTCTCAGCGCCTCTCTTTTCTTCAAAATCTTAGGGTTCTTCGTCCACTCAACGTACCATTTCTTGACTTCCTCACTAGTCTGTAACGTCACTTGCTCGTGTATCAGCTTAGCAGCCCAACCTACGTCGTTTTTAAGCAGATTCGCTGCGGTACATGTTATGGCTCGGGTGTAAATCGCGTTGCCAAAATAACCTTTTGGCAACGATGGTTTTAACCTGTCTCTTGCGTCTATTAATAGAAGCAAGGTGACTTCTTCGTTATCATCGTAGTTATTTTGAAGATTACGACGATGACGAGTAATCGTGAGCCATAAATAAGCTAAAAGCGCTTGAAAGGAGGAAATCATATTATTTTCAATGCCATTATTTTTATTAGCTAAGGAGTTAGCTTTCGCTTTGAATTTAGCTACCCCTTCTTTTGAAAAACTAAAAATTCTTTCTTTAAATACTGGAGGAATGAATTTTTCTCGAATCAATTCATTCCAGGAATGAATCCGGATCGGAAACTTCGCACCGTCGGGAACCCAAGGTTTGATCACGACGGGAACGGAAACCTCCTCGGAACCCATAGCTATTTGACACCAAGAATAAAAGAAGTTCCAAAACGACGTCCCGTCACCAACGCAATGATTAACGGTGCAGCCAATGAAAATTCCGTCAGCAAGTTCCGTCATCTGAACAGCAAGCAAAGGCTTGGAAATGCCTTCCCAGTTAGGAACGCCATTAAGCGAGAACAACGAGTGAACTATGGCGGGAACGTACGTTGGCTTGATGATGTCAGCCATGGTGACGACATCAGCTACGGCGTGAGTGAACTGAGCTCCAAGGTTGTTGCAATCAATGTAAAGCGACACCGTATTGTCGTCGTCGTCGTCATTTTTCTGTGATCGGAGGCGACCGGAGAGAGGGGGAAAAAGGTCTAGGGTTTTAGAGAGTGATAATTTGAGGAAATCGATGGTGGTGTAATCACCTAATAATTCTTGCTGTTGTTGAGGTGAAGGTTTTCGGATGAGAATTCCTTTTTGCATGGGATCAAATAGAAGTAATTGGAGATCCCATGGAGTTAAATCGATCCTATGATTTTGATGATCAGCCAAGGGAGGAGTTGCAGCTTGAACTAAACATGTTGAAATGATTTTAACTTCTGCCATTTTTGGTTATTGGGTGATGGATGATATGGGCATATGTGTTTTTGATTGGTTCAATATATATATATATATATATATAGATGTATTATATATGTGGGAAATTATTAACTATCCATAACCACTGTGGTTGATAATTTGGTAAAAGAAATAAATGTTTTTGGGGATGAATGAATAATTGGATGTCCAACATGTACATGTTGGAGATATAATAATAAAAAATCCTATACATTATTGGAAGGATTAAAGTTGGATTTATTATCAAATTGATGATTAGGATTAAAAATTGAAATAATTAAGGTTTTGTGTATATTTTTGTTAAAATCATATGGTTTTGAATTAATATAAACGTGATTATAATGAATTGTGAATGTATTTATAAGAAATTGTTAACAACTTTTAGCTTGAGTTAGAAATCTTATTATAACTTGAGTCGTCCCTTATCCATTATTAGAATATTGATAATGTAGTAAAGTCGATATCAACTGACTTATGTCTAACTGTAAAATTTGAACTGAGTAAAACTCAATACAATTATTAGGTATTATTGTGTCAACAAATATATAAATATATATATATATATATATATATATATATATATTAGTAAGTTTAATAAGTCTATAAACATATAATATATACAACTTATTTGATCTATCACAAAAGTTTTGTCAATCATCAAACTCGAGATATTTCACTTAAAATATCATGTAAAAATACTTGAGAAAAAAAAATCACATCGATTGACTATCATCTTATCATCTTTTTGGCATTTCTTTTTTGGATCATGATTATTGTTGTCATAAATTTTCATTAATTAATTATTATTTTATTCTCTACTCATTTACTTCTCTTCAACTGTTATCTTCTTCATACACCCCAACCAAACATGTATATATATATATATATATATATATATATATATATATATATATATATATATATACTTTTAAATGCAGCACATTAAATTCTTTGATATGATCTAAATCAACTACAAATTTCATGTGGACTTGTCTTTCAAAAAGTAGTAGTCTTCTATAGATATAATATTTAAATGTGTGTGTATTATGAATTTGAACGGTTGTATTGTAAATTACACTATTTTCCCTAAAAGATTTGTATCTATTCATTTCATTTATTTAAGGAGTTCTTTATACATTAGAAGTCTTGAATTTGAAACACATTATTTAGAAGCATATAGTTACTCTGCGTCTCAACTAAATTGGAATCGAGTTGTGTTGAACTCCTGTGATATCCCGTCTCATATCTAAATAAGAAGTGAATATGTAATAATATATAAGAATGTGTCCGGATAGACATACGGAAGAAAAAGATGGAGTGCAGTCTTGAGTTGGTGGATGCTGAAACAGATTTGTTTTGCCTTTGATTGGCAAATAAAAAAGGCTCATTTTGACCACAGAATGGATGGGTTTTGGTTTAGTCAGATTCCACTTCCTGGTGGTTAGGAAAAACAATAATTCAATAATCACAAAAGGGAAGACAGTTCTTTAAGAACTACCTTTTTGGTTTTGAATTCTTGCGGTAATTTTTAAGTAACTTAAATCATTTTACTGCTACTTCTTCAGGTAGCTGGAGTAAAGTGCAGAATAAAGACTAATCCCGATTCGGTCCAACTTAGATTGAGTTGATAGTGTCTATCTTTTACAATATGTTTTTTTCCGTTGTGAGCCAAGCTTGAAAGTTGGACTCATTATTTATCTGACATGTGGGAGAGGGTAAGCAATACCTGTTGTCACCCAGCACCCAAAAAGTGCTGTTTTGCAACCCTCAAAATGGAATGGAAAAGCCATGAGCTTAAAAGTATAAAAAGAAAGTACAAAACCATTATCATCATCCTTATCCTCATATACTCATTTCTCTCTTTCCCCTATTCACAAAACGGCAAATAAGCAAAAATACACACAGCACCATAGACATGGAATTCAGCAGGCTCTTCAAGATTCAGTAAAGACTTTTTTTTTTTTTTTTTTTTTACAATAAAGAGTGACTTATTCACAGTACTGACTAAAATTGGCAACAAACCCTTCCCATCAAGTTCATCAAATGACAAAGAATGGGTAGGAAAGGAGCTGGATTCTTTTAAATGTCATTCATGTAATAAAAATGATGGATAACAAATGGACCTTTTTTTTTGGTCAGTAATGTCAAATATAAAGGATGTTGCTAACAAGGAAGGTTCTACTCTAATGATCAAAAAAGAAACTGCCAAGGGGCAGAAAGAATTGGTGAGACAGACAATACCATTTCAATTACTTGAATCTTGCCTTACTTTGTGGTTTTGAGTTCTGCTGATGAATATCTCTTTCACTACATTCTTCACGAACAAATCGAAACAAGATGAACAGAAGTGGCTTTTAACTGGACATATTTGTCCACCTATAATCCCACCCTCCACATGTGCACAGAGTAAGGGCGGCGTTTGTATACATAAAACTTCACTCTGTCGATGTTGAAATCCACATGCAGCTAAAATGGTGTGTGTACAGCTCCTTGCAATGTCCTTGAAGGTACTGTGCCCTGCAACAAGGTATGATTGAACATCACCAGCTAATTTATAAAGAAAAATAATATTAGAATTGAGGGAAATCACAGTTAACAATCCCAAAAAGACTTCTAAAGCATTTCAAGTCACTTAATCAAGATAGAGCAGAAGTTGAGAAATTCAAGGAAGAAATGTAAACAAAACCATTAAAATAAGGTTCAGGCCTAAAATGTGAAGGTGGGGGGAAATTGTGTCAGCAAAACTCTTAACCATTCAATTGTGTGAGAATAACACTACCACATGTAGCTAAAATGAAAAATTACACATACCTAAATCCAAATCTCGAGAAAACCTTTTTAAATGACTTCTAACCACTGATTGCAGTTGTTCCTTTTCTACATTAAAGGGGCTCACCTCTCTACATGGATGCACTGATGCACCAGTTTCAGACCCAATGTTTGATCTGCTACTGCAGGGTTGCATTTGTTGCAGACCAGACCCATAGCCAAATCTTGCATTGATATCTAAAGCTTCATTTTGCATCAATCCACCAAAAGAACCATTGGCAGAAGTTGAAGCTTGACCTTGCATTACAGGGTCCCTGAAGTGGTTCAACCTAGCAGGAAAACCTTCAGCATGCGGCAATGTGCCTGCAGAATTTTCATGGATCTGCCCCCTAATAGGTGAAATATATGATGCCACCATCCTTTCTGACATTAATGTAGGTTGTGTTACTAATACTCTGCCCCGACCAAGCTGGGAACCAACAAGACTATTCCCAGATAATGGAGGCACAGTGCCATTGGATTCATAGTCCTGTAGTCTCCTGTGATTAATTATCTGGCGTATCTGGTGCTGAATTCTACGTCTTTCAAAAACAGTAAGTGCCTGAGAATCTCCAACAGACAACCTAGGAGAAGGTAGGCCAGGTACTGGAGTCGCTGGAGTATCAGGTACATATGCTTCATTCAGGTCAAAGGTTTCCCTTATATTGGCAGCTGGAGGTGAACCACTTGACAAGTTGTTACTTGTTCTATACCCAGGTGTAGGATTCAAACTCTGTGGATTCGAGGAATCAAGAGCAGCAGTTGGCCTACAGCCTTCACAATACCAATTACCTTCAGGGACTTCGTGTCCAAGACCAACGCAGTAAGTGTGTGCAGGTGAATCACAAAGATCGCAGAGAAGCATGAGAGCATCGTCCCCACCTTGTTGACATTCAGTACACATAACATTTTCATATGGATCAAGATAACCCCTAAGCTCTTCCTCAGATGGTTGATAGACCTGCAAAAGTCAACACATCGAAACAAATAAGTAAAAAAAAAGTTAAACTATAATTTCTTTTACTTGAAAAGAAATGATTGTCAATAAATCTCTAATAACAGAAAGAACTTCTAAACATGGGAACAAATAAATAAAGATATAGTTAGCCATCATTTTATGATTTTTTTCAATTTAGAGAAAATCTAGTCGGTCAACAAAACTCTTATAACAGAAAGGAAGAGTTAACTCAATTACCTGATCACGCTCAGGGACCGTAATCACCACAGGCCTCAGGTCGAACCTTGCTTCCTTACTAATTGTTACAAACCTCTGCTTGCACAAGGGACAGCGGGATTCCACCTTAGACCACTCCATGATGCATGTGAAACAGAAATAATGACTACAACAATTCAGAGTTCCCTGGACAGTTCTCTTTCCTTCTTCAGATAGACAAATACCACAAACTTGCTTTCCTTTTTCAGGCTTCACTTCCTCTTCCTTTTCCTTACCCTTCCTTCCCAGACGTTTTATTGGTGGATGATTAGATTTTTGCTCCTCTTGTAACTTCTTTACTGGAGCAGCACTCCTCAAACTGTTGGTCAATTGTCTGCAAAATGCATTAGCCTCCCTAACTTGTTCCCTCTCTTCCTCAGAGATGGTGTACTCGTAATCAGATAATCCAGAGCTTTCAAGATCTGAGTCAGACTTTGTAGATCTCTTCTTCCTTCCTTCTTGTCTCACAATCTTCATTCTCTTCTCTTTTATTCTATTTTCACTGTCTGCAAACTCAATCTGATTTTTAGACCTAGTTTTAGTAGCTAAACCATAAGTCCTTGCTGTTTTCCTTACCATATTGTCGCCCAAAACCTTAGAACTCCTCTTCCTCTTACAGTCTTTTGGAATCCTCTCCTGCCTCCTAGGCCTACTACTAAACTTCTTTTCCTTCTTACTCTCCATAATAATTTCTTCATCATCTAGATCATCAATCTCATCTGGTGTAAACTCATCATCGTCATCATCATCTTCATCTTCATTGGATATAGCATAATTGTCATCATCTTGTTCTTTGTATGAAGCTCTTTTTTTCTTTCTGTCATCACAATCATCATCCTCTTGTTCTTCGTATGAAACTTTCTTTTTCTTTCTTGGATTAGTTACCCCATTACTTCTTTCACCATCATATTCATCAACATCATCATCCTCTTGCTCGCTGCAGATAAGTTTCTTCCTTCTTGACTTTGGAACTCTGTTACTCTTAACATCATCAAGTTCATCCAAATCATCATAATCATCATCCTCCAGTTCTCTATATGAAACTTCCCTTTTCTTTCGTGAATTTATCAGCCCATTACTCCTACCATCATATTCATCTAAATCATCATTATCATCCAGATCCCTATATGAAACCTTCATTTTCTTTCTTGTCATTGTAACTTGATTTCTATTTCCACTATCATATTCATATTCGTCCGAATCTTCACAATCATTGTCACTCTGAATCCTATATAAAACCTTCTGCTTCTTTTTTGGCTTCACAACTCCAGTTTTCTTCCTCCCATGAACTTTTTTGGATCCACGAACTTTCTTTACCTTCTTTTCAATAAATTCCTCTTCCTCTTCCTCCTCTTCTTCATCCTCAAATTCACCAAAGATTTCTTCTGATTCATCCCCATCAAAAGAAGAAACATACTCATCCTCCGATTCATCTATTTCATCCTCTTCACACACTGTATAGTCCTCATCTGACTCATCTGAACATTTACCTGCTGCTCTACCCCTACTCCTCCTTGCCCCACGCTTGCCACCCCTGCCCATATATACAGACACCTACAGAAGCACCAACCGTTTCTGAATATTAAAAACAAAAAAAAAAAATATGTATTACTAGGCCATCCACCAGCAGCAGTACTTGATCATAAATCAAAGCAAACTAAGCAGGTCAATATGAAACTTTAAAAACAGTTGCTGGATATGAAAATTCGCCTCATAAATATCTAGATTTTACAAATCAAGGAATCGAAACTGAAGCCCTATGGAGAAATCATGATTCTCAAAATTTATTCTTTTCTAAATTAAGAAATTTTAGAAGGAAAACAATACCCATCTTACCTATGAGATCAGATTCTAACAAAAAGAACTACATGGAAATCTAAAAATTCCATCTTTAACTAAGTTGATAAAAATGAATTCCATAACCCCCTTCCCCCTTCCCCAACAACCCCCCTCCCCCCCCAAAAAAAAAAAAACCTAGATCGAGGTATTCACGATGCTGCAGTAACTTTAACAAATCCCTAAAACTCCAATAACATAAAATTTCAATTGAGGAAGGGTTCAAAAAAACAAAAACAAAGGAAACAGATGAATTATTTCAGCAGAAAATTCAAGGTCGCAAACTTCAGGGGAAAAGGAAAATATCAACAACCCAGATGAATATTAATATTTGACAACATGAAAAAAATCACTTCAAAAAACATAAAACATCCTTCAGAGCATTAAAATTCAAAACAATACAAGAATTCAATTTCAAATTTCCAACAAGAAAGACCAAAAAAAAAAAAAAAAAAAAAAAAAGTGAAACTGAAAGGTTGGTTACCTGAGAAAGGAAAGAGAAGTGAGCAAAAACCCAAATTCCAAAACTTTCACCAGCTCCTATTTATACAATTAATACAAATTACACACACATATATATATAATATAATATAATATTCCTCCCCAATGTATGATGTATCTTTTTGGGGTTCTGTAATTTTTCTTTTTTATTTGACAAGTCTTTTTGGGGAGATAAAAATGGTGGCAGCTAAAATGAATTCGAGAAATGTAGAAGAAGAAAAAAGAGAAGAGAGAGAAACGAAAAGACTTTGAATGTTTTCTAGTGTGTGTTTTGTGCGTGTTTTTTTCTTTTTTATTTTCCTTTCCAAATTTTGGAAGTCTTTTCTTTCATGAACAGTTGTTGCGGTTAAAAAATATTTCTTCCAAAGAGAAGGCATCTAATTATAGAGTTTCTTTAGATACTTACAATATACGCGTTTAATGCAGGATTTGTCATTAGTGGAATGTTTGTGAAATTCCTATTTTGCCCCTTACCTGTTCCTCGTTTGTTTGGGTTGGAGAGTAGTTCAACCGAAATGTTTGAAGTTTGACTTGGCTTTGGGTTGGGGGTTTATTAGGAATATTAGTTACAAAATCCAAATGGATCACATTTTGCCACCCCTTGTCCCTACTATGCATATATATATATATATATATATATATATATATATATATATATTAAGTTTGCTATAAATTTTTTCTTTAATAGTAATTTTAGTTATAACTAAAATAAATATGAATTTCAAACACTATATATGATATTCATTCTACGTCATGAATGTATAATGATATATAAAAATGAGTATAAATAGTCATAGTTAGTTTCGAGTATTTTTTTTGATACGGTTATAAATAATAACTAGTAGTTGATCGTGAGTGTTGTAAGCATCGGCTAACGGGTCTAGATTGTGATAGTGGTATCAAAGTGGATACTCATCTCAAACTATGAGAATTAAGTGTTACACTTAGTGTGGAAGGCCACCTCTACAATTCCAAACGTCTATGGATTGATCTTAGATTGAAGCCAATTATGTTCGAATGGACAATGACCTCATGACCTTAAGAAATACTCATTTAGTACTATGTTGATAAGACTTGTGAGTCCAGATCGTGACATTATATATAACTACTTGTAATTTGATTAAAGTACGTACAAAATTTTAGATTGAAAAAAAAAAAAAAAAAAACTCTTTTAGTACAGTGCAAACAAGACTTACGAGTCTATTTAAACCTACATCTTTTAAATTTATTAATAAAATTTTTTTGTTTTGAGTTGCATTAGTTTATCATAATATATTTATATATACATAGTGTGAACTTCGAGGGGCGTTTTGGGCTGGATCTCGAAATGGATTTGAATTTCGAGGACCTTTTCGCCAGAAACTATGGACGATCCCCGAAGAGAATCGTCGGAGTTTCCTTTCTTTTCTCTCGCCACCACTAATTTTACAGAGTGACAATCAATGACTATTAATTTGTCATGTGTCACTCATCCAGAAGCAAAATCTTTCAATATATAAATAAAATTTCGGTTTCTACACATAGATTTGTGGAAAGGCATTGTTTACATATTCTAACAACCAAGAACAAGCAAAGCATCCAAGAAGTATTTCTTGTATGTATGATTCAACTCCGATTCCAAAATAAATGTGAATATTTTCTTTACAAATTTTCAACTAAATTCATTCATCACTAAAATACATGTGATATTTTCATCCCTTTAATCTTCTTGATTTGGAATACAATTAAATACTATCCCGAATATTTTAGTTAAGTTATATGTGAATATGAAAAATTAATATTCCCCAAGATTGAGTTTGTGTATAGAAACATATTGAACATATATATATATATATATATATATATATTCATCCCTTATTAAAGTCCAACGGGCTCGTTAGAATCTGCCAATCAGAATTGGTCAAAATTTAAAATGAATTAATAGATATTCGAGATGATATCACATATTGATTATTTGCTCTAATATCAACTATTATTATTTAAGCTCGTGAGCTCGACGATATTTTCGCAAGCTTGCACTATGATATGGGATGCTGATATCTATAATCAACTATTTGATACTCGTTATTGGTACTAAAATAAAAATCTTATTTTTATATATCATACCATATTTTTATATATTATATGTAGAACGAGGTATCTCAGATAATAATAATAATAATAAAGTCCTTTTCTTTCTTTTAAAAAAATGTCATAAAATATGATTGGAGGAGAAAGATTCAATTCATAAGTACACAAATAATTTCACTTGTCAAAAAAAAAAAAAAAAAAAAAGGTGGGATATTTCGAGCAGAAACAATCCTGACCGTGAATCTTCAACACAGAATTCTAGAAGAAAGTGAAGTGTACGGTTAGGATGGATGGATGGATGGATGGAATACAAGATGGGTTCGGGCTCGGGGTGGTGTACCTTATGATCCGCGGGGGTGGTTTTTGATTGGCTTGAATGTATGTTTGTAGATCACGCGCCCTTTGACTTCAGACTTTTGGAAATTGGGACGGCGGCCGTTAAGCATCCGCGAAACCACGTGCCCTCCTTCCGTGGTTTATGTTCCATTTTTCACGTGACTTTTACATTTACGGTAAGAATTTGACAACACGGGCCAAATTCTCTAGTTCTGTTGGGCTTGAAACAATTTCATTATAGAAAGATCGTTTTATTGTTATGGGCTTTTTCTTTATTTCTTCTGGGCCTTAACTGATATAAAAGGCCTTTGTCTTCTTCTCTTTTTTTCTTTTTTTTTTTCTTTTTTTTTTTCTTTTAATGGTTAAGGGGTGCATTTAAACACAATCATTACGCATTCTGAATATTACAAGAAATCAAATGTTCGACATTTTCTGTGAACATTATGTAATAGTTGATGTGAGACCTTCTTCCAAGTAAACATTAGGCTTTGCAAGCGTAACTTGGGCCAAATCCAAGTTCGACACTCACCCCGAGCGCTACATAAGAGTTAATGTGAAACCTTACATCGAGTAAGAGTTGAACGAGTTGGATTTTGCAGGCATAAACTAAGCCGAATCCAGGTTTGACATTCATTGTAAATGTTGCGTAAGAGTCAATGTGAGACATTCAACTCTAAGTAAGAGTTAGACTCTGCATGTGCAACTCGAGTCGAATTTGAATTAGTTGAAACTGTGATGACTACGAATACCTTTTATATATATGAAAATAAAACAAACACTATCTGTCTGTCTCACAAATAATGGCTTTAGAAAAGAGAAAAACTAAAAAATTCCATATCTTTTGTTTACAAAGAGGCAAAAAGGTTTGGAATAGTAATGTTTGAGTTGTTAAGTTCACTAATAAGCTGACTAAGGGTGCTCATGACATCCACATGTTTAAGCAATACTTAGCTTTAAAAATGGCAATTTTTAAATCATTGGCCAGAAAAGAAAAGAAAAGCACTGTTTCATTGAAGAGTTGGAATAAAGATGGTTTATCTCTTCAATATATATATATATATATATATATATATTTATGGGACCTTTGCTTCAAAAAGTAGAACATCCCCATTGAGGGTCTTTAGATTAAGCATTTAAAGTCATTACATTATAGTCAATTATATATATATATATTTCCCCTTAAATGCTTAGATTTAGGTTTCCACTCCATAATATATGTGTGTATAGATATATATATATATATATATATATATATTGCTTAGATTTAGGTTTCCACTCCATAATATATGTGTGTATAGATATATATATATATATATATATATATATATATATATATAATGTATACATACATTCCCTTCATCCACAAATGGAGACAAGTAAGAAAAGTAAAACTAAATAAATTTGAGTTGAAGTTTAAATTTGTGTATAGAGGTAAAACATATATTAAGAAAAAAAAAAGAAAGAAAAAATTCATAAGAAATACTTCCCCAATTTACCTAATTAGATTAATTTTTAACTTAAATAAAATAAATATATATATATATATATTTCTTTAGTCTTGAATCATGCTACGTGGAGCAATATAGATGGCTAACTTCCAAACTAATTTAATTAAAAGAGAAAAGACAACTATGATTATAGTTAATATATATATATATATATATATATATATATATATATATATATATATATATATAGAACCAGTCATAGAAGCAGCCGGAGATTGAGAATTAATAGAAAAATAGCAGAGGGGCTTTGTGGGGGCTTTTTTGTAAATTTATAATGTTATATAATATATATATATATATATATATATATATATATATATATATATATTTGAGCTTTAATGAAAAAGTCTCTCTTTTTTAACTTTTAAAGGAAAGGAAAGTTTTCTTCATAGTCTTTCTAGCTAACACTTCTTCTTCTTATAGACTAGGCCTCTTCCTTCTTGTCGTTTTATGAGAATTATTTGCCAATTTTTATGTTTCTTTTCCTTTTTCTTATACAATGGAGATAGTGGAAAAGAAGGTATACTCTATATTATATTGTAAATATCCGATATGATATATAAAAATGAGTTTAAATATTGATGTTATTTTGGTATAATTCTAGATTATAGAAGATAAATGTTACATTATATGAGTGTGAGTCACTTCTAAAGTTCGGGACGTTCACTAATTGATTTTGTTCAGTTGGACTCTAACCGAGATATTCTTTTAGTATGATGAGAACAATGCAAAGTTACTGACATGATTAGTGTCGTCAAACTCATAATCGTGGTGTGGATTCATAAGTCCGGATCCTAACACAAATTAGAAAAATATTACGGGTATGAAAAATTCATTATATATGATCGGAGAAATAGACTTTTTATTGTTAATTTGGAGGGTTTAAGATGGGAGTTTTTGGTACATAAAATCCCTTAAAAGTAGTAGTAGTAGTATTGGCATCTCAATCAAAGGGTGAGTTGATTTGTTTGGTGAAGGGCACATAACACCTATATTTGCTTCTCAATGTAGGTAGACCTTCCAAACAAAGAGATTTGTCCTTCAAGGTATATAGATAGATTCATGGACATACTCATTAAGAAAGGGAGGAGAGGGGGTGCCCTTATTTACATTTAATTAACTTGCCATATTTGGAAAGAGGGTATCTTTAAACCCCTAGGTGCAAATAAGTTGGTAAGGAGCTCTTTTGGTTTTAGTGAAATTAAGGGTTCAAACTTTGACTTATTTACACAGTTGTTTAAAATTTGGAGTTATAGCTCTCTCCTGCAAGGGACCAATCCGGCTCAAACGAGATTAATTTAGATGTGCATTGACTTAAATGTGTCCTCTCATAGTTTGAGACCATCTAAGATACTTCGTGTCCCAAGAAAAAAAAAATTCTTCTAAATTTCTTGATGTATGATAGCGTTTATCTTTTGTCTATTTTTCTTTTATGAGAGAAATATCTTACTTCCCTTTTAATACCCGAGTCAATAATAAATCTTTTAAGAAAATAAAGTCAAAAAATAGATTAAAGGAATTTATAGTGTAACTAAGTTTATAAAACTTTCTTTTTATAGAAACGTAATTCTAGGACACGGTCATTATATCAAATTTATAATTTGTTTATAATAAATTACTATAAATTTTAAACTAAAATTCAATTCCATTTTTTAAAAATATTTATTTATTTTTTAAATTGTATATTTTGTCAAAAAATATTTTGGCGGGGCTTTTAGACGCCGATTGGGTCCCTTGTCGCTGCAAGAATAGATTTCCCGCCGGCTGCCGGCATGCGGTTATTTGGGCCCACTTTTACAGCCATGTGAGAAACCTCTTAAAAAAAAAGAAAAAGAAAAAAAAGCTAGCTTTGGTTCCGAACCAAGAATAATAATAAAAGAACTTAATAACTTCCCTCCTTAATTGACGAAAATGTCCCTCAAGTTGCTAACTCCTTTGACAAAATAATCACTACATGCAAAATTTCTCTCCAATTTTTTTTTTTTTTTTTTTTTTAAAAATATTTTTAAGAGCATTTTATTTCTAACATGTTTCGAACTCATGTCAATAAAACATAATTTAGTCAATAATAATTTGACTTATAATCATAAACATCATAAATTTAGAAGAAAGCATCTGAATCTTAATATATATATATATATATATATATATATATATATATATATAAAGGTTTTCAGGTCTTCACACACATGTATAGAGGTCCATCTTCTTGCACTTCTTTTTCTTTAACATTGTATCTGTCCTAAGATTTTCCAATGTGCATTCAATAATATATAACACTTATATTATATATATATATTATCCAAATTTGTGGCCCTTCTTATTTTGGGCTATGAAAATAAGACAACTATCTATATATATATATATTTGTTCGTTTAAAAATAAAAAGTTATTGAGATTAATTCGTATTAGATGCAAAAAAAAAAAAAAAAAATCTAATACTTTGTTTCTTAATTAATTAAAAGATTTATGCAAAATTTGATTGATATATAACACTTTTTTATGAATGAAAGGAATTATCTCCACCTTCCATATTATTGAAAGAATTTTATTTTATTTTATTTTTCTTTTTGAATGCTTTTCTTAGAAAGGAAGCGACGTTTCTTATATATATATATATATATATATAAATGGTTGGTTAAAGATTTGCTAGTAATGGTGAATAATGAGATTAGTATTAATGGATTCTCTATTGAACCTAAACTTTTTGCTAAAAACAATCATGACTAAGAGAAAATTAATTAATTAATTGATTGATTGAATTCTTGTGGAGTCTTTTAAGTATTATAATTAGATTGGATAACGAAATGGTTTTGGATATAATCATGTTTGCATGTTCATGAAGCTTTAAATCTAAGTAAAAGGCATGCACTACTACTACTTATCATTCTTTCTTGTGTCATTTTATTATCTCCAAATAAAAATACTTACATATATATATATATATATATATATATATATATATATATATCATAAACACCTCAATCATATTATAGATTCTAATACATTTCACGAGTTTAAAATGTGTTATTGAGTAAAAATCGACTAATCTAGGAGGGATTCGTGGGAGAAAAGTATATAGTTGAAATTGCAGTATAAATCCGTTCATGACATGTTGTCAAAATCAAGTCCCTTACTTGACAAGTCAAATGAGACATTTAAATAAGCGAAACCAAACTAACTATGCTATCACTTTTTCACGTTATATGAGACATTGAATTTAACTGTTGCTCGAGAAAAAAATCTTACATTAACTCTTATATGACAGTCACAATGAATGTCTTGAATATGTTGCCTTGTATAAGGTTCACAATATGTTTTCATATTATGACAAGCCAAGAACTTAAACTCTCTCTCTCTCTCTATATATATATATATATTTTTTTTTTGTTAGATTATTTGTATATAATCTTTAATTTTTGTAATGAAAGCGAGAGAATAGGAAGCTTCAACTCATTGAAGAATCTACAAAGATATGAGATAAAGATGGTGTGAAATAATTTTAGGGTTTTTGTATGTCATTGTCTAATGTCAACCATTCATAAAAATTTGTCAACTCAAAGTATTAATATTCATATTTGATTCCAATGATTTTATGAGTTTTGTCATAAATTTGTTAAAAATAAAAATAAAATAAATTTACTTTTAAGAAATTAAACATAATACATCTTTTAATTAGCCTAGTTTTAAGCATTATACTATTATTAGATAATAAGTTTAGTACAATAAAATATAAATATATGTTTCTAAAATTAAAAATTTTATAAATATCATCATTATACCAAAAGGAGCTTCACGAGTTTTAAAACCGCATTGGTCACAAGCACAATGATATTGTTGTCTGTGGACATTTTAGGTGAGTCCCACAAATTTAAGACTGTATCATTGAATGAAGGCTTTAAACCCTACTTAATAACCGCTTAATAAATAAATCTCATAAATGACGTTATTGTCCGTTGACACTTTAATTGAGTCTCACAAGTTTAAAATGTGTTATTAAGTGAATGTTTTAGACTCTACTTAATAACCGCTTAATAAATCTCATAAATGAGGGACTGCAAGTCACAACATTTTATATATTTTTCCTTTTTTATCATGTAATGTTTTTTTTTTTTTTCTTGATTGAAAGAACGAATATTCACTCACCTTTAATTGGAAGGAAAAAAAAAAGGGTAGTTTGGGAACATTTAAAAATACCTTGAGCTGGAGTTGGCGCTCCTCTCTCTTTCGGCGATAGCAAAATATAACCGCGCAGTGTCCGAACCGCAAGGTTAGGAATCAGCTTCGGGTGACTGGTTTTCCTATTTTCTTCTCCATTTCTCCCCACATTCAACAACATTGACAACCTTCTGCAACAGAAAAAAAAGGAAAAAGAAAAAGGGTAACATTCGCCATTGAAGAGGAGAGAGTTTCTATAAAAAAATAAACCCAATTAATTAACAATTAAAAATAGAAAAAGATTTTTTTTTTTTGGAAAAATCTTATAGTTTTTCATTGGGCAGTCTCTCTCCTCTCATGATATAACTGGTCCTCCATTTTCAAGTTCATCAATTCTCGTAATTTCTTCTGTATATATAAACAGAAAGGCACGTAGAGTTGGAATTCGAGTTTTTGGATTACGTCGTGATATGTGCCTGCATTGTGGTCGTTTTGGAGTACTGGGTTGATGAAAGTTTGGGATTCTTTGGAATTCTTGGGTGGGTTGTTTGTTGATCAGGGGGTAAGGAATTTTTTGTTTGATTGAGAAATGGAGGGGATAATGCAGATTGCTTTTGCGTCAGTGGTGGAGGATGTTCTTCAACAGCATTCAAAGAGGCTGTGTGACATTGATTTGGCTTCAAGAAAGGCTGAAGAAGCTTGTATGATCATTTATTCATTAATGCCCTTTATTTTTATTATTATTTTTTTAAATCACTTCCCCTCCGTAGGTATTAGGATTTGGTTTTCAACTCTACAATATGAATTATGAACACGAATCGTTTCCTTTGGATTACATCTTTTGTAGGAATTTTAAGGGTTATTAATTAATCAAAGAAAGATTTTATTTGATATGATGCAAAATGCTAGTTTATAGGAAATGGATCCTTACTGTAATCCAATACTAGCTAAGAGATACATCCCATTATTATTCAAATAGTTGCATAAAAATCTTGTTTTTGTCATTCTAGATAATCGAGGTGAATATTTATGTGGGAACGTTTAAAGTTGGATTTTTTGTATGTGGGATCTTGGTTATCAGAATTTGGATTTGTATATGTATGTATGCTGATAATATACATGAAAGGATGTCTAATATGTAAGTAATTTCACAGCTTTGAGAAGATATGAAGCAGCTGGATGGTTACGGAAGACAGTTGGAGTTGTGGGAGGAAAAGATTTGCCAGCAGAGCCTTCAGAAGAAGGGTTTAGACTTGCATTGCGAAGTGGAATAATACTTTGCAACGTTCTTAACAAGGTTCAGCCGGGTGCTGTTCCAAAAGTATGCTTTGATGAGATTCCCGATTTACTGTGATTGATTATTTAGTTCTATTGCTTTCAATCTGCTTGCTTGATTAATAAATGCTTGGCCTTTTTGCTTTTAGGTAGTTGAAATGCCTTGTGATTCTGTTCTTGTTCCTGATGGGGCAGCTCTTTCTGCATATCAGTACTTTGAAAACGTTAGAAACTTTCTTGTAGCTGTAGAGGAAATGGGCCTTCCAACTTTTGAAGCCTCTGATTTGGAACAGGTATGTTGATTGTTTTTGCAGAATTTTTCCTAGTTTGCCATCATAGACCACTTCAGTGGCTTATCAAACTACATTTGCAAAATTCATGAATTTTCTTTGTTTTACATGATAAACTTTGCAAATGTTTTAAATTTTAGGGAGGGAAAACCTCAAGAGTAGTAAACTGTGTGCTGGCACTGAAATCATATTGTGAATGGAAACAAGGAGGTGGGATTGGATCATGGAAATTTGGTGGTAATGCAAAACCAGTTCCTTGTGCAAAGCCAATAGTAAGAAAAAATTCTGAACCCTTCATGAGTTCATTATCAAGGAGTTCATCCGTTGGTGAATGGTCTCTTGATAATAGTGAGCGGCTCTCATTCAGTGATATAGCACAAGAAAATACTGAAATGGTTGGTGACATTATTGTGTCATATCTAATTACTCTAGTTTCTCATTTAATCAGATGAACTAAATGTGCATTTTTCATTTTCAGGTTAACTCCAATTCCTTGAATACACTGGTTCGAAATCTTCTTTCAGATAAGAAGCAGGAAGATATTCCAGCTGTAAGTGATAGAGTGATTGTTCATCAGGTCTTTGATCTTTTTGGTTGATTTGTAGACAGGCCTTACTTCATGTCCTCTCATTTCACCAACAGAGATCAGAATCACCATTATCTTTTACATGTTATTTTCTCTCAGCATAATATGCTCTAATGACAACAGAAGACAGGCTTTTAGCCTATCTTCCTGATCGATGTCATATTTTTCTTGTTTCAAATGTCTGTCTCTTAATTTGTTTAGCACATAGGGATTCACCCCTCTTAGATTGGGTACCCAGGAGATGAGTTCTGGTTATATTTTTGGAGTTTAGATGGAGAATATCATCCAGCTCTGTTCCATCTCCCCCTAATTGTGAAATAATATATATATATATATATGAAGCTCTGGTGCCAACAGATGGCATATATTGTGGATGACTATTGTGAAAGTAGCTTACTAGCCTTTTTATGGCAGTTTGACTCTTGCAATCCTGTCCTGAGACAATTTTCTTCTGTTTCTTACAGATTGTTGAAGCCATGTTTAGTAAAGTTCTGGAGGAATGCGAACGGCGGTTAGCCAGCCAAACTGGACAGGTAAAGGAACTGGTCTAATTAAATAGTATCCTGTATGGCAACCGTAATCTTTGTCTGAATTTTCCATGCTTTGACTGGTGACATCCATGAATGCATATCCTTCTGAAGTAGATTTCCATTGGCAATTTGACAGATAAAAGTGCATAGCAATGAAATTGATGATCCAGGTTCAAATGAAGTTCTCCCAGAGACTGCTCCCCCCGAGGTATGAATATGTTGCAAAATTTAGTACTTCAGCTGAAATTGGATCCTGAATCTTTAGTTTCATTCTGCGCACATCTGGCAGAACATTTTGGATAGTAAAATGACAGTTTTCCCTCTGTTTTCATGGTTAAGATGGAAGATACAACTACGTCAGACCAATTAGAAGATGTGTCCGACAATCAGAAAGACTCTTATGATGCCAGATGTGAAGGCCACACCTTGAGGCAGCAGTTGCTGGTTGAACAACAGCACAAAGAAATTCAAGTATTTTGCTTCAAAGTCAACTTAACCCAATTAGTTCATTTATACAGGGTAATCACATTGACATGGGGTCTAAATGATTCTTTCCATGTAGGAATTGAAATATACACTTCAATCTGCAAAAGAAGACCTGAAGTATATGCAAATGAAGTATCATGAAGAAGTCAGCATTCTAGGTACAAGTACAATTCTCTTGTTCTCTCTGATGTAGATTTTGAGAATACAAATCGTTTACTTGCTGCTTCAATCTGTCCTTCAGGTGTACATCTGCATAGCCTAGCAAATGCTGCTACAGGATATAATAAAGTTCTTGAAGAAAATCGGAAACTGTACAATCTAGTGCAAGACCTTAAAGGTAATCTTGTCAAATAACTCAATTATTATCTTTCTTAGAGATTTTTCAAGCATTAACTTGTTTTCTTCAATATGTTTATATAGGAAACATTAGGGTGTATTGCCGAGTAAGACCATTGTTACCTGGTCAAGCTAATGGCCTGAGCACTGTGGATCACATAGATGAAGGGAGTATCACAATAATCACACCTTCAAAATATGGAAAAGAGGGAAAGAAAACATTCACTTTTAACAAGGTTTTTGGTCCATCTGCAACTCAAGGTCATTAAGGTTTCTAATTCAAAGTTTCTACCAGTTCAATACCCTGCTAATGGGAATTGTTTTTTTTCTTTTTTTTAACTACTGACTCTTCTTTACATGATCTTGTTCGAAAAACCTACAGAGGAAGTGTTTACAGACACCCAGCCTTTGATTCGATCTGTCCTTGATGGTTATAATGTTTGCATATTTGCCTATGGCCAAACAGGGTCTGGAAAAACTTATACAATGGTAAGGGTTCATAATAATTTCGGAGACCTAAAGCATGCACTTTAATTCATTTGATTTTGAATTCTCCTCACTTCTTTATCTGTAGACGGGGCCTGACAACCTTATGGAAGAGAACGTGGGTGTAAACTACAGGGCTCTGAGAGACTTATTTCTACTCTCAGAGCAGAGAAAAGATACCATTTCTTATGAAGTTTCCGTTCAGATGATTGAAATTTACAATGAGCAAGTCAGGGATCTTCTTACAACAGATGGTCTAAACAAAAGATATCCTTAATGTCAATTGCTTATGTCTTCATGCCACAGTTATTTTTACTGTAATGTCAAATTATTTGATGTCCTTAACTCATACACACGTTAGAAATTCGAAATGCTTCTCAAAAGGGCCTAAATGTCCCAGATGCAAATGTTGTACCAGTTACATCTACTTCTGATGTTATTAATCTGATGAACCTCGGACATAAGAATCGTGCAGTGGGTTCTACAGCAATGAATATTCGTAGTAGTCGTTCTCACAGGTTTTGCTTATATCTTGCTTGTTAACTTAATTTTCAGTTTTACTTCTCCTTCTTGTGCTGCAAAAAAAAAAAATTCCCTGATCAGTAATTAGAATTTCAGAAGCACATTCACAAGTTTTTATTGATCTCTATCATATTTGCAGTTGCCTCACTGTTCATGTTCAAGGGAGAGATTTGGCTTCTAATTCAGTTCTTCGCGGTTCTATGCATTTAGTAGACCTGGCAGGAAGTGAAAGAGTTGATAAATCTGAAGCAGTAGGTGAAAGGCTGAAGGAGGCTCAACATATAAACAAATCTCTTTCTGCTTTAGGAGATGTTATTTCTTCTCTTGCCCAAAAAAATGCACATGTTCCATATAGGAATAGTAAACTCACACAGTTGTTACAAGATTCCTTAGGTAATATTTCAGACTCTGTACTCTCTCCATATAGCATCTTTTTCTTGTTGGGGTGGGGAGGGGTTTTGCAAGGAATAGTAACATTTCTCACTTCATTTTGTAGGTGGACAGGCAAAGACACTGATGTTTGTTCACATCAGCCCAGAAAATGAAGCTACTGGAGAAACAATAAGTACACTAAAATTTGCTGAAAGGGTATCTTCTGTTGAGCTTGGTGCTGCTCGAGCAAACAAAGATAGTGCCGACGTGAAGGAACTGAAAGAACAGGTTTTCACAATAAATTACCTCTGTGATAATCAATCAGCTCTGTTAAGCATGTCTATTTCTTGCCTTCTTGAGATTGTTGTCATTTACCATTTAGCTTTCTCTATTTAGATTGCTACTCTTAAGGCTGCCTTGGCAAGAAAAGAAGGAGAGCCAGCTCGTCGTCATCATTCTGCAACAACAAGCCCGGATAGACCCAGGTTGAGGTCATCGGTATCTTTTATGTCTGCACGACCTCAATATGGAGCTATAGAAGATACAGACAATATAGAGGTAGGAATTCAAATGGCCTTTCTTCACGGTTTAGCTTATTTTTAGTATGACTGTGTGAATTAGAAGTCAATTACAGAATCTGTTTCTTATCTTCATGCATCATTTAGCATTGCAATGACCTGAAAATTTCAATCTGATCTGCAGATTAGGAATAACACAGCACCAAAGCCAAGAAGGCAAAGCTTAGATCTCCATGACTTATTTTTGAACTCACCTCCCTGGCCACCTTCAGTAAGAAGTCCTGGACCAAAGGATTACGAGAAAGAAGCAGTTTCAGGTGATTGGGTGGATAAGATTGTAGTCAACAAGCAAGATCTTGAAAGAAGTGACAACATTATGGGGTGGGAAGAAGATGATCAGCAGTCGCCTGATATATTTTACCCGAAACAAAACAGTCAATCTCAGACAGTCACTCCTTATGATTCTGATGACCCTGATGCCACAACAAGTGATTCTTCTGAGATTGACTTCCATTGGCAACCAAATGTTCATAAGGCTACTAATATTCCAAGCATAGCTTCAAAATTGAGGAAACCAAGTCCAAAGCAAATAAAGAACCCTGAGATAAGGTACATTATGAATCACTTTTCTCCATTTTTGGCTCAACTTTTAGACTATAACTAGTAATAGTGTTCAAGATTTTGATGCATGTAAGTAGGAAATTTATACAAAAACATTAGTTAAGTTAATTAAAGATTTCAAGATTATGCTGATTCACCAAAAATAGGTTCTTGATTTTATCAGCGTAACCCTTTTGTGTCTGTATTCTTTATTGGCATTAGGAGCCTAATTCCTCCTCCGCCATCAAGAAGACTCTCAAACGGGATTAGTTCACCATCAATCAAGGCCGGAAAGCGACCTGTATCTGCAGATGGTAAGCGAAAAACAGGAAGTGGCAAATGAGGATATCATTGTTTTATTCTTTCTAGTACTGGAACAAACATGTCCAAAACAGACAAGCCGGCGAGGGGTTACTCCTGAAGAGACGTGGTTGTGGTTTTTTCTTATCTTCTTTTGTTTGTAATCTGTACATTGTGAATACAAGATAGGAAGAAAGAGAGAGAGAAAGAGAGAGGAGAGCTGAAGTTACAAAATAGTTACTATATTTACCCGTGTGTCTTAGCAGTAGGTGGTGATCTTGAAAATTTTTGGTGTCCGACTGGTGATGAGAGAGTATTCCATGATAGTTTTCCCCACAAGATTCTTTTTCAAAAATTTCTTCTCCTTTTTTTGGTTGTAAAAAAAAAAAAAAAAAAAAAAAAAAACATTGAAAAAACTCACCTACAGAAATGAAAAAGAATAGTGAATCCTCAAAAACAAAAGTTTTGTTTCACTACCTGCTTATTGTCCATTTGTAGTTTCCTTTGCACTTTTTGTGTTAAAAGAAATACTGAAATGAAAGCTTTCACTTTAACACAATGGAAAAACGCATTGTAAATGCTATTCGAGATCGAGAGTTTGACATTTGCTGTGAGTTGAACTTTGTGAGCGTAAACTAACTCAAAATCGTGATGTGTGTATTTTCTTTGCTAGACTATATGGTTTTTGTAACCATTATAACTCTAACTAATTCGGATTCAGTCCAAGTTGTATTCGTATAGTTCAACTCTTACTCGAAAGAATGTTTCACTTTAACTCTCATATGACACTCACACCGAGTGTCAAACTCTCGACCTTGTGATGTATGTGTTTAGTCTTGAGGTTTTGTCCTTTCTAATGATGTATTATTATCTTTGCTTGTCTTATAATCATAATCATATAGTAGTAGTAATAGTTCATAACCAAATACTCCTACTAAAATTAGGAGCTGAGAAAATCAATCAATAACTTTGATCATTTTTTCTTTCTTTCTTGCTTGTGCTCATCAATAGTAACATCACACCTTGTCTTGTTTTAGCCAAAAAAAAAAAAAAAAAAAAAAGGTTCATCCTATAAGATCAATGGCCAACAACAAGGGTCAAGAGGACCCCTTTTTCCACTTATTGGAGCAGGTGAAAGAAATATCATTTGGTTACACTTAATTTATTACTATTTATATCTACATATTTAATGTGTCTGAATGACACTGTTTTTTCCCCTTAAGAAATTGCAAATTGCTATTAATTATTAATTATGTACCAACAATCCGTTGATTCTCATAGATTTTTCTTAAACAAGATCTCGAGTTCCAACATTGCGAATAGAAAAATAAGTGTTGGAAGACCTTCCTTTCAAGGAACTTGATTATCCTTAAACAAAATCCGGAGTTCGAACATTGTGAATAGAAAAATAAGCGTTGAAAGACAGTCCTTTGAAAAAAAAAGAGTCCAACGTGATTATTTAAAATAAGTTGAAAGACTCAAAATTAAACCTTGTGTCAAGAGGTATAAATCTTATATACATATGAGAATCTTCTATACTAATGAAGACAAATTACCAACAAAACACCAATTAAACTAACTAAAGTTAATAGAAACAACAAAGCTGGTAATTTTGAGGTCAAAATTTGATATCAAAACAAGTTCATTTTTTCTTTTTTCTTTTTTAACCATCTAGTATATGAAGTCATCACAACTACGACTAATTCAAATTTGGCTCAAGTTGCATCCTCAGAGTCTAACTCTTACATGAGGAAGACCTCAACCTGACTCTTAAATGACATTCATAGCGAGTGTCGAACCATCGACCTCTTATAACATTTACAATGCATTTTTCTATTATATGCTCAAAGAATCTCACCTCATAGACATTTCAACAAGCACTTGGTGAGCATGAAAAACAATGATAGATAATCTCAACACATAATTATAAAGTCATGTCATATAGATATTTGTATTGATTCAATTGATTTTTTTTCAATTTTTCTTTTTCAAAGAACAACTAGACAAAATTTCAGTTTAATCAATCACTACCAAGATTCCATCATTTTATGGGCATTTGGAAACAAAAAAAAAAAAAAAAAAAAAAACCCTTTATGATATTCTTTCTAAATTAAACTAATCTTATCCTTTGAGGAAAGAAAAAACCCAGAAAGATCTCTCATTTTTTGGCCAGTGGTTTTCAGCTCAACTACAACTGTGTTGTTCCACACAAAATTTTCTTAAAATTCTTCAAGAAAAAAAGAAGGAAAGTATAAAATATATATATATATATATATATTTGGTCATTTGCTTTTTATATTATTACAATAAAGAAATGAAGGCTTGGCAAATCCAGCTTGGTCCAGACCTCTTTGAAATGGGTGGTCAATAATCTATATTTTTTTGTGGGTCCCTTTCATACACATGGCCATGTCAGCAAAATCTGATCCCAATCCTTCTTTCCCTTGCTCACCAGTCACCACCCCATCATTTCCTTTCCTTCAAGGGCAGCCAACAAAATAGTTTTTGTGTATTATAATCTTGAACTATATGATTATTACTTAGAATCTCGACTAATTCTAAATAAAAGTGTTCGTTACAACCTCAAATTCTTATTGTAATTATGAATTTAATAGTATTTACAGTCAATTATTTGACATTGTCTTTCGTTATACTAATAATGATATCTCAACTAACCTCAATGTGCATGTGAGTTGGTAAAGAGCTCTCTTCATTTAAGTGAGATCGAGGGTTCGAACCTCAACTTATGTATGCAATTGTTTAAGAATTTGGAGCCAAAACTTCCTCTTACAAAAGACCATAAAAGACTAACCTGACTCAAACAAGAATTAGTCCGAACGAAGACTCATTTAACACATCTCGTGCCCTTAACAATATACATATATAAATATATATCGAGCTAATATTGAATATCTAAACTTATTCTTGTCACACAATATTGATCAATAGTTGACATATGAATCTATATATATATGTATAGTGTTTGATATGAAGATTTTGCATGTGTGATATTGTGTGCCCTAGCTAGCTCAATCCCCACTTACTTAATAACAAGAAAGGCCTCACCTTTTGAGTCATATAAAGGATTTGTGGTTTCTTCCATTTCTTAGCAAAACTCCTTTTTGTTTTCCACAAATTGGGTGAACCATTTTTGTCAATGCCATGTGACTTTCTTTATGCTTTTAGGGAACTAAAATTGACTTGCACTCACTGCATTCTTACTTGTACAATCTCTTCTTCTTCTTCTTCCCCCTCCATTTTTGTTGCCCTTTTCTCCTTCTCACACCAACCAAAATTGGTAAAAATGACAAGAAATTAAAGTGAGACCATTTTAGAAACCATGTGCATGGGTAGTTCCAATTTGGATAAAAAATACTTCCAACAATGTAATATATATATATATATATATATATATATATATATATATATATATTACCTCTATAGGTTTGATTATATATGCCCCTTTAATATAGAAGCATACACAATGTAGGTCATTTTAACCATTTGTCATTCAAGTTTCAAATTATATTTTTCTATCTTATTAATCTCTATCAATATAGGTCATTCTAACAAATTTCTTTTTCTATCCTCAAATCATTTCTAAATTACGATAAAAAGACTGAAAAAATGATCAAAATAATCTATATAACAGATCATAAAAATTTAAAAATCAATGAAGTAGAAAAAAATGATTAAGGACTAAAATTACAAATTACCATAGTATAAGAGATAAATTAACTAATTTTTTTCTTATGGAAATAAGATTTTTTTTTTTTTGGCAAAAAGAATCCTAAAAGACTTTGTCCAAGAATATATATATGTATATGTATGTATATATATATATATGAAAGAAATGGATGGATGTAGGTGTCAAACTATGAACTAAAAAAAGTGGCATACATCTGTAAATGCATTTGCCAACAAGTTAAAGGCAAACATATAATAATTAAACATTCCAACAATGAGAAAACAAGAGATTATTTGAGAGACTTTCACGATTCTATGGCCTCAAAACATTCGAAACTTAAATGCCCTTTTTCTTATTCTACTATACTTATATTTCCATTATATATATATATATATATATATATATATATATATATATATATATATATATATTATATTTTGACTTGAAGTCCAACATCGCTCGCTTAAGAGATTTCTAAAAATTATTAAATAGAGACATGAAACCCTTTAAGATTTAAATCCGTAAGACCCACTTAGAGTTGGTAAAAAGTTGACAATATGTTTATAACAATATATATATATATATTTTGTTTAGTTGTTGACAATGATATTTTGTTCATAACGTAACCTTAAAATTTAAAATAATATTAATCAATTAATTAATTAAAACAAAGCTTTGTGGCCATTAGATGAATGCCATCTGTTACTTTATTTTTGACTTTTAGTTTTATTTTACTAATATTCACATAGAGATGCATTAGCTGGCCTTGCGTTTGTCAATACTTATGAAATTTTTAGCTTCTTCGTCCCTCTTTTGTTTAGTTACCAAAATCTTTGGCAACCAACCAACCTTTCATAATTAATTACTTCATCTTTCTTCTTTTAGAAGAAAGAAAAAAAAAAAAATCTAATTGTGATTAATGGTAAATATCAATTTTTTTAATTGTGATTTTCGCCTCAAAATGATTGGAATCTCGAAATTACTAAATGTGATATCTCTTCTAATCTCATATCGAAAAAATGTATGATGTAATATTATGAAATAAAAGATGAATTTAGGTATTCGAGATATTCTTTTTACACAATACAACAGTTTTTTGACATCATTCGTGGATTAAATCTTTATACATTTTTTAAGATATGTTTGTACTCATTGTTAGCTCAAGATACCTTTTTGGTACAACAAGAATGATATTAAGTAATTGATTATGAATACGGCTAAACTTATAATTGCAATACGTGCTTACGAATATGAAAGTTATTGCAATACCTCATTTGAAAGTTAAAGTGAATATGCAATGATATATAAGAATAAGTTTATGTATTCATAATGAATTCAGAGTATTTTTTAGTATAATAAGGATAATTTGACTTTAGTGCTTTTAGGCTCATAGTCACGGGCTTAGACTAGTGAATAGTATATAACTAAGTACTTGACTCGACTTGAGCAGCCACTAGGCCCATAATCGCATTCTTAGGTCAATTAGGCTCGGTTGAGCTCTAGCAGTGTCCAAGTAGTTGCAATCTCAAACCAATTAAATTAGATTGGGCCCTAGTAAGGACTTTACTATACCTTAAGGGAGATAAATTGTATATTAGAGTGAGTCTAAATATTCGACTAAACTCGAGTTATGATCAAGTTTATAGTCGCGTCTGGACCCAGATCGTGACATGCACACAAATACACTACTATTAAAGTAATAAAACTTTAAAATAGTTTTTTAGCTAGTAGTCAAACATTATTATTTAAGCCAACTTTTAATTATTTCCGTGTCAATTTAAAAAAAAAAAAAGGAAAAATCCAATAGGTAATTATTGGTAGGACATACATACATCTGTCCATATCTAAACGCATCACCCACAAAAAAAAAAAAAAAAAAAAAGTTTAAACGCACCCTCGGGGCCCACCCCCTACCCCTTTACTCTCCTTTTTCCTGCCCTTTTTTCTTAATTTTATTTTCCCACCCTCTCCCCGCGGCTTCCTCTCTCTCTCTAGATTTTTCTTTTCCAATCAAATCAAGAGATTTAGCTAGTTGAGCTCTCTCTTTCTCTCTCTCTCTCTCACATAAACACACAGTAACACACACAAATATACTCTCGGAGACACGTTTTCTCTCTCTGTCTCTGTTTCTACCTAGGGTTTTCAATTCCAACAATTGAATTTCCAATTCCCAATTATATTCTCGGCAAATCAGTTGTGCTTTATCCCTAATTTTGCATTGCAGTTGAATGTCTCTCAATGTGTTCAGTGTAAGTCTAGGGTTTTTCCTTCTCTCTTCACTTTGATTACTGTTCACTGTTTTGTTCATCCAGTTGTGCACATGGTTTGATGATGTGTTTTGATATATTTTCTGTTTCTACTTTTTATTGTCTTTACTTTCTGGTTGGTTAACAGTGGAATGTGATTTGAACGGAATGCTGTTGATGATGATGTTATCAAGTGTGTGTGGAATTTAAACGTTGTGGAGAGGAGTGAATTAGTTTTGTTTTCTTCTCTTTTTTGATTTTGTATAGTGGATTTTGTTTTGGAAACGATTGTGTTTTAGTGATTGGTTATGTTGATTTTACTCAATTTACGGCGTGATTAATAATGCTTGTAGATCAGATGGGAGACTTTAAGAAGGAGGCCCTAAATTGAATTAAGGAAGGGGAAGGGGGAGATGTAAGAGAATTTGGGGAATTCTTTTTCTCTTATTATTTTGTTTTAATTTTTGATGAGTAGGTTCTGGAAGATGGGGTTTTGGCATTGTTGCGATGGAAAGTAGAATGAGCCAAGCAGAGATTTCAAGCATGAAGCAGCCGCCCCTGGTTCCACTTGGGACTTTAATTGGTAGAGAGCTCAGGAACGAGAAAGTGGAGAAGCCTACCGTGAAGTATGGGCAAGCTGGTCTGGCCAAGAAAGGGGAGGACTTATTTTTAATCAAGACTGATTGTCAGAGAGTTCAGGGCAATCCATCCACCTCTTTCTCGGCTTTTGCGGTAATTGAAAACTTTAAATTTATATTGCCTGAAGGTTGAATATAGTGTCTCTGCTTCATTTGGTAGTTCTTTAATTGTTTCTGACCATGGAACTTTTTTTGTAGATTTTTGATGGTCATAATGGTGTATCAGCTGCCATATTTGCAAAGGAGAATCTATTGAACAATGTTTTGGGCGCTATACCTCAAGGGGCCAGTAGAGAAGAGTGGCTTCAAGCTCTTCCCCGTGCATTAGTTGCTGGGTTTGTGAAAACTGACATAGATTTTCAACAAAGAGGTATAAACATTTTTCCCTGCTTGAACCTTAAACAATAGCTTCAATTTTAATTAAGCTTATTGGATTCTTATTAATGATGTTTGACATCTAAAATAGGTGATACATCTGGAACGACGGTCACAATTGTAGTGGTTGATGGCTGGACTGTTACTGTTGCATCTGTTGGAGATTCTCGATGCGTATTGGACTCACAAGGCGGTCTGGTTTCACCTTTGACAGTTGATCATCGATTGGAAGATAATGCAGAAGAACGGGAACGTGTCACTGCTAGTGGTGGTGAAGTGGGAAGGCTTAATGTATTTGGTTGCAATGAGGTAGACAGGAACTTTGGTCTTTCCCTTGAAAGGGTCTATATATTTCATAATTGTACCATTGAATCAGTTGACACTTAAGTTTTCTGCACTGTAGGTTGGTCCACTACGTTGTTGGCCTGGTGGGTTGTGCCTCTCAAGGTCAATTGGTGATACAGATGTTGGTGAATTCATCATCCCAATACCACATGTTAAGCAAGTGAAGGTTTGTACTTTAAGTTTTACCCTCTTGATTTTTCCTTTTCTTTATCAGAATATGTTTTCACAGTCCTTTTCTGTCTTTTAGCTTTCAAATGCTGGAGGAAGACTTATAATTGCCTCAGATGGTATATGGGATGCTTTATCGTCTCATATGGCAGCCCAGTCCTGCCGGGGCTTACCAGCTGACCTCGCTGCAAAATTGGTTGTTAAGGTAGTAATATGGGACTTATTTCTGTCTTTATTGATTTTCTGCACCTTTTTTTGGCCTGGTGCATTGCTAGTTTGATGCATTTCTTCTTACCTTGAGTTTTTTTTCAGATTTTTACTAATTTCTTGGTTTTCTTGTTCAGGAGGCTCTTAGGTCACGAGGTTTGAAGGATGATACAACCTGCTTGGTTGTTGATATTATACCTTATGACCATCCTGTTTTACCTCCAACACCTAGAAAGAAGCAAACTTTGTTCAATACACTTTTGTTTGGTAAGAAATTTCGGAATTCCTTGGGCAAAAATAGCAAGCTCTCTGCTGTTGGGGTTGTGGAAGAATTATTTGAAGAGGGCTCCGCAATGCTTGCAGAAAGGTATTGCATAACTTTCTGTTCTCTTAGCATTGTATGTTTTTCTTTTAGATTAGATATTTCTTGACGACTCTTTAAGAGTTTCAATCTGGTTTACTGAATTATTAACTTTTATTAATTTCGTGGTTTTTGATGTTTCTAAAGAAATATTATTACTAAACATGCTAGGGAAAGTCTGTTAGATCTCTTCACTAGTTGTCAATATTTAAATAGGCACCAAAACATTTACACAGGTGAGAGGATTTTTGAATTTTCTTATAGTTGATTTGTTAATGATTTCCCACCGCTGAGCTACCATATTTTTTTGTGAAAAATTTAGAGATGGCAATGCTGTCTTTTTATAGTTCTTCTCAGTTTCCCTAAAATTTACAAGAATATTGCTGTCTTCTCTATTGTAAGCCTTCAAATCTATTGGGAGGAGAATGTTTCTGGGATTTTCCTCATCTTCCTCTGGCTTTAATTTTCATGTGTTTTCCATGAATGGCGTGCAGGTTGGGTAAGGATTTTCCTCTCAACTCAGACTCTGGGCTCTTTAAATGTGCTATCTGTCAATTGGATCAGCAGCCAAGTGAGGGATTATCTGTCAATTCTGGTCCCTTTTTTTCACCATCATCTAAGCCATGGGAAGGCCCCTTCCTTTGTGCAACCTGTCGTAAGAAGAAGGATGCTATGGAAGGCAAAAGGCCTAGTACACCCAGCATAACTGCTTAGTCTGATAAATGAGAGGTATATATAGACATATTCTTTTTAAGATGGTAGTATGAGCTTACCTAGTTTTGTACTGCCATGGTTTTTTTTTATAGATGTGTGTAAGAAATGCTGTAGTCATATGGTGAGGTAGATGATCTGAGAGTGTTAGAAGTTCGTGTGGATTCTATTTGTGATGCCCGCCTGTCTAACTGACCCGGACAGACATGCTAATTGATGATTGTTATAATATGAATGCTAACAGCTTGAATTTGTAAGTAATGAATGGATGATATCTGCAAATGATATGCAGTGCTGTTGCTCAAATTTTGAGCCATTTGGTTGTATTTCCTATCTCTAATGCAAAATTAGATAATATAAGCACTATCATTGCGCAAACGCTTCCCCTTATCTCCCTTTCCATTCTAGCAATTACGGAATCAAATTTTAAAATGGTTTCTTGACCCAATTAACTCCTATCCTGAAACTGTCATTGTTTGAAGCTCATGTTACTTTGTTACTTGTT
The DNA here is from genome assembly GCA_025388415.1 of Cynanchum wilfordii. Classification (NCBI taxonomy): domain Eukaryota; kingdom Viridiplantae; phylum Streptophyta; class Magnoliopsida; order Gentianales; family Apocynaceae; genus Cynanchum; species Cynanchum wilfordii. Next base: position 394,698 of record JAHSUH010002256.1, on the reverse strand, counting down.
CTTTTTTTTCTGCGGCGAGAGGGGGGTGGGGGGGAAGAAGAGGAAAACCAATCATCTTTCTGTCAACACCCGAGACATTTATTTTATTATGCCAGTCATAATCATCACCGTGGTGATGTTGTAAGTTGTAAAATGTCTGCAATCTTGATAGGTATATTATCTTTATCCTTTTTAGTTATGTGTTTTGCTTGCTGAGTTGTGTACAACAGCTGGATGAAACTGTCAAGAGAGGTAGTCCATGTCAACCCCATGTGCAGGTGTCTGTTGTCTGAATATAAAATCCTTGGTTTGTATTGGTGGGTGGGTCCTTGTGGCTAAAGATGACTGACTTCCGTTATTTGATACCTAATTTGACATAGTTGTCTTGAAGCATTCTGTTCACCAGTCTGTCTTTGTTTATTTGTCGATGGTATAATATGTATGCCCTTAGAGGTCGCTTCTTTTGGCAGACTTCAAAGATTTGGTTCCTTGGTCACCTCCGCAATTAATTCATCTGATTGTGGCAGATATATATGTATATTTTTTCTTTTGTAATTAGAAAGAATGATGACACCATGGTAATGCCTTTCCATCTCTGCTAAGGAAATATTGACCTCTTCACCTCCTTTCTGGCCGGTTGATTAGAAATTGGTGGTCGGTGGACCTTGTGTACAATATATGCAATGTATAATATTATCTACATGGATGGACAATTGAGGTGTGCATAGATTTTAGATGTCGCATCCTCGTGTGGACCTTCCGGTTAATACCCACAAATTCTCCTTGGACTTGCCGCCTCTTTTTCTTTTGCAACAGGAGGAATGAATGTTATAGGTTATCCCTGTCAGTGAATTAAATGTTGGATGAAAGAGACGGTAGGTCACCTTTTATTTTAATTTGGGGAGGGGGTGTGGTGGTGATAGACGAGGGTCATTTGGTGAACATAGGATTCGGAGAACTCTTTGTAGTGCATTGAGAATAAAGGAACACTTGTGCCAAACAGTGTTGTCTTCTGTATCACCAAAAATGCTGATGCCAGAATGGGTTTTCGGAATTAATTCAATGATATTATTTGACATATTTTAATTATATTTCATAAGTTTAAAATGCTTCTATGTGTATTAAAGTAAATAATATATTATTTGCTTTAATACACTGTATGTATTTCAAGTGAATTTAAAATGCGTAATTAACTCAAATTGGACAGGGTAAGCCTAACAGCCCAAGAATGAGGAGTCCAAGAGCTTAAAAGGATTTTAGTTGAGACCGAGCATGGATGGCCCTTTTGATTGAGTTGGGCACAAAGCTTACCCCTACTCATGCTGCATTTGAACTTCACCGCACAAAATTTGCCAAAAATCCGGTTAGTCTAAGTGCACATGTTATTTCTTAGGAGAGATCTCTACTCGAAAAAGAGTGTTGATTCTAAATTAATCGAGAAAGTTTGTATGTGAAAGAGCTTCCTTCCGAGAAAGGGTATTGATTTCAGATTACTCGCAGTTCAAGTTAGCTACCAAATATCAAAGGTTTTGAGTTTGAAGTTTGTATATATGAGAAAACTTTCTCCCGAAAAAAAAGAGTCTCAATTCTGAATAAATCAAAGTTCAAGTTAGCTACAAGATATTAGGTGGTTAAAAAAGAAAAAATACACAAAATTTAAGTAACACCAACAAAGAAGTTTATTTGACAGCTCAATTTCTAATTACTTGGGTTCAAAATAGATTCATGATATCAGGAGGTTAAAAAAAATATTAACTAACACAATTAACAAAAGAGTGTTGAAAGAACTTTGTGAAAAGAGTATAATTTAGACGAAGGAACCACCAATGAGAAAGACAAAAGGGAAAAAGTGGGATTAGGAAGGAAATCCATTGATCCTTTTCCATAATAGAATTTTCCTCATTTATGTGACACACCTACAACAAAGTGCAGGGAATCTTTATATATATATATGTGCTAATTATAGTAGTTGGTCTCCTCATTGGAAAGATATATTTAGGAGTATTGTTCATGATTTATGGACAGACCATACGACTATATATACTTAGATGTGTGACTTATATAGCTCAAGGTAACTCGTTTTTTGAATTTGTATACATCATTTACTATTACTATAGAGATTCATTTAAGATGAAAAAGTAAAAAAGAAGTGAAGAAAATAGAAAGTGGGATGGCAACATGGATATCATATTTATATATACAACAATCATGAAAGTTCATATATATTACACATATATGATGTGGATATATAACAGCAGTTCCATGCAAAACCCACATTAATATTAAATTTTTTATTGATTCAACAAAAAAAGAAAAAGGGACAGGACAGCGTTCTTTAATGTAATGCAGAAATCTTGGTGGGTTAATTTATCGGCGGGAGGATCGGAAACCATTGCAGTTCAATGCCAAAGTTCCATGCATCAACCGGCTGTCCCGGTTTCAGGTCAACCACAGATGTATAAGCAGAACATCCACCATCCCTAATCCTAATTCTACGTGAAGTCATGGCGGAATCTTTAAGAAAAGAGCAACAAATCGGCCGACACCCTCTTCCCATCAATTCCTTACTTTCAAAAATCTTACAAGGACTAGTCGCCGAACAGTTTAACGGCGACTGTAAAATGTTGTCGGAACAATTAAAGAGCATTACCGTGTTAAGTTTCGACACGTTGAAAGGTGCGTTATCGTCTATCCTTAAACCTCCAACGGATAGATCAGATGACCGACAGGTGTCTTGCTGGATGATGGGAGGACTAAGGATGAATGTGTTTTGAGTTGGGTTAATGCTGATGATTTTGTATGGAAATCCATCGGCTGATATGAATTCTAAAAAGCCATTATTGTTACAGCTTATTTTGTAACTTGGATTACCGCAATTTGCACTGGTGCTAAGGGGATAAGGTACCTCCATTTCCCCACATTTTGGACATTCATTTTGTGCAAATGTATGATTCAGTTGGGATACAAGTGAAACAATAATGATAAGGAAAATAGCCATGATGATATATATATATATATAACTTGTGAATGAAGACAATGGTCATGGTTTAACTAAGTCTTATGATTTCTCTATTTATAGAGAAACTTCTTGAGTTGGCATTATTGATTTTTGGAGGAGGGGAGAGGTGGGGGGGGGGGGTGGAGGGAGGGATTAAGATGAACATATACCATTCATCCTCTATTTTCATGGTAGGTATATAGTTTAATTACACCACTAATTATTCTTTATTATCCTTAATTATCAATGTCAATATATATATATATATATATATATATATATGTATGTATTCCCTTATATCACAAAATTAACTAATAATAATATATAATCTTCTTTTAAACTTACGAGACCATAGACTTCCATCATTTAGTTTTTTGAAAGGATTTAATTTTGAATATTTATCATTGTTATGATCCAAACCCGACTTACTAGTCATGTATAACACGACTTTACTATATATTAAGTTGTGTATGTAACTTAACAAAACCCTAGCAAAATTCTCTCTCTACTCTCTTTCTCTCAGCCTCAGCCGACAGCAGCCCTCCCTCTCCTCCATTTCCTCCGGCCAAGAGAGAAGCTTGGCTCCGGTTAAGCTTCTCTCTTGGCCAGAAATTTTCAAATTTTCCATTTCCTTCTTCTTGTTTTTGTTTTCTTCTTCTTTTTTGTTCTTTTGTTACTATTTTGTCTATTTTTTGATATTTTTTATCATCTTTTATTTTTCATATGCAAGATATCTATTTGATCTTAGTTGATCAAGCTATTTTTCTTCTTTTTGAAGAATTATCTTTTAAACCCAGTTTTTACTTGGGCCATTTTCTCGATGTTTCTCTTTTTTTCAGATTATCTTTGAGATCTATGATTCCCCGCGAGAGCAAAGATCGTTGATGAAGGAAGAAGATAAACTCGAGCTCTTCTTGCAAATGATGCCAATGATCGATGGTCGAAATGTCATTATTATAGATATAATAGTTGTAGTGTTGTTGTTGTTGTTGTTGTTTTTGTTTTGTTTGTTTTTTTTGTTGTTGTTTCCGACTCTCCTAATTTTTTTAGGATGAGTCTTGTTGTCTCCACCTTTTTAGGTTGGATGTTTCTTGTTACCATGAATGATGATTATTCATTCATTTATGTGTAATGTTTCTTATTATTAATAAATATTCACTTATCAAAAAAAAAAAAAAAAAAAAAAGTTGTGTATGTAACTTAGTTACTACTTCATCATTATGTCTAACCTTCATTATATATATATATATATATATATATATATATATATATATATATACACTTAAAAACACGTTTTTACTATTATTGTCTTTAGTATATTCTTAAATATGAAATTGAATTTAAATATTATATAAAGTATAAGCAAATAATAATCTTACTGTAATAGGAAATAATCTTTTAAATATTGAAATTTAAAGTCTTTCAATACATTTAGGAAAATCCTCTAAAACCCCCCAAAATCCCACTCCAACCCCATTTCCCTGCTCATGCTGCATAAACAATGAGATTGATTGGCTATTACAACTCAATCAATAAAATTCAATTTTATGCAAACTTTGGACTAAAAACAGTTCTTTTTAAAGTATGTATATATATATATATATATATATATATATATATATTCACTTAAAAAATGATTGGCTATTTGTGATCCCAATCAACACTTCTTAGTATATTTTTACATATGTCTAAAAGAAGATTTTTTTTTTTCTTAAATACTTTCATTCATAATCTTTTAGGTTTTAAGTGAAACTGTTATCAACTGAACTACGTCTTTTGACTTAAATCTTAAAAGTTAAAAAATAATTTTCTCGTATTGAAAAAAGCTAAAACAAAATAATAATAATTCAGCAAATAAAAGTTAAACACTATTTGTTCTTAAGTGTGGTAAGGTGACAAATTACCTCATATAAAGTGGTATATGTGTGTGTTTAGTTTACTTTTTGAAAAAAATGACCATCTTTGTCTATATATTTATAGTTGATTCTAACTTATTATTTCTTTAACTATTGTTGTAAAACTATTAGTTCAATTTAGTCTTGTTATTATGTGATCGACACGTGAGATATTATTAAGGGATTGAAATGTATAACAATAAGTATTTGGAGGAACCTAAATATATGAAAACATAAGTAATTGGACATGATCTTAATATTTATTGCATTCTTTTATGTATTATTCATTCTTTTTTTCTTTTTCTTTTTTTATTAGACCATCTAATATTGAAAAGTACTATTCCGACTAATATGGATTTGGTTTAGATTGCACCTGTAGAGTTTGGACTTTTACTTCGAGAAAGGATTCATTCTACTCTTACATGATATTCACAATAAGGGTTAAATTTAGAACCTCGTGTAATATTCATAAATCACTTACTATTTGCATCAAGCTAATGGCTTCATTGGTTCAATCTCTACTTAAATCTTTTCTTTTCTAAGTATAAAATAATATATTTTAAACTCGTGAGGTGCACTTGAAGTGTGTTCTTTTTTAACAAAAAACCTACACTAACAAGATTACAACCTTATTGAGCCTTGACTTGACACAAGTGAGTAAATGTCTTGTAAATGTTATATGAGATCATGAGTTAGATACTCATTATAGTACTGTATAAGAATTAAGGTTAAACATGCAATAATTAGACTTTACGAGTACAACCCAACAAATTTTTATTCTCCAATATTTGGGTTAGATTCATAAACAAATCTGTCCTTTGATAGAGCAGGAGTGGGGGAAAATTGTATTGCTCCCACGACATTCTCTACTTAGTTGTATGGAAGTGCCATACAGTAAGTGGTGTATAATTTATATCCTATAACTTTCCTAAAGTATTATTATTATTATTATTTTAATTAGAACATTTCCCTAATGAGGAATCCTCAATGAAAGAGAAAATTTTGGCTATAATTTTTGTTTGTCCTAATACGTAATCAACACTAAATGTGGCAAAATGGTATCTGTCAACTTAATGGACACTATTGCCTTGTAGAATAATTAATAAATATAAAGATTAATTAAGATCATGATCATGATTATGAGTGTCAAAAGTATATATTAGTTTTGTTATTCATTATTTTTTCAATGGTAAAATAGTCTTTTTACATTGTTTGATATATATATATATATAAACTCCGATATTTTATCTTTTGTAATTTATTATTCAATGTTATGAAACTTTAGTCACTATTTTCATTTCATTTTCTGTCTTTTATTAGATAATCATGTTTGTTTCTGGATTGAACTACTTAAGTTAAAAGAATATCTTACCAACTAACTATATGCATTGAGTTGGATACAATGATTGAAAGAATTATTAAGGTTGATAACAGAAAATGAATGATTGAATATTCAATTTTTCAAAGATTGAATCTAAAAGTTAGCAAATTTGTATGATTGCCAAAAATAGGAATAGAATAAACACACACACACACATAGACATATACATATGATATATATATAGATATTCTTATCACTCTTCCAATAGGAAAGAGCCAGGTCTCTATATATTCTGGCAAAGAGAAACAAAGAACTTCCAATATCTAAGGACATTAGCTATTTGTTTCCTTTTCTTTTTTGGTTTGTGGAATTAGAAACAAAATATTCTTTGAATGGACAACCATCCAAACTAAGCAACAAATATTACACCTTACATTGTTTATGTTATTTTATATTTAAGCTTTTCAAAGGACAAGATTTAGCATCACCATTTGATATATATAGGATGAAAGATAGAAAAGAAATAATATATATACATATATATACAAACTTTGTGAGAATATATATAAAAAGTTTTGGAGAATATCTATTAACCAATGAGGGATTGCCTTTTTGGTGTTTCTCTTTCACAATCTAAGAAAATCTATATATTTCAAAGTTGGCCTTTCAATGTAGAACAAGTGTTGATTCAACACTTGCAGCAGTGTCATAGCCTCAAATTGACAAACACTTGTTAGGAAATCCATCTTTACCAACATTCTTAAAATCAATCTCAAAGAAATCAAAGAGATATTTTGTCCAATCTTAAAATTATCAAAGCATAGATTGGATTACAGAGAAGTTCATACATGTCACAAAATGACTGCTCACTGGCCTTCAAAATCTAACCAAAAAGTTTAAAATAGGCCTCTCTCACAATCTAGAAGATATCAATTTCTTGACCTACTTCATATGTAAAAATGGGAATATCACAAATTTTTCCAAAATTTTCTTTCTAGTTCTGGAAGATTCAAGAAAATATCTTCCACATCCATGGCCCCAGAGAACACTTGTGGGAAAACAGATTAAAAAGAAAACCAATCAAGGTTGAAGCAAGTATTGAAAATTTGAAATGAATCATACAATAATGGATAGTTCTAACCATTTTCCCCCTCTTCTGATAATGCATAAATTGTAACAGAGGTAACCAACCAGTCATTCCTAGCAGAACTTTTAAAACAGAATTAGACATTCAGGGTCTCCAAATGCAGATAGGGTTCTTCAACTAAACCCTGTATTTATACAATATTCTCGACGTCTTGAACTACAGCAACCCTTTTCCTGGAAGCAACATGTGGGGGAGAATTAGACACAAAACCATATATTAGAGAAGGAAATAGTGATTCAGTAGACATGGCAGAAACTAGGAGTCTTTTCATGTAACTAACTCCTTGTGATGAGCATGCGAAGAATTTCCAAATTGGTACAACATGAAACACAAGACACAACCTAATTGAAAATTTGGTTCACCACCAGCAGAACTATATGTTCTTTTGTACGTAATAGTTACTGAATTTAGATGCTTACAAAAAGAAATTATCACGAAACTCTCAGAAGCAATGCTAGAATGACAAGCTTTTCATTATAGCATAATTTCAACAATGGCAAAATTACAGCGAAAAGAGAACAAAACTTACGCAGCTCATCAATAGAAATACCCTTCACACTCTCTCCTGTTTTTACAACCCGAATCTGACCTGCATAAACAAAACATAAGTCAAAAAATGCCTTACTAAATTTTGCAAGTTCCTATATTCTATCTTTTCTTAATAAACATCCAAATTATTTTTACCTAGTTAGGTTTGTGAAGGAAAACATAAAGCACATTTGTGGTCTTAAGCATCATGTTTTATACTACAAGCAATGCAGTATAGCTTCAAATAATGGTTGAGATATAAGTCAATGACCTCTATCTGATTTTATATGTCTCATAAAAATTATGAAATTAAAACCTGGCTCATTCAGTACTATTCATTATAGTCTTTACTTTTGAGAAAAATTATCTGCTATAATATGCATCTGAGGGAAAATATATGATATATAATATATGGGTTTAAAACATGCTAGAGAGGGGGCGGTATAGCTAAAGCCCAATAATAAAGCAAAACATGAGTTCCTCGTTTGATAAGAGAAAGTAGAGAAAAGAATATATTTAGTTAACCCTCCTAATAGACAAGTTTCTTCTATTTCTACCTTTTCTATCCCTTTGTATCAGAACTGTGATGAAGAAAGGTCATTCAACCAAGCACATGAATCTCAATTATTTCTCCTATGCATCCACTTGAACTATGTATAACCAGTGATGTCAAGGAGCACTGAGGCAAGGGCCTCAAGTGCAGGGCAACACCCCTGAACTAGAGGCACACTTCAAATGAGCTAGGTGCCAGGCTAGGCAAGGGGTTAAGTCACAACTTTCGTGCTCCAAAATTAAATCAGTATTTCTTAAAAAAATTATAAATATACACATAATTTAAGATACCACTGGAAATATTAGGGGGGAAAAAAAAAGAAAAGAAATTCAAAAGGCAAAACAACAAAACTAACATAAGTTTTACCACCCCAAGCAAAGCCTTTTGCCAGCCACCTCTATCACTCTCGCTTCTTATTCTCTTCATCCCCAATGTCCACATTCTATTTGAAGCCATCCTCTTCAAGTGTCTTAAGTTACTAAGAGAACATCATGAAGATAAGAAGGAAGGCTCCAACAGAAAATGAAGATAAAGTTGAGGATATTGAGCTTGGGGATTCAAAGGATTATGATGATTAGACATGAGCTCTTTTGTTATTTTCATTTTAACACTAGGAAATATCATTATATTTATCAAAATTCATCTCTGAAAGATATAAATCAAGGCTGGCTATGGCAAGTGACAATCATAATGGAGAAGATGGAATTTCATCAATATACCGAATAACTTGTATACAGAATATGAAGCTGACAACAAGAGAAAAAAGGATTATGAGAGGAAAGAACGAAACAAACATAGTATTTTGTAGAATTCTCTTTTGTGAAACATAAAAGTTGAATTGAAAAGATGACAAAATCTGGCGTTTAATAATGGTTATTTGTGTGGCTGAGAAACAAGTATTTTGTGCTTTTCACCAAATGACAACAGATGGCCACATAAAATCTGACTTGACTAATACAAAATGGGTATCATGAGCTATGTCTGGAGCAGATTGTTATATCAAAGAAAGTTACTCACCTCTTAACTAGCCCTGTCCAGAATATTAACTATTTATCAAATCCTCAGCTGAGAAAGGGTCAGGGGAGGGTGTTCAAATAAAGGTTAGAAAATACTAAATTTGTATGGCAGCCGCTTCTACCTATTATTTTCCGCAGTGGGATCAAATATAATTTCCAATCACATGTAAGGTTACACACTGGAGCAGTAAGAAGTCAATTTATCACTGCTTTTCATGGAAAATGAACAGGATATATACTTTTGTCTAGTGCAACACCATGTGACTCAACCCTCAAATTGGTGGAGTAAGCTAAATCAACATCCAATACAATTAATTTGACTTTCGACAGTAGTTGTCCAAACTTCAGGTGGCACATTATGAAAGATTAAGATTTCACATGTTGTGACAAAAGAAAAGAAGAACACCAAGCGCTACTTGTAACAAGCTGCAAGGTTCCCCAATTTGGTTTCCAAATACATCCTGATTATGTCTGAAATAAGTTAAAATATATTAAATGCCAAACATACCATCTCGGCGCACACAAATTTCTGGTATACTTTTGACTTCGCCACTGATACTGTCATTGTAAACTCTGGTTTCAATATCACCTTCAACATAAACTGGTGAGCTGTACAAAAGCTTTATTATTAGTTTGACACAAAAGGTATAATATTTCAAGTTGAAAGGCCAGGATACATACTTTTTAACAAGTTGTTTAACTGCATAAGCCCCTAGCATTTCGTTATGAACTGCAATACGATGCCATTGAGCAGGTTTAGGCAAGTCTTTATCAGTAATTCTCTGATCAAACATTCCCCCAGTTCCAACTGTAAAGACTGTTACAGATTTTCCATTTCTTAAAATCTTCTGCACTGGGGATTGTCCAATTTTACCATAGATAATTGCCTGCCATGGACAGAAATTAAAGAATTGGAAAACAAGGTTAGTGGAGGTTTTCCTTCTGAAAAATTCTCCATTCATGTGATAGACAAAGTATAGGAGAACTAGAAAATTAAAACAAAGGTTTCAAATGCGGTCCTTCGTCACATCATTGAAGAAAATGAAACATTAGCATGAATAGTAGAAGGGTTGTGTTAGTTCTAAATTGGAGACTTGAAATTTTCCAATTACTTTGTAATAAATTAGTTATCTTTCCGTATTCATATGACTAAAAAACCTCTTCAACAGCTTACAGGGAAGATGACAGAGTATGAACTAGTAAACCAAGTTCTGCTCCTCCAATTCTAAATTACTCCAAAGATGAGCTTGAAACAAGTTGAAAAAGAAGGAAAGCTAAGAATCAAGATTACAAGTTAACTCTTTTCCTTCTGAAATAACTGAAATGGCCATAATTGTGACGACGAAAAATTGGTTTAACTTATACTTTTTGACATGTTAAACAAATTAGAATACTCCAGAAGTAAAGCAAAATGAAGAACTTTATATACAGATTCATTCATACAAAGACCATTTACCTTGTGGACACCCCTGTACTTCCAGCCCTTCATAGGATCAACACGTTGGGCCTGTAACTCGGGCTTTTGAGGAAGAGAATCATCATCTGCTATCTTTGCACCATCATCATTGTTTCCTTCATTGTCCTTGACACTATCAAATAAGCTAAATAAGCCGGTAGAGTAAAACAACTTAGAACTTCCGTGCACGACCAATGCTACATTTCCTGACCCAAAAAGAAAAAAAAAAAAAAACCAAACAAACTTTTCATTTCAACAATCATAAATGCATAAGAAAACATAAACAACTACTTATTCACCGCAAGTCCTCTAAAGAAAATCACTTATAACAACACCATCAAGATTCAAGAATATATTACAAAATGCCATTTTTTTAGTCCAACCCAGAAATTATTACAAAATAAAAAAAAAAGATTACCCACATATATTCTTCTTATAGCAACAGAACCCACAAACAACAATTGATGAATAGACATTATACATGCTGAAAGAACTGGTAAAAAGAAAGAGAAGGGTAGAGAGCGAAACACTATACCTAATGGGGAAGTGAGATTACCAGTAGCGGAAAGCCTCAAGATTTTGGAAACTTTTGAAGTTAGCAAACTCATTCTGAATATCTGAAGTGAAATAGTGACGTTAGAAGCAAAAATTTCTTGAGAAAAGTAAAACTAGGGTTCAACAAGGGTTTTTCAGCCAATCCCGGGTTGAAATACGGGCACCGAAACTGCGCGAATCGGATCTTTTTTTTAGGGTCGATCATTATTCTTTAAAATAATTAAATAGTAATTAAAAATTTAATTACTAAATGTTATTTGAATAAACTATTTTGTTTTAGACTTTTAGTTAAGGGTTGTAAATATTAAATGAATTTGAATTTTAATATTTTCTTTTTGTTGAAAATTGAATATAATGCTGAGTGTTTATAAGTTTGTAAAAAAATTATTCTTGAATATTTAAGATTTTTAATAATTTAAGTGATTCTAATTTTTAATTTAAAATAGTATTTAAAAGTAATAAGTTATCAAATTTCAATTAGTTTTATTGTTAATGTTGAACTAAAACATACTAACCGTCGTCTTGGTTGAATTGAGTACTTGATTATTAGCTCCCCTTTCTAACCTGTACCAAATAATTATATAAAAATGGGTGCAAAATTGTTACTATTTGTCCAATAGCATCTGATGTAATATGAATCTGACAAGGATTTAGGTCAATACAGTAAACATGGAGACAAAGGTTGATGACATAATTACCCAAAAAAAAAAAAGGTTGATGACATAAACAAGACAAGAAAAGGATGCCCTTTGGAGGGCGTTTCTTTTTCCATTCTATACTTCAAAATTGGGGGCATCAGGGAACCCTTAGGGTTAGAAACTACTAATGCAACATCTGGCAAAAACGTCCCACCTCTGTTAAGCCAGGGCTGGTACAAATTAACGTCTGGATGATGACCAGCTGGACCTTGAGCCACCACCAAAAGAAGGTGGTCGATCATCAGTACGCCATCTATCACCTGGTCGGGAGCGATCATCTGACCTGTTATCTGGCTTTCCATTGTTCTCTGACCGACGGAATTTAGGGACATACTTTGTAGGGGCTGATGCTTGTGCTGCTGATGGTTCTGGTGCTGGTACAGCAGCAGCATCAACAGTAGCCGCTATTGGAGCAGCAGTAGTTCCAGAATCTGATGCACCAGTAACAGGTCTCGGAAGACTGTCACTTGATTTACCCAAGATAGCTTCTCTTCTAATCCTTTCTCTTTCTTCCAGTTCTCGCTCTCGCTGCCTCTGCTTTTCAGCAATTTCATCCAACTTTGCTTTACGTTCAGCTTCTTCCTTCTTTTGCCTCTCTGCCTCTGCATATAAATAAATGCACATAGACTAAGGATATATCATGCACACAAAGAATAAACTTTAAACAAGTTTCAAATGGCCACTGCATGGCAAACACACTTTTTGTCTTGAAGGTATATGAAAGAAATACTAGAAGCCATAATTTCATCAGATAATTCATATACAGTTTTATAAAAATAAAAAATTATAAAAAAAAAAAAAAAAAACTCTATTTGAAGACTATCTAATAATTACGTGAGGAAATTAACAAACTTATTCCCTATATGTTAACAATCTCCAACAGTTACATGGGCATAATCTAAAATAAAGCATAAAGAACTCGAAAGAAATTCTTTAAAGAACATACACATTCTGTTATCAATATAATACAATTTCTCTTTTGGAATACTAACTATGAATGTTCACCCTAAAATAAGCACATTTTCCAATCTAATTTTACACCATTACAATCCTTAAGAACAGAACCATGTTCATGCACTCCTACATAGGTAGTATATTATTAACATCATAAAAAGTTCCAGCTCAATTTATCTGCCAATCAAATGTTGACAACACTTTCAGTTTCGAAAGAAAATGCACGAAAATAAGGAAGTAGAATTTACCTTCCCTTTTGCGAGTTTCCTCTTCCTCCTGTAGTTTCCTCAACCTCTCCTCTTCAGACTTCAAATAAAACATCATCTTCCTTTTCATTTCCCTCTCCAGCCTCCTCTGCTGAAGAATATGATTGATTCTTTCCTCTCTCTCAGCTCCGAGTCTCTCATATTCTGTTTGACGATGATTCGTAACCCTCTCTTCAAATTGCATCTGTGGACAAGATAAAATTAGATACCCAGTTGATTATATTCTTAATGAGAATTCATCTGCCATGACATAAAAAGTTGTAAAACTACTCCAGCATATGTAATTCATTTTATGAAGAAATATGTCATTCAAGTTTCAAACATCATGAGCATTGGACTATTCTATTTTGACATATCTAAAATGAAGTCTACTTTCTAAATATAAACATTTTCTCTATCTAAAGTATTTCAAAGAAATTCCTTAATTTAAAGGATGTGAATCACTCAAACTCAAGGACCCAATAATCAACCTACTATTTAAAATAAGGATAAAATATAAATTTATTTATGGCCAAGATGCACACTTGAATATTTTGGCCAAGCCAATAAAAGATATTCAACTTTAAAAAGTATTAGTACATACCTTATGTTCTAGCATTCGCAAGAACCTCTTCTTCTCCTTCAGATCTCCATCATGACGTTGTCTACTGAGCTCAATCTCTTCCTACAAAGGCAGTGACGACAAGCAAGTGTTGATATCACAAGAAGAAATAAATAGGACACTGGTAATTGATTGAAGCCCTACCAGTAGTACCGGCAGTGATAATAGGAATAATATTTCAAATAAGTAGCTGTGAAATGTACCTGTTGTCCACGTTCATGATGGATTTTTTCCTCCAACAGACGATGTTGAAAAACAGCTTCAATCAGAGGTGCTGATTCTTCTCTTTTTGCCCTTTCAAGATAATCCATTGTTTTGGCAATCTTTTGTAGTTTCTTTTCCATTTCTTGTCTTTCTCTGAGTTGCTCGGTCAGTGCCAACTCCATCAGGGTTTCTTTTGTCACTTTTTCCTGGGGAAATCAACAGTTATTACTTTTAACCCTAAATACTAGACAGGAAGCAGGAGGAATGTTACTTACTCCCACTATCACAGGCTTCTTTCCCTTCTTTTTACTATGTTTTTCAGCCTCCTGAAGAAAGGCTTGTGCCTTTTCCAGTTCTCGCTCCTCTATTTCCTTACGGATACGCTGATTCTTCCTTTCCTCATATTCTGCAGCAAGCCTTTTCCGTTCTGCCTCTTCAGTTAGTTTTTGTTGTTTTAGCCTTCTCGATTCCTCCTCACGTTCCTTTGGAATTCATTGTACACCACAAATATAATTACGGAATTGAAAAATAAAAGTAACTTTGGCATACAATAGTTTAGATATAAATACCATATCCAAAAGAAGGCGTTCTTGTTCTTCCTTGCGTTTCTCAATAATTGATTTCCGAGCAAGAAGTCTTTTGTGCTCCTTTTCAATGGTCTCTGCCAAATCAGGAAGCAATTCACCTAGTTTTGATGCTTTGGTAGCAGGTGGGTACATCATGCCCCTTGATTTATTCAAGGATTCAGCGAACATTACCAGTTGATCCCGAAGTCCATCAGATTCAAGATCCTGAAAGTACAACAATATCTGAGATCTGCCACGCATCTTGGAAATCTATTGATTTATCAAAAACTAGGGAAGCTAAGCTCCTTGAATGTCCAACTATTAATCCTCACCCGGAAGTTCACAAAGAGAAAGCTCTCAGGAAACATAAAAAACAAGTCATCACATATAACATGCAAATCCACTCTCTATCAAGTGTAAAACGATTTTTCATTCCAGTTGTAGAAAACACAATTTGAAGGTAGACTCAATTAAATGATTCTTACTCAATATATAGAATTTTCATAGATGTAGCAAGACTGAATATAGCTTCATCCAAGAAGATGAAACAGAAGTACAAAAAATTGATCCATATAGAAGTAGCAAGAAAACAGAATTTACATGAGGAATAAGTTGAGAAAGCATGTCAGGGTACCTCACAAAAATAGATACTCAAGAATCACGTGAAAAACAAGCAAGAAAAGCTACTGACAAGATGACAAAATACTAATACAAATTCCAAGAATCCTTCAACTATGGTTATTCTTAATGAAAACATAGGGTTAAAATTGAATAAATATGTATAGTTTTTGTGATTTCTATTTCCCTCATACCTAATACAAACTAGAAAACGGGGCAGAAAAATTGCAATTGGCATCATGCAAAACAATTCAACATCAGTGATCCAATAGTCCTCTAACAATTTAACAAACTGCGACCTCTGCAACTTATCCAATTTTAAGCAGCACTTCTACAACCATTCAAGATCAAGTTGGCAAGAAAAGGTCGTCATCTCAACAAACCATATGGAGTACATTGTCTAAAAATGTCATTCAAGAAAATCCATTTCAGAAGTACATAAAAATCCTATTATTAATGATCTAGATCATCAGCCAATGATCATTCTCAGGGGTATATTATATCCAAAATGTACCAAATGTCCAAAAATTAAACAACTCACCAGCTTCCCAAAAACAACAGAACCCCTCACATGATCAATTTTCAAAGAGAAGAGATTATGTTCGACAGCTTCAACAGAGATTTTTTCTATCTCAGAAAAGTCTAAAAAGGGTAGCATCTTTGACAAGCTTTCAATTTTTATTGTCTGGTAGACTTGAGATACCTGCAAAAGGCAAGACATAAAGTTAGCTACTAAAATCTAATGCAATTTCCAGTAGTTGAAGAACAGAAAGAGTGTAATTAGGGGGATGAAGGTTATAAATATGAGGGATGTAACCAGATATATGAAGTACCAAAGGGTAAGTTAACAAGAGTTATCTAGAATTGTGATTGAGCAAGAAACAGAGATATCATAAAGGTGTGTTCGAAAACATTTGAACAAAACCTAACTTGTTTACTGTGCTAGAGTAAATGAAAATTGTTAATGAAACTAATAAGATGAGAGGAAAGAACTGAGAGAGAACAAATTTTCTGCACCTGAAATAAATAAACTTCAACACCTCAAGTTTGGCTCCAAGACCACATCTTGTGTAATTAATGTTAAGCAACAAAATCATACACTAACTTTATCACCTAACATAGATAAACATAAGATAGAGCAATCTGAATCCAAATTGTTATTTTAAAAGTTGTTACATGTATAAATTCAACTCCTCTATCAGCTTATGCTCTAGAGCAAGTAGAAATTTAAGATGGTATTAATGCGAGAGATTCTATCTTTTAGCCTTGGCTCCATCAAAATTTATTGGTATTGCCCCCACTTTGTTATGAAAATTTGTGTCCACACATGTAGAGGTGTATTAAAGTGAATAAATTCAACCTCTCTATCTACTTAAACTTTTAGACAATGTGAAAATTTAAGAAAAGATTATATGTTGATGAGATTGAGACCAAACATAAATTTATTATGAGGCTTCTAACATGTAATATCTACAACCATACTCATGCAAAAGCTTGCAACTAAAAGCTTTAGAATCACATATAGGACATAGTCAACAAAGCCAATAGAAATAGTAAATAAATAGACACACCTGCTGCAGCAATCTGAGGGAGGCTAGTTTTTCCAGTGCAGGTACATAGCGAGAGAGTTGCACTTCTGGTAGGGATGATGCTGAAGAAAGTTTGCCCCCTAGCTTTGATATTTTAGTCAACAAGGGCAGCACTCTTGAAGAAAGATCAAGAGGGAGAAAATCATGCTCCAAAAGATGAAACAGATCTTTTACTTCTTGTGTCACACAGGTTAAGACACCTTTAACAACCTGCAAATAGAAACAAGCAATATATATGAGAGAAAAGTATGTAAGTTGGGGAGAATAAAAGAGCAATGCAGTGGGTTATTGGCATCTTTCATAGCAGCTCATGCAACCAAGCTGGGATTGATACTTTATGTTTTGCAGAACCAAGAGCTACATGCATAAAGCAGTTCCAGGATTTGAATGACTCAAAGCCTCAATGACATGGAAAAAACAGTTTTAAGTACGTCATATAAGTAATAGGTAAATTAGTATTCATAGTTCTTTAAAAACTAAAAATGAATATATCTTTTTGGCTTCAAAATTGGTAAAGATGAGAAAGTTATTTAGGGTCAGGAGAAATTATCTTCCTCATATGAATGGTAATCATAAAGAAAAGTCCCACTGTCCAATGCACCAGTCTTCATATTAAAATTTTGGTCCAATATTGAACCTATATTCAACTTGACATTGTATCCATGATAAGGTGCACTTATGTCTCTGTGTATGTGAGGAGGCAGGGAAAGTATAGGGGTCATGAAAGAGAGCAAACTTATCAAAAAGAAAAGACATATTTATGCATGACACAAAAAATAACTAAATTTTCATTTCTTACCAATTCTGCAAGAAGGGAAGATCTTGAGAGCTGATGGGAGAACAAAGGAATCAAGTTAGAGACAAAAAAGGGTTCTGAAGATAACAAAAACAAATAATTACATGTTTTCAATAGCATTACCGTTTCTATGCCCTCAATTTTATGATCGAGACTGAACCCTATGAGATTAGCCATCCTCAAATTGCGTTCTTTTTCATTTTCCAGTACCAAATGAGAACTTCTTTGAAGTTTACTGTATGGAGGGATTGAAAGAGCTGCTAAGACAACAGATGAGGCAATTAATTGTAAGTCCTTCTGACTGAGGTTCTTGTTGAAACTTTTCTGAAGAGAAAAGAGCTTAGACCAAGCATAAGCATGATATAGATGGCTTGATGATGTCCAAAATATTTGGGTCAACTTAGCATAGTAAACAACCATTAGTGATGGTTTTGGTTGTTTCTTAACCAAGAACATAAGTCCGTGTATATCTTCCACAGAACGAAATGCTTCCTGTGCCATAAAGTTTAAAAATCAATTAGTGAAATCCAATAATTTAAAAAAAAAAAAAAATTAGCATATTCTCAGTGGGTAAAATACTGGAATCCATGTGCAAATACAGACCTGCCAGAGTTCAAGTTCAGTTGCAATCTTTAACTGCTCAAATCTCGTATCAAGATATAATTGCAGGCTCTCTGGAGCAGACAGATCAGGACGGTCTCTCTGATCCCGGTATTTGTTAAGGTTAGCAAGATGATTCCTGATGATTTCACATAAACGGCGGAACTCTGTGGTGCGTTTGTATTGCTTGCAGAACTGGAAAGCACGGTGTGCAGTCATCTAGAACAAGATCACAACTGAAGTAAGGTTGTATGAATTTAAGCTTGGCATAAATCATTGAACAATATAATTCATCTTTTTGGACAAATTCAAGCAAACCATTTTAGTGATTGTGCGGATGAGGCAAAGATACATTAGTAGTTTCCACAAGACCAGGGTATGATGGGAAAAAACATAACATTATCATGATTTCATAACTTGACATCAAATTGTGATCTTTAAAAATATGACCGAGGAGGATTTATTATGTATTCATTATCTAATGTCAATCTATTTAAAGCAGCAATTACCGCATAAAGTGCCTCCAATTTTGAGTTGTTTCTCAATATTTCAAGAACTGTCCTGTATGTCTCCCATAAGTATTTGAACCAGGGTGTAACAAGCTCACGGTCAGATCTTTCTTTTTCCTTCTGACCACTAACATAACTCAGCATCAGATCTTCAGGCCTTCTATCAGCCTCTAGATCATCAACATCAAGGGCTTCTTCAAGTGCTTCAGCCTTACTATGAGCCAGCTCAGCTCTCTCAGTAGAAAGATGCATAAAATGTTTGATGACCTCTTCCAATGAGCTAACGTTGACCTGCTGACACATGATGCGATATTGATTCAAACCATCTTTGGCACCCTTACGCATATCAACACAAAGCTCAATGTACTTGAACATTATCCTCTCAAGTGTTTTTGTCCATGCCCTATACCTCCTTGAGGTAATAAGGCGATGAAGGGTGTCCCAGGCTTCTTGTTTCTGCCCAACAGTCAACAATTCTGTATCCAGACATTAGCAGAGGCAAGTTCAGTTAATAACAAAGCATTCACAAAGTTCAAGCATTTCCTCAGACTAATAAATACTTGATAGAAAACAGAAACAGAGACATGCAAAGAGCAGGCAAAACATTAAAGGAAGTAATTCACCTTCAGCTCTCTTCAGAGCATTCTCTGGTTTAGCAAACCCGGTCGACATATCAATCAATTATAGAATCTTCACCCGCAGGAAGTTTCACATATGCTGTGTAATTAACAGCAACCCGTACCACACTGATGCAAGATAAAGGAACACGAGTACATATTACAATGAGAGAAGAAATATGGATCCAAATATGCTAGAAAAGAAAAATGACGTCAACATTTTAATATCCAACCCAAAAACTAGAGTCCAAAGCAATCAAAGAACACTTACAAATCACGTTACAAATCAATTAACTTACTTCATTACTTACCAGGCTAAAACAATCAGTTAACAATCAATAAGAAACCACGAATCCTTTTGTAATTTCCTTAACTACAGCCAGCTTAGAAGCCAGAAAATGCACTTTTTGCTTATCCAATAATTTTATAAAAAAAAATTAAAATAGTTATACGCATCAACTAACAATCAAAATGCAATTGGCTTAAACACACGGATAGATCTTAAAGCAAGTTGTTTGAAAACGTAAATTGTACTACAGCAACATTATATCATAATCTGTTATACAACAAAATAGAAGCTTGTTTCAATCATAATCTCGTTCAGAAACTCCCTAAACCAACAAAACTAGATAAAACAGGATTTAAATCAACAACGCATTACAAAAATGTTCACCACATAAGTTAAGAATAAATCACCAGAGACAGAGGGAGCTCAATGTCGTAGCTACCGACGGTGGAGCGAGCGCATAGAGTGCAGGAAATTCGGTTGAGATTTCGGCGGGGAAAGGGAAAAAGGCAAAAAGTAAAGAGGGTGGTGGCGTAAAAAATACTAGGGTTTTAGATGAGCATGCAAAACGAATTTCAATTTTGACAATTTTTTTTTTTTTTTTTTTTTTGGTTAATTTTCCGTGGTAGCCACTGGGCCTAATTAAATTAAGTCGAGCCTTAAACTCCTTTCACTATAATTAATATTTTATTGTTTTTGTTTTTAAAAAATATATATAAAAAAAAAAACACACAAATAGTTTGTTAAATATGAGTTAACTTTATCTATAAACATAAATATTTTATATGTATATATATATCATGTTAAAATAAAATAAAAAATAGCGGCAAAAATTCAGTAGTTTAGTTAGGATTATATGTAGTGTGTAGTTAGATTCTTCAATCAATCCACCCGGACTTTTTCCAAATGAGAATCACAGAGAATTTTTTACCATAGCAAAGGAATCGGACATCATTAATTTCCCTATATATATATATACATATCCCATTATCCCATTATATTTTCTTTGTTATATCATCGATCCCTCTTGATTCTTCTTATTATTATTGTTTCATTTCTGCTGTTTATATAGAGAGAGAGATAGATATATGCCTTATTATAAGAAGGTGAAGAAGACAAAGATAAAGTTAAACAATGTTGTTATACTTAAACGCGAAAATCTTATTGTTAAAACAACAACAGCAATTAATAGCAGCTATAGTTATAAATCAGAAGAAGAAGAAGAAGAAGAAGAGGCAAGGAAGCGCTGCGTAGTAGTGAAAATGGCGGAACTTCTACACTTACCTAGAAAGTCACGCGAATTGCAGCACCACCACCACCATAATAAGTCTCTTTCATTTAAGGATTTTGTGTCGGTGTTGGAGACTCTAAATATGCAAGAGCGAGATCCGGAATCATCAATGTCATCCCCAGCTTCTTCTTCTTCTTCTGCTGCTGCTTCCGCAGAAGGTAAGAAATGGAAATTGAAATCGCCGAGTTTTTCGAAATTAATCGGTAAGAAGACGAATAATAAGCTTAGGTTTATGAGGAAATATTGGAGTATAAATCAGGAAAAGATGATGAAGAGAATCGTAAATGGTGGTGCCTGTGTGTATGCTGTCGGATCAGGAGAAAGAGGAAGAGAAAGAGAAGGAGAAGATGAAGTGTGGGAGGAGAAGGAGAAAGAAGGGTATGAACTGTGTAGGAGAAGAATTCTAATGGGGGGAAGATGCAAACCGCTTAATGTTTCTGGAAAACTGCAGTATGATGAAACTGGGATTCTCTTGCCCGAGGATATCTCTACGTAATTCCCTTTTTTTTTTCTTTTTTTTTTTT
The DNA here is from genome assembly GCA_025388415.1 of Cynanchum wilfordii. Lineage (NCBI taxonomy): Eukaryota > Viridiplantae > Streptophyta > Magnoliopsida > Gentianales > Apocynaceae > Cynanchum > Cynanchum wilfordii. The sequence continues at coordinate 373,131 of JAHSUH010002256.1, read as the reverse complement.
TTTTTGCTTGCTAAAAATGTATATGAAAACTGTTTTTTATTTGTTTTTATTATTTCTATTGAACGAATAAACAGTTCCAATTATGCAAATAATTAGTACTCTTAATATTATTCTTCCATCTTTTAATGTAATGTAATGATATTTATCTTGATTTCTTTATGTAAATGTCATGTAAGCTTAAAATGTAAAGTCCGAATAAGAGTTAAAGAGTCAACATAAATAAAATTTTCTCCTAAATATTAGATTAGACTCACAATAGGCTTAAATCCCCAAAACACGAGAAAACGAATTATTAAATCAATAAAATTACGCATCTTTGTATAACTCTGTAAAATAAAATTTGGCCCCTTGGATAACAACAATGGAGGAGCCTCAAGAGTTCATGAGGCATCCTTGATAAATCAGTTGGATCATAAGGTCACAAATGAACCTCATACTTAAATTTGATTAGCCTTTTTATAAAAGAATCATAGAAATCCCAAAGGAAAAAAGATATCATATATATATATATATATATTTTTTTTTTTTTTATGACGAAATGGACGATGATATGATAAGATACAAATATAAATCAACAAATAAGCAATGCACTTACAATGCTCTCTAACAATGTCCAAATCTTACCTTCTGATGATATATGGGCACCAAATAAAATGAAAGCCTAAAAAAAAGAATTATCTAATCTGCTGATCAAAATACAGATGCAGAGAACACAAGCTATAACAGGTTCATCTTTGAACTGCATCAGGACCTTGGTTGCTAGTTGTCGAAGATGAGGCTGTTCTACCATTTATCACCCCATTATCAACAGGTGGACTTACGCCCCACTTCCCTTCTGATTCTGACGGTTCTATCACTTTAACAGACCCATCTGTCAACCCTACTGCAAATTGGTTTGGATCCTGCGGGTGCGCTGCTATTACAACCGGGTACACGCCTTGGTTTCTGACACAGACAGACCACCACCAATATGGTTGGTTAACCCATAATAAAACTAACTGACTAAATTAATATAACTTTGCTTCTTGTAACCCCACACATCTCTACCGCTATCAATCAATGTCACAGTAATAATAATGTTTCTTTCTTACCCATTTAATACTGCCTGAGATAAATATGCTGAGGGAGCAACCCGACACCGTAGTCTCAAGGTATCAGCATCAAACACCCCAGCATTACCATCACAAAATGAAGCATAAACTAATTGACTGTTGCAGGAATATGCTGCATATGAGATAGGTGCTGTCAGGGCATCTTGAGGAACCCACTGCAAGAAAGAAAAAAAAGGGGGGGCACAATCCATCAGATATTTGAACTATGGTTTTTACAAGATGCTTGTAAGCAGTACAGGTAAAAAAGGCCACCACACCTGACGGATGCGGTCCATCTTGGAAGCATCATATACTGCTAACTGAGTTTCATGAGCTACCAATAGGCGAACTTGATCAGCATGAAATTGTACTCGAGTATCACCAGCTGGAGCTTTGCCAGCAGGAAGTTGTATGGGAACCACCTTTTTTTTCTCCCAAGTGTCAATGCTCCAAATGCAGAGCTGCAGGATTCAAAGGGGTAAAAGATATGAATTCTTAAATAATAAGTTCTTGGTAAAATTTCATGACAGAAAAATGTTCATCTTAAAAAAGTAAATATTCAATCATCATTTGACACCATGGACATCTAATTTTGAACAAAAAGCATATTAAATTAAATCACCAAAAGCTCCTTAAAATAAGCAAGAGTTTTCTGGGGTCCTACTGATAGATCAATTTGAGGACTCTGAAAGAAGCCAGCCAAATTTTAACAAAAAGAGAAGAGGGATTATTTATACCTGTGCATCAGCACCAGATGACACCAATATATTCAAGTTGGTGGAGAAAGCCAAACCAGTTATCCGCTTTTGGTGACCTTTCAGTTTTGATTTCACCTACGTAAGGGCAATGTCAATCAGATTGTACACTCATATCAGAAGTTGCGATGATGGGCAATGATGCAAGGTGAAAAATCAGTACCTCGTCCACTCTAACATTGTATATGTGGATGGTAGAATCTTCCATACCAATAGCAATAATGTTATTGTCTTGAGGATGAAATGCTAAGAAAGTTGAAGCTGGAGGAGGTGGCATAAAAGTTGTCATCACCTAAATAACACAGTACAAATGATCAAACTTGTCACCTAAAACAGTACATCACCTAAGCAAAATAACTTCATCTGAGGACAAACCTTGAAAGTCATCATGTTGAACAACGAAACTTTTCCACCAGCAGCTGACATTACATATGAATCGTTCTTTGATAGTGCTATGCATGGAACGGCTTCCTCAAGATTGACACCTATGACGTCATTCGACATAAGAAGACCGCTGTTTGGTTGCCAATGTTGAGGGACGTGATTGGCAGTGGCCTTTAAAGAACCATTTACTTCAGAACTTGTTGAATAATATCAATATTCATTTCAAAATAAAGAAAAGAAAAGCCAGAAAAGGGCATTCATTTGTTAGATTCCATTACCTTCCCACTTGGATTTTGCTCATTACGAGCCCACTTCCAGAGTTTCTGGACACCATTGGCTCCAAGTGCTAAAAGGCCAACACCAGAATTTGTATAAAGTAGCCGGGCAACCTAGTTATGAGAATACCCGTAAGAATCAATATTTGACAGGAAAATAGCAAATAAATGTAGCTCTGTCACAGCACCTTGTTGCCAGCATCTGTGTCCGGCATGGTAACCATGCGGCAGTTACCAGTATCTACAATTTCAGTCAACTGCCAGGGTTTCATTTTATCATTCACATCTTCCAGTGTTCTTGGTTTATCCATGCTTCTAGAAATTGAATCAACTCCATTCTGAAATCCAGAATTTTAAAAACATATATTTATTTAGCTGTTTCATTACAAAGTGAGAAGGTTTAAAAAAAAAAAAAAAAAAAAAAAAATAAGTGCAAGTTCTTTTGAAAAGAAGCACTGGATTATATCTAAAAGCAATACAGGTAAGGTAGGAAACGGATCAATATTTTCAAGAAGAGCAAAAGGTAGAACATACAAGGATTGGAGAAGGCCTGACAGGCGAGCTTCTTTCTACTTTGCAACTGACAGGAGTAACATTGGCCACCGAAACACCAGGAACCTGCTCAAACAATCTCAAAAATGTAATTTCATGGTAACAGGATCCAGAAAAGATTAAACAAAGGTTAATTTCCAAAATGAAAGAACCTTAATTGTAGCTGGTTCAATAGGTGATCTTAGCGGTTCAATAGGTGTTCTTAGTGGTTCAAACCCTTGATTTTCTGCTAATCTCAAGGACCTCAATCCAGTAGCATTTGCAAGAATCTTGATACCATTGTCTGCAGTGGTAACAGCAAGAAGGTTCCCTTCTTTGTTAAATCTCAATCGGGGAAGACTCTGCAGGAAGAGGTATTAAGTATTTGTCAATATACAGTTACTTTTCTTCTTTCTTTTCTATAAAGTATTACCTCCTCTTTTTAGTTTCCTATATGGGATTAATTTGATAAGAGAAGTTGTCAACTAAAAAAAAATGTAGGACATCATTTTAAGACTGACCGGCAGACCACCATCTGCATCAGTACTTGCAAGAATGTTGATATTATCCATATCCCAAAACTTTATTTGGCTATCTTCACCCACCGCCAAAAAGTGATTTTGAGTTGTATCGAACTGTACAACACCAGCTGATTTCTTTCTGAATCCATTATATGTCCTCCTTATGGCTCCTTCACTCTCATTCCACTCAACCAGAAAAGAATCCCCTTCTTTACCAGTTCCACAAGAGAATAACCTTAAAGGAAAAGAAGAACCATCAGAGAACCACTAATACCAGAATTGTAAAAACAAGTCATACAAATAGAAATTCATATGAATAGTATTCTTCAACCTCACATGTTGGAATCTTACCTACTTCCATCTGCACTATAAACCAAAGTTGTACACCAATGCCCAGGAGCATCATAGTCAACTCTGGATCCCACATTATCATACAACCAGGCTTTGATTTTCCCATCAATTGCAGTAGAAAAAAGGAACTGTATAGAATTTAAAAAAAAAAAATGAAAAAAGCTAAAGCATATAATAATTACCAAAAAAAAAAAAAAAACTAAAGCATATAATAACATAAACTATAAACAAAACTAAACAAGATTAGTTTCCAGTGGAAACAAAACTTAGCAGTCAAGTAACAGAAGTAATATGAGAGAATTTCGCAATCCATAGACAGGAAGTACATAAATATAAATATAGGCAGCTAAAAGAAACCAAAGACAATAAAACAATGGAGGTGGACTAGTGCTAGAGACAAACTAAATCAATTCTGATTAGAACTTTCAAGCTTAGAAGTTCTAGCAATCATCTAAAAGTAGTTGAACTTAGTAAGAACAATTAGATGGTGCTAAAATGAAATAACTAGGGAGAGATAAATTTATACCTAGTTGAGAATCTAAGTTTCTTTTGGAGGTCTTCCAAGTGAAATTTTTGGGATATTACGTAATAATATTTGATTCCTTCACCCTATTCCTTTGACATACCTGAATATGTTCTTTATGATGAGGACAAATAGAAAACACTGGAGCTTCATGACCTTCAAAGTTGAACAGCTTTCTTCCTGTTAAATCCCACACCTGTTTCAAAAATTGTATTGTAGATGAAATCATATGACTTTTATGATTGAGGAATATAATTAAGCAAAAAAGAAAATTTTATTTCAATTAAAAAAAAATTGGTTCTACACTTACCTTGATCAATTTATCATCTCCACAGGTCACTACAGACAGTTGTTTGTTTGGATGAGCAAAGGCCAGATCATTCACTCCTCCAGAATGGGCATCAATCTACAAGCAGCAAAAATGAAATACCAGTGGCAAATCTATCCTGATAAACACAAAGCCAATGTAAACATACCTCCAGATGCTGGCGTAGATCATTTGATCCAGCAAAGGCATACAAATGGACCAAATGCTTGGTGAATGCAGCACCTACAGCACCAAAAGAAAAATGTTAAAATTACTTCACATGGAAATATTACAGGTAGTCACCCCTGGAAATAAACTCACCAATAAAAGTTCCATCAGGACTCCATGTAACTTTGCTTACAGAGAAGGGTGCATCTTTTGCAACAGAAGCCTGTCATACAGTCACTTAAAATGTGAGAACAAGCCAAAACTGTTCTAGTTTCCCAAATAGTGGAAAGTCAATGATCAGCCAAATATATTGATTGCAAATACAGCTTCCATGGTAATTTATTGATCACATCTTGAAAGTGAGTATTCAAAGAGTAGCAATAAGTTCAAAATTACACCCTATGAGGAGATAGATTTGTTAATGCATATACTTCTGTAGACAACAGAGTTTTCTTCTTTTTTTAAAAAATAAATAAATACAGATGGAATTAAGCAATGTAATGCAGATGGAATATCACACATATAGACAAGCATAACACCAAAATGCAGGCTAGTATACAGAATGAAGAAGTAAATGTGATCAAGTTTTCTGCATCTTCTCACATAAGATACAATTTCTCATACAACTTTTATGTCATTCAAGAAAATATAACTCCATAGATACACAGATATAAGATATATATACATACAAAAACCAAGAAATTTAACCTGAAACGGTAAAGTACAAGACTGAAGTTCCCATATCTTAAATGGCTTTGTAACCAACTTCTCACGAATTCCTACTTCCCAGAGTGTAATTTCACCACTGTTAGAACCCACTGCAAAATAGAAAACAAGTTCCATATTATTGTGACAAAGAATTCCTACTAATCATGCATGACTTGCATATAGTGTGTATAACGTACTAGTCACGTACATAACAAACTAAACAAAACTGCGAAGAATCATTACCAATAAGCAATGTCTGATGAGAAGGGTGGAAATCCATGGTGGAAACCATAGATCCTTGATGAAGAGAGAAAGCAACAGTTCTGGGCAGATCTTCTAGTGACCATGATGCTTGTTGACGAACAGTAGGATATGTAACCTGGACATAAAAATGGAAAAATATTTTTAAGTACAATAAGAGTAAATCAAGCATCACTAAAACATTGAAAATGGCTAAGAATTAGACAGTTTCATGACATTAACTACCTCCTCAACTGATTGTGCGGGGCGTAAGCGTTTCATTAATTGCTCATGATCAGCACCTGTGTATTCAACCATCCCATGTGTTGTTGGAGGGGTAATAGCACGCTTTAAGATTTGAACTGTTCAAAAGAAAAACAAATCATATCAATGAATAACTTTATTGTCCAATTTTGAAGTGCAGCACAAAAAAGGGTCATCAAAGTAAATATTTAGTTTTATTTCTGTTCTATCAAAACTCTAAGAGAACAACTATAATTGAAGAGGATAAGCTTCGACTAAAGATTTAAACTCAGACCCTGACTTGGAGGAACTGGCAAGGATGAAGCAGTCACAACAGCAGCTTGAACAGATGAAGATGCAGCAGCATTTGCCATCCATCCTGCCAAAGCATTAGCATTGGCAGCAGCAGCAGCAGCAGCTGTGGGTGGAAAGGACTACAAGCAGAATACCAAAGAGAAGGGAACTATAAATATCCTCCTGATACATAAATTTGGTGAATTAAGACATACTACAAATGTAAGGAGAATTTGGATTGTCATGTTTACCCCATGTCCTCCAAGTGGTGTATAAGCAGCTGATTTCGCCACTGCAGCAGCAGGAAGATTTACTGGAGTTGGTGCAAGAGCACCATTAGGAGGAGCGCATGTATGATCCATAAACAAGGTTTTTATGTCTGGATTTGGCCTTGGATTCTTACAGAGCTGGTGCTGCCAGTTTAAACTGCATCAACCAAGGAGAGAAATTTTTGAAAGGGAAGAAAAGGGTCAAGTTAAACAAGCACTAATATCTAGCATATTCATCTACATTACCTAAAGAACTTATTCAAAAGTCAAAGTGAAAAGCCATCCTTATTAAGCAAACAGACAACATTGTTATCAGTCAAGGACCAATTTTACCTTTGGTTAATTAGTGTGCGCAATCTAGATGCTTTAAGTGTAGGGAAAACTAGCTTTTCCCGGAAGAGAGGATTAGCTTCAATTAACTTTTTCAACTCTACCAACATTATACTACGTGCTGTCTTAGTGTCACCATACTTTGAGAGCTGCTCATTTTCCCTGCCACAAAAGAAGAAACTTAGATAAAAACGAATTGTTCAGAAAAATCACTATGTTTATTAACAAGAAAAAGATTGACTGAAGCAAAGAGTCAAGAAATTACACACAGAAAGAAGGATATTATTAGAAGTACTTGCACTTGCTGCCAGACATAGAACTGCATTGCTTTTTGTAACATTAGCCCATAATTTCTCCAAGAAGAAACAGCTCAAAAGAGGCTGCAACTTTTAAATGCATATTAAAATTCCACCATCATCTCTTCCTCATGGTCAAAAAATATCATTCAAATCTCCCTAGATAAAGACTGAGACAATCAAATATCTCAAAGGAGTTGACTTCTAGAAGTGAAATCGCAGACAATTTATGCCACATCCTTGGTTTTCTTGGATGGTTTTGAAATTAAGGGACACAATGAAAAACATTTTGAAGAAATGTACTTATACTGCAATCAATACAGCCACTTGAATTGTTCAATGTCACCTGACCATTCTTTTCCCCATACGTACCTTAAATCCATCATCATCAACCACCTTTAGATGCATAAAACTATGACTAATCAAGTATAAGTGGGATCCTTCCCCGTATTGCAACAACGGTATATGATACATTTTAGTTGTTCTCAACAACATGCTAGAAAAAATTCACTCAGAGCAGCTGTGAACAAGCCGTCAAAACTAAGAACATGGATAGTTTGGTTTCTCAAAGAAATAGAAAATACCTTATTAAATGTTAAGTGGCAGAAAAATTCTCAAAACTGAGGATAAGGAAATAAGAACCATAAATCATTTACAGAGAAAACAAGAAACAAACGGTGACCATTTGACTCACAATAATATTACACATCCTTTGTTGAAAAAATCATAACAAATTCCTATCTACATAATTCAGGATGAAACCTTTAGATATATAACAATTAAATGATTCCGCACCATCAACCTAGAGGAAAGATTCGGCTATGATTTAATTCTTAAGGTGCATACATCTTTGACATTTTCAAACTTCACTTCAGCATGCTACTACTACTTCAACTTCTTCAGTTTCCAATGTTCCATCCATAATGACCATTTCTTATCAGCAAAACGTGAGCTTCATGCTCTGTGCCCATATAGCACCAGAAAGAATTGATGCATTTTCAACCACTCCATATATACAACAGCAGTTGATAGAAGAGAAAAGTGTGTTCTTAGCCTGATTATTACACTTTGCTAATAACATTTATAGTACTTAGAGCTAAAAATATTCATAGTAATTGGAATGGAAACAAATGAAAAGAACGTAGTACCTGAAATTGTTCAATGTTAACAGCTGTGTGATTTCTTTATACAAATCTTCATTAAATGTAGAGAATACTTTTAAATCATTCACGAGAATATCAACAGCCTTAGCCTTGTCCTGCCTGATGGATATTAATTCAAAAAAACAGGGGGCGGGCGGGTACAGTGAATTGTCAATCAATCAATCTCATTCTTTCAGGAAAGGATAGTTGCAACCAAAAACAATACATTGAAACTCAAATTCCTAAAATTAACATACCTATCAAGTGCTTCAAGATACTTCTGCTTCCTAATTTCAAAAAATATCTTCATGGAATATCTATTGTCATCAACTTTAGTAAATCCAGACAAGTACTTCTCAACTTCTTCCCATTCACCTGCATGTACTTTCTCCTCGAAATATTTCATGTTGAAGAAAAACCCGGACTCTTGCTCAAGCCTATGAAAAATAAATTTTATAGCATAAAACAAAAATTAAAGATAAATACAAGTCAGGTGACTAAAACAGAGTACTGTACAAAAATGAATAAATAAACAAATAATTGCGCTTTAATTTCTTAAAGTTCACAAACACAAGAACAATCCTTCCTAAAATTTTGTAGACCTCAGAATATAATTTATTCGGTGAACATACCTAAAACAGGAAACTACTTTGCCGAGATTGAAATCAACTTTCGAAATTGCAATTTATTTCAAATTTAAGATACAGCCGCACACAACTATGCAATTATAAAGTGGTACCATCTAAATTCTAAACTAAGCATAAAAGTGAATACCATACGCCCTTTCTTTATATTCCAAAACTACCCATAATAATTACTAAATAGGAAATCAAACATTACAACTTTCTTTCCTTCGCTAAAAAGCCCAACACTATTTAAACATGAACACACACACATAAGAACTCCCAAAAATCAAAATAATTGTGAAAAAGAAGAAACATAGCAACAGAAGGAGACAGAATCTTTACTTGTGAACGGACTCCTTAAACTTCTCCTCCTCAAGAAATTGAAGTATTAGAAAAACCAATTCTCTACTCAACGACGACATTTTTGTTCACCGAAATCCCAACTTCCGATCAGCAAAATCGAAATAAAACACCAGTATTAATCAGATCGAAGCCCTAGCAAAGCTCAATCAAGGAACCGAACGCGGTCCTACCAGCTTTGCCTACCACCGACTTCAATTTCTAGGGTTTCTTTTATTAAAATTAAAAAAAAAAAAAAAAAAAAAAAAACTTCTCCGCCACAGCCAGGCCCCCAAGGGAAAAATAAAACCACACTGCTGCTACTTTCTCAGCCACCGAGAGAGAAAGAAGAGAGAGAGAGAGAATGTGAAGAAAGAAGAGAGGAGAGAGAGACGGGATTTATAGAGAGAGAGGAGAGAAGGAGAAGGTAATGGTAATGGTGGTAGTGGTGGTGGGGAATGGACTTGGTCTCGCTATCTTCGATGCGTTTGGCAGGAGTCTATCTTTTTCTACTGACCTATCACTGATAAGTGGAATAACTTATCATAGCTTATGGAAATTCTATGTGATAGGTAGAATAACTTATCAGTTGAGTTATCGTTGCGTGAAGGGGAGGAAAAAGGGGTCAGTAAGGGGAAGCGGAATTGAAAGAGTGGATTCAAATGGAGTTGAATATTCGATTTGAGTTACGTACCATTTTCGTTTTCGGTTGATGAAGGCGGTACTGTCGCTTTCCAGAGCATTAAATTCCTCGGCTAATTTTTCGTACTCGTTAGCGCGATTATCGCGATTTTCACGATATTTTGGAGTTATACGACATTGGTGTCAGATAAAGAGTTTTTAAAAGGGAATGATTTGATGCTTCCTGGAAACAGCGCGTGGTATGACGCACATGCAAGATAAGGTGGGACCCTCTGCAGTTTCCTTTCTTGTCTATTACTCACTTAGTCGTGTTTTTTTTTAAATGTGAGATAATTTTATTTTTTATGTTTATCCAGAACTTGTAACTTTTAAAAGTTATAAGTAAAATTGTTAACAATAAAGTTTCATCTTCTCGACTTGTTTGAACATTTGTTGCTACCTTAACTTCTTTTTTTTTTCACCAAAAATTATTATATTATCTCGTTTCATATTAATAAATTATATAAGTATATAAAAATAAGTCTAAATAAATTTGAGATATATTTTTAGTACCGTGAGGACATTATTAAATATTTGACACAAACCTTGTAAAATTCATAGTTGTAATAGAACTCAAGAACAACAATTATTTAATATTAATATTTTTTATTTTTTAAAAAAATATATTTATAAATATAAATAACGTATTTTTGGGATAAAGTAAAGATAAAAGAAGAAATTATTTAAGGATAGAATTCCATCTCCTTCCATGTTTTGGCGCGTGTTGTTTGATTTCATTTGGCATTAAAACCGAAAGCTTTCTCCTTCCTTTTTTATTTTATTTTATTTTATTATTATTATTATTATATACTTTTTCTTTTTCTTTCTATCATTACTTTTTTTACAAGCTTTCTATCTTTATTACCCTTGAAAGCTTTTTGGCTTTTTCCAAAACTAAAATGGTAATTGATTAATAATAAAGTTTGCACAAAGGGAAACAAATATATATATATAAAATGCATTTTCTAGTATTTTGGATATTTTGTATAAATTTTAAATCGAAAAATTAAATCATAAGTCATTTTAAAAAGATATTATATAAGTAAAAAACTATGAATTTGAATAAACTCGTCTAAAAATGAATAGGGTATATATTTTTTTTGTTAGGCTATCTGGTAGCTTCAACTAATTCGGATTCGGTTCGAATTGTGCTTGTAAAATTTAACTCTTACTCAAAAAAATATTTTATCTTAACTCTTATTTGACGCTCATATTGAGTGTCGAACCCTCAATTCTCGTGTAATAGAATATAATTTTAAAATATAAAAGCAAAATGGGTTAAGAAAACCATGACTATCCTAACACTTCATAGATCTTTGCACCCCAAAATACTTTATTCTTAAAATGGTGTTTTCTAGATTTATTGTTTGAATAATGACTCGTATATTTATGAGTGTATACATACATATATATATATACATACATAGTGCAATTTAATAATATATTGGTGTTTTCTTACATGACCAATCATCATCCAACTCTTGGACTTTTCTTAAACCTTTTTTGCAATATATAATATAGATATATATATATATAATTTTCTAAGAATATGGACTTTTTTGAGTCTCATTCATTTCATGAATAGGAGAAAAAAGTTCTACAATCTTTGGATCCTTTTTAATAATATATAAATAATAAGATGGCTTGCATGTGAGACCACCAATGCACGCTACTCCCAATAATCTAAAACCACCTACTTCGCACCCCACGGTTGTCTCCTACTCTACAGTCTGAAAATTTGTTAACTTTTGTTTGGTTTGATTATCTGATCCATCAAACCTTTACCTTTGATTAATCTAGATTTTGTTCATATTGCATTTACATAATCTAATTCTTAATTCGAGAAGGCCTTTCTTCACTGTGAATGTCGAACCTTCAATATCGTATAGCATTTATAAAATATTCTTCTATTGTGTTAAGCTAAAGATTTAAAATTGATTAAATTATTATATCAAAATATATTTTTGGCTGGTACCCGGTAATTATTTTGATTGATTAATCCAAAATCTAGTCACGTTAAACCCTTTTTGAAGGAAAGCTCGTCCTAGTATATATTTCTCCATATACAAACTTCAAACTTGATATTTAGTTTAAAGAAAATCAAACTTATTCCACTTGTATGAACAAATAATACTTATTTAGATTGAATTGAAATCAATAAATACAATATAGTTTTTTAATATAATAAATAGATAAAATATACATTATTATATCAAGTAAAATAAAGTGGGTACTAAATGTGTAAAGAAAGTGTAGCGTAATTAGTATCGGTTTCACTTATGACTTCGGGAAGTTATGAATTCGAAACACAATAAGCTAAAGATGTCTCAAATTTTAGAAACAAAGGTCAAATACTGATAATTTTTAATTTTTTTTTGTCATAAAAAGAAAAAAATAGCATTAATTAATTTAATAAATTTGAAATTCCAATATAGATATATATATATATATATATATATTGAATAAATGTCCAAATACATGAGAAGAAATGTCTGTCTAATAGGCGGGGCCTGGATGCCGAAACTGGTAGCAGAAGATTAGTGCTCCAGAGTGGACATACAGACTTTATTGTGTGGACCGTTTACGTCTCTTTTACTTTTTCCTCATCTCATCTCATCCCATCCCATAAATTGCATCTCTCCAAATTATCGTCTCAAAAAAAAAGTATCGCGAGATATTTATTTATATCATATAATATACACACACATGATGGTCGCGAGATGCTCAGAGGTTTGTGGAGAAGTGTTTGTGTCAGGTGGGACCCGCATTTAAATGCCACCTGTCTGCTCTCCAAACTTTTTTTTTCTTCTTCTCCTCCAATAATTTATATTTTTTTTTCCCTCTTTCTTGTTTCTCTTATTCGTGTTTGACGCGCTAGATAGGTCGCGTGAAGGAACAATCTTGTCCTTTGTGACGGAGGGAGAAATTCGATATTTATTATAAATAATTTATTTTTTAAAGTATATAATAATATAATAATATATAAGAATAAATTTGACTTATAAAAAAAAAATAAAAGAATAAATTTAAGTATATATACTTTACTTCAAAATATCTTTTTAATATAATAAGTATAATGTAAAATAGTTGATAGTGATTGTCATTAAATTTATAATTACGGTAAAAATTTCAAGGACCTTAATAATCATAAATTAAATTTTGATTAATCCAAATAATTATTAATTTCAAATATTAAATAATTTTTTTAAAAAATACATAATTTAGTAATCGCTTTTATATATAATAGAGACGGAAATATATCAAATTTTAAAATATATATATTAAATTGTATAATAAATAAATTTTAAAAAAAATAGAAAAACAGGATTGACAGTGACGGCTCTTTTCACAGACGCGCGTTGTTGCAGTTGCTACACGGACTGCTTTTTTTATTTTAGAAAACGGAGGACAAATACAATTATGATTTTTCTTATTGGATACCTTGACCAAGCCGGTATTATTATGCACCGGCTTACGTCTTAATCCAAATTTTATCAACTTAAAAAAAATATGTTTGATTTGAATATATATATATATATATATATATATATATATTTTATGGAAATTATTTATTTACTTTGTATTATTATTAGCGTGGCTGATCAGTGACCATAGTAAATGTATGAGTGATATTCAAATTCTAAAGATTTTTATTAACCTCATTTCATTTTCGGAGTCATCAAGATTCTAACTATTTCGGATTTTCAGGGATTGCGTCTAGTTCTTACATGACACTCATAACGAGTGTCTAAATTTTAATCTCGTGTAAAATTTATAATACACTTTTTCATTTTGTCAAATCAATGACTTGATAAAGAACATTTTGTGCACCAACAATTCATTAGTGCAAGTGGAAAGAACTTAATTTTCTTTAACAAATTTTTTAGTTCGAATTTTGTGTATGGAGAAATGAATGTTAAGGAGAGATTTGTTTTTTTTTTTTCAAAAAGAGATTAGTCAAAGCCCAAAATGGTTGTCTTGTTACAAAAAAAAGAAAAGAAAAGAAGAATATCATCATCCGACTCTTTTTAAAAATGATCTTGTATTGTGTTTTAGTTGTGTGATATAATGTCACGATTTGAGAGTGCGAGTCTGCATTGGGACTATAGGCTAGGCGACAGATACTTGAAATTGTCCTTATTGTACCAACAAGATATCTCAAATTGAGAATGAGTACGTAAATACATTTTTACATACTTTTAATATGGGATAAAGTATGACATTCGAGATTTTAAAGGTGACTCCTACCCATATGGTGTATAGCTCTTAGTTTTCATAGTCAAAGTGACTATTGCTCTCATACCAACTGTCACGAACTATACTTACAAACTCACATTGCGACTATATATAAGTCTAGTGTTACTTATGATCAACTACTTGACATTGTTTTCACCATAATAGAAGAAATATCTCGAGTTGATAATAAAAACATAAAGTCATTCTTATATACTTTCAATGGAGAATGGGGTATCACATATAATTTGTAGTACTTTTTTCATAAATTTCTAATATTTTTGTGGAACCATATGTGAGTTGTACTTGGTGACAAATATATGTTTGGAGTGTATGGAGGAGAGTCCTGTGGTGGACCAGCAATTAGGAAGAAAGGATAAATACTTGCTGAGGAAATCTTTGGATTTTATTGTCCAATTGCCAATTGTTTTTTAAGAAAAAAATAGAGTGGAGACATCAAAGCATTCAAGTTGGTTGGCAGCTTACTCTTTGGCATGAATGAGTAGTAAATGAGACTTACACAAATATATATATATATATATTTTTCTTGTTAGTTCAAATACACTTTTCTTACTTCCAAAACTAAACCATTCATAAACTAAACAACATCTCGTTTTTTTAGTTTACCTTTTTTATGTCCGATAGTCACTTTAAACATTAATTAATTCAAAATTGAATTACGTTGAATTTATTTTCAGGGAAAGCTATTACCTCAAACAAGAAAATAATTGTAAACACACCTCTATATATATATATATATATATATATATATATATATATATATATATATACTTCATATATTCCAAACCCTATCATACACTAGAATTTTTTTTTTTTAAAAAAAGTAAGTTAATGGCAGTCATTTTCATTATAAACTGCTCAGAAGAATTGGAAAACAATCAATTTTTGTTTGCAACATCTCCCTTTTGTGAATAATTTAAAGAAAATGTCAACTTCCATAAAAGTCTAAATAAAAAAAAAAAATTAATGTGTTGTGATCTAAAATCTCATATTATTCGTATATGAGATTTTTAAACAGTTATTAAATAGGAATCTATAACCCTTTATTCAATGACTCGTTTTAAACCCGTGAGGCTCATTTGAAGTGGATCAAAGCGGACAATATCATTAAGTTATTTACAACAATGTCATATGTTCTAATAAAAAAAATATATATATTTGGTATTATTTTAAATATACTAAAATAATATTTTGAATTAATAATAAATACCACGTGAAATGCGGGACAATATCAGGAATAAATTAATAAATAATAAGGTACTATAATAATATGGAGAAAAGATTGTTTGTCAATTGTCACCATCATTTTTACAATTAGAAAAAATTCATTTACTGAAAAGCCAGTAATGAGTACAATGGAAAATACTGAAAGGGGGATTTTATTGACATTGTCAAATTTCTCCTTAAAGAAATTGTGTAGATTATTAGATATTACAATTTGTTTGGACTATATTTATGATAATCAACTTTTAGTGGTCCTTTGATGTGACTTTACCTCTTCTAATGTTCCAACATTTTTATTATTTTTCCTTTTTCTTTTCCCACACTACAAAAACACGTCACAATATATATAGTATATATATATATATATATATATATATATTTTAAGCATCTGGTATCCGAACTTACACGAGCCGACTAATCCGGATTCGGTCTAGGGTGTGCTCGCAGAGTCCAACTCTTACTCGAGGGTGATGACATGATCCCAAGCTTTTTAAGCTGACGCTAACTACCTCGGGGGATTTGAAACTTCGATTATCCGCCCCGAGGAGAAGCATTAGGAGTCCGCTTACCAACTCCCTCAAGTTGCTGGGTTATATATATAGTATATATATTTGGGTGAAAATTTACACAAATAGAATCCATCTATGACAACTTGTGCCCTAAGAAAAAAAAAATGTATAATTAATATTTTTATTTATATAGTTGAATAATATGGTTCACTTTCGTCTACTTCAAGTGGACCTCACTAGTTTTTTTTTTTTCTTTGTTAAAGGCGGGTCCTAAATTATGGGAGGGCACCTTTAAGTCAATCCACATATAAACTAATCCCCACCGAGTTGGTTCCTTGCAAGTGGAAGTTTTGGTCCCAAATTTTAAACAGTTGCATACATGAGTCGAGATCGAACCCTCAATTTCACTTAAGTTAAAAGAACTCCTTACCAGTTTACCTGTGCATTGAAGTTGAGTTTTACTAGTTTAAAATATGTTATATGAGTAAAAAACTTCATGTCCCTACTTAATAACCATTCAATCAAACCTAGACAAATTATGTAAAATTTTATGTCACAATATATATATATATATATATAAAAACTAAGGTGATAGCTTAATAAAATACTAGTTGGTGAGTAGCATTCAACCACCGAAGAGTTGTTTAAGAAAACACGACAATATTAAGACATAATAATACTAATAATAATCATCAAATACTACGAAAAATAGAGCATAAAAAGGATAACATGAAGCATCGCATTCTCGGCATTTGCACATAACGACAAACTTTTTGATGGGATTACTAATGTTTTTTTTTTTTATTTTTTTTTATTTTTATAAATAACAGGTGGCATAATCTCATTATTATTTTTTATTTAATTAATTATTATTCTATTACTAATATAGAAATATTACAATTTTTTTTAAAAAATAAAATGAATATTTATAGTATGTTGATAGAACACATGGTCTTATCTAATGTCCATGTCATAATATTTGTTTTATTCCTTTTATATCGACAAATCAATTTATTTTCTTTAGATTTTTTTTTTTAACACGTCTCAAACTTAATAGCTAGCTGTCTTAAAAATATATTAAAATTTAATATATATTATATATATATATATATATCAAATATTGTCTTTAAAAAACATATACACAAAAAGAGGACAGAATTTATTCTGCCTTCATGGTTTGATCATTTCCCATTGGTTATTACAAAAGGGAAGATTACTTTTTATTTTTCCATGCAAAAAAAAAAAAAAAAAAAAAAAAAACACTTTTTTTCTTGCTTCAATTATTAAGGAGATGAGCATTATCTAAGTTCAAAATGTATAGATATGAAAAATGATCAATTATTATGATACCTTAAGTTTTAAAATTATTCATTTTTCCTTTTATAAGGAAATTAGAATATCTGTCAAGAATGTGTAGCTCAGTTGATAAACACTCTCACTTATAAAAGATCTTTTATTAAAAAATAATATTATATTATCTTTATTTTAATAGTTTTTGCAATATTCTTTTAAAAATGTGCTATTACATCATCCATTTGACTTGATGCTTTTGGTAAGAACAATACTTAAAATAGAGTGTATTTGGTGTATGTCAATTTCTAATTTGAGGGTTGTATATTGGCAATTGGTGTTATATATAACACATTGTAAGGTTAGAATTTCAATATAGACAAGCAATAATATAAAACTCTCCAAAAATGAATGTATGCACGAGATGAAAATAGCCAAACATGCTAGCAAAATTTTGTATTTATCCTTATGCCTCAGCTGAAAGAACCTCTACCTTGAATAGGGATATTGTGTAATTTTCTCTGTTCTCATTCATCTATTTATTATAGAAAGTCCGGTTTTGACAAAAAAAAAAAAAAGTTTGCATTTTATAAAGTGAGCTACAACATATAATTTTTTTTTTTTTCTTTTTTTCTCACATTTGGAAAAACTTTAAAAATTTAATGGTTGATTTTTAAAGGATCGTCACCCATGATGATTCCATTTCATCCTTCCATTTTTCTTGTTCTTGTCATCTTATGGAAGATGACCACTATTATTATTATTATTATTATTGATTTTAAAAGTAAAGTTTTAAAGTCAATATTGATAGGAAGACAAAAAGATACCATATTCAAATTTCAAACATGTAAATAACTATTTTGAGTTATGATTAGAGAAAAATGAGTTACAGCTTTTGAGTTATGATTAGAGAAAAACGAGTTCCAGCTAATCTAAAATTTTCTCGCTTTTAACACCAAGTACTTTGAATACAAACTAGTGGGCAATTATCTAAGAGTGGCCAAACATGATCAATTGTTAACTTAGGAGAGTAAGCTTTTTTAGGCACGAATTCAAAGTAGTGGTAAGAAATTATCATTATTGTAAAGATTTGAGTTTTCTTATTCTCCCGCATCATTACAAAACCGTAGAGAGTTGCAGAGTTTACCAAAATAACAAAAATAAGATTTAAAGTTTCTCAAAATACTGTACTGTTTTATGCAGAGAATAATAGAAAATAAATTTATATATTGCATATGTGAGCCCCCATCATAAGAGAAATGAGGGCTTCCAAAAATTGACGGGCAAGACCACCGAAAGTAGGATGGACTCGCTCGCCTTTGACTTTGTGTGTTCGAAAATGTTGGTGTTGGCACGACCCGCCATCGCCATACGCTCATAAGCGAGTCGCCTCAACCCCCAACAGGACGGGTTAAGTTATAAATGGAGACCTCTGCTTCTTAATATAGAAGGAGCAAGAATTCCCTCAGAACTAGTTTTCCGATGTGGGATACTAAACAGATGGACCTCGTTATTGGATTTGGGCCCGTTCAAATATTTCTGCAAAATTGGAGTCTCTAATAGGATACCCAATACTGTAACACCATATTGAGACCACACCATTTGGGCTTTGGAATTTTGCTTTTACTATATATATATATATATATATATATATATATATATATATATATATATTTTTTTTTTTTTTTTTTACATGGGGGAATTAGAGAATAGGGATGTCGAACCGAAATGTTTATTTTATTACTTTGTGTATTGTGAGCATCATGTACGAACTAAGACTAGGCTTTCTCCCGAGTAAGAGTTGAATTGTACAAGTTGAATCTAGATTAGTCGGAGTTGTAATGACTCTCTCAATGTAAGAATTGGACTCTATAAGTACAATACGAACTAAATCTAAATTAATCGGAGTTATTATGACTTCGAAAACCCATGGTTTTAAAAAAAATAAAGAAATACATGGTGCATAAGTAGAAAAAAATATATATTTACCTTATAGCCTAATAAGGCTGGCCTGACCAAATATATATACAAATATATATGATATATATATATATATATATATCATGGCCGGTAAAAGTGCATGATTTTGGTTGAAGGGCATGTGGAACATATTCGGTTGTCATATACATATTGGTCGTGAAATCTTAGCTCTGTACTAAACACATAATTATAGAACATCATCAAAATTTAATAATTGAAACCCAGCTAGTCAACTCTATTATTATTAACTTATAAAAAAACTATTATTATTATTATTATTATTATTATTAATTTTCCTTTTTTAAATTTTTTTTTTTTTTTTTTTGGATTTGAATAAATAGTAGTAATGCAATAATGGAATTCGTCCATCTCGTCTTTAAAATCATTCGTTTTTTCTGCAATGATCGAAATGATTTGTCAGAAACTGTCTATCAATGATGATGATCAGAAGGGTTTCTAATTTTATCAAACAGTAAGTGCTCAAATCTTGAAGTTTTTCATCGGTTATACATACATATATATTCCATTATTGCAGATTATGAACTTATAATACTAATTAGAGATAAACTGCACTGCAACTTATAGTTTGCTGCAATTTGGATCCAATCAAGATCAAAGGTGTAGAAGTTACAGATATAAGTGGTGCCTGATTCAATAGGTATGTTTGTATATATATATGTATATATGTATATATATCTTGCAAAAACTTTACATCATGAATTCTTTAACTTTGTATTTTCATTCCATTTATATGCATCATATAGATAGATATATAAATCTCAATTTCGTGATAGCTTTTTAACCTAATATATATATATATCCATCAATATATATAAGTATATTGAATTTCCGACACTTAATTCATTTGAGCAATAAAATTATAAATCTAAGTAGTAACTTCGTTATATACAAATATATAATTACGTACTCAACTTCCACCAATATATATATATATATAAACACACACATTGATATTCACTAATTCTTCTTGAAACCATAAAATAATCTAATTCTTGAAATGTGATGAATTTTTTGCCCTTTTTCTTTTGCCTTTATATGTTTATCACTTCTTCAATCATCACATCTAAGTGTCCGTTTCTACTTTCTATGTTACACTAAAATCTTTTGTGAATTTTGGGCTTTGGCTCTTTCTATGATTTCTCTCTCTCTCTCTCTCTCTCTCTCTATATATATATATATATATATATATATATATATATGTATATATATGTCGCATAAGTATCTTCCTCTTCTTCTCATGTGAAGAAATGGCATCAAATCTTTTATCATTATCAGCACAATCTATCTTCATGTTTGTCCACACATGAGAATATATATATATATATATATATATATATATATTGTTTCAATTAATTCAAATATCGTTCAATTAATCAACCAATCATGTTTGAATTTTAAAACAGTAATTTTACGTACTATATTATTGATATATAGACTTGGAGTGGACATATTGTTGACTTGTTTTATCATGAAAAAGTTTAATGTAAATCACACGCTAAGGTTCCAAAATTCCAAGTCGGCCACTTCAAAGAACAAAAAAAATCTTCTCCTAAACATTAGAATCCTATATAATGAATTTATTGAACCATAGTTAGTTGGATGATTAGTGTGCTGTGAATGGTAGTACTTTATGCACGAGCAATGATTTGAAAACACCCCAAAACCATTAAACCAATAAACACTACTATTACTAATATTAGTGTGTGTCTATATATATATATATATATATATATATTTCCACTTTGAGTCCAACACTTGTTGGTTCAAGTGGAAGGAGCTTGTCGAGGTTGTGTGGTGCAGGGGTAAGAGCCCACCTCCTCAACCCCCACTTTGTGGGTTCGACACCCAAGTCCCCCTTCCCCATGTATCAAAAAAAAAAAAAAAAAGGTGGAAGGAGTTTAGTTCCCCATCTGCAAAGTCTCGAGTTCGAACTTTACCAAGCTTAAGACCTTACCTATGAAGAGATAGGTGTAAGGAGAGCTTCCCCTAATAGGGATCCGACTCTGCTTGAATTCGGACCCAAAGTAGCTACCGAACACGGATAAATTACCAAAAGAAAAAATGTGTGTATATACATATATATATATATATATATATATATATATAGATTTGTTATAAATAACTCAATGATATTATTCAAACGTGTCATTAAATAAAAAGATTTAGATACTTAATAAGCACTCATTAATTTTTTAAACGAGTGATATGTGATAGTAAGTTGACATTATATATATATATATATATATTGTTTTATCTCCAATAACATCCACCATTATCAAATGCTTTTGGAAATTTCTTCAAGTTAAATACTAATAGTGTGTAGGATAAAAGTGGAGTGTGATTCATCCATCAAAATATCAAAGACAAAACGTGCTCAATTAATTTCAACCATCAATCATCACCCTCCCCTTTTAAGCTATACTACTTGCTAAAGATAACAAATCATTTCACAATGTCTTTCCTCTAACCCCACCCTCAATCCTTTACATATATATGGTGCAACTATATATATATATATATATATATATATTATTTTCTAATACTTATTTTATATCGTATATCCAACCTAATCAATCAAGACTCACCAACAATAGAAAGGTTTAAGAATCCCACTAAAAGTAAGGAAGGAGGACGAATCTAATTAAAGCAAGAAAACCAGTGGATAATCATTCATCATAAAAAAAAATAAAAATAGAACACTAATTTGTGACTAAATTTTATTATTGATTAATTTAAAAATCTTCACGTGTGATTTATTTGTGATTTTTTTTTTTTTTAAAAAAAAAAAAGTTAGTGATAGAGCGAAAATCGAGAGATAATATAAAAAATGAGCCTAAATATTTATAATTAATTCATATATTTTTTTGATGTAATAATAATAAATTGACCATAAAATCTACTAGACTAATAATTATAACATGAGTTTACAGATCCCGATCTAAATATAAAGACCAAAGAAGACTAGGTAAGTGTGGAAGATTAGAAAGGACGGAAATCCGAGTAGATTTTAGGTGAGAATTGGTGGGGTAGAGTAGTCTCTGGAAATTATAAAAAGCCACGTCCTTTTCCAGTGCACCGCCCCACATGTGATTGTGCCCACTTAGATGTTATCATTTCTTTGGCGTCCCCACCGCCTCTGTTTCTCTCTCTCTCTCTCTCTCTCTCTCTCCTTCCTACTTTTTACGCGCTCATTCTGCATATCCAATCCTCCAATATATACATACATACATACATATATATATATATATATCAATTCTTTATATTCCTTTTAATCCTCTTTTCATTTTTTCACCAATTGTATTATATCTAGTGTTTTGAATTAGATTCATATCCACATTAGAAAAGGGCATCGTAAATATTATATAAGGTTGAGAGTTTGATAAAGCGTTATGTAAGAATCATGACGAGGTCTTCTCCAAGTAAAAATTGAAGTCTGTAAACGTAATCTGAATTAGTCGAAAATGTGATGACTCTGAAAATCGGATAGTTTAACTAAGAATTAGACTCATACTATGAATAATTTGACTGCATTTTAGTTGTGTGTTGTAGTTTTGAGAACTTTTATATCAATTTTTGCGAATCAATCAATCGATAAACATCTCAAATAAAATAAAATTTTATGCACCGAAATAAATAATAAATCTAATAATATAATTCCGTGTACTTGTTATTGTAAAATGTAGTAAAATTCAATCAAAATGGAAACCAAAACTCTATGATTGATTGAAACAGCTAATCTCTTTGAAAATTTGGTAAAAACCCTAAAACCAAACAAAAAGCCAAATGGAAACTAATGACACAAATTTTGATTTTATTTTAGGACCTATATAACCACTAAAGCTATACTAAGATCTTCTTGCTCGATTTTGCATCCGTGATCACTCAATTTGCCCATAAAAAATTATGCAAATTGTATATATATATATATATATATATATATATATATCACTTTTTCACAAAAGAGTCAAAAAAAAAAAAAAACTATATATGATTACATAACTCATCCATTGTTTTTAGCAAGTGGGTAATTTTTAAAATTTTAAGTATATTTTTAAATAAAATTTTATTCTATTTATGATATGTATATATTTATTGTCACAACTAATTCGAGCTTATTTATTATACCAATAAATGAATAATCTAATAGTGATAGAAATGGACAATGGATGAACTTTTGGTTAGATACGATGATAAAATACATTGTGAATATTACATAAGATCACGAGTTTGATATTTGAGTAATAATTAGACTCAAATATCGAGATAAGCATTGATTGTAGAGTGGTGAGGTGTGAAAAAGGAAGGTTCGTTACATGAACAATGGGGCAATTGAGCCGAGCATTTTTAAATGAATGTAAGTTTTTAGTATGACCAAAAACAGTGTCCGGTCAAGTATGTTCCGAACGGAGTTCGACACCCAACTCAGTCATAGTGTCAAATTCAAGTGTAGATTATTCGGGTATAACTCGAACACCACATTAAAAAAAAAAAAAACAGTGTCCGAATTAATGATCATTCTGTTGTGTGAAATTAATTATAACTCAATTTGGTCGTCAAACCCCGTATCTAGTTTTAGGTGATTTGGGTCCCTTCATTTTTTAATTTTTTATTTTTCACTATTTTGTTCCCCACAGAAGTGGGAAGTGAAGAGAAAGATGAGATGTATAATCACATGATTTAACATTTCAGGGTCCACCGCCTTATTTATAAGCATTTGGAATACATAAATTTATTTATAAATTCGATATGGGATGAAATATTAAACTTTTTTTTTTTTTTTTTTTTTTTTTTTGGCTAATAGTTACTTTTCAAGATACAAGATTTGGATTAAAAACTTTACTTATTGATCCATGAAGACTCATAAATCTTCATCTATAATTGGATGAAAATTTATATTTTCTTAATTTAAGAATTAAATAATTAACAATTAAAAGTTTATTGACTTAAATACCATATTATATATTTAAACTTTTAAAGTATTAAAAAAATATAAATATGTGGTGGATATTTGTTTACCTTTTTCCTTTCTTTTTTTTATTTAATTATTTATACACTTTGTCCCATGCCACGTATATGATAGAATGTATATTGTATATATATATATATATATATATATATATATATATATATTCAAATCTAGTTCTCCTCAATCATTTGATAATTGATTATTAAAACAACAATTATTATGAAACTTTATAATCTTAATTTGTAAAAGAAATCCAAGAGTCTTTATATATATAGGATTTGACCTTGAATAGATCCTATGCTTATTTGTTATACATAGTATTTATTTCCCTATATATATATATATATATATATATATAGGCAAATTGGCCAAATTCATCTCTTACAT
The DNA here is from genome assembly GCA_025388415.1 of Cynanchum wilfordii. Taxonomy (NCBI): domain Eukaryota; kingdom Viridiplantae; phylum Streptophyta; class Magnoliopsida; order Gentianales; family Apocynaceae; genus Cynanchum; species Cynanchum wilfordii. Next base: position 348,426 of record JAHSUH010002256.1, on the reverse strand, counting down.
TATAAATTTTGGCCAATTTCATCCTTTCGTTAATTTTTTTGGTCACGGTCAACTAGTTATTATTTTTAAAAAAAATTATTTTCTCAGGGGTAAAAATGTCATTTTACTATTTTTTTTTTTTAAAAAAACCAAAACCTAAAAAATTTTAATTTTTCTTTTAGTTTGACATGACAAAAAAAAATCAAATTGGCCAAAAAGGTCCTTTACATTATAAATATTTTGCGATTTCATCTTTTTTTTTTTTTTGGAATAATTTCATCCCTTATCTTATAAATTTTGGCCAATTTCATCCTTTCTATTAATTTTTTTTGTCAACTATTAGTCAACTTGTATATTTAAAAAAAAATTATTTTCTCAGGGTAAAAATGTCATTTTATTGTTTTAAAAAAAAAAACCAAAACCTTAAAATTTTTAATTTTTCTTTTAGTTTGTCAAACCAAATATTAATAAATAAATATATATAAATTTAACTATTTACTTTTCAAATTAATATCAAACTTGCAAACAAATATTACGATTGTTAAAATATTTTTAATAAATGGAGTTTCAATTTTTTTATAATTTTAAGATCTTTTGAGGGAGAATTTAAAGGAAAAAATATATGTAAATGACAAATTTATTTCTAAGTATGTCCATTTTTATTTAACAAGCCAAATTAATAAGTGAAAAAGTGATTCCAAATAATTAATATAATAGCATTTAAAATCTTTGAAAATTGATATAAATAAAAAAATATAAAAGATATTTTTGACCAAAATATATGATATTAAGTATATTTTTAAAATTGATAATTTTCCTTGTCATGTCAAACTAAAAGAAAAATTAAAAATTTTAAGGTTTTGGTTTTTTTTTTTTAAACAATAAAATGACATTTTTACCCCTGAGAAAATAATTTTTTTTTAAATATACAAGTTAACTAATAGTTGACCAAAAAAAATTAACAGAAAAGATGAAATTGACCAAAATTTATAAGATAAGGGATGAAATTTTCCAAAAACAAAGAAAAGGGATGAAATCGCAAAATATTTATAATGTAAGAGACCTTTTTGGCCAATTTGACTTTTTTTTTGTCATGTCAAACTAAAAGAAAAATTAAAATTTTTAAGGTTTTTGGGTTTTTTTTAAAAAAAAAAAAAATAGTAAAATGACATTTTTACCCCTGAGAAAATAATTTTTTTTTTAAAAATAACAGTTGACTAACAGTTGACCGAAAAAAAATTAACGAGAAGGATGAAATTGGCCAAAATTTATAATGTAAGGGATGAAATTTTCCAAAAAAAAAAAAAAAAGGGATGAAATCGCAAAAAATTTATAATGTAAGGGATGAATTTGGCCAATTTGCCTATATATATATATATATATCTTTAATACATGATTACTTACAAGTTCTAAATACAAATAAATAAAAACGGTTAGCTTGTCAATCGGAAAGCGTAATATGCATGCATATTTGTTGTGAACATGATATAAGAGTAAAGATTCAATCATTTTTTATATAACAGTTAGACTTTGTAAGTATAACTTGAATTGAATTACATAATATATATATATATATTCTTCCAAGTTGTATCATATATGACTCATTAAACAACTTTTGACTATATCAAATTTGATATACAAAACCAAATGTCACAACCTTTTACCATCTCTTTCATGTGGTTAAAGTCAATTGTTATAAGCAACAATAGGAGGATTGATTTGTAAAAAATTAAGACCAATATGAATTTTTACACTATTAATTATTAGCATAATTCTAAACATATAATAAAAAGTATGAATACTAAAGTCTCCTAAGAATTTATAAGTAAGTTAGGTCAAAAATATTCTTAGAGAAAAGTCTAAAACTAAATTGAATTTTCTAACATAGGATGATTAGAACCACATAATTGGTCAACAAAAACTTTTTACAGACAAATATGAAATATGAAAGAAGAAAAAGAAAAACAAAGGAGTTGCAACCCTATTGAATTCCCCAAAATACTCCCAAGAAGACTGACGTTTCAAGGGCAAAAATGTCATTTAACTCAATGACGTATAAACAAAAAGAATTAGATACTGCTGTTAAAAACTTTTGAGTAAAATTATATGTACAAAAGGTACACGTATACACTCCGCTTAACGTGACTTTGTATGAAAACAGTACCAAAAGGCATACCTCTTTGTTTTCTTCTCCTCTTCTCCCCATAAAAAGTCTGGACAAACCATCAATTCTGGAGTTTGATGATCCTTATCTGCCTCTTTTATCTCGACTTCTCAGCTCATCTTACCGGAATTTCGTCACATTTCGGCAACCGAGCTCACATCTCCGGCTAATTTTCTAGTTCTAAGCCTAGTTATTGTACCACAGTTTCACCCCCTGCCTTTTTTCTCTACCTGGAAAGTTCAGGTCTTTCTCTTGTATTCTTGTTTGTTCATTCTAAAGATTTCTGGGTTTCTTTTTTTAATCTTTTTTGGGTTGGAAAATTTGATTCTTTTGGTACCGGCATGGGAAAATTTGATTCTTTTTTTTTTTTGTTTTCCTTTTTTAATCTGTAATGGGAATAACTTTTCTGGTTTTCTTCAGAAATGACATGGTAATTTGTTTTAATCTTTTTAAAGAAAGAGAGAGAGAGAGAGAGAGAAAAGGGTTACTTCTTGACTGTTTTGTGGTTGTCTTCGTTGAGTGACAGAGAATTTTCCAGATAGAGTGCTGTGAATTGGGTTGAATGATCTTTTCCCGTCTGACATTTCCTTAATAACTAAACTAAGTAATATACTCAAATTGTTGGAAATCCAAGTAAGGTTTTGAATGTTCTCTGCTTTTCTTGTACTGTAAAAAAAGGTTCTTTAATCGCTTACAGATTCATCTTTATAGTATATTCTGCATTTCTTTAACTTTCTGAGTCAGATTACATCTTTATTCTCTGACATACTGTATATCCTAATTCCTTTGAAGGGCTCATGTGATGATAATAAATAGACATGTTTTTTTTTCTTCTTTTTTTTTTTTTTTTATAGGCATATATAGATGCCTAGGCCAGCAGTACTTGCCTATATATATATATATACATATGTTCTTTTAGTTAAAAGCATGTAGATTGAAGTAAAATCTTGTGGTCTTAAAATTTCAGGGAAATGGGTTGTGAAAGTCGACGTGGTATGGGGCATCTGTCATCCATGTTCAATGGATTGGCGAGGTCCTTATCTATTAGGAAAAAGAGGAACTATGCTGGGAATTATGGTGGAAGAGAGGCTGTGGATGCTATGGCTAAAGATGCACAGAAGAACGAGATGATATTAAGGACCTCAGGAACTGTCAATGTTGATGGATCCAAGAATTTTGCAGCTGTTTGCTCCAAGAGAGGGGAGAAAGGTATCAACCAAGATTGCTGCATTGTATGGGAGGTATGAATATGATTGGATGAAATTAGTTCGAATTTCAGTTCAATCTTGAAAGTGTTTGATATATATATATATATATATATATATATATATATATATATATATGTATATACTCTTGATTTTTCTTATATAGGAATTTGGTTGCCAAGAAGACATGATATTTTGTGGGATTTTTGATGGACATGGACCATGGGGACATTTTGTAGCAAAGAAAGTTCGAGAGTCTATGCCATCTTCTCTGCTCTGTAATTGGCAGAAAACACTTGTTGAAGCTTCTCTTGATCCTGATTTGGATATGGAATCAGATAAAAAGTTCAATAGATTCAATATTTGGAAGCATTCATATTTGAAGGCTTGTGCTGCTGTTGATCAGGAGCTTGAGCAGCAAAGGAAATTTGATTCCTTTAACAGTGGAACCACTGCTTTGACAATTGTGAGACAGGTAAAGAAAATACATTGTAAAAATAATTGAATGTTATTTTTGAGCAAAACCTTGTTCTATTCATCACATTGTCCTCCTGAGGCTGAATCTTTGAGGTTTTATCAGGGTGAGCTTATTTTCGTAGCTAATGTGGGCGATTCGCGGGCTGTATTGGCTACAACTTCTGATGATGGTGACTTGGTAGCAGTTCAGCTTACCATTGATTTCAAGCCTAATCTTCCTCGTGAGTTTCACTTTTTCTCTCACTTTTTCTCTCTCTAGAACCTCTAAAGAGTAAAGACTGAATACAAGTTCCATTTTGTACAGAGGAGGCAGAGCGTATAGTTCAGTGTAATGGTCGAGTATTCTGTCTAAATGATGAACCTGGAGTGCACAGAGTTTGGCTACCAGATGAAGAATCGCCTGGATTGGCAATGTCTAGAGCTTTTGGAGACTACTGTGTCAAAGATTTTGGACTTATTTCTGTCCCTGAAGTTACTCAAAGACATATAACAGGCAAAGATCAGTTTGTTGTCTTGGCAACTGATGGGGTATGCATATATATATATATATATATGTATAAAGTTCTCTTTTTTACCTTTCAAAAGATGGATCTTTTATGGTTATCTTTGATCAAACTTGTTTCTTTCTTGTCTAATTGAAGGTGTGGGATGTCATATCCAATCAAGAAGCAGTGCAGATTGTGTCATCTGCTCCGGACAGGTCGAAGTCGGCTAAGTGTCTGGTGGAATGTGCTGTCCGAGCATGGAAACGCAAGAGAAGAGGGATTGCAATGGATGATATTTCAGCTATTGTACTGTTCTTTCATAATTCTAGTTTATGTCAACAAATCTATCCTGTAAATACAGTTAAGTAGAAGTGCAGCATAAAAATGCTGCCCTTCTGCACGCCCAATCTCACTGGGCTATAATGGAGCAGGTTTCCACCCTCCCTCACCCTTTAACTACTTAGTATTCACAAGCTAAATATACCTTGTGGTGTCAGATGAATGGTTACCATGATTCTGTAAATTCTTATAAAGTTCTGGGAAATGAGTTAAAAATACCAATTTTAGCATCGGAATGAAGCCTTTTTCATAAGAAGAAAATAACTTGAAATTTGAATAAATAATAATTCAATTTCTACAAAAGAATATATGTACATTCACTAAGGTTTCTGGCAGACTAAAAAATGGCTCTGATTCTGTTGTTTTTGCAATTACTGTACTTTGCTTAGTAAAAGACCTGAGGGGAGGTATAAAACTCACTTTCTATGAACATTGGTCTAAGATCTTCTTGACACATGAAGTCCATGGGAAAAGAGACAAGAAATCCTTTGGTTGATTTTAGCTTTTCTGCCGAATCCATTACAATGACTTCGCCATTCTCATGAGATTCTACTTTCTCAGGGGCTACCCCGAGATCAATGGTGGTGTGCCCAAGTTTCTCTTTCAAATGGCCCATAGCTTGTCTGAAAGCAGACCTGTAATAATGCAGTTGTTGTTTTGTTGGTGAGAAAATCTATTGAAATGTGTAATTTAAGGAAACCACAGAAACTAAGCTAACAAAGTTGGAAACCAGAAACATCATCCTGTGATCCTGGTACCTGGATTGTATCAGGTCATTCGGGACGCAACTGAAAACATCTTGGTAGATCTTGGCATTTGACTGCAAAATTAAAGTTGAGTGAATTTTTGTTATGTGGAAATTCAGCCAGTCAATGATAATTCAGAACTCAATATATATAAAGAAAAATAAGACTATCAAACATTAAAAAAGGAAAAAGAGATCAGACCTCGGCAGTTCTTATCCACAAATCCTTGTATGTAGAGTCAGATATAGGATCTCTGATCTTATTAACCTAGAAAAGGGAACAAAACAAAAATGGTACATGTTAAGAATACTAGAGAGACTCCATGATCAACATAACAAAAGGTTGTATGGAAGAGAATAAGGCCATTCCAACTTCTTTTCAGAAGCAATTATTTGACTGGTTTTACTGACCTCTCCAGCACACAGACCTAGGTGCTCCGCCCATAGAGAGATCCGAAGGGATAAAGAAAATTTTCCCGCATTCCAGGTATTTCCGTTCATAGATGACTCCACAAATTCTTTATCTTCGATAACCACGCAAATCTGAGAAAATCATCGCATCAATCATTATGACATTTTTATGAAGGAAGAAAGAAGAGCAAGAAGGTCACGAGTTTACCTCGGAATCTCTAGAACCAAGAAGACTCCTGTCATTAATATTAGATGATCCAACTAAAGCTATTTGATCATCTACAATCATCACTTTGCTATGAACATACACCTGCATGAAGAATAATATTAGATAATAGAGTAGGAAAGAAACAATTTAATGTGCAACTAATGGACGATCATAAGAGACTTGGATGCAACAATTTTACCTGACTTGTGACTAGTGGACCATCAGCAGAAAGTCTTCCATAGGTCCTAAGACCATAGAAAGTGATATAGTCAGAAGTTTTTGGACCCAATAATTCATTAAGATTATGGAGTATTGAATGTTTTCCTCTAGAAATTGTTCGATACTGCCAATGCATGATTGCTCTAACGGTTGCTGCACCAACATCATCAATACCACCCTGTAGATTACAAGTACTTGTAAGAAGTGACTTCCAAAAAAAAAAAAAAAAATGATCTCGCATAAAGGACTGTTAACCTACCTGGAATCCAGGTAAGAGTGGAATAACAACTATAACCCTAAAACATTTCTGTTCCTTGTGTGCTTGCAAGATCCGCTTGTATAAAGCATCCAATACACGATTTTGTATAGTCTCGTCGCCTGAAAGTCCTGATATGAAGAACTGATTCTGCAATTACAAGCAGACAATAATTATTAAAATCAAAATTCAAGGAGCATACTTGTTGTCTCGTTTAAAACTTGAATTTGGAGTTCCGATTCTTGATAAATTCAGAATCCATGATGTAAACGTCACCTCAATGTAAATAAAGTGATCTGCTTTTTCGATCATAGAACAGTAAGCTTGTTGAATGCTGTCTTCAGTTTGACTTGTTCCAGCTGACCAATGGCTTACACTTCTGATAATCTAGCATATTAGACATGGAAATGACGGTTAAAGATATTGGGGATGTATAATAATAATCAAGTAAATGACATGAAAAGAGTACAAGGAAACAATCAATACAAAATAGTGATATTTTTCTAAATTTCCTGATTATTTAAAATACAGTGCAACAATTTTTTATTCCATGGTGGAATGTCATCATAACTTCAAGTTCCTTAAATGGACACAGCTACAAAATTCTGTAAATTCGAAGAGAACATATTCAGCATCCTTTATGATATGTGACTCAGCAGATGCTTCTTGACAGATGTCCAAAAACTATCTTTGGAATAGTTGTCCGTTTACTTACTATTTCTTTACAATGTTCTCCAAATGAGAAGTAGATAACAGATATATCAAGCAAGGTAAGGTAGAAGAAAACAACAAACTTCACTGAAATTAAGCAGTTTCATCTTATGTAACCTGACAACGACATGAACTGCGAGGACCAATTTGAGCAGTTTCATCAGTTGAAGCATCCTGGAAATATTGTTCTTGGGTTTCCCACCAATCATCTGAAACTGCTAGGTCAGAGTCTTCTCCATCCTCATTTTCTGTTTTATATTGGGAGTATGTAAAATCAAGATTTATCTGAAAGGCTTCAACTTGAGGCCAAAGAATAAGATTTCAGCTCTTTGTATCTGAAACGAGGATTAAAGGCATACCTGGAGTCTGATTAAGATGACATTCATCAGAATCTAGGCCATTGAAATTTTCATCTGTGGTTGAACCATCATGATCTCTCGCTTCATGGGGCAATAGTAATGGTATGTTTTCTAGTGGTGACTGGGATGAAAAAGAATCTTGCCTTCCAAAATGATTCTCATTAATTGTAACAACATTCTTTGCAATCTCCATCTCTTTGCTTCTTCCCATATAGTGTGGGAGAACCATGTGTTGCTGGGGCATAAGCAATGGTATTTTTTGTTCATCGGGAGGTGTGTTTCTCTGCATTAATTTGCCATTTACATAAGAAACTGCAATTTCTGACATAAATAGAATATAGGCGTAGATACAAACCTTTGCATGGTTCCATCGCTGAACAAAATGCTTAGCGATATCTCGGCATGGTAGTCCCCAAAGAGCACAATGCACGTCATGCCATGGCATCCTAGGATATTTTCCTCTATCAAGTTCCTCTCTCATGGAATCTTCCCAAGAATTTGGTTCAGATTCTCTACACAATCAAAATTTGAAGAAGTGAAATAAAGTAATCAGGGAATACAAACTGGTAAAAGTCCAATAATTGACATGCTTGCCAATTTACTACGTCAATCGTGAGAAAAATATGATGGTTTCAGATTAGTGAAACCTCAATAGTCACCTTGGATTATAATAGTCCTTTCCGGGCCATACAAAAGGTGGAAAATCACTGACTTTGTGTTCGTTGGTATCATAACGTCCAAAGCATAAATCTAGTCCTCCAAGAAAGCAGATATGATGATCCACAATAACCAGCTTTTCATGATGTGACCTAAATACCTCAAATTTTATGTTTCATACAGTAATATATAGATAAAATATATTGATATATCTGCCATAAAAGTGCCTAGTTGAACCAATTTTCTTGTATTTAATTAAGCAAAACAACAGTAGTAGCATACCATAGATAGATACCAGTTGGAAAACGGTTAGGGTACCGCAGTACTTTAATATTCTCATGGATGCTTAGGAGCTTTCTTTTACTGTATGAGCTGTTGATCTTCAGAGCAATAGAAACCTCTTTATACAGGAGAATGAAAATCTGTATAATTTCCAATTAGGAAAATATGGAGGATCAAATTGAAGAAATTACAGTCCAAAGTCAACAACTAAGAAACAGGAGGGCTTAAGCTACTATACGACCAGTTAAGGTAACATTTATTAAACTCTTTTTCTAAGCTAAACAACTTTAGAGTTCTGAGTGATTAGATCCGTTTAGCATAACTAAGCTGACACATTTTCTAAGCAACAGATTGAAATTATATAAAGAAAATTTCATAAAGGTATAGGGAAATATTCTCTTCTTTGCACCTGAACACCTTGCTTGGCTTTAAGTTCAAGTAATGAATCCAGCCGAGAAGAGCTGTAATTTTGAAATGGACGTCTCATATACAGTTCGGGGCAAAGCCACCATCCAGTAATATATATCTGTATGCAGAATCAAGTCAGTGGTCACGTATTTGAGCTAATTGAACTCAGCTTAGAAACATAACAGGTTGAACAGTAAACCTCAGATTTAGCTTTTTCTATTGCCGAAGCAATTGCTTCAAATGCATCTTTACCATCTACAAACCACTGAGCTTGACTTCCATCCTCAATCAAGCCTCTGGGAGGGGCGAATGAACCAAAGCGGTGAGGATGTAAACCTGCATTGTTGATCGCTGAGACCCAATCTTTTACTTTTGCATAACTGGTACTTCTTAAGTCAATGCTTCTATTTCCAGAGGAAACCTTAGAACCATCTCAAGTGTTATTCAAAAGATGTAAGAATGGGTATGAATAAGTAGAACAAAAATTATTTTAGTTTCGCATTGAAAAATTTATTGAAGCATCTCACCTTAAATGCATAATGTAAAGGGTTTCGTTTCTTGATCTCTTCTGCCAAATAGGCTTGATACGTCCCTTCTCCCTTTGACAATGGAAGTACATCAAAAATAATTATGTCCAAGAGCCTGCTATCGAAAGGATCCTTCAGTAAAGCCAGGAATCCTGGTTTCAGGACACCCCAAACCTGAAAGATCAAAAAAAGTAAGTGTAATTGCAGATGACCTGAAATAATGGACTGAAATATTGTTTATATTTTCCCTGACATAATTCAATGTAGATGAGCTGATGCATTTGGATTTACTAATCTGAACAAGAGCATTTACCTTTTGCCACCTATTATTACAACAGCCAGACCAAGTACATAGGCAGCATCTTCTATAGGCATCCTCCTTTGTGATCCTTCTTGATAAATGCTTAACCATTATATAGTCTTCTTTCAGCTTAGGGCCGTATTCATTTGCAAATGATAACTTGGACACCTCTAAAAATTTACAGACCTATAATTGGAAGGTGAAATGGACATCAAAAGTTTTATCCTTGTGAGCCAAAATTTAAAAATTAAAACTAATCTTCTTTTACCTCTTGAGTATTGATTATATCTAAATTTCCAAAAAAATGATTTAGATAACCTTGCATTGCAAGTTTCGCCCTTTCTGAAACCGTCTGCTGCCTGCCCAATGCTGGACGAATGATAGAGAATGCAGCTCTGGATGGTACATACCTGCATTGCAAACCAACTTGACATTATAACACTATATATATACCAGTCTTTAAAAGCTATGAACATGTATGCTACATGGACTCTTGAAGAACAGTTCCTATCACCTGTTCTTTGCAGTATCGTCAATGAATATAGGCACAGCTCCATCATCAGGCTCATCAGCATCATGTACTACTGTTGTATGATCTCCAAGTCCTATGTATTGAAGCCATTCTTTAACCTTGCAAAAATTTTGAAATGGTAAAATGCTAGTCAATATTGAGACTTGTGAGGTGAAAAACAAAATCAATAAATTCAGGCAGAAAACATGTATACAGAGAGAGAGAGAAAGAGAACCTGTTCCTGTTTCTCATGAAATTCTTCAATTATAGCTCGTTTCTTCAAAGCTAAGTGTAGATAAATCACTTGTGAGGCCTTCTTCACTAAGCACCATTTAAACTATTGATTGATTAAATAAAACAATCAGTCATTTAACAAACTGTCAAATAAATCAATTAAAGCACTTAAACAAAAGATAGAGAAGATATGGTACTCAATCTCAATTTGATTATACAAATATATATATATATATACACATAATTACTTCCAAAAACATTTAAAGCAAATAATTAACGGAAATTAGGTTGAAAATAATTGCCTGTTTGTATTGAAGTTCAATAGTATAGGATAAAAGCAACGGACTAATATCAGCGGCATCCGGTCTCGACACCGAGACTATTGTTGCCTTGGGCAATTCTTCAAAAATCCTCGGCGTTTCGAAATAGTACCGTGCCGAATGCAACGATGATCTCCCCAACGGTGCTGCAATAAGTTTCTCCGTCATCGACATTCTTCCTGTACTCCTTCAAAACTCAGACAACTATGTATATAATGTAATCAGAATACAAATATACATAAATATATATATATATATATATATATATATATATAAATATGTATGTATACTATGTATAATAAAATACAGAAACTTCAGAAATTCAATAATCTTCTCTTCTTCACATTCCAGTAGAAGAGAATTGTAGCGAGAATGGAGTCTATCGAAAACAGAAGTAGTAAGAAAATTGAAGAAGAAACTGTCTTTAACTGAAGGCCTGAATTGACAAAAACACCCTTATACGTATTTATATTTTTTTATTCTGGCTTGAGTTGTTGAATATTCCATTTTTTTTTTTTTTTTTTTAAAAAAACTTTCTTAATTTTTATCTGTTTTAGACTCACTAGTATATTTTTGAAATAATTTTTCAATATACATATATTTATTTAATACAGATTTAAACTATTTATCTTAGAATAAAGTAAAGAATATTCTCATCAACATTGAAGCAGCCACTTTACGTGGGGGAATGAGATTTAGAAACCCATCAAAAGGAGTCCACAAAGGGGGGGCAAAACTGTCATTTCAAATCAGCATGTGGGCGTTGTTATACACAACTTGGCAGGTTCCATCCTAGAATCATTTGTAGAATATTTCACTAAACCAGAATATGCTTTGGATTTTAATAAATCCAAAAGCAATCATTAATTTTCCTTTTTTTTCCCTCCAGTTTGGTTATTGATGATTTGTTTTCCATCTTAATAATTAAAAAGAAAATTCCAATTTGATTGCCAATATGATAAGTGGAACTTCATATATTATATATATACACACACGATATCTTGTCTTACATTAAAAATTATAATAAACAGTGTAATAATTTATAAGAATATGTCTAAATATTTATAATCAACTTAGAACATCCTTTTACTATAATAACGACAATATCAAGTAGTTGATTGTACTTGTGAGCTCATAGTCATGACATAAGGTTGTCAAGTTTCTTCATAAACAAATACATTATGATGAACAAAAGTTGATTTGCAAAAGAAACCTCAATTATAAAGTCTGGTCAGCAATTGTAATCATCTGTAGCTTCCCTAAATTGGGATAAAGAAAGAAAAAAGAAAAAGAAAAAAGAAGTAATAAGGATGAACAACTTGTTTTGCATTAGGGTACAACATGGTGGTTGGAGTGTCTGTATCATGACACAGGTTCTATCTTTATATTTCATGACAGATTCAAAGAGATTTTGTATATATATATATATGTGTAAACATATCCAAGAGTGCCAGCATTTTTTATTTATTGCTAACATATTCATCAATTCCATAGACCAGAATTAATGAATTTTACAGAAAATTCTTATTGTACAGGATTCAGCATCTAGGGAGGCAGGAGAGATACTCTGTTCTATACAAAGTTATCACCAACAGAACTCCAAAAGCAACTGAAATCCAAAAGGATGAATATTAAGCAAGGTGTGGAAATGATGCAAACATGATTTTGCTGAAGAGAATGTGTAAAATAATCAAAAAATTGTTGTCACCAGGTTTTATTATCAAATGGATTCCCAATTCCTGCAGCTGCAGTGAACCTTGGAAAGTGAAGCCATGTAGTCATCAGACCTGAGGAGCACATTTCTTTTTATGTTAAAAAGTGTTTCTGTTTAGCAAGATATTAATTAGTTCTATATGGATTTCCAATATGAATAAAGAATACCTCTGTCCATATAGAGATTGAGCAGCAGCAACTATGTGTCGCTTTGCATCATCCTCTTTTCCCTGTCCAGGAGGAAAATCACATTTTTTATTCTTGCATTCTAAGGTTATGTATTATCATTCTATGGTCATGCAAACATTACTATTTTCTGACAAAAAATATGCGAAGAAATTATGTGTTCAAGAAAATCTGAAGGACATTTCACATGCATGAAAAGATGAAGGTTCTAGAAAAGTAGCTGTAAGTTATACAGGGAGTAGAACATTCAACAGATCACCATTGATAACAAGAATCTAAATTACAAATGATAGCACAGTTTAGAATATAACCTGTGATTCATAGTAAAGTCCTGCATACAAAGAAGCATAGAAATATTCATTCTCTTGTCCACCAGAAAATGCAGCCACAAGCTATTATCAAATACATAGTTCTGCTTAGACAGATATCTCAGCACTTGTGTTCATATTAGTCAAAAAACTAAATGGAAAAACACTTGTTTTTTAAGCAGGAAAAAATTACCAGACCTTTTCAGGGTCGCCACCATCTTTAAACAACTCATAGGCTTGGCGCATTACAGGCCGGGGATCTCTACCAACCTGTACAGATAATAACAACATTTGACACACAGTCTGTTTTTTTAAACTTCATGTCCTTAGTACATATGCAATCTTGATCATCTTCATACTTATTTACCTCGAGAAATCTTCTCCTTGCTTCATCTACACCATATAGTTGGGCTTCACTAAGAAAACACCATATTGACTCTTCAGTATCATTTGGGTTTTGTGCAACATCCAGTCGAAATTGCTCTGCACCTTCTTCAAATCTAGCAAGAAACATCAAAAATCAGTTGTTTATGTCTAAGTAATTGTCAAACCACGAGTACAAGAAATGCAAAAAAACAAAGGTAATTGTAATATCCATTACTTATCTAGGTAGTATAGCGACAGCCCCCTTTGCCAAAGATCTGATCACCAACAACAATTCAAGTCTAGATTACTAAATATTTCAAAGCTTCAGCATGTATCCATAAAAAAACCATTAAAATTTCAGAGATCTTCATAGTTCTTTTTGCATGTCAGTAACAAAATCATAACACAAAACCTCCATAATTCTGGTTGGAAACGAAAATATTAGTAACTTACAAGCCTTCTGTCGAGGATCAAGTTCAATAGCCTTATCGAACTCCAACAATGAACCAGGAACATCACCCTTCATTACCCAGAAACAAAAGAAAGAAATTAGTACGGAAATGAGATATAATCCCACAGCCACAGTTCCAGCAGACAGGAAGTGAACGCAGGAAAGAAATTGAAAAAAAAAAAAAAAAAAAACCTGTTTAAAGAGAAACATGCCACGCCGAATTGCCATGCCTGCTTCACGAGCAGAGTTGCCTCCTGTTAAGGAGTCCCAAATTCCTGAAACTGCAGGCAAAAATATCTGTCTCCTAGAAAATGTTGGGGATAGAATTTGCAGGGTGGAAATTCTTTGAGAAATAGAGCCAAAGAAGCAAGAAAAATTGGGAGCTTTCAAGGATAAGTGCTGCGAATTGTATGCAAATGAGGAATTGTTGAAAGATGCAAGAGAGACTGATAATGGAGGTTTCAAATTCTGGGCTACCGCCATACTTGTTGAGATGATAAGAAGTGTTTAGCGGTGCTTCAAACCAAATTTGCTGATGAAGGCGCCGATTCCAACTAACTGGATCAGGTAAAATGTCATACTTATTTTTCCACTTTATTTGAGGAAGACAAAAATTTTAAGATATGAAATAATTTGATTGAAAAAAAGATTTTTGGGCAATCATCATTTTCTTCACTCAATTCCAATCTCATCTCAACGTTGAGAAATTATTTGGATAGAGATTTTGTAGAATGAAATTTCCCTTTGCAGACCATATCACAATAAAAGCAATTTTACATTCTTCCCACAAACGATGTCGTTTGTGTTCTACTAACATTTTAACTTGGGAACCATTTCACTGCTATCTTACTCACAAAATCAGATATTTTCCTGTAAAACATGACAGAAGATGGTTTCTGCTTCAGACACCGAAAGATATAGAACCAAATCCCCAAAATAAAGAGTCATAACATATTCAACATTATAATTACTTTCATTCAACATCAGTGCATTCATTGGGGAAAAAAATGTAGTAGAACAAATGTCAAAATTTTGGTGATTGGAAGTATTATAGTAGCAGTAGTACAAATATAAAACCAAATAGAAATTGCCTTAGCTAGCCTATTCTGCATCTTCTCAGCTGCAGTATGCTAAGAAATTGAAGTCTCTCATTTCTTGGATTTCTTTGTGCCCCTGGGAAATGAGAAATATCTCTCAGAAACATAGAAGAAAACTACTGAACTAATTAAAAATCACATAAAACAGGAAAGCAACTTACCCAGCAGGTTGAGAAACAGGTGCTGGTGGTGCTCTCTCCCCAGGTCCCTGCAAATAGAGAACAAAAATTAGCACGTGCCCCAGAAGGTTAGGTTTACAGACCAAAGGTTTAAGATCTTATTTACAAAAACTCCATTTTTATACCACAAGCTTTCTACCCATAAGATAATCAAGACTAATAAAATAACACTCAATATTATGTCTTACAACCAACAAAGAATTGGCTCTAGCAAAAGAACTGTATTCATTGCATGCTCTACCCAAGAGATCAGAAAGAAATGCTTTTGAAACAAAATTGTATGAGTCTTTGTTGCTTAAATGCCACGCTTATCTGATAAACCCTGAAGCTAATCTTACCTGTGCAAACCTCTCTTCCCTCCTGGCAATTTTCCTTTCCCTGCTAGCCTTATTCTTCAGTCGTTTTGCTTCGAACTGATCTGACAATGTCTTTTCTCTAGCCTTCTCAGCCTTTGACTTGTGGATGCTTTCCATTAGAACTCGCTTGTTCTTAAAGACATTACCCTTCACTTTCATGTACATGTCATGATACATGTGCTTATCAATCTTCTTAGCTTCACGATACTTACGGAGCAAGCGTCTGAGTACACGCATTCTCCTCATCCAGAGGATTTTTGTAGGAAGCCTTGCTTCCCTTGTACCCTTACGCTTACCTAGAAAATGAGAGGCCAGTTAACATCTAACCTATCCTGTCAGTTGTAATAAAGCCAATCTCATTTAAATGATGAGAAGAATGTAACACGTCAATTAATAAAACATAGATACCATATCCAGAATGGCGTCCCTTCCTCTTGGCCTCTTTCATTCGGCGAGCACGTGAACGAGAATGAATCTTCGTTGGCTTCCTAATGATAAACCCATCCTTAACCAGTTTCCTTATGTTTTGCCCTGCACTCAGATAATAAAATATCTCAATTAAGTAACTGAAAGAGCAAGTAGTCAGGGTTAAACCTAACCTTCCAATCCCAAATGTATAAAATTTGCAGTAAAAGATAGAACAATCATGTCGAGGACCCTTGCTTAAATTACAGAAATTTTTATCCTATAAAATATCATCTGCAATGAGCTCCCCAAGCAGAAGTTATTTGCAATTTTTCCTTCCAATGGATATAGATGATGGCATTAAAAGCTATAACTCAAATGAGATTCCAATTCAATCGAACACATGAAAACAGTTACTGATATAGAATCTCCATGCAACCAAGAACTGAATCACATGCACCAGGAAAAAACCACCATTAAACTTGAACTGAAACAAGTGAATATTAGAAAAGGCGATTCTCAAGGATTCAAAATTAGAGGTGCAGATTCTTTCCCCTACCCCGCACCCCACACCCACACACACAAAAAAAAAAAAAAGTTTTGACATCATCAAATGACATATGTTGATTACTGGTAGAATTTTCAGCTGACGACAGTTGAATTCCTGGCAAAAACTGTACCGACATTTGAATTTCTCACAATACTCGAATCAAAGATAGAATATTTTAGACGGATTAGTACCATTAACGAACTAAAATCTCTAAGCCGAACATCTTTTTGACAACTTAATTTTTCCCTAATATATTCAATTTCGCAATAAATGGAAGCCCCAAATCGGATCGAATCAAATTTAACTTCTAAATCTCCAGCAAGCATCAAATTAAATTATTTCATCCCAAAGCCCTAGTATTGGAAGCCAAGCATCCCAATCACAATTCTCCATGAAAAAATAAAAATAATAATCAACACAAAGAAAAAGAAAACAGAATTTTAGCTTACTGGAGTTAGCCATAGAAATTTCACTAGCTTCATTGGGATCAAGCCAGACCTTTCCCTTTCCACATTTCATTACGCTCGCAGCTAAACGCTTCTGGAGCTTAAGTGACACCATTTTTCCTGCTTTCTTTGTCTGCAAAGAGAAAAACGATGGTGTCTGTTTGGTAAAGAAAGAACCCAAAACCCTAAAAATACCCCCCGCACAGCTAAGGAACGAAGTGAGTCACCGAGTCAATGAGTTCCTCCGAATTATGGGCTTCTCCATCTATAACAAAACCAACACAATCGGTCTGATTCTCTGTACTTCGGCCCAAAATCCAAGCAAAATCTAACCTTCTAAATCTAAGCCCATCTATTTGGATCAGCAAATATGAAAAGAAGAAGTGTCCAGCCCATAATGAGGTTTTTTTTTTTTAATGACACGAGCTTTATTAGATAAATTTTAATTATTAACAATATTTTAAATTATCTCGGCATTTAGAATAATCTTAATTCGAGTTAGATAGGTTTCTTGCGGGAAGTAGACTTTGACTCCAAGTTTTAAACGGTTACATAATAAGTATGAGTTTAATCTTACAATCTCACTTAAACCAACATAACTCCTTACTGGTTCATATGTGCGTTGAGGTTGATTAAACCTCCTTTTGGTGGCCTCTTTTCTCAATTATAAACTGCACCATCAACTATGTTCACCTCCGGACTAATCATGTTTGAATCGGGTAGATAGTTTACAAAAGGTAAGCTCTATCTTTGCGCTTGGGGCAATGACGCAACTCATGAGGTTCTAACCGAGGCGCGTCTATTGTTGGTTGAAAACTATTTCCAAACCCTCTCATTGGCCGGGTTTGGCCCAGAACTTTGAGAATTTCTAACTTTATAAGTACATGTTCTATTCAACAACTTCACTTAAGTCAAAAGAACTCATTACCCACTCACCTACTACTTAAACTTTTTTTTTAAAACTTTTTCACTTTAGAATCCATGATCGTCTACCATCATAAATAAAATTATTATAATTCAAATATATTGAATTTCAATCATTTGCTATTATTTAACATTATAAACATAACTTTTGTGATAAATAAAATAAACTTTTAAAAACAAAATTCTTTAGTTTTTAATTTAAGTGATAAGTGACTAGAAAAAGTAATGTATTAATGATTCCCACTACCTAGTCTAGTCAACATTATTATTATTATAAAAATGAAAGCCTTAAAATATTAAAGTCATCACACAAGTCTTTGAATAAATTTTAAAACAAAATCATTTCCATCAATTTTTTTTTTTTATACCCACTTGGGGCATCCGGTGTCCCACCTTATTTGGTGAGACTAATCCGGACTCGGCCTGCGGAGCGCTCGCAGAGTTCAACTCTTACTCGATGGTGAGAGCCTGACCCGGAGCTTTTTTTAACATGATGCTAACCACCCCAGGGGATTCAAAACATCGAGCATCCGCTCTGGAGAAAGCATTAGGAGTCCGCACACCAACTTCCCCCAAATTACGGTTCATTTCCATCGATTTTAATTTTTCTATTTCATACCAATTTTTCTATTGGGTACATGTTAGGTACACACATAATTTTTTTTTTTTTGGTAAGTAGGTACACATAATTATTAATATGGTACTATAAACTTTAATTTAATTTTTTTTTTTAGTCCCTGAAGAAGGACTTCACCTAAAATGGTCAATGCTGTACTGCTAAAAATAACTAAGTAGCTTTATTTTTGAAGTATATATGGAAATGGAATCCACTGAAAAGAAAAAATCCACACGTTGGTCAAAAAGCTCAAGGTTATAATGGTAGTTGCTACTTTTCCATGCACCTTCTGCAATATCCCGGTCTTTCCCTCTCTCTCTATATCTATATCTATATCTATATATATTATGGTACCCTCGAACATATGTGTCTGAAAATTGCTTTTGCACGAGAATATTAAAGATGGCTCATGAGAAAGAATACAATATTAACATGTTGCCTGAAGATTGCTCTTCCATGATTTGTTCACTCACTTCTCCACAAGATGCATGCAGGCTTTCTCTGGTTTCTTCTTCTTTACGATCCATGGCGGATTCTGATACTGTCTGGGAGAGTTTCTTGCCGTCTGATTACTCTGACATTTTATCCAGAGTGTCCGTTCCCGTCAATTTCTCTTCTAAGAAAGAACTCTTCCATGTTCTTTGTAATTCCATCCTCTTAGATGACGGTAAAAAGGTGAGTTGATTCTAAAACAACATTTTCAGATTCTAATATAAAATTATATATATATATATTTGTATGTATATATATATTGATTTTCTTTTCTTACATTTGCAGAGTTTTGCATTAGAGAAATCAAGTGGGCAAAAATCTTACGTTCTTTCTGCTAGAGAGCTTTCCATTTTATCTGGCAATGAAATAGATAACTGGTGCTGGAAATCCATGAAAGAATCAAGGTAGGTCCTTTTCTGTTCTCTCTCCCATCATCATTATTTCTGTTAAATTGTCATCTGCTCGGAACAGATTAAATTGTTGATGATCGGATGACGTGACTCAATTAATTAACATTCTTTCTCTCTATATGTATATATATAGGTTTCATGAGGTGGCTGAGCTGAAAACAATAAGCAGAATAGAAATCGAAGCAAAAATAAGAACAAAAACACTGTCTCCAAACACAAGATACGGAGCTTATCTTATCACGAAAGTCACCGACCAAGCATTTGGACTAAACTCAATACCATCGGAAACTTCCATTGTCGTCGGAGAGGATCGACGTGTTCTTCAAACCAATACGGCATATTTAAGCCCGAAAGACGAGAGAAGAAAGCAAATGGAGAGCCTGTTTTACGGGAACCGTACACAGATGATGAAAGGGAGAGTAGCGAATATTGTTAACAATGGTGATATAGAACGATATCCGGTAGAGAGAAAAGATGGGTGGATGGAGATAGAGATAGGAGAATTTTTCACTGATGAAAATGATAAAGTAATCACCATGAATGTGATGGAAGTTAAAGGTCACCAATTCAAAGGAGGAATCATTGTTGAAGGCATTCAAATCAGGCCTAAAACCTAATATATATATATATATGTATGTATGTTATATTCATTAATTGTTTTACTTGGATTGTAAAACTTATATTAATTGTTTATAAGTGAAATTCATACCACTTTTGTCGAGTTACTCAAATTATGGTTTCCAACTTGATTAAACATAAATTTGTGTATCACATTTACATTCAAAATTAGATAAATGTCAATTTTATAGTTTTCATGAGTCGATCTATTTTGATATAAAATACAATAGTATTAGGTGTTGAGAAGTATTAGGTGTTGAGAAGTGACGGTAAGTGTAATATCTCGTCCTACATTGAGAAGTAAATATGTAAAGATATATAAGAATAAATCAATTCAAAATATCATTTTAGTACAATACATTAAAGATAATATCAAATAGTTGACCTTAGGATCTCTACTGCCGAGCAATATTTCTAGTAAGTCTAACTAATAAAACGCGGATTAAATTATATAATTTTTTTAATGAAGCACATATTAAAATGACACAAATTGAATCATTTTGACTTTTAATTCTATTAATTAATGCAATAATGAAACACCAATGCATATATATATATATATATATATATATATATATAAAATTGAGATTGATCTTTGAAATCAATAGATAGAAATTCTTCTTGAATTCTTTTAATACTATGGTTGATTTGGATTTGGTCATTATTTGTTGACTTAGTAGTAATTGTAGTAATTAAGAAGTTTATAAAACAAGTGGATAATTAACGGAAAAGAGTTGACAAGTACAATAAAATATATAAGTCTTCCTTTTTCTTTCCTCTAACTCGGTTGGTAAGTACCCTCACTTATGACATTAGAGATCATGAGTTCGAAACATGATAGTAGTTAGAAATTTTTTTTAAAAAAAAAAAGTCAACCCTTTCCTCTTTTGAGACTATGGAAGACGGTCAGGCCTGCAAAAGGAATATCAAAACCGTGTTCGATCGTCTGAGAATCAACAGGAACATTCTTTGATTAATGTTGTTGACCACATGTTTTTTTTTTTCGTGTGGTGTTCGGGTTATACTTCGGATAATCTACACTCGAATTCGACAATGATTATGGCTGGTTAGCTAGCCTATAACCGAATTGGATGTCGAACTCCATCCTTTTGGACAAGAAGTGTGGTTATTGACCACTCGGCCACAACACACTTGACATGACCACAGGTTTTGAATATATATATATATATGTATTTTGTAACAAATCAATTTTACATTCTTTAATTATTTTTTTAAAAAAATATTTATCACAGATAACTAAAATAAAAATATTGACCAAATGGTTTAATGCGATTTAGTTAATTTGACGAACTTATTTAAAAATATTTTAGTATTTAAATAATTATTTAGAAAAAAAAGGGGGGTTGGGGGAGGAAATGGTCAAGATTAGGTCCTCCTCTACTCATGATGACTCATAGCATAATTTGAAGGGTAAAATTGTAATTTACTAAATTCCCACCGGAAGCCAAAACAATTGATTTTATCAAACTTCGCCTATTGTTAGAAGAAAACTATGTGTGGTGGTAATAATTTTGTTTTCCTTTAATAATCTAAATAACTATATATAGAGTAATTTGAAACCGGATTTGGCTGTCGCAAATCTTGATTTTTCTAATGACATGAGTTGTAATTTTATTGAATTCTTGATTTTAATGTAATTATAATGTTTAAGGTTTTTTTCCTTAACCCTCTTGATAATGTGAGTAGAGACATTAAATTTAAAATTTATAAAATATTTTTCCTCTAATTTATATTAATATTTTTGTTATTATAAAGTATTTTTAAATTTTTAAATGATAAAACAAAATACATTTTGTTATCTATTATATTTTTAATATTTTTTCTATGTATTTTTTTTAAATACATTTTATTAGCAAATACTTATCCATATTATATAAAATCTTTTAAAATACTTTATTTAATTGCTATTACATACTTAATCGAAATTTTTGTAATTTGTTTTATCATTATATTGATATTTTAATTTAATTTTTTTTCTATTTCAATAAAAGTTTTTTAATGTAAGATTACAAAGTTTTATATAATAATATTTTAATTCTTTTGTTATCTTTTAACTTTTTATTAGTCTTTATAATTAAATAATATATTTTAAATATTACAATATTTACATAAAATGTATAAAAAAAGTTTGATAAATCAATGGAAAAAAATTAACTATAGATTGAAAAAAAAATAAAATAATATAGGCATCCCACACCTAAGTGTGAGTTGTCTACCTAATATATATATATATAACCAAAAGGAAATGTGGGTCTTATTTGCTTGGCCAATTGAAGGTGTATCACTTTATATTATATTATTTTTATTTATGGTTGAGATGAGTTCTAAATGTAGACGATACCTTTAATATATATATATAACCAAAAGGAAAGGTGAGTCTTATTTGCTTGGTCAATTGAAAGTGTGTGATTCCATATTATATTATTTTTATTTATGGTTAAGACGAGTTCTAAATGTAGACGATACCAATAATATATATATATATATATATATATATATATATATATATATATATATATATATTCACACATTCAAAAGATAGGTGGGTCTTTTTTGCTTTAATTTTCACACATTCAAAAGATAGGTGGGTCTTTTTTGCTTGGCAAATTAAAGGTGTATCCCAACATATTATATTACTTTTGTATATAACAAACTTGTTTTAGATGAATTCTGAATGGTACCTTTAAATCATATTTGTATCTAAATTAGTTCTTATTCGAATTGGTTAAGTCTTTTATAAGTGGTAAACTCTCGTTTTATATTTTAAACGGTTACATACATGAGTATGAATTCAATTTCATAACCTTGCTTAAAGATAAGAACTAGTTTTATCATATCACATGTACCTTGGTTCACTCCATATTATATATATATATATATTTTTGTTATACTATCTAATTTTCGAAATCATTACGAATTCGACTAATTCAAATTCAACCTAGGTTGCGCCCACAAAGAGTTCGACTCTTATTCAAATTAAGACCTCATCATGACTCTTACATGACGCTCATAACAAGTGTTGAATCCTTAACCTTGTGTAACATTTGCTTCATATTATATTATTGGCTAATGAATTATGATGTTTAAGTTTGTGGTGTAAACTTAAAAACACGTGAAACATTCGTACACTTACCAAACATGAATAAACAACTTGGAATAGTTTGGTCCTAGGGACATTGACATGATTAAGATGAAGAAGAGGGACCAATTTGGTAATAATGTGCGCAAGTTCTATAAATATCTAAAAGTCAGCCATCAGGTAGTTTATATATATTTATTGTTATAAATTGTGAACTTTCTTGTCAAATACCTATATACAATATATATTTTAATACACACAAATATTACTATTTTTTGTAAAATTTATTCGATAATTAGTAAGAAAATAGAGTGAATAATTAGTTCCACATAGTAAGTATATAAGAATATATAATAAAAGCCCCGGAAAGGGTGGCCGAGTTGGTACGGTGGGTTGCCCGGTGCCCGAAGGTACCGGGTTCGAATCCTGTCAAACACCTTTCTTGGTCGAGCCTATTACACAAGGTTTACCTAGTGTAGTTTACCCGGCCGACGTGGTTTGCGGATTAATGCGCTATGCACGGGGTTTACCCGGAGCGCACTCAAAGAGTAGCGGCTGCGGATTCCCCCGTAAAAAAAAATAAAAAATATATATATATAATAAAATATAAATATAAACCTAAATAGTCATTATTAACTCGAAATATATTTTTATTACAATAAAGACAATACTAAATAATTAACAGTTCGGATGAGGATACCCAGAAATTGAAGTCCACAAGTTATTTTTCTTAGAATATATATATACACATATTTCCTACCAAGAGTTTGAATAAATGTACTGAAAACTGTTACATCCAATTGGAAATATATATATATATATATATATATATATTATTATATTATATATATATATGATTAATTTAGATTCAAATGTGCTTCATGTGTCCAATGAATGTCGTCATCGTCTCCACACAATTAAGAAATCAGAAAAAGAGAAAAAGAAAAGATCGCTTTCTATTTCTATATAATACAAAATTTCTCTACCAACGAGTCTTGAATTCTTACCTTCCACCCTCTTAATTTCTCTCCTCTCTTCTTCTTCCTCCAAATAATTGATTATTTAGTTGCAGAAGAGAATTAATTAACACAGAATCATGGAAAATTTGCCTGAAGAATGTATTTCCATGGTGCTGTCATTCACATCTCCCCTTGAAGCTTGCCAATTTTCTGCAGTTTCCAAAACTGTTCTCTATGCTTCTGAATCAGAACTGTTATGGGAGAAATTCTTGCCCTGTGATTACAGAGATATTCTTCTCCGTAGTTCATCCCCAGTTTTTTCTTCCTTCCCGACTTCCAAGAAAGACTTGTTTCTCCAGCTTTCCGACCAGCCTGTTCTCATTGATGGTGGCACCAAGGTAAATTTTAATTAATATATATATATATATATATGTATATATAATATAATAATTATATTTCTCACAAATTAAGTCTTTCTTACCAATATTAATTAATTGGACAGACTTTTTCCATAGACAAATTTAGCAACAAGAAATGTTACATGTTGAGTGCTAGGGAATTATCCATTGCTTGGGGAACTGATCCTCTAAGCTGGTGCTGGAAACCCTTTTACCCTAACTCCAGGTAATTTACTCCGTTATAGTCAATAAATATCAAACTTTAATCTCGTATAATATTCAAAATGTATATGAACAGATTTAAAGAAGTGGCAGAGCTAGTGATGACATCATGGTTAGATATCCATGGAAAGATAAGCACAAGAATGCTATCACCAGACACGAGATACGGTGCTTATTTGGTAATAAAACTTGCTAAAAGAGCATACGGATTAGACTCAGTGCCTTCTGAGGTTTCTGTGGAAGTTGTTGGAAGCTACAAGTCTCTAGGCCATACGTATCTCCGACGACAACGACGACAAAATGGAACGGAGGAGAGGGAAGATGGAGGAGGAATAACAGGATTTGAGAGAGTTCTCTGTAAAAGGAAAGATGGGTGGGAAGAGATTGAGTTGGGAGAATTCTACAATGGCCATGGAAGTGATGATGAGAAAGAAGTGAGTATGAGGTTTAGAGAGGTTAAAGGTATTAGACTTAAAGGAGGGATTGTTCTTGATGGTATAGAAATTAGGCCCAAGTTTTAGTTTTTTTACAATTATTCAATATCGTAAGTCACTCTTACGGACATATAGAGTTTAATTCATTTTACGATATGTAGCTATATATATATATATACACATGAACTTGTGTAATACTTATTTTTATAATAACTATAAGTATTAATGTACTAAAATGATATTTCGAGTTGATTATGAGTATTTAGATCCATCAGTAATGACATATAGAGTCGACTTTCAACATGGGAGAATGAGTTAGAGCCCAACTTAATATAATTGGTTTAAGTCCAAGATCAATCACTAGTAACATTTAGGATATATACCTCTTATCATGATACCAAGTGTCATGACCTAAACCTACAAACCTGTACCCCGACTATGAGTTTAGCAACAGTCATCATTTAACCAAAAGAATATTTCGACTTGATTATGAGTATTTAAACTCATTCTTATATATCATCACACATTTATATATACATTCGAGGTAAGACGGTGTATAACACTTATACAATATATAAAATTAATTAACGTGACAAAATTTCAATTCTATAATAATTTTGTGAGGCAAAAGAATGCAAAAATTGTCACTTTCGTCATAAATTCCAAGTCATTGTTAATTCATAACAAGCAAAAATCAAATTTGTTGATTTAAAATAAAATAACACTAGAGATTAAGTGTAACTAACTAATTTATGATCAAAATACACATTAAAAGTACACGTTTTACACAAACCAGGTATAGAAAAAGTCATTCCTAATTTCAATTTTTATTTTTTTTAATGAAACAATTTTATTTCATCGTATTTATGTAATAATACGTTAGGGGTCTTAGCCGTCGAAATTGATATTTTCTGGGTAGTTTTTTGTTGCTGGGGATAAGGATAATTCAGCCGTCACCATTGATCAAAACAGAGAAGTGGAAAGCTAGCTTTTTTCTTTTTCTTTTTTTTGCAGTCAAATTCAACACTTCTTGGGAGATTTTTCTTATATGAGTTTGCTGGAATGTTCATCCGGAATAGTACCTCAAATTTGAATGTAAATCAATTACCAAACTTGTATGTGTGTTGATTGGGGTGCTTTTTCCTTGATCCTTCCACGTGAGCGTAATGAGCTTGTTCCCTGTGATGAGGATCCTGCAAAAGGCAAAATGTCGGGGGTATGTTTCTGACGTTAGCGCTCCGACGGTCAAGTTAGTAACAGAATAAGTATTTACGGGTGTCGGATGGTCAGCCGGGAAGGAATCTCCGACAAGCCAAATTGAGCACCTGAGTGTATCGGAGAGTCCGAATACTTAGTGTATATTCTAAATATCCGGCTTTCACTTGGTTTGTGTGTGAGTGTGTGTTACCATTTTATAGAGATGCGTGGCCAACTGGGAAGTGACACCTGAAGTGGTCTCGCCCGACAACTCTGCAATAGTGGCTCCAAATAGTGCCTGTTGGGTCAGATGCATTTAATGTAGAGTTCAATGAGAATACTTTTGTCAAAGGTCATGCTCCGAGTGTTTTGTACTTCGTCCACCGGCTAGACCTCGGTGGAGTCTTATTCGGGACCACGTCGGTCCTTCATGGAATCCACCTCGGACGGTCCAATCTACGTGGACTTTTATGGACTTCAGTTACTCTCATGTGTATATATAGGTTTTTATATCATATATATTGTTTTGGATATCTAAAACCACTTATTCAACTAACCTAATCAGATTCAGCTTGGAAATAGAATGAACATCATAAAAATAGAATGAACCTCAAATCATCTGCAGAGTCTTAACTTTTACTCAAAGTAAGATCTCATTCGACTTTTATATAGTGTTTATAGTAAATATTGAATTTGTGACCACATCAAACATTTTTTTTAGACTGTTTGATTTCTGAAGTCATCATGTCTTTAACTAATCATGAGTTGGCTGGATTACACCCGTAGATACTAGGAGGAAAGCCTCACATTGACTGTCAAATAGCATTCAGCGTAAGTGTCGAACTCTAGATTTCGTCTCATGTATATAGATATATATTATTTGCAGGCTGGCCCAAAAAAACCGTTTCGGCTTAAGAATTTGGAGAACGGGAAAACAATAAAAGCAAATCGGCCCATATTAAAAATTGTTTCTATTGATTGCAGCTGGCCCAAATATTTCTTTGGGCCTACTACAATTTTGGATCACGGGAAAAACTATAAAAGAAAATCAGCCCATGTTTTTTTCTTGTTAACGTTAAAAAACCCTAAACCCTAAATCAGCTATATATACTTTACTCTTCCCCCCTTCTTCTCCACTTCAATCCCTCCACTGTCGTATATATTTCGTCTTCTCAGAAACAAAATTTGATCTAGATTTCTATGGATTTAATGGCGACGGTGGTCCGGAAGCGTATTCTCCGTTTTTTTCCATGCTTTCCTCCGTTTATCTTTTAAGTTTGTTGATTTTATAGAAGGAAAAGGTGCGGTGTTGTTGTTGCAGTGATGAGAAACATTAATCCCAGCTCATTATGAGACTTTTGTGTCCAGGAATAAAATTCTTTCCAACACATATCTGAGCATTTCTCATCTCACCTTCTTTTCTTCTTCCTTCCTTTTTTTTTTAACCTATTTAATTTTTATTAAAAAAATTTAAATTTATAGGTAAATCAGTTGAATGTTTGAAGGTTCCCTGTGATGCTTATGAAACCATGCTAATGCTGAATCATAACGCTGTGTTGAATTATCTTCAATTGATTATCTGAGGGAACCGTTCAGCCATATTTTCTGAAACTAAAAGAAATTATATGTTTTTTCATTATAAATATATTCATCGAAGTTAAAATTCTCATCAAAATTTTATCCAATATATATATATATATATATTATTTTCCAATCAAATAGGATTTGTATTTGTCATATTTGTCAAAAGGATGAATTAGGGTTCATACATTGGATATAAATTAATTTCAAAATTTATAATTATTTTCACAATTGTGAAAAAGAGTTAAAGGAACTGGTAAAAAATGTTTACTCCAGTGCTTGTGATATATGTAATAATGGATTGGAAATAAAAAAAAAATTATCACAAAATAATATAAATAAATAATTATGCGTAATTCAGCAGTTTGAGGGAGTTATGTAAGTAAATTTTTAAAGCTTCTTTTCGGGGTGGATGATTGAAGGTTTGAATCTTTTGGAGTGGTTAGTGTTACGTTAAGCTTTCACTATCGAGTAAGAGTTGGATTCTATCGCTTTCACTATCGAGTAAGAGTTGGACTCTATCGCTTTCACTATCGAGTAAGAGTTGGACTCTATCGCTTTCACTATCGAGTAAGAGTTAGACTCTATCGCTTTCACTATCGAGTAAGAGTTAGACTCTATCGCTTTCACTATCGAGTAAGAGTTGGACTCTATCGTAGGCGGTGAGTTCGAATATCGGGTTTAAGAAAAAAAATAATAATAATAATTAGGTGTAAGCAAGCACTTGGCAGCCCATATATTATTGTGCTTTAATGGGTTGGAGACATCATAATGTAGGCCCACTTTCTCTCATTTCTTATGGTGTGTTGGCCCGCTGAATCACCTAATCTTTCGGAAACGTGACAGCAAAAAAACAAAAGAAAGAAAAAAAAAAAAGTGGCATATGATGTTTCCTTTTCCTTGTTTGTACATTCCCCACATCCACCTTCTTAACTCCTATCATCCTTAGACCCATGTTTCAGGTTTACCAATTCGATTGTTCCCACATAAACAGAGTTTTAACAAATTTAAATTGGACAGATAAATTAAAAAAAATGTATTTATAGAAGGGAAGGTGGTAGATTTTCTAGTATGGTCTAATCATAAGAGTTTAACCGGCTGAATGAAACTTCCACGTGTTTACTTCTAACAGTCAGCAGAGCAGACATCTCCTGATTCATAGTACTCTTTTTTAAGTTCTAAATCTGCCACCAATAATAGTATATGTGATTTGTCTGTCCTGTCCTCTGCTTGATTGACTTGGTTGGTTTGTTTCGTGTTTTGCATGCTTACTGAGGATGTTTTTAAACTTGATTTCATTTTGGTTTTAGTAGTAGTACTGTATCAGTGGAAGAAAAAAAAAAAAGAAGCCCCTGAATTTTGTGCCAACAATGTCAGCAGCTTCAGATGATGTGGGTTCAAATTCAATCAGAAGTTTCAGTGAGATATCTCCTTCAATGGATGAGGAAGTGAAAATAAGTCTGGATCTTGTATCTGCTGCAAGAAGGAATCTTGGGTTCTTGAGGCTTGTGGCTGAGTCTGACTGGCTTCACCAGAAACATCCTATTCTTGAATCCATTCGAAGGTGCCTTTTTTTTATTTGAGCTTGAATTTTCATGGGTTGAAACTTGAAAGTGAAGTTGCTGATTTTATATTTTGTCAATGGTTTTAATCTTGCAGATATGATCAGCTATGGATGCCATTGATAGCCAATCTCACAGTAGGTCCAAAGCCACCAATGGTTCTTCCTCCTCTTGATGTTGAATGGGTTTGGTACTGTCACACCTTGAATCCTGTGAGTAATGAGTATAGGAAAGAGTAAAGTTATTGCTTTCTTTTGGGGAAGTTCATAATTTTATTTCTTTTCCATTTTCTGAAATGGGTTATCAAGAAAAATGAACTTTCTTGTAATTAAAAGATCTTTCTTTTCTCAGAAAAGAATGTTTATTAAACGAAAAAAGGTTTATCTTTTCATAGCCATCTTTGTCCAAGATTTCTTGAAAATATTTATTGGATATTAATTTATTGAATCTCATTTCAGGTAAGTTATAGGAGATACTGTGAGTCAAGATTCTCAAAGTTAATAGGTAAAGCTACAATCTTTGATGAAGAAAACGAAGAGTACGCACTGAACAGATGCAGAGAAATTTGGGAATATACATATCCTTCTGAGCCTTTTGAGAATGAATCTGATACAAATTTGACAAACCCAGTTGTAATTAATGAAGATCTACTGGATGAGGTGCTGAAACACAGATATTTATATAGCAAATTTGATGAACCATACAGGTCAGAAGTTGTATATCTGATAGCATCAAAACAAAGGTATAAAGGGTTTTTGTATATGATCAGCAGAGTTGCAGATAGGTGTTCTTGCTTTGTACCCACTTCAGATGTTCTTTTAATGTGGCTAACTCATCAGGTAAATGCCCTCTTTCTGGAATTGATTGATAATTTTTCCCCCTATATAGTTTACATTTTTACCAGGTTACCTACTTGAAGATCATAACCACATTTGGTTTCTGTCTGAAATAAAACTTTGTTTAATTTCAACACTCAGAAAATGAAGTTTTTAACTCTCATGAATGATTACACCAGACCTCGTGTCATTGAAAACGACTTTAAGGATTTATTACAATTTATTACTCCTAAGATAGTTGAATGTTTAAAATGGTGTCCCTGGATAACAGCGTGACCAAGAAGCACTGTCCTAATCTTGATGGCATATTTATATATATCTATATCTATATTAGTATTTCTATTCTGACTATCCTTGTGATTGTTACACATGTCCTGCTAGTGAAATGATACTATCATTTCACCGTTCTAATCTTGATAGCATACATGTATATTAGTATTTCTATTCTGGCTGTCTCTGTGATTGTTACACATGTCCTAATATGTTATGCAATATTATATATTAGTTTCTGTATTGAAGATTCTACTATAATGGATTTATCTTATCTAGTTTGCTCTTTTTATTCAATTTGTTAGAGCTATCCAAACATATATTCTATTGATATTGAAGAGTTGGAAGACCATATGGGAAAGGTATCTGGAGCACAGGATGCTGTAAAGGAACAATATGTGGAAGAAACAAAGAATACATGGGAAGAAATCTTTGACAAACCATATGAAAAAGCAGGAGGTGCAGTCAATATATTGAATATTAATGTCAAACCACCATTTCATTGGGATGTTTCAGACAACGATGTTAACCTGAAATACAAGTCGATGGTTCCGAGGTTTTTACTTGAGGTAAGTTCCATAATAGACTTTGCTTATTTTACTTTGATTGTGATGTTGAGGAATACATATATTCATCTGTTTGGTTTCTTTATATTATCTTAGCATACCTGCACTTTGGTTGCATATTGTTGTCCTACTAAGCTCAATTATGCTCAATCATCTCTCGTAAGCGATTTTCTCATAGGCACAACCTAACAATATATAATTTATATGTTGGTCTATAATGACTGCAATAATGCAGTTTTCTCTATCAGTCAAGCTACATACCAAGACAACGAAACGAGATATATCAAATGAGTTTTTGCGCCTCCGGGTTGTGAGATGTCATAAGGATCTCAAACTGGACAAACCAATGCTGAACTTTAAACCACAATCTTGGAAAAAAGCTTGGCATCTTTACTGCGAGTTTGGGACAAAAGGGGTGACAGTTGAACTTCGTAGGCATGGTGGCCGCTTGTTCAAAGGAAGTACACTGGAAAACAGTGTTACTTTTCTCTGGAATGATCTTTTACGTGCACCTTCTCTTGCTTTCTCGAAAGAAATTGATCAAGAAGTGAGGGCAGATGCTTCGATTACTCCACCTGTTCAAGCACCATACTTGCTAAAATGTGTACCAGATCGAGTTACTGATGATTCAGGAGCAATGATATCAGATGTTATACTAAGAATGAACCAATATCGACCTCAGGAAGGTCGTTGGCTGTCTCGTACAGTCCTTGACCATACTGGCAGAGAGTGCTTTGTTATTCAGATAAGGTAACAAACAAACATTGGTTTAATTACTCTCATTATGTACTGTTGTTGCATTATCTCATCTCTTAAAATACATATGATGGAAGAATGGGAGGTGGATTTTGGAGGAGAGGAGGCGAAATTCCTTCAGCTGTTAAATGGGAGGATCGAATCATAGAGATACGTGAAGGTTCTTGGTCCTATGTTGCTAGTTCTATCGGAAGAGCTCCTGGTATGTTCTTTCAGTTCTCTCTGTGTTCTGCCATTTCTTCCATTATTTCCCATCCTTTGTGCTTATTGGTAAGGAATTGTCATCTAGTGCAGAGAAAGTTGTAGGAACTGCAGCACCCAGAGATCCACCACAAGGCTGGCAAGCGTCATGGAACTTCTCGACTGGTGATGAACTACTAATACAATGGGAATCATCAACATCTTTTCATGGCTTGAATTTTGAAGTTAGAAACAATGAATCTGCTGAGAAAATGGTATGCTCTACACCCATCTTTTGAACCTTTTTCCAAGTGATCTTATGCTATTATTGTTATAGGTAAGGTTGCTGAAAGGTCGAAAAATGCAGTATCAAGTCCAGACCAACGAACACGAAGAAAGCAATGAAGCTAAGAATTCTGAAGACGAAGAAGATGGATTTGTTACATTAGTAAGGCTGTCAGATGATAATCCTACAGGAAAAGCAACAGCACTACTAAACTGGAAGCTATTGACAGTGGAGATATTACCAGAAGAAGATGCAGTTTTGGTACTTCTTCTGTGCATTTCCATTCTAAGAACCATATCAGAAATAAGGAAAGAAGACATGGGAAGCTTGCTTGTAAGAAGAAGGATAAGGGAAGCTAAGCCTGGAGACCATGACTGGGGATCAGTCATACTTCACCCTTCTTCTTCTTCTTCTTCTTCGTCATATTCTCCAGCCATTTCTTCGGGTTTCCTTCAGCCATGGTATTGGAATGCCGAGACAGTCATGGCTGCACAAAGTACAGATAACATGACAAAGCATTCGGATATGAATTTGAATTATTCACCTGCTGAAGGTGGAGATAAGTTGTACAAGAGAGGCATATTTGCATAGAAAGATTGCAGATGAACAATTACTGTAATAAAAATTATATTTTTGTAAACAAAGTATCTCATATATCTCTGAATGTAAATTATCAGTAAATATTAAATAAAAAATTATCATATATATATATATATATATATATAGGTAAGTGTGGATTGATACATAATGCATGTATTAGGTATTATTTGGAAATATTATTGCTTTAGAAGGAATATAAAAGAATGGCAAGTTGAGATTCCCACCTTGACCTTCTCCATCCCCCCTTATTTATTTATTAAATGAAAGAAAAAAAGAATAATAAAAAATATAATAAGATAAGAATAGTGGGAAAAGTAAAGAGGAGTGTATCATGTATGGTAATGGTGCATCGGGCATCTTCCCAACTTGATAAGCTGTTCCACCAATAATACATTTCCACCTTTTGCTTATCTGCCTATCTCCTTTTTTTTTTTTTTTAATTACATCAAAAGTTTTGAGTTTTAATTTCATTTATAATAAAAGTTCGATGCAACTCGAATTTGGTAGGATAAGGATAAATTAAAAAAAAAAATTTAATTCAGTATCAAGATTATTTTAAAAAAAAAAATATATATATTTTTTATCTTATTTTATTTTATTTTACATTGAAAAGGAAAAAGGAAAAAAGAAAAAAAGAAAAGAAAAAGGATATATATATATATATGTGTGTGTATATGTATAAGTAAATGGGGGGTGACGTGGAGAAGGAGGTACCTGATCCAGTCCGGATAGGTACGGTCACTTGCACGTTAGTGGGACCCACCGTAAACGTTGCTTCCCAGAAACTTCTTTCCATTTTTTATTGTAATAAATATTTACTTGGAGAAAAAAAAAAAACAAAAATGGAAAAGAAAATAGAAATCAAAGGACAGGCTACGACTTTCGTACAGGTACCACCGGGCTTTGACGAGCAATGATTCGTCACACCCATGTGTCCTTTCTCTATACCCCACATCTTTTATTCTCTTGCCCATTGGTTCTTTAAATTTTAGAAAATTATAAATATATATATATTTTATATCGAGTCCGAACCTGTATGAACCTTATTATGAAGAGACAAGTAAAAAGAACTTCCTTTCAATAGAGTTAGACGCGACTCGAATCTAATTTAGTTGGGTTCAAAGTGACTATCGGATATGAATAAATTACAAATATATATATTTTTTAATTTATCAATGTTCTGTAAGTACTTCTGCCCTAACTAAACCAGAATTGAACCACTTCAAACCCCTATGCGAAAAACTCTTCTTATAATGTTCGAATTCGAGATCTTGCATATGAAAAACTCAGGCTGGGTTGTGACTGAACATAATTTGCCATGTGAATAGCACGTGATGCCACAATTCCCCTTTCCCCATTATTAAATTTTTGGCATTTTCTCTGCATTTTTTTATAAGAAACAGATCAACTTATCAATTAATGCTTCTATCTTCCCTTGTTCTTCTTCTCCTCTTATCTCACCAAATTCTTCGGATTTTCCCCTTCCAATGGTTCCAATTGCAGTAAATTAGTAATCGTACAATCTGTTGGTTTGTTTTTTTTTTTCTGTTTTTCTGAGCAGTTTCACCATTCCAGCTTCGTCATTAATTCAACCATGGAAGTTCTGATTCGGAAGAAACGCTTCGGTTCTTGTCGTTCTGTATCTTCCGCCACTCTTCAGCCTCTGCTTAACCTTCGTCTTCTCTTCCTCTTTGTTCCTACCTAATTTGAAGTAGAAATAAATAGCCGCTCTGTGAAGAATCTCTGCTTAATAGCGGTTTTTTAAATTTTAATTTTGATTTTTTGATTTTTTGATTTTAATAAAATTGATGAATTCTGCTTGTTACATTTTGTCGCTTCTTAGCGAAGACCTAGTAACTCGGATATATTCCTACGTCGCTGACGATTCTGATCGGAAAGCTTTTCGGGCTACTTGTAAGGCGTTTCACCGAGTCGACTCGCTGTATCGGACTCATCTTAGAGTTCTCCGCCTCGAGTTTCTTCCGCGGCTTCTCTCGAACTTCTCTTCTATTAACTCGCTGGACCTTTCCGTGTGTCCGCGAATCGATGATGGCGCGGTTGCCTTGCTTCTCCGTGACGGGAGGTCTTTTTCTTCTTCCCACTTTCCGCCGAGTTGGACGCGGAGGTTGAGGAGACTGGTGCTTTGTCGGTCTAGTGGTCTGAAGTTTTCTGGATTGGTGATGTTGGTTAAGGCCTGCCCCTTTCTCGAGGTTGTTGACGTGTCGTTTTCTCGCGGTTTGGGGGATATGGAGGCTTCGGCGTTGTCTTCTGCTGCTGGGTTGAAGGATCTGAAGCTTGATAAGTGTCTTGGTATTACTGATGTTGGGTTGGCTCAGATTGCTGTGGGATGTCAAAGGCTTGAGAGGCTCAGTTTGAAGTGGTGCTTTGAGATCACTGATATTGGAATTGATCTTTTGTCCAAGAAATGCCTTTACTTAAAACACCTCGATATTTCTTACTTAAAGGTATTATTTTTATTATTTATCTTTACGTCTTGAGTAATTCCATACTGAAACATTAAAAATAAACTGCATGCAGGTATGTTTATTTATTTTCTTTACTGATTGAGAAGTGTGGTTCCTGTGGATCTTGAATAGGTAACAAGTGAGTCTCTCCGTTCGATTTCTAGGATGGAGAAGTTGGAGGTATTAACAATGACGGGATGCAGCCTGGTTGATGATGTAGGGATGCAATACATTGGAAATGGATGCCCTTCACTGCAGGTTTTAGCATTCCTTAAATTCTTTCCCTGATGATTATTGATGCATGATTGTTTGAGACGATCCCTTAGATTACTGTTTTGATAATGAAGTTCGGGTCCTGATATAACATTCACACAACTTAATTTTTATCCAATCCTTGCTTCCAAAAATGACTATATGAAGTTATTTATTCATATAGTCAAGCTTCTAGGTATATATGCTGATGCACCCTCCAAAAATGGATAGGGTCTAACTTAGGCTTTTTGTTTCTGTGCAGGTATTAGACATATCAAGGTGTGATCGATTGAACTCATCTACATTAATTTCAATTATCAAAGGGCATAATAGTCTGCTTCAGCTTCATGCCAGCTACTGTTTCTTTGTGAGTATCCAGGATTCCTGCATGAAAAGTTAATTTGTAGTTATTCTTGACCTCAAAACTCAGCTGTAAAATTAAACAATTTTGTCTACAGGAGCTTCACTTGAATCCTATCTGCCACTTGATGGACCTAAAGAATCTGAAAACACTAACACTTGATGGGGCACAAATTGCTCATTCTAGCTTCCGAATTATCAGCACAAGTTGCAAGTTTCTGGAGGAAATTGGGCTTGGTAAATGTAAAGGGGTTACAGATGCAGGTATCCTTGAGCTAGTGTCTGGCTGCACTAATTTGAAGATTCTGAATTTGACATGCTGCAGTGACATAACAGACATGTCAATAACAGTAATAACAGAATCTTGTAAGAATCTTGTTTGCCTGAAGTTAGAGTGTTGTAATTTGTTGACAGAGAAGAGCTTTTATTCTCTTGGGTCATTATGCTTCTCCCTTGAGGAGCTTGATCTTACAGATTGTTCCGGAGTTGATGACGTAGGTAACTCAAGACAATTTTATACATTTAGTCTGAATTTTTTCTTACTATCTTTTATATTCTTTTTGGTATAACATTCAGACATTGTTTATCCAATTAGTTGCTGTTGTTTGCCTTCCTGTTTAGATTGATTCAACTCCCAAAAAATATTAAGGTCAAATTGTTTTCTAAAGTATTATCTTTCCTCCATATTTTCCCTTTTCAGGTCTCAGATATCTGTCCAAATGTAAAAAGATTTTATGTTTAAAATTGGGACTGTGTACCAAAATCTCTGGCAAAGGATTGTCCTACATTGCTTCAAACTGTCCACAAATCCGGGAAATTGATCTTTACAGGTAATTGCTATGGAAGTAGTTTACAATGTGTCAAGGTTAAATTTTATACTTTTAGTTTCTTAAAGAAATTCTAAATACTTCTTGCAGGTGTACAGGTGTTGGTGATGATGGATTAGCTGCATTATCAATGGGTTGTAAGAAGCTAAAGAAGCTGAACTTGTCTTACTGCAGTGAAGTTACTGACAATGGGATGAAATTCCTTAGTCATCTGGAGACTCTTTCTGATCTGGAAATGCGGGGACTGATGAACGTATCAGATGCAGGTTTGATGGCAGTTGCTGCTGGATGCAAGAGACTTGCAGAATTGGATCTTAAACACTGCAAGAACATAAACGATTCAGGTTTTTGGGCACTTGCGCACTATTCAAAAAATTTGCACCAGGTACAAGG
This sequence comes from Cynanchum wilfordii, assembly GCA_025388415.1. Taxonomy (NCBI): domain Eukaryota; kingdom Viridiplantae; phylum Streptophyta; class Magnoliopsida; order Gentianales; family Apocynaceae; genus Cynanchum; species Cynanchum wilfordii. The sequence continues at coordinate 311,267 of JAHSUH010002256.1, read as the reverse complement.
ATCTTGACTTTGGACTGCTATATAATTTGGTGCAAGTATGCCAGTATCTTAATTTAGTGTAACTGACTATAGTGATATATCCTGGTGGCAGATTAATTTGAGCAATTGTGCAATTTCTGATGTGGGGCTATGCATGGTGATGGGGAACTTGACGCGCTTGCAGGATGTGAAGTTGGTAAACCTTGTAAATGTATCAGTAAACGGGCTTGAGCTTGCTCTTAGAGCAAGCTGTGCTCGTCTCAAAAAGGTCAAATTGCTCGCCTCTTTCAGATTACTGCTATCCCAAGAGATCATCGAGTTACTTGGAGCAAGGGACTGCAGGATTAGGTGGGATTAATATTATGTTAAAAACATCAGGTACTTATCTTACTGGCCTTTTTACTTGTTAAATTTCTGTAATGCTATTGGAAATACATCTACAATTCCAGAATCCTGTACTATTAAAAGTTCTTATGAAATGAAACATGGAAAAAGTTTCTTTGCCTGTTCTTATACATCAGTATGTATATATTACAAAATATGGCTCTTCTTATTTCATAGTTTTGTTGAAGAGCTACTTTTGTGTTCCTTGAGTTTAGAGGAAATAAATAAGGGATTGTTTTCTTTTCTATAGAGATGTTAATTTCTTAGTCAACACACTTTTTAGGAAATCAAGCAACGAATGTCTGATCTCCAAATATCTTACCACCTCCCATATAACTGAGATTGATTACCGACAAAAGTTATGCTCTCTCTCTCCCTTCTTTCTTGCATCCTACTCAGAATGATTACAGCACTTATCCTGATTTCAGTAAATTAGTTTATTTTAAGTAATGAGATTACTGGATATTAGATCGCTGTATTTTGCTGCTGCTGAAATTTATTGTTATTATTTAAAAGAATTGCAAAAAGAGGAAAAAAGATAACTTGATTCTTGCATCTTATTACATACATTTACGAGAATTTCTGCAAGTATGAACAAGGCTGGCTCTCTCCTTAGCAATTAAGACAAATCACAGTGAAAGAATTTTTTATAACATGTCATGCAAGGAAGCATAACTTGGAACTTTGTTGAGGGAAAAGCCATTACTTTATCTTTTTCCTTTCTCTCCTTTCCCATTCTTGACAAGAAAATTATTCCTTTTTCTTTGTTAGATATATATATATATATATATATTTGGTGGATAGCAAATTAAGATTTCCAATCTATTTTACCACAATTCTTGATCATGCGGCACCACAGTAAACCAATGGCAATATTTGCCAGTTTTCTTTTCCTAGCCCTTTCATTTTCTTTAACAGTTATCTCCCAAGAAACCAGCTACCAAAACCCAGGAATCCAATCCATGATGTTTCAAGCTTGTAAGAATGTAAATGATCAGACCACATGTCTCTTAAACCTACACCTAAGAACCAAACACATGGGCCAAGCTAACAACCCCAACTCAATCCTCAAAGCTGCCTTGGAAAACACGCTGAACGAGGCAAGACAAGCCATTGATTCAATCACCAAGTTCAGCACATTCTCAATCAGTTCCCGTGAGCAAATCGCCATTGAAGACTGCAAAGAGCTGCTCGACTTTTCCGTGTCTGAGCTCGCATGGTCTTTAGGAGAAATGAACAATATTCGATCCGGATTCAAGGACATCCATTCTCACGGAAATCTCAAGGCATGGCTGAGTGCTGCTCTGAGCAATCAGGACACGTGTCTTGAAGGGTTCGAAGGAACAGACAGACACCTCGAACGATTCATCAGAGGAAGCTTAACTCAAGTCACACAACTCATTAACAATGTATTGAAATTGTACGTTCAATTGCACGATCTTCCTTTTAAGCCCAGAAGAAACGACACATCAGTTGTTCATTATCACCATGGAAACAACAAAAGGGATTACTTTCCAAAATGGATGACGGAAGGCGATAAACAGCTTCTCGTTTCGGGCCCAAATAGAATGCATGTTGATGCAGTCGTATCACCGGACGGCAGTGGACATTACCGGTCAATTACTCAAGCAATATACGAGGCTCCTAGCTATAGTAAAAGGAGGTATATTATCTATGTAAAGAAGGGAGTTTACCATGAAAATATTGACATGAAGAAGAAGAAAACCAATATCATGCTGGTCGGAGATGGAATTGGTGCCACCGTGGTCACCGGCAGCCGGAATTTCATGCAGGGATGGACTACTTTCCGAACACCCACAGTAGGTAAGTTAATTGTTTATATTCCAATTTCACATTCAAAATATATAAATATATATATATATATATATATAAAAAAAAAAAAATCAAATTAACTATTAGTATTTAAATACATTCTTATATTTTTTTTGACATAAAATGAGTTATCACATCTAAATTCATAAAAGTTCTTATGATTAATTTCGTGAATGCAGCTGTTTCTGGGAAGGGATTTATAGCAAGAGACATGACATTCAGAAACACAGCAGGACCAGAGACACACCAAGCGGTGGCCCTCCGAGTTGACTCAGATCAATCAGCCTTCTACAGGTGCAGCATGGAAGGTTACCAAGACACTTTGTACGCTCACTCTCTCCGCCAATTCTACCGAGAGTGCAACATCTACGGCACCATAGATTTCATTTTTGGAAACGGAGCAGCAGTGCTGCAGAGCTGCAAAATCTTCACAAGAGTACCATTACCACAACAAAAAGTGACCATTACAGCACAAGGCCGGAAAAGCCCTGATCAGAGCACAGGTTTTACAATCCAAGACAGTTACATTTACGCCTCACAACCTACTTATCTAGGCAGGCCATGGAAACAATATTCAAGAACTGTGTTCATGAACACATACATGAGTTCTCAGGTTCAGCCTAGAGGTTGGCTGGAATGGTACGGTGATTTTGCACTGAATACTTTGTGGTACGGTGAGTACAGGAATTATGGACCTGGTGCTGCACTTGCTGGGAGGATCAAATGGCCTGGATTTCATATTATTAAGGATGCTGCTCTTGCTAGTTACTTTACTGTTGGCCATTTTATTGATGGACTTTCTTGGTTACCGGCTACTGGGGTCAAGTTCTCAGCTGGTTTAACAAATTAAACTCTTTTATATATACATATATATACACATACACACACACACATATACATACATATTATATGGTTCGTGTAACTAGGTTTACTTACTTGTAAAGATATAGTCAATTCATTAATAATTCTTGTCAATCAAAAGCTTTTAGCAAAAACTAATAAATAATAATAATAATAGTACTTATTGTCCAAAAAATTGTTCCAAATTGAGGAAAGGCAATGGTTCTCCAAATTGGGTAGCTTTGACTTGAATTCGACTCATTTTGGAATAGTTTTGTGTGTGTATTTTTTAATTTTTTTTTTTTCAAATTAGTCGATAAATATATTAAGTTATTATATATATATATATATATATATATATATATATATAATTAAAATTGATTGGTAGAGTTGGGAGTTAGAAGGTAAAGTGGTGTTGTTAAGAAACAACCAAATTCTACCGTATTAGGTAATATGAGTCACAAAGGAAAAGCTTTTAATTCAAGTAATCAACTATTATTTGGTTTGGTTGTGTCGAAAAGATATAAGCTCAATTGATAATAATTTTACTTATAATTTGAAATTATTTAGAATAAAAAATATTTCAAAAATAGAATTTGAGTTGTTGGAATATCTATTATCAAATAGTTGACAAAGTGCACCATAAAAATCTAGCAGGCTGCCGAGGTATTTTTCTTGGCTTTGTCCTAAAAGCAACAAACAAATTAATGTAGTTGACAATCGTGAGTTTTTGACTTTTGTTGGTTAAGCACCAAAGAATATTAACAATAGAAAAACATAAACTAGGTTGTTAGTAGCTAATTATGGTTTAGTTTAGTTTAGTTTATGGTTGGATGCATGGAATTATATATCCCATAAGGGAACACATAATTTTCAAGTTAATTAGGAATCAAATTATACAAAGCTTCTCAAAATTCTTTTTAGGTGACAATATAATATATATTTATAAGCAAAGATTATTCCTATTCTTTTTTTTTATATACTCACTTGGGGCACCCGGTGTCCCCACCTTATGGTGAGACTAATCCGGACTCGATCTGTGGAGCGCTCACAGACGCTAACCACCGGGGGATTCGAAACCTCGATCATTTTCCTTGGAGGAAGCATTATTCCTATTCTTATTCCTTTAACAATAATAATAATAATCTAAATTTTTGGTGGTTTTAAGAAAACGTCTTTGTCAAGTAGGTGTAGTTCAGTTAGTAATACCCTCAATTTCGGGATTTCATGAGTTCGAAACTTCAAATACCTCAAAATTTCAAAAAAAAGAAAACGTCTTTAAGGTTCTCAAGAATTTGAAAAAAGTAGTAATTTAAACTTTAATGGTAAGTATATAAGAATATAAAAATACAAGATATCATTAGTTTTATAATGAAATACAAAAAGATTTCAAATTTAAAAGTCAAAATATATGAAAATTCTTGATAAGTAAAGATTATTCATCTACCTTTTCCCTAAAAAAAAAAATCTAAAATTTGTTTAGAATCAAAGTTTACCCCTTTTTTGGGGGTAATTGAATAAAAGTTTATCTATTCCTATATATATATATATATATATATATATATATATATATATATAAAAGTTTAATTGTTTAGAATTTTTCTTTAAACAATTAGCGGGGGCCACGTTTACTTCTTAATTACAACATTAGTGCTAGAGTTGTCCTAGGAATTCTTCCCAACATCCCCAAGATTTGCAAAGAATCTGATCCAATTTTCACACCTCTACAGCCTCGGATCATAGCATACATGATAACAAACAAGCCCACCATACATGATAAGAGAGATGATCACGAACTTGACTAATCAAGATTCGGTTGAAATTGTATTTGCAGAGTCCAATGAGAAAGACTTCATCTTAACAATCTCATAAAACATTAACAATCTCGTTTCTCAAATATATATATATTATATATATATATATATATATATATATTTTGTCCGGCATAATTAGTTGAAATCTTCCACTTGGTTTACTCGTGGAACCAACAAATCTTATTTCTTTTTTCATTTTCTCATTGAATCAGATTAATTTTCTATATAAATAGGTTATACTAATATCCCACAAAACAATGTTGTTCAAAACTTATCCCAAAATGTTCTTCCATCTCTCCATATTCCTTACTTCTTTCTTGATCTTTTCATCTTTTTCTTCTGCATCAACCATTATTTGCAGCAAAACTCCTCACCCCAATTTCTGTGGATTCATGACGACTCTATCAAAAAATAGTAGTAATAATAATTACTCACTTCATGACTATGGCAGACTCTCAGTTCGTCATTCCTTATTGATGACTGAAAATTTTCTTGCTTACTTATTGAGTCTCCCTATATCTGGTTTCTCAGAAAGTACAATTCTTGCTCTTCAAGATTGCCAAATGTTAGCCAATTTGAATAAAGAATTCTTGACTAACACAATGCAAGTAATTGGCAACACAATTTCTCTTCCTTATGTGGAAGCCAATTACATGCAAACTTTACTTAGTGCAACTTTAACTAATCATCAAACCTGTTTAGATGGTCTTCGAGAAACTTCTTCTCCATCCCACGTTCAAAATGTTCTTTTTTCTCCATTAACCAATGGTAGCAAGTCATACAGTGTTTCTTTGGCACTTTTCTTGCATGGCTGGAGTCGTAGCAACAGCAATATTAATAATGTAAAGGGAAGAAAACTCCTTGAGAATCATGTGGCTGCTGGTGGTGGCGGCCGGGTTAGGGAGACGGTGGTTGTTGATCCATATGGAGGAGGAAATTTTACTACTATTATGGATGCGGTGACGGCTGCTCCTAACAATACAGCACTGGCAGATGGCTACTACCTTATAATGGTGGTTGCTGGTGTTTATGAAGAGTATGTTAGTATTGGTAGCAAAAAAAAGTATATTATGATAGTTGGAGATGGAATCAACAAGACAATCATTACTGGTAACCGAAGTGTGGTGGATGGTTGGACTACATTTAATTCTGCTACATTTTGTAAGCTTTCATATATATATATATATAGTAATTTTATCATGTATTTTTTTATTTGTGAAAAATGAAAATAGGAGTAATTTTTATCCTTATTATAAACAGCGGTGTCTGGGATGGGATTTGTTGGTGTAAACATCACTTTCCGGAACATGGCGGGAGCAGTGAAACACCAGGCCGTGGCGGTTCGAAACAGTGCAGATTCATCAGTATTTTACAAATGCAGCTTCGAAGGTTATCAAGACACATTATACGTACATTCAATGAGACAATTCTACAGAGAATGCGATATATACGGCACAGTAGACTTCATATTCGGTAACGCCGCCGCAGTTTTACAAAACTGCAATCTTTATCCTCGTCTTCCAATGGACAATCAATTCAACGCCATTACAGCGCAAGGAAGATCAGATCCAAATCAAAGCACGGGTATTTCAATTCAAAATTGTAAAATTAGGGCTGCACCAGATTTGGCTTCTAGAATGAACGACGACAACAGTAACAATGGGAGTACGGTTATAATAAGGACGTTTTTGGGTAGGCCGTGGAAGGAGTATTCTAGAACGGTTTATATGGTTACGGATATGGACAGCGTGGTTGATCCTAGTGGCTGGTCGGAATGGTCTGGAGATTTTGCACTGAATACGTTGTACTATGGGGAATATAAGAATACGGGCACCGGAGCGGTGACGGCAAACAGAGTTTCTTGGATGGGGTATCATGCCATGGATGGAAATGATGCTGCTAATTTTACTGTTTCTTCTTTTATTGAAGGGGATAGTTGGTTGCAAACTACTGGTGTTTCCTATACTAGTGGTTTATCTTGATAATTCATATATATATATATATATATATATATATATATATATATTTTTTTTTTTTTTTTTTTTTTTTTTTTTTTTTTTTTAGATTATAAGTGAGACATTTATCAATAATTACGATTTTTTTTTTTCTTAAAATATTTATATAGCCTCATTTATGATTTATAAGTCATGAGTTCAGCTCACAACAAGTCTAGAACTTTTGAACTCATGTAGTATTCACAATATTTTTTTTCATTGTGTCAAACTTAGTAGACCTTATCTCGGATATATATATATATATATATATATATATCAATGTTACATTTTTTTTAAGGAAATGTTACACATTAGATGTTAAAAAAAATTATCAAGATCTTTTCTTTCCACTTTTACATTTAACAATAAAATAAAATAAAATAAAATCCAATATAAAATTATATTATATTATATTATTTTTATACAAAAAAATAGAAAATCTAAGTTAATTATATCATACAATAACAATTTAGTAGTTACTTAAATAATAAAGATATAATTACACTACATATAATAAGAGGCAGAGACATATCCCAACAGCTCTTACACTACTTGACAGATGAAAGCTTCAAAAAATTACGGTTAGTTTTCATTATTGTTTTATTAGAAATTTTCAATATTGTTGCATATAATATATATATATACATATATACATATTTGCTTCATATACAAGTCATAAGTTTTCTTCATTTATGTATGTTTATCTTGCCATGTTTTGTTGATATAGTAATAATATATACATATATATATATATATATCAAAACGTGAGTTCCACAACTTAATTGTCTCTCTCTCTCTCTGTGTAAAATGGTGTATGTATTGGAATGTTTTCCTTAGAATTTCACATAAGGCTTTTGCAACCTTAAAATTCTTGAAAAGGGTTTAACTTGGGATGATTTTATCTGTTGCCTGCACCAGAAACTTTGACTTCCATAATAAACAATTCCTCTGACCAAGCAGATATACATATACATATATATATATATATATATACCTTCAGAATTTGTCAAATTAAGAACAAACTTTATATATTAAAAATATCTTATTGTCATTATTAATGTTTTCTCCTGTCTACAGAATTGCAGAAAGAGCAGCAAATGTTGTGCTATAAATTCAGGGAATGAATTTGTTGTTTCCTGTATCTGTTCAAGAAGCCTTTTTTTTAAAAAAAAAAAAGCAAACATGCAGATGAGGAAATATTTCGTTTTCAGAAGCACTTTTTTCTTGTTTTTGATCATACATTGGTCTAATTTCTTTGCTGTTTATGGTGGAGTTTCATTGTCCGAACTCACCAGTTCTGATTCCATCTGTGATCTTACTAGTTACCCTGATTTTTGCAAATCTTCATTTCCTCATAACAAATCCACAAATTTGAATGATCATGGAAGACTTTCTATTCAGAATTCCTTGTCAAAGTCTAGAGCTTTATTTTCTGCAATCAATGGTTACCTGAATAATCCTCAAAAGAAATTGTCTCAAACTACAATATATGCTCTCCAAGATTGTCAATTTCTCATTAGTTTAAATGTGGATTTCTTGTCTGATGCTGCTGATGCTATGGAACGTTTGAATACACTCGAAAATTCCCAGTTCCAAGAAATGAAGACATTGCTCAGTGCAACTATTACTGATCAAGATACTTGTCTTGATGAACTATATTCTGTTGATTCAGCCTTTTCCATTGCAAATGAATTATCACCTTTGCTGAATGATGGTCGTAGACTCTGCAGTATTTCTCTTGTTCTTCTCAACAACGGTTGGATCCCTGCTGAACAATCAAGAATGCAAAGACATCTTACAGAAGAAATGTATGCTGATATGAAATTCATCATGACTAGAAAGAACTTGCCTTACAGAATTTCGAGGTTTGATCATGAACTTTTTAGCTCAAGGAGTGGGAGAAAGCTCCTGCAAATTGGATCCATGAACATCAATGTGACCAAATCAGTCATAGTAAATCCAGATGGAAGTGGAAATTACACCACCATTACTGATGCAATTCAAGCAGCTCCAAACAATACTCAACCAGGGCAAGGATACTTCATGATTTATATAGTTGCAGGTGTTTACCAAGAATATATCTCCATTGCTAGTAACAAGAAATACCTTTTAATGGTTGGTGATGGCATAAACCAGACGATCATTACTGGTAATCACAGCGTCATCGATGGTTGGACTACCTTCAATTCTCCCACATTCGGTAAATTAAACATTTTCTTCTCAAATTAATTAATGTTTACAATTATTTGATACTGATTCCTGAATCAATATATATATCATTGCAGCCGTGGTGGCGAAAGGGTTTGTAGCAGTGAATATTACCTTCCAAAATACAGCAGGAGCAGCAAAACGACAAGCAGTGGCCTTAAGAAGTGGTGCAGATATGTCAACTTTTTACAAATGCAGTTTTGAAGGTTATCAAGATACTCTGTATACACATTCCATGAGGCAATTTTACAGGGAATGTGATATTTATGGCACTGTGGATTACATATTTGGAAATGCAGCAGTAGTTTTGCAAATGTGCAATATATATTCCAGGCTTCCATTATCAGGGCAGTTTAACACCATTACTGCTCAAGGTAAATCTGATCCTACACAGACAACAGGTACATCAATTCAGGGCTGCAATATTCTTGCTGCTCCTGATTTATTAGCTGCTTCCAGTACAACTAAAACTTATCTGGGACGGCCCTGGAAAAATTACTCAACGACTGTTTACATGGAATCTTTCATGGATAATCTCATAACTCCTGCTGGTTGGTCACCTTGGTCTGGAGATTTTGTTCCAACTACGTTGTACTATGCAGAGTACAACAATACGGGTCCTGGTTCCGACACTGCTGACAGGGTTACTTGGTCTGGATATCATCCAGTGATTAATCAAACTGATGCAGAAAGTTTCACCGCCGCCTCCAGTTTCCTGGAAGCAGATTCTTGGTTGCCTTTAACCGGCGTTCCTTACATCGGTGGCTTGCTTTCAAATTAATTTGCTTTTTTTAGCAATTTTTATTTCAGCTGAATGTAACAGTGATTATGCATACTTAAGTTTCTTAATTCAATTCAATTTTTTTTGTTTTTACCTAAAATCTTCCAGATTTGTTTTTTTTTTTTTTTTTTTCCTGAAAGTAAGGACAAGGCATACAGTTTATCCGAACATTAACTTTTCCGAAAGTGGGGGTTAATTAACAATTAACTAATATTGAACCTCTGTTCGTACTTGTTTTTCTCTTTACCTCATTTTCTATAACAGAAATAACTAACTTATATATATATGTATGATTCATATTAAAAATGTTTTTCCTATCAGTCTTTTGAGGGCAATTGATCCTTGTCCCCAGATTTCTATTATACATTTTGGAAAGGAGAAGGGTCAACTGACTCTTGAGGCCCTCCTCCGTGGTGGGCAGCTGAATTCTTTCTTTCTTTCATTTATTAGTAAAATTAAACAAGGAAAACAAAAAAGAGAAAAAGATTCAATCTTTGGCATTTTCATTGCCAACACATATATAATTTGCCAAACATGGCTGATGAATCTAGACAAAAAGTTGTTATTATCGGCGTGTCGTCCCTGTTCCTGGTGGCTATGGTGGTGGCTGTCGTCATTGGTACAAAGAATACAGATACAGACAGCTTCAATCGTCAAGATGTTTCTTCATCCAAAAAAGCTGTCGAAACCATTTGTGCCCCAACTGACTATAAAGAGGCTTGTTTTGATAGCCTGAAATCCACAGCTGAGACAACAGCTGATCCGAAAGAACTAATTGAAGCTGCATTTCGTTCGACGATAGAGTACCTGAATCAGGCTGCGAAAAATTCAACAGTTCTTCAAGAAATCGAAAAAGATCCCAGAACTAAATTAGCCCTGGAAAATTGTAAGGAGCTGGCAAACAGTGCCATCAATGATCTTAAAAGAACATATAACAAGTTTCAAGATTTCGATTTCAGCAATTTGAATGAAATGTTTGCTGATTTGCAGATTTGGATCAGTGGTGCTATTACGTATGAAGAAACATGTTTAGACGGGTTTGAAGATGCAAAGGGAAATGCAGGAGAGAAAATGAAACAAGCTTTGAAAACAGCAATGGAGTTAACCAGCAATGGTCTTGCCATGATTACTGATATCTCCTCTGTTCTTTCATCTTTTGATGTTTCTCAAAGTGATCTTCCATCTCTTACTGCTAGTGCTAACAGTCGTCGCCTTCTTTCTTCTCACAATAACATTAACATCCCTGATTGGTTATATAGTTCTGGAAATCGTAGACTTCTTGATGCTAGTTTGAGTTCCATTAAACTTGATCTCATTGTTGCCAAGGATGGTTCTGGAAAATTCCAGACAATCAATGAAGCCCTTCAACTAATTCCTAAAAACAGCGAGAGAACCTTTATTCTTTACATCAAAGAAGGTGTTTATGAAGAAAAGGTACAATTCAATAGCAGTCTTAAACATTTGATGGTTATTGGAGATGGTCCAACCAAGACAAGAATAACAGGAAGCTTGAATTTCATAGATGGAACTCCCACTTACCACACAGCAACTGTCGGTATGTGGTTTTGCACTTCTTCTTCTCCATTTTTTTTTTTTTTTTTTTTTATCATCTGAGATCCAATTTGTTCCATGTTTAACAATTGTTTCGTCAATAAAATGCAGCTGTTCTTGGAGATTTTTTCATAGCTAGGGATATTGGATTCGAGAACTCAGCGGGGGCAGAAAAACATCAAGCAGTGGCACTACGAGTTGGAGCAGATAAATCAGTTTTCTACAATTGCCATATCGATGGCTACCAAGACACACTTTATGCACATACATACCGTCAATTTTACAGCAATTGTGAAATCTCAGGAACAATTGATTTCGTATTTGGTGATGCAGCAGCTGTTTTTCAAAACTGTACATTTGTGGTAAGAAAGCCACTGAACAATCAGCAATGCATTGTCACAGCACAAGGCAGGAAAGACATCCGGCAGCCCACAGGACTTGTTCTTCAAAATTGCAGCTTTGTAGCAGATCCTGACTATTATCCATCAAGAAACATCTTGAAATCCTATCTGGGCAGACCCTGGAAAGAATTTTCAAGAACAATAATCATGGAATCCTTCATTGATGATTTGATCCAGCCACAAGGATGGTTGCCATGGAATCAAACATATGCCCTGGAAACGTTATTCTACACGGAATTTAACAACAGAGGACCTGGTTCTTTTAAGCAAGATCGTATGAAATGGTCTGGAGTTAAAGAACTGCCTGTGAAACGTATACAACGTTTTACAGCTTCCAGGTTCATCGAAGCTGAATCATGGCTGCCGGCTACTGGTGTACCTTTCTACCCTGGACTAATCTTTCCGCCGCCTAAAGTAGATAACAACGTTAAATACTCTCCACCTTCTTCTCAAGAAAACAGAGATTTAGGAAGAAAGAAACAGAGGGAGTCGTATGTTTCTCCCAAAACTAACTCCTCATCCATTGATGAATCCGAAATTTTACCACCGGCTCCAGCTCCGGCTCCGGCAGCATCGGACATCGTCAGTGACATTACTCCAATTGCTTCAAATCTTTCTCCTTCCAGTCCCATATCACCTGGTTCTTCTAGCCCGGCTCCTAATCCTAGTCCATCTCAGTATCCAGGTGTATTATCACCAGCTTCAGCACCAGCTCAGGCGCCAATTTCAACTGATAATCTGTCACAACCAATTTTTGGTTCTTTCCCTGGAATTTTGTGATCGTGGCCTGAACAACACAATTTCCCATTAATCTGTTCTTTTAACAAGGCTTTTTATTCATTCATTTGTTTTAGTTAGTCAGAATTTCGCTTTCTTGCTTCGCTTTATATATATATATATACACACACATTATAAACATAGACCAATAGCTAATGAACCAAGAATCGAGGAGAGTATTTCTTCTTCACCTCGTACTATATACTTGCATTATATATATATATATATATATATATGAAATTTAGATAGTTGCGCTTCTATTTGTAAAAAATGCATAGTTTAGTTGGTAATAGTCTCATGAGTTTCGAGACACAATAGAATAATTCCTTCAAATTTCCAAAATTCACTTAATACATAATTATAGAAGCTTTCTTAACCAATATATAACTATGATCATTTTACTATAAGAAAAAAATTGAAAAAGAAGAAAAAATTATTATGTATTAGGATATAAGTTGTATTCTTAGTTTTTCTCACTTAAATAAAAAATATCAATATTTTTTATTTATTGAGTATATCACATAAATCCTTGTATTTATATATATTTTTTTTCAATTATTTTTGTTTATTTTCAATTTCAATATAAATGATCATTTTGTCTAATGATAATATGTTTAAAAAGAGAGATATAAAGACTTGTTTATAAATGTAGACAATAAAATTTCTTTATTTCCTGTAAAATTCGAAATTACAAGAAATGTGACAATTGAATACAACAATTATATAAAATTAAATTTACAGGGTCCAATCTCTATGGATCCGTTGATTCAATCCGTCATGGATTCGAGAGGCGTTTTGGGCTTGTCTCGATCCAATTGTTTTGATTTCTTCCGAGGGGCGTTTTGGGTTGGATCTCGGAATGAATTCGATGTCGAGGGCTTTTGGGCTTGATCTCGATCTATCGAACAATTTGATTTTCTTCTTCCGAGGGCTTCGGGACTTTGTCTCGAATGGATTTGGGCTTTTGAGAGGAAGGGTCGACTTCGACAGAGGTTCGGAATCCTTCGAATATCTCTCAACTTTCTCGCTTCTTGAGTGAGTGAGTGTGGTAACTCGGATTCGTGACCATTTCTTGAGGGAATTTGCCCTCTATTTATAGATGGAGTGAGTGAGAACCAGTGGTTATGATGTTGTCACGTGTCACTCATCTAAGGAGGCAAATCATTTAATATCCAAATATATATAAATAAAATATAAATATATATTTAAAATATATAAATAATATTTAATTATATATTTAAATATATAAATAAAATTTATATATCTACAAATTGCCCCTTTTTGGGACTTGTTCCCGAGATTGAAGAATTTGTATCGGGAATAAGTTCCAAAAATCTTGGAGATATATATCATATCAATTTTGGAGATAGATATAAAATTTGAATCAATTATTTGAGTTTATTTGAATTTAACTCAAAATAAATATGATTCGAATTCATATTTATATGAAGATAATATATATGTATATATATATACATATATAAAATATTTTTAGGTTCAAATTTGAGTTTTAGTAGGATACTTCCTAGACTTTTTAAGTCTATAAAAGGATGCCTCCATCGGAAATTTTTATTCGAACTTGTCAAAAACAAGTTCACACCTTGATAGATTCCTTTCTGGCGGGGATTCTGAAAATTCCTTTTTTTTTTTTTCCACAAAATTTTTTTTTTTTTTTTTTTTCCTTGTTTCTTTTTTTCTCTTTTTTTTTTTTTCTCTTTTTAAAAACAACTCTCATGGCAGTCTAAAATAGAACTTTTTTTTTTATTATTATTTTTTTCTCCTCCCGCCTCGGCCTCAAAAATTTTTTTTTTTTTTTTTTTTTGTCGGGGTTTTTTTTTTTTTTTTTTTTTTTTTTTTTTTTTTTTTTAACTATAATTATTTTTTTGTTTTTCTTTTTTTTTTTTAATAAAAACGACTTTTTTTTTTTTTTTTTTTTTTTTTTTTTTAAGATTATGGATATTAAGGATGCCGACGTAACCTTACAAACATATCGTCATTCTTGATCGTCGCAATGAGTCTCGAATCAAATCTTTAAACTTAGAAGTACATGAAACTGGATTTGGTCCATTCGCACCTACGTCCCAAGGAGTCGCAAGCTACCACCGAATCACCAATTGGTCTTTTACCGCGACTCGTAATGTTCATCCTTCATCCCCTCCTTAAATGGTAAGTTTGTTGTCATCTACTACTCATGAAGCAGATTCACAATCGCAAGAGTTTTCCCTTCCCTTTACTACTACAAATACAGGAGAAGTCCTCATGGCTTGTTCATTCATCCAACTTTGGTGAGGTAAGTTACACAAAAAATTACCTGGGAGTGGACCGTGTACATTCTTGCAAATCATGAACGAGCCTTGAAGAATGCAGAGGTCTATGATGTTGTGTATGCGTCGTTGTTCACCTATGATCGTTGTGAGAATGTGATGCGTGTTTTTTTTCAACCAGTGGTGTCCTTCGACCAACACTTTGCATACATCTATTGGTAAACTGTCGATTTCAATTTGGGACATATTCACACTTACCAGTTTTACATGTCTGCGGTCTCCTTTACGACGAGTTATTCCATCTTGCAAGAGAACTGTTTGACAAACGAACCCCTCAAAGTCATAAGTATCTTTTTTTTTTGCATTAGGGAAACTTGCAGATGGAGATCCCACCAAAGCATAATGCTTGAGCAATGGATTTGATTTTGGTTCAAAGGATTAAACATGTATACAGCCCCTCCTGCGAGATCTTTGGTAATGCGGAAGCTTCAATTGCCTAAAATGACTTGCAATCCGACTACTTCAACCTTTACCGCAAATTCCTCCTTTCCTGCAATAGATTTTGACAAATTATTTGGAGACTCAAATATTTCGAGGGCCATACGTGCAGAGATAGAATTGGGCAAATTCCTTTCATGTTGGATATGTAAGTTTCTTTTTCCGGTAAGAATGCAGGTTACATTCGTCCGGATGTTTTCAAAGTTGCGAGTTACATGGCTTGGCAAGTTTATCCTCCATCATCATCTTCGACGGTAAGTTCATTGTCATCAACGTTATTGTTCATCGCCGCCATCAACGCTTTCTGTCTATTGCCTCAACATTGTGGTTTACCATCGCCGTCAACAACTTTGCGGCTTAACATCATGCGCCAACAACTTTGCGGCTTACCATTATCGTCAACAACTTTGCGGCTTTGCGGCTTACCATCGCCGTCAACAACTTTGCGGTTTACCAACGTCGTCCCACAACTTTGCGGTTTACCATCATCCTCCACGACCTTGCGGCTTCATCATCAACGTTGCGGATATCAACTTGGAGAATGATTTTCAACTTTCCAAATGTCTATTTGAAGGATTCATCATCAACTTTGTCAACATTGATTTAAGAAATCTTGCACCTTCGCCGCTTTGAATAAATTATAATCGTCTACTTCAACGTTAATCTTCATCAACTTTAATCAAATCATAGACTTTTCGGCGATTGGACGACTTTGTAGATAGATTAATTTCAATGCCCCTTATTGTTTATTAATCTTGTAAACATATATTGTTTAAAAAGAATTGAAATCAATAAAATTTCTCTTTTTCACAACTTTGTCTTGCGTTTTTTTTTTTTCTTTTTTTTTTTTTTGTTTTTTTTTTGTTTTTTTTTGTTCTTTCTTTTCAATATTTATTTAATTTTTTTTTTTTTTTTTTTTTTTTTTTTTTTTCTTTTTTTTTTTTTTTTTTTTTTTTTTAATTTTTTTTTTTTAGCAATATTTTGCTGCATTTTTTCTTAATTTTTTTTTTATTTTAGTACTGCAATTTTTCTTTACCCTTGTGCAGCCTTTTTTTTTTCACTGCAATCATTTTTTTTTTTTGGTGATGAACTTAGAATTTATCTAAGTTGCCTATGTATCTTGCAAAGGAATCAAGTCGAACGTAGTTCAAAGTTGCGATTTAAACTCATGCATTAAAGGAGTAACATGCGCTTTTAGCTCGTGCGTCCAAGGAGGAGCGTTCTTCAAATTTGCAAAGCGTTTATACTCGTATCAAAAAGTCTTCTTTCAATTTGCAGACAGTTTATACTCGTATCAAGGAGTCTTCTTCAACTTTTCAGATAGTTTAAACCCATATCAAGGAGTAACGTGCAGTTTAACCTCGTACGTCAAGGAGGAGCAGTACATCATGCTTGTAAACAGTTTACACTCGTGTCAAGGAGCCTTGTTCAACTTTGCAGACAGTTTATACTCGTATCAAGGAGTCTTCTTCAACTTTGTAGACAGTTTACACTCATGTCAAAGAGTTTTTTTTTTTTAAACTTGCGGAGCTTTTACACTCGTATCAAGGAGCCTTCTTTGAATTTGCAGACAGTTTACACTCGTATCAAGGAGTTTTCTTTAACTTTGCAGACGGTTTATACTCGTATGAAGGAGTCTTCTTCAACTTTGCGAGAGTTTACACTCGTGTCAAGGAGGACTTTTTTAACCTTTGTAGACAGTTTACGCTCGTATCAATGAGCTTTCTTCAAATTTGTAGATAGTTTACGCTCGTATCAAGGAGCTTTGTTCGAACATGTAGACAATTTATACTCTTGTCAAGGAGTAACTTGCGGTTTAACCTCGTACGTCAAGGAGGAGCGCCGATGATTTGATTCAAGCATCGTCAACATTTGAAGTTGACTCTTCATCTTCGATAATTCGAGGAAACGCGCCCCTATTTTGATGTTGTTGTTGTTCAACATGAATTTCAAACTTTTGATTGGCGATAATACTTAGCTCCATATCTCGTCCGCGTGTAGCTAATTCTTCAAATGTTTTCGGTTGAATTCCTTTCAAAATGTATTGAAGGTTCCATTGCATTCCTTGGATGCACATCTCGATCGCAGATTTTTGACATAATTGATCTCTCGCAATTCAGGTTCGGACTCCTCCATCTATTGATGTAGTCGACGACAGACTCGTCTTTCCATTGTTTGGTGTGACTTAACTCCAACATACTTACGGTTCGTCGAGTCTTGTAGAAGCGATTCAAAAACTCAACTTCAAGTTGGTTCCAACCGTCGATTGATGCAGAAGGGTAAGTTAGTATACCGTCGAATGCACTTTCTTTGAGGGATCGAACGAACTGCTTGACTAGAAGATCTCCTTCCGGCCATTGTTACATGTTTCGATGAAGTGAGCAATATGTTGCTTGGGATTGCCTCTTCCATCAAATGTTGCAATTTTGGAGGAAGATATCCTTCAGGCATCTTCAAACCAAAGAATTCTCCTCGAATATGGCTTTGAATACGCAAAGGATGATTTTGATTTTCCTGCATATTTATCAGTTATCATACCGTAATGAAATTCCTTAATTCATTTGTCGGAATGAGTCCATCGGCAGAAACATGAATTGTTCGTTCTTCTTCATTTGTTTTGGATCCATCAACCACTTGAGATTGTTTTTCAGCGAATATTGATCGCCCCAAAATCATTTGGTTCTTCTTTTCGTTTTGAGTTAACATCGTTTCGTGCGCGTCTCAACATACCTTTGCATTGTCGGAGTAGACTTACCATTGCTTGCTCACCAATTGCGCAATGATGCGATCTTGCTTCGCCAATTGTGATGTGAGGTCCGCCACCAACTTTGTCAAGTTTGCCAATTGTTCTTCTATCGTTGACGCTTCCACCATCATAACAGGCATGACAAATGTATTTGCAACGGAATCTTCAAGGCCGTCATTAGTATTCTTTTGATCTTGTTGGACATTACCGAAGAATCCGCAAAGAAATCTTCATTTCTTGATTCGGTTTGTTTGCATTGACCTTGTTTTCCGGCATTGCAAGTGTCTTTTGAATTATTCCACTTACGCCTACTCGCGGGTTGTTCTTCGTTGCGCAAACGTCAAAACAAGGGTTGATGAATTTGTGAGATGCATCGCCAATTGGTCTCTTCTCGCAAATCGAGCAATCACCTTTCCTTTGCTTCGCGCGGGTAGGATCGACATAGGTCGCAGACGCCAAAACACCAACACTTACCTCCGCAAAGAACGTTGTTTGAATCAGCTTTGTTGACATCATTCTTGGACTCCATTCCAACAGTATTTTGACGGAAAGAGATGAACGGTAGAGATAGTCCCACTGGGCGTGCCAAATTTGTAGACAATAAAATTTCTTTATTTCCGTAAAATTCGAAATTACAAGAAATGTGACAATTGAATACAACAATTATATAAAATTAAATTTACGGGGTCCAATCTCTATGGATCCGTTGATTCAATCCGTCATGGATTCGAGAGGCGTTTTGGGCTTGTCTCGATCCAATTGTTTTGATTTCTTCCGAGGGGCGGTTTTGGGCTGGATCTCGGAATGAATTCGATGTCGAGGGCTTTTGGGCTTGATCT
Organism: Cynanchum wilfordii; assembly: GCA_025388415.1. Lineage (NCBI taxonomy): Eukaryota > Viridiplantae > Streptophyta > Magnoliopsida > Gentianales > Apocynaceae > Cynanchum > Cynanchum wilfordii. The sequence continues at coordinate 292,358 of JAHSUH010002256.1, read as the reverse complement.
CGATCTATCGAACAATTTGATTTTCTTCTTCCGAGGGCTTCGGGACTTTGTCTCGGAATGGATTTGGGCTTTTGAGAGGAAGGGGCGACGGGACGAGTCAGGTTCGGAATCCTCTCAACATCTCTCAACTTTCTCGCTTCTTGAGTGAGTGAGTGTGGTAACTCTGTATCCGTGACCATTTCTTGAGGGAATTTGCCCTCTATTTATAGATGGAGTGAGTGAGAACCAGTGGTTATGATGTTGTCACGTGTCACTCATCTAAGGAGGCAAATCATTTAATATCCAAATATATATAAATAAAATATAAATATATATTTAAAATATATAAATAATATTTAATTATATATTTAAATATATAAATAAAATTTATATATCTACAATAAATAATAAAAAAAAAAAGTTAAATTTTATTATTATTTTTAAGATAAAGTTTTTATTTAATTTTCCTTTATCATTCTCAATTTCAATGTATAATTAATTCATTTAAAAAGATTACAAAAGTGAAAACTAAATAGAATAATTTTAATATAATTCATTAATACAAATTAAATTTTGTTTAATAGATAAAAGAATTAAGATGTTTTTTTTAAATAAATAAATAAATAAAATAATTTTTGGATTAGAATTTTATCAAAGGACTTAAAAATAAATAAAAATATGTAAAAATATTTTTTAAAATAAATAAATTATTTATTTAAAGATTAAACCGTGAATTTGGCTAAGAAGAATTCAAAAATTTAACGCAATTAATAAAAATAAATAAGCCTCCGGGTGTTCATCCCTAACCTATTGAATAGAGAGTAGCGTGCCCCAAAAATCTTTGCCATCTCTCTCTCCAATGGCGGCCTCATCTTCCTCCGACGCCTCGTCCTATTCCTCCTCATCTGACAAGTCGTCCTCTTCTTCTCTTAGCCGTCGTCGCCGTCGGCATCGTCACCGGCGTGACAAAGTTAGAGAGGCTTTAAAGGTTAGCAAGAAAAGCCACCATCGTTCTTCTCATACCAAACGTCGTCGTAAGCGTCGTCACTCTTCCGACCGATACTCCTCTGATTCATCTGAATCCTCATCTGATGATGATTACAGGTTTGTATTTTGATAAATAACTAATTGAATTTGCTCCTTTATTTTTGGTAATTCATCAAATATTTGTTTATTTAATCCTTTTATTTTGGATCGCGCTTATGAGGAAGTTTTTTTATTTCATATATTTTACGACTAATTTGAAAAAATATTTGGATTTATGTTATTTTACGAGTTTAATTAGTTTTTGATATTGTTATATCTTGAAGTAACTTCATACTAAATATAGATGAGTCTTTGTTGTTCTAGTATTTCTTTTATTATCTATTTTAATTAGGTAAGACTTGCTATAGAAAAAAGATTTTGAAGTGGGGATTATTTTCGTGCGGCATATTTGGGATTTTTAGGTCTATTTCCTTGATTCTATTAAGATATTTATGTAATCAACTTCGGTTTTCCACTGCAATCTGGCAATGAATGGAAAAAGTCTGATATCTTTGATGATATAGAGCACAATGTGAGTTCTGGTGGTTTTCTGTCTCAAAAGAATAATTTTTGGTTAATCTTAATCGATAATTTAAACTTCCTTGTGATTTTTACTAGCTAATAAGGTGTTTCAAATAGAAATATGTCCTAAAACAATAATTGAAGGGTAAACAATTTATGATATCATTTTCGTTTGATGGTTAAAGGTCTGGTTGATGATATGCTTGGTGTATGTATGGATTTAGAGTAGTGCTCCAAAATGATTAATGATTTGCACCTTATTCTACGTATGGGAATCTGTAAATGTATTTTATGGAAGGGGGAAAAATGATAACTTTATCAGGATATATATGGTTATGTATATTGTTGATCCTGTTGATATTCTTTGGAGGTATACTTTAATTGGTTTTGCTTTAAGTCAAAATTTGGGGATTCTGGCTAACTAGCATTTGTTTTTACAGATCCTCTGACAGTGAACGTGAAGCATCCAATCATTCAAAGAGGAACAAGCACAATGATAAATCCAAAAAGGTGGTTAATTTAGATCAGTTTTGTTCATTTTTCTCTGGGGGTTTACTTGCCGAATACAATTCACCTCTAAATGCTTCCTTCTCTTTCAGAGCAAGGATAAAGAGAAGAGGAAAAGTAGTCGGCATAAACGTCATAAGCACAAATCTGTAGAGGTAGGCTTCTGTGATTTATCTGGCAGAACATGCGTCTATTCTTCTTTTAATTTGCAAACTACGTATGCGTTATTAAATAAATGGCTGTAGTATTTTAATTTTCAAATTTCTTATAATACTTTCTGCCTATTTATGTAATGGCTCTTCGAAATTGGAGCTGGGGTCTGTGACATGGTGATGGGGTGGTTGATTTGCTTGACTGGATGGATGTATTTTATCTGGCAATGGGAGAAAAAATATAGAAAAAGCAGCAAGAGGAGAGTAGCGGTCCTGTGCAGCTATCAAAGGTAAATTTTATGGTTCAATTTAAGTTGAAATTCTACTTGCTCTGTAGTTGATACTTGGCTTAAGAATCCCTCTTCCCTCTCCCAATTGGAAAAAAGAGAAAAAGGAATACTTACTCCCAAACAATGTTTTCTCTCAAATTAACTGATATGCTTTAACGTGATGTAGTTCTTGGGGCGACACAAAGATGAAGGTGTCCGCCGCAGTGTTGTCTCTGGCAAAAAGGTATGGCTATCATCATTTCTGTATTATTTACAATTGGTTTGTGATGTGATAACTTTTACAAAAGCTGATGTGGGGGTGAGAATGGCTTCATGTTCTCAATTTGTAGATTTTATTAAAGCTTGACAAATCAAAGGAGGACAAAATGGCAGAAACAAATCGGAATGAGCTGCTGAAGTTCTTGAATGCTAGTTATGATTGATAATTCGAAGACGGGAGGGAATCAAGGTTTTTATTTAATTGTGATCGCGTTATGGAAATGATTAGAGTTGCATGCCTGCTTTTTCCTATTGACACATAGTTTAAGGAAGTGTAAAACATTTTGGTCATAGGTTGCTCTGTGAAGATTTACTCGGGATTAATATTGTATCTTCTACTAGCTTCACATTTATTTATTCTGCGAGTTTGGATACATCTCTAATCATCCTTTGCTCACACTTAACATATTCTTTCCTTCCTCCTGTTTAATTTTACTGATATATTCTGTTTAGAGAAGTAATATTTGTTTCCCCCTCCAAACTGTGATAGGCATACAATTTTAAGGAAGATTTTTTTTTTTTTTTTTTTTTTTTTTTTTTATATATATATAAGAGGAATCCTAAACACTTTCAATATTTCTAACAACTTCAACCTTATAAGATTATAATATTTCTTTTAGTTCTTCATTTTTCAATTATGATTTGTTTTCCAATCGTAATAGAATTATTAAAACTTTAAAATATTTTTTTCTTTTTATGAAGAATTAAAAATTAAAAAAAAATATATATATATATTTATAAAGGAAGAAGAAAACTTAAACTGGATTGGGTCAGGTCAAGGTAGAAGAATACCAGCATGCGAAGCCCAGCTCATATAATCTCCGATCTAGGGTTAGATAAGAGGGTAAAAATGTCATTCCAACCCCAAATCTTAGACTAGGGTTGGGCTGTATTCTACTTTCTATATAAAACCTCTGCTTTTTAACCGATGTCATTTCTGCAGAACTGAAACCCGCTAATTCAGTTCTCTTATCAGACGGCCGCCGGGATTGAATCTGGTAAAAAGAGTTTCATGATCATTCTATTTATTTCTTACCATTTATGATTCTAATTTTGAATCGATACGCACATAGTTCTTCTTGGGAATCAAATTTAAATGATTCCGAAGATTTTATCTGTGCGTAGAGCAAAAAAATCCATTCTGCTTGAGCCTTCTCCAATTATATCGATGGATTTGTGCTCCAATGATAGTGGATAACACCTTCTCCACATTTCCTCTTTTCCTCTTTTTTCCCTGCATCTGATATTTCAAGCTGCAGAGAAATTGCTGGATTTCTTATCATTTTCGGTGAGAAATGCCGGAATCCGTTCCAAAGATATCTGATTGACCTAATGAATTTCATATATTTATGATCGGTGATATTTCATATATTCAATGTACAGCTAAAACGAATGGAGTGAGAATTAACAATTAGTCTTCATTTTTGGCCCCCGTATTGTGAGTCTGTGGCATCGAATAAAATGCCCTAACTGCAACGTGGCAGATGAGGAAATGAAATTAATGCAAATTAAACTTGAGTAAAATCGCTTGATCCGTCCACGTGAAACTATAAAGAAATTCTTGAATGCTAGTATTACCAACTTCCATCTACCTACTTCCTCCGTCACGACACATTAATTTCATGTCTTCAAAAAGTATAAAAATACTCCCTATTCTGGTTTTTCTTTAGCCTTATTTTTTAACCAAAATTTTCAAGGATGTGGTCTTATATAATAATATTTTTTTTTTTTTATATATATATAGTTTGCAACTTTGCCTTTTTTTTCCAAAAAAAAAAAAAAAAAAAATTGCATATATGTGAAATTTGTATTTTACACAATAGGGTATTAACTCATTCTTCACATATAATATATATATTTCTTTTAGTATTAGTATAAACTTTGAAATTAATATAAACTTTGAAATTAGTATCAACATATTTATAATATTAACATGCAGTACAACACATTCACAGAATTAATAGTATTACTGTAATCAAAACGACAAATTGGTTATCCAATAGTGACGTTATTTAAACATATCTTTGGTAAAATAAATAAATAATAACAAGAAATTATATAACCTTTTCAATGTAACGTGCAATACTTCCATTTTTGTGAAATTAGGCAAACTGTTTGTTGTTGATTTTTCAAAGAAAAAGGATGCTTTAATCTTTCCTCATTTAGAGAAACTTACCTACATTAAAAGCTTTGCCCCGACTACATCGGGATTCGACTTGGGTCGCGCACCTAACTATGGTAGGGGAGTCTTAAATTGCTTACCACTTAAACTAACACCTGCTGGTAAAATTTTTTATATTTATTTTGTATTTGTGCAAAGGTAATTTTTGAATATTTGGCATTATAAAAAAATCTTTGATTTTAGAAACACAATATTTTACAAATGTAATGATTATATTTTTACTTATTTAAATATAATAAAAAAAATTTCAATTTTTTTTCAATTTTAACAAAAAAGAAAAAATTACTCTTCTCAAATAATTTTCTAATAAAAGCTAACACCTTTAATGTTTCAATAAAAAAGTATAAAAACCCAAATCGATAAATAGAAAATATTGTGGGGACTAATTTGGTAAATGTTTTCTTTTCCAAAATTGCAACATGCAAATACTGAACTGCTGCATAAATATTTCCCTTCTGATGGCTTTTCCTTTACAACAAAATTTCCTCACATTTTTCTCGTTGAATTCTCTCTTCTCACAGAAAGCACAAAAATGGAAGGGATTGAACAGAAGATGGTGAACGTGAACGGCATAAACATGCATGTAGCGGAGAAAGGAGAAGGACCAGTACTCCTTTTCCTTCACGGATTTCCCGAGTTTTGGTACTCATGGCGCCACCAGATCACGGCCTTCGCCTCCTTAGGTTACCGAGCTGTAGCGCCGGACCTACGAGGCTACGGTGACAGCGAAGCTCCGAGTGACGTCACCAGCTACACTTACCACCATATCGTCGGCGATATAGTTGCTCTGATCCAATCCTTGGGTGTCGATAGCGTTTACTTGGTGGCGCATGACTGGGGCGCTTTCATTGCCTGGTATTTATGCTTGTTTCGACCGGACTTGGTGAAGGCATACGTCTGTCTAACCGTACCTTTCCGGCCTAGACATCCTAAGATGAAGCCAATAGAGAGCTTGACAGCTTTCTTTGGTGATGATTACTACATGTGCAGATTCCAGGTTTTTTTTTTTTTTTTTTCTTCCAACATAAGTTGTTACATCATAAATACTTCTTGTCCTGTCATGGATACACATACACAATACATATATATATATATATATACACATACGTATTGGTTTCTTTTCCATATTAGTGCATACAAAACTAAAGATGAAAACTTTGAATTGGCATTTAATTGATGCTGATCCGTTTCCTACCCACCAATACACTATGTTGGCATTATGTAGACAGTCAAATCACACTATCCTATGCACTTCAATTAATACTCTTCGGGTTTTTTTTTTTTTTTTTTGGTACAGAAAGCAGGAGAGATAGAAGACGAAATTGCAAAACTTGGAAGCGCAACGGTGCTGAGGAAAATTCTGACAGATCGGAAACCAGGTCCGCCGATTCTTCCTAAGGAAAATCCATTTGGGATCACACCACAAACTGAGATCAAATTGCCTTCTTGGCTATCAGAAGAGGATCTCAAGTATTACACCGGAAAATACAATCAGAAAGGCTTCACCGGAGGGTTGAACTACTATCGTGCTTTAAATCTGTAAGTATTGATTTCTTTTCTGATATATAATATTCGGAAAGTCCCTGATCTGATGATTCCATAATGTTTTTCTTTTTTGGTTGTAGAAACTGGGAGCTTACTGCACCATGGACAGGAGTTCAAGTAAAAGTTCCAGTGAAGTTCATAGTGGGAGATCTGGATATGGTGTATACAACTCCAGGAACTAAAGAATATGTTCATAGTGGACAATTCAAAAAGGACGTGCCTTTCTTGGAGGAAAATGTAATCATGGAAGGTGTTGGGCATTTCATCCACCAAGAAAGAGCAGAGGAGGTTAATGCCCACATTCATGATTTCATCAAGAAGTTTTAAATTTCCTACTACCACCCCACCTGCTTTATCTCTCTCTCTTTCCATGTGTGTTCCACCCTACCAATCCGTAGCAGCAGCTTTATGCTAAAACTCCTCATATGTATTTATGTATTTTAGCAATAAAGATTTTCAAAAGGTAACTTGTCTGATGCAGCTATAATATGATAAAAATGAACAGGCATAATAACAAACATACTGCAACCTCAATCCAACTCTTGGATTAAAATCATAAAGGTGTGTAGTTACAATTTCTTTCAAAAGCAGGCAGCAATGGAATAGTTAAAAATCTACAAAAGTAAGTTCAGCTGCTGGCTTATGAATTAGCAACTTCTCCATCTTTCGTTTTTATCTTGATAATCTCAATCCAGATGTTGCATCTACAAATCCACAATTCGTAGGGGTACAGAAAGTCAGTTTTTGGAAAAACTCAAGACTAAAATCATTTATTTTCCCTTGAATTGGAAGTGTATATAGAAAAGGAAAAAGGTCAATTCAAAGTAACAGTACACTTTTCTGTATCCATAAGAAAGTAATTGCAATACTGCGGAAAGTCATACATAGTGCCAATAGTCAAATACAAGTTTAATTCTCAAAACTCGAAAAAAGTATAAATAAATGTGGATAATGATGAAGGTTGAAGAAAATGATCAAATAAATGTATAGAAGAAAATACAATACCTTCCAAAGGCCATCATTAAGATAGTGCATGTTATCCACACCAATGCCTTTGTTCACTGCTCTGCTGCAGTGGTTAAAGAAACTAGCTTCAGAATGTTGGGGGATTTATTTGTCCGAGTTCACAGGTGAAAAAAGATTAGCTTAATAAACCAGCATTCCAGTCATTAGATCTTTTTAATTGAACACTTAGTAGGTAAAACTTCTTTGAAATCTTTAGGATTGGAGATAAAAAAGGACAAAATATCTTCTTTAGAATCATAGCAGACCTCTGATCATACTTTCTCTTGTAAATTTACTTTTTTTGCCCTCAACAAAAAGTAATTAACTCGAGGAAAGGGGAAAGAAACAAAGCCAAAGATATAAACTTCTCATAAGCTATTGGAAACTTACATATTCTTTGCAGACATTTTAGTAAAGCCAATGGCGAGAGCATGTTGCTTCCCTTCAGCCATTATAGCCTGGTGAAAGCCAATGGTAAATACAGTCAAACAAGTGAAGGACTGAACTTTGCATGACACACTAGAAACATTGTTTAGTAGTAAATCATCTTTACCACTGGAGTCTCAGCTTCCACTTCATCATCCAAAACGCCCCCAGGAGAAGTAAGCCCAGGGCACATAATGTTTGCACCAGCAAGCACAAATTTTATTGCTCCCCTATCAACTTGTAGTTTTTTCATTATATTTGGATCTACAGAGCCATGAAATAAAAGCCAAAATTGTTAAAACGGTTCAACAATTTTGAGGCCAAACTAAGGCATTATTATGTATTTTATGCTCCATGTGGCCAAGAAATGAAAACATAACTTGCATCAATGACCAGTTGTAATACCGATATATATCTGAACGCCTCTTCCTATTGCATTTTGCAAGACAGAGGAATCACCTCATTTATTCACATATTGGGCATGTAATGCAGTCACAAGGAATGGGAACTTCTAAAAATGAATATGACTAGCCTTTTGTATTAATCAATTATGAAAATTATATATATTAATATATATTGCAGAAAAACAAGAAATACTTACACTGATGAAGAAGTCGAAGGGTAGGCATGTACGGTCCATCACGTACATTAAAGAATAGTGGCACATTGTTCACAACCACAAGATTCAGATGATTTGGGCTAATGTACAAGGGAAAGAGGCAAAAAAGATTATAACATTAGAGAATTATTCAGAATTAATGGAATAAAAAGGGAAAAATTTGAGGCATTATATAAGATCCAACCATTTAACAACAATTAGAGGAGTCTTTTTGGGAAGCAAATCATCCAAAACTGGCTCAAGACCTGGATACTGCAATGAAAAGAAGCATGGCTATAATACAATCTCCAAGATAAACATATGATAAACAGTTGCATAGTTAAATATCCCAGCAAAGATAAGAAAAAACAATTAAAACCTCTTCAGCGATACTTTGACGGATTTTCCGTTGAACAGATGCCTTCACTTGATTTTGGGCAGAAACCTCTTCAGATGAGAACCTATGAAATATATATAGTAACATGAACATACATGTTATTCTAAGCAAGGAACAAGGATCTCCTTCAGTCTCCAAACCTTTGTATCACAAATATAATCTTCATTACAACATTGCTTAACATTTCAAAGGAAACTAATAATTTATTTAACAGAAATTCCATCACAAATTTTCACATTAAGCTTATTGATATAAAAAAAAAAAAAATCAAAATAAATAAATAAAGAGTTTTAACAACAATTAGTTCAGTTAATTCTCCAAACTTACAGTGTGAGAAACAACATATATGATTCATGAATATTTCATTTTTGATACCAATACCAAGTTTCAGAGCACATAAACATTATTCCCCTATGGCCAGCAGCTCAGTAGTATTAGAAAATAAATAAATAAATCTTAACCCAATCCAATTCCCACAGTACTTCATGATACTTGCATTGTTCAGCATCTCCAATCCCCACAGTACTACTCTAACAAGAATTAGGTCCTCTAAGAAAAGCGGAAAAGAAATATAAGGGTTTTCTTGAGATTTACCTTTTCTAAATTGTTGAACATTTAGGTCGAATTTTGTAAACACCAGATTCATTTCTCAACTACAAATCTTCTCAATTAAAATTTTCAATTTATAAATAAAACAACCAAATCAGATGTCCATACTTTTCCTTTCTTCCAAACCTTAGGAACCCATAAACTATGATCCCTTCCAAACCAAACCAGACCCTTCAAATAGAATTAAAATCAGAGAATGATTCAAAAATCTTAAAAAAGAAAAGCACACACACTAAAAAATAAAGAAAAGGGCAAAAAAAAAAAAAATCCAGTAAAATGTCAGTTCTCGAATTATTCATACCAAAAGACAAAAATCAATTCCCACAGTAAGTAAAAGGCGCAATACACGATCGGCGGATAAAAAAAATAAAGAAGAATAAAGATTCAAGAAGGAATACTTACTTCTTGAACATTTTGTTCTTTTCTGCAGCACAGAGTAAAACACCGGTCTTTCAATCAGGAGGATTCAAGACAAACACTTTCGGTTTCAGGGTTTCCAGCAACCTTTTTTTTTTTTTTTTATTTTATTATTATTCCTTTTATTGCGTCTATTCTGACAATTTTTTTCCTTTTTTTTAAGAAATTAGATTTAAATTTAGATGAAAAGTTAATTAATTTTATTTTCTTTTTAACTAAAAAAACATTTATTTTTGAAGTGTTGTTATATTATTCCAAATTAATTTTGGTATAAAATTGAAAGTCTCATATCATACCACCATTTGTTATTAGGTAAAACGTTTTCGAGTTTGAACTTTATTTATAGTACAATTTTACAAAGAATTACATTAAAAGTGCAAAAGTAATGATATTTTTTTCCGAAGAGAATTAGGTTAACAATAGGAATGTAATGATAAAAATGTAATTTTATTCAAAAATTTTATTTCTTACAATGGTTTTGTTTTGTTTTGTTTTTTCTAAGATGATAACAAACTTAGGTGAACATTAATTCTATACATAACAAAATTGTCAAAAACTCGAACAGAGAGTACTATGTTCCAAGAATTGGTATTCTTAGGACAACTAATTAAACCCATAAAAACTCAAATTCACACTCAAAACCATTTTCATTTCTTGAAAGTTTTTTCATCAGTTTTTTTTTTTTTTTTCTCTGTTTCAAAAGAAGCTCATTCATTATATTTTCTTGCTATGGTTAAACTCGATTTCATCGTCGGAATTCTAGGAAACATCATTTCTATTCTATCTTTCGCCTCTCCAATGTAAGTGTTATATATATATATATATATATAGTTGATGATGTTTCAAATGTAATTTTTTGGTTTGTTTCAGAGGGACATTCTGGGAAATCTTTAAGACAAAATCATCAGACAACTACGAAGGACTTCCATATGTATCCAGTCTGCTAAGCACAAGTTTGTGGACATTTTATGGTCTTCTTGACCCTCATGATGGTGTGCTCATCGTTACAGTAAACAGTGTTGGCATGGCTTCACAGATTATCTATATTTCTATGTATCTTTACTATGCTACCAAGGCTAGAAAGGTTAAAAAAACAACCATTTCCTTTCTCGATATTCGTACACTTTAATTCTACAATATTGATTAATGATTGCAAATATGAATTCTTTTTGCAGATGAAATATATGGGATTTGTGATATTAGATATAATTTTTGTTGGGGGAGTGATGGCTGTGACACTAGTAGCATTCCATGGACATGCAAGGCGAACATTTGTTGGAGTTTTATGTGCAACTTTCACTACGGTTATGTATGCAGCACCATTGTCAGTTGTGGTACTCTTAACAACAAAATTATATATATTACAACCTTCTGTCAAAATTCTTTGAGGGTCTAATTATTTTTTGTTTGCAGAAAACAGTGATGAAGACAAAGAGTGTGATATACATGCCTTTTTTCCTTTCCTTGTCTCTTTTTATCAATGCTGGAGTTTGGTTTAGTTTTGCCATCCTTGTGACAGACTTCTATGTCCTGGTAACAATATTGGTAACTTCATATTTGTTGAGTTTTAACTAACATTGGATGGATGATTTTTGAATATATATTTTTCAGGTTCCAAATGGTGTTGGAATTGTATTAGGCTCAGTTCAGTTGATGGTGTATGCAATCTACAGGAACAAGACAATCGCAGCTGAAGATGTCAAAGAGAGCAAAACTAAAGAAATCAACTGCCAGAAAGATGTTGAACAGGATGGTAATGAACTAGTTTAATTACACCTACCTATTTAAATAAGAAAATCAATTTGTTGTAAGCGTCTTATAAGAGTCAAATGAAATATTTTTCCAAACGAAAGTTAGACCATAAGAATGCAATCGAGTCAAATTTAAATTAGTCATTTCGAATATAAACAAAACGCATTGTGAATGAGGTCATGAGTGCCTTTGTAAAAGTCGAGGTGAAGTCTTCTTTCAAACAAAAATTAGACTTTACGGATAAAATTCAAGTCAAATTTAAATTAATGAGATTCGAGAATAACAATATCTCTGGGAAGGATAGGAAGCATGATGATGCATTAATGATTAATGAATCCTTCTATCATTTTCAATTAAAGTTGAGTGCATTTTGTTCAACTACATTCTTTGCATTTGGATTTCATTTTTTCTTTTCTTTTTTCCCCATATAAGAAATTAAAACGATATAACGTATTAAGAAAGTACTCCCCAATCCGAACCACCCTATAAACCTCCCATCATCTATATATTTCTTTTTTTTTTTGCTTTAAGCATCCAATGGTGGATTAATTCGGATTCGGAGCGGGTCCAAGGATTACGGTTTAAACTCCTCCCAATCGCGGTTGTGAGGGATCGAACCGTGATTCTCCTACCAAGCTCAGCTTCCATGCGTAAGTGAGGCAACCAACAATTGGTAACCTCCCATCATATATATATATGTATCAATTGTAGGAATTTTTTGTTTTTAAATCTCAAATCCATACTTTAGCCAAAATTATAAAAGATGAAAGGATGGGAAGAAGCACTGAGATGAGAGAATTGACCACCAAACGAATTTGGATTTGAATTTGACATCTAATTTCTTTATACATTCTTACGAATGTTTACCAAAAACTTTAATTAATCATCAATTTAATTATATATGGAATATTTGTCACAAAATCCCTGTAATGAATGAGACAATTAAACTTTATTAATGAATCTTTCTTGGAGGTCCACACTAAAGTTCACAGCTGCTACTCATCATTGCAAACCAAAGTGATTTCCGAACGTGAAAATAATTTAAAATAATTAATATTGGATCATTCATATGGTCTACAATCTATCACAAAAATTTAGCAATTGAAACAGGTTCCAATAACAAACACGTCACACTAAAACCTCTTAATTTTTTATTTTTTTTTGTACCCACGTGAAGGCACCCGGTGTCCTCACCTTTTCGGTGAGACTAATTCGAACTCGGCCTGCGGAGTATTCGCAGAGTTCAACTCTTACTCGAGAGTTAAGGCTTAACCCAGAACTTTTAACATAACGCTAACCATCCCAGAGAATTCGAAATCTCGACCATCGCCCTAGAAGAAGCATTAGGAGTCTTAATTTAGAGTACCAAACATCAACTTTTTCATATTATAAACTTGAGACTCTAAATGCAGCAAGCTCCAAAAATGAACGAACTTGTTAGACAAAGTGAAGTTCAATTCAACTTCTTTTTCGAAAATTTGAGCAATTATTAAGTAAATGTTTGAACTTTCACTAGTAAAGATTTTTATTTTGCATATGATACAATCGAGATATTTTAAATGAATCTCAAACTAATTCTCATTTAAGTTTGTCTTCATTACTAATGAAGTATGTGAGAATTATTTATATGTAGGCAATCATTTACCTATTACGGACATCGTGTGTAAAACTACAAACTCCACCAATTTTCTGGTTTTAAGGCAAACCAACATCAAAACCATACACGTTCCAAATTACCTTTCTCGTGTCTTAAATCTTATAATGTAGCTGCCCTCACCCTTCCCCGTGACACCATAGTCCCTTCCGTTTTTGTCATTTTCGTATTCATTTTTGCCATACTTAGAATTTTATATATTTATAATGTTCTAAAAATACACGCATTATATGAATCATGGAAAATTGTAGTCATGTCATACTTTCCACAAAATATTACAGAAACCTACATATCACCAAAAGAATGGACACCTCCAGAACCCACTTTATATATATATATATATATATAAATATAAGTGTCGGCCTACCCTTCTCTTTAAAATCGATCTCCCATATTCAATATCTCCATTCATTTTTTTTTTCTTTCAATTAAATCTCCATGGCTAACATTAGCTTCATACTTGGTATTCTTGGTAAGTTTTCTGAATATATATATATAATATATATATATATATATATATATATATATACCTTAATTTTCTATATATACTTCAAATTCTTTAATTTAATATATAATTAATTATCTGGTGCAGGCAATGCCATCTCCATACTCATGTTTCTCTCCCCGTTGTAAGTCTTTGTGTCTGTTTTTTTTTTTTTTTCTTTTTTCTTGATTGATTAATGATGATATTTTTATGGTATGTATATATTTGTGTGTACGTAATTAATTTCAGGAAAACATTTAAGACAATAGTGAAGAAAAAATCAACAGAGAATTATAAAGGAATACCATACATAACAACATTACTGAGCACAAGTTTGTGGTCATTCTATGGATTAATGAAGCCAGGAGGTTTGCTTGTGGTCACCGTGAATGGATCTGGAGCTATATTGCATATCATTTATGTCACCCTCTTCCTCATCTATGCTCCAAAGACTATTAAGGTTAATTCGAGATCTTTTATTTGTCATATTAGAAAATTAATGTGCATTTATTTATTTATTAATTTATTGATATTACAGATTCAGTCTATGAAGCTGGTGGGTCTAATTGACGTTGGTATTCTTGGGATTGTAGTGGCGGTAACTCTAATTGCTCTACATGGAACCATGAGGCTGACTTTGGTCGGAATTTTATGTGCAGTATTGACCATTGGCATGTATGCTTCTCCTCTAGCCGTCATGGTAATAATTAATTACAACTGTCCGTCCATCCATGCATGCATATGATTAACAAAAAGGGAAAAGATCGAGATCATCACAACCATCAATTAATTAATTAGTTTACTCTCGTGATATGATCATCAGAGGACCGTGATAAAAATGAAAAGCGTGGAGTACATGCCCTTCTTTCTTTCTTTCTTTCAATTCTTGAATGGTGGAGTTTGGTTTGGTTATGCTTTGATTGTGAAGGATATATATATTGGAGTAAGTTCATTTATTTATTTTTCCCCTGATTCTTTTTTTTTTTTTAACATTATCTTGAAAAAATTTCCTTAATTGGAAACATATATATATATTCAGGTGCCAAATGGAATAGGGTTTTTGTTAGGTTCAGTGCAGCTGATACTTTACATGATATACTACAATTCAAAACCAGCAAAAGAAAATGGTGAAGGCGGCGACGTAGAAATGAAAGATGAAAGTGTCAGCAAAGGAAAAAGCCTTCCTGTGGTTCGACAGTTAAGCCAGAAACTCACTCCATCTCTCTCTTTGACATCAAATTCCGGTGTCTCTCCTACTGACACCAATGATATCGAACTTGCTGCTAAACAACAACATTAATTTTTTATTTTTTTTTTTAATGAAATTTGTAAGTTTCATTTGATTGAAAATGATGGATCTTTTTCTTCATGTTTTTTCTTATAACTTCTTTAATTCTCAATGATGTCCCTTTGCTTACATTCTCACAAGTGGACAAATGAATGAATGTCTTCTAAATATTACACACGAAATTACAAGTAAAAAGCTTAAATGTATTGTTGTTGGATGATATCTCGTATTATCTCAAAAGTTAAAATAAATGTGCATTTGAATATCTTCGAGGAATGAGGAAATTTTCAAAACTACAATATATTGCGGCATAAAATCGTTTCTGACATTTATCGGTATATTAATTAAATTATAATATTTAAATCTATACTAAAGTCAAATGAGACATTCAAGTAAAACAAGTCAAACCAACTAAATTATTACTATTGGAATTTTTTTTTTTTTCCCCTTAAATTTTAGGTTAGGGAATTTGGGGCAACGCTCTAGGTAGTTTCCAACTCCATACCAGGCCTGGGCTATGTAAATGGATCAGGCCTGAACAATTGAAAGCCCAAAGAAAAAACCAAACTTTATCCTTGACGGGCTTTTTTATTTATTTATTTATTTTTGTCTATATTTTGGTGAATTTTCTTTCCATTTTTTTTTTTTTTTTTTTTTTTTTAATTCTAAGTATGTTTCGAACTTTAAGTTTAGTGATTAAATAATTAAATATTCATGAATCGAAACACAATTAATAATAATAATAATAATTAATGATGTTTTAGCAGCTTTGGCTGCTGATTTTTCTTGGCGTTAATTTATTTGTTCTTTCTCTCAAAAAATAATAATAATAATAATAAAAATAATAAATACAGAATATGGTCATGATTTCTGTGTATATATTATTATTATTTTTTTTTTTTTTTTATGATGGAATATTATTATTATTATTATATAGAATCCAGGTTAGGTTAGTAAGGTAAGAAAAGTAACTTATTACGCGGGTTTCTCCTCTTTTGGTTCTACAATTAAATATAATTTTCTTTTCACAAAAATTCTATCACAATACATATATATATATATATATCGTATATAAGAAAGTATAGTAATGAAAGAAAAACAAAAAAAAAAAATCAGTAGTAGAAGATCTAGAAACCAAAAAAGTTGACTTTTTAAATTCAATAAACAAATAAAAATATGGGGATTATAATATATATATTTATATGTATGTGAAGACAAGAAACAATATGGTTAAATATTTTAATGTTAACATTTATATAAAGTTTGTATTAGATCCTATATAATATTTATATAGGGAAAAAAGACTATCCACCCTCTCAACTGATTGACAGAGTTTTCAGAAATATGGGGATTATTATATATATATATATATGTGAAACAAGAAACAACATGTTAAATATTTTAATGTTAAATGTTTGTATTTATGATCGTGTATAATATTTATATATAAAAAATATAAAAAAATTATACGTGCTCCACGTGATTGACAGAGTTTTCAGAAATTCAGAAAACTTATTAGCAGCCACATAAAAATAAATAACAAGCTGGACCTACAATTCCAACTGGTCAAAATTGTTTGAGTTACCGTAATTATTAAAATTAATTTTTTCATTTTTTAAAAAAAAAAAATATATATATATATATATATATATTAGAGGGCAGGAAAATTTCCCTAAAGATATTTTCATAAAATATACAACATGTATAACACGGATCAAAATAAAAAGATATCATTTTTTTTTTTTTTTTTTTTTTTTGGGGGGTCCAATATATTCATTTTGATATATTCACACCGTCCAAAAGAATTGGATGTAGTAGGAATTTTTATTTTTGGAGTATCAAAGCTTGAGTCTTTTTAATTTAAAGAAGTCAATATGAATTTATATATATATATATATATATATATATATGTTTTGATATAAATATGTAGGACCCTGTGTTGAGTAATGGAACATATCGATGAGCACATATCTGCTGGATATATATATATATATATATAATAAATATTAAGGAAGAAAATTCTTTAAAACTCCAATTTATTATAAGTTGAGCCAAAGCAAACGAAGCTTTGACAAACGCCATTTTCAGCCTCTGCTGTCAAGCTTGTCGGCTTTTCCCATTTGTGTTCTCGGCAGGGAAATTTTTCTCAGCAAGATGAACACCTTAACCTTTACTGTCGGCGTTATAGGTACATATGAACAATTCTTCTGATTCTCTTTCAACTATATGTATATTGTGATGATTAAAGATCTATTTTCATGATATGCAGGCAACGTGATATCAGTTCTAGTGTTTCTTTCTCCAGTGTAAGTGATCTTTTTTGTAAGCTAATTAATTGAGTTAGCTAGCTAGGTATAGGTAATTAATAAATTTAATTTTTCAGACCGACGTTCTGGCGGATTGTGAAGCACCGATCGACGGAGGAGTTCGAGAGTTTGCCTTATATCTGTACATTTTTGAACTCGGCGTTATGGATATATTACGGTGTAACGAGGCCTGGGAGTTATCTGGTTGCAACCATCAATGGTTTTGGTGTTGCTACCGAAATTGTTTTTGTAGCTTTGTTCCTCATATTTGCACCAGCTAAATCCAGGGTATGTATGTATGTATGTATGTATGTAATTAGTCATAGATGATGTATGTAATTGTTCATCATCGTTCATCATGTTCAATTCACAGGGGAAGACATTGTTACTTGTGGGGATTTTGGATGTGGGATTCTTGATTGCAGCTATTTTAGCTACGCAGTTATTGTTGGGGGATGTTGATACGAGGATTAATGTACTAGGTGTATTGTGTGCTGGCCTTAATATCCTCATGTACGGTTCTCCTCTTGCAGCCATGGTACGTACGTACGTCCCTTTTTTTATTTTCTGATTGATATATATATATATATATATAAATTTATATAATGGTGCAGAAAAGAGTGATAACAACGAAGAGCGTGGAGTACATGCCTTTCTTTTTATCGTTTTTCCTTTTCCTAAACGGAGGTATTTGGACAACCTATGCAGTTCTTGTGCATGACTGGTTTCTCCTCGTAAGTTTTCTTTCTCTCTCTCTCTCTCTCTCTCTCTCTATATATATATATATATATATATCTACGTTTTCGGTTTTAGGACTTATAATGTTTAGGGTTTGGTGAATTTTAGTATAACCAGCAAGAAGATTTTTTTTTTTCCCCTAAAATATTAATTTAGTGTACGATAAGTGAAATAAATTTGAGAGGCAGAAAAATAATTAAAAGGTCAAATGTGTTGTGGTTGAGTGGTCAGCACTCATGCCTCCCAATCTAAAAGTTAAGGTTTGACACCCAATTCAGTTAAAATACTATCAATTCAGTCATAATAATTAAAAAGAAATCTAACCACTTGTTAGGAAATCCAACCACTTGTTTTTGGGACCATAAAAAGGAAATCCAACCACTTGTTTTTGGGACCTCAAAAGGAAAATTTTACAAATGGATCCCATAGATGAATATGGTTGGGACATGTTCTTGTCTTCATTCAATATGGTTGGGACATGTTCTTGTCTTCATTCAAGTACCTTAGTTGAGGTTAGAACACTAGTATTATCTAAAAGTCAAGCTAATATATTTTTTAAATTAGAAAAAGTTAGACTCTACAAGTACAATTTAAACTAAAATAATAACTTTACTAAATAATTCTAATAATTTCGTAAAATCTAACTTGGTTTATGTTTATGTTTGTACAACGTAGGCCAATTAACTTAAAAATTAACTTTGACACGTTTTTCAGATGTGTGCATTCAATAATTGAACTTACAAAATAAAAGTTTGATTAGAACCACTAGTTTTCAACTTTTGCCTTTTGTGATTATTATGATTTTCAGGTACCAAATGGGATTGGATTTCTACTGGGAACAGCTCAGCTTTTGCTATATGCCATTTACAGGAACAGTAAGGTATCCAAAGATGCAGCAATATCTGACATGGAAGAAGCATTGCCAACAGAGCCATTGCTCCCATCTTCTTCCATGGATTCTTCTTCAACCCAACTCACCAACTAAAGATAGATTCTTTTTCTTCTTTTTCCTTTTCTTAAAGAAAACGAGATGAATTCTTGAAAGTTCAGGTTCAGTTTGGCACAGCAGTTTGAAAGCTTGTTAGAGACAAGAGTTATATATATATATATATATATATATATAAAAATTCCATATTGTTTAAACTATTTTAGGAGTTTTTTTAACTGTTGTGTTAACCATGCAGATGAGATTAAGTTTTCACAATCACAAATGATATACAAAGAAAGATTCATTATCAATAGACAATTCCATATCAAACCTAACTAACTAACTATCTTTATCAGTTGCAATTTTTTCCAATCTCTGTTTTCACATGGATCCAATCTTTGGTGGCTGTTATAAAGAAAAAAGAGTGGAACAATAGTTAGGAAAGAAAATATGATAAAAAAATTCAAGAACCAACATTTTTGCAGAATGAGAGTAAATAAAGTACCTTTCTGAGAGGTTTCTTGGATGTTTCAATAGGACTTGATTTTAGAATTGTAAAAGAACAAACTAAATCTTTATCAACAGCCAACAAAGCACCGGCATTATCAAAATCACCACCGTAGTTTGGTGCTGAAAATATGGTAACCAGTCGTCTATTGGCAAAAAACTCGTACCCATCTTCAACAACCTGATGAGCTCGACAAATCAAATCCAAACCATTTTTATTCAGAAATTCTTTCACCACATCAGGTCCAAAGTAATAAGATGTCCCTCTTTCTTTGTTATCTGACCAACCCTTTGAACGGTGAGGATCAGACCAGAGAAGATCACACAGTAGACCATTCTCCGGTATATCTACCTTCCGATCTATCTCATCAATCTGTTCTAAATTATCTAACTCAGGCGATATTCCACCGTGCATACACAATATCTTGTCGTCTATGAGAGCTGCCACAGGAAGGCAAATGAAGCATTCTGTAAACATTTTCCAAAGGCGGACGTTGAATCTTCTTTTACATTCTTCGAAAAATCCATAAATTCTGTTCACTTTTGCATCTTCATGGTTACCTCTCAGAAGGTAAACCTTACTTGGATATCGTATTTTAAAAGCTAAGAGTAGGCATATTGTTTCTAGACTGTTTTTGCCTCGATCTACATAGTCTCCAAGAAACAAGTAAGTTTCTTCAGGAGGATAGCCACCATGTTCAAATATCCGCAATAAATCCTGAAATTGTCCGTGTATGTCACCTGTGAAACAACAATCTCAATTAGAAGGTTGTGCTATAGGAGGAGAGTTAACTTCAGAAAAGAAACTAGAAAGATGGAAGGAAGAAATGGTTGAATGACCTAAAGACTTGTCCATAACACTTATAAAACCAATTATCACATAATGAATATATATATATATATATATATATATATAATCTTCAAATTTGTACTAATGAGAATAATATCCTAAATATTGTTGCAGAATGTCATATTAGTATGTAACTATTGATTACAACACACCTAGCTAGTAGTTTAATCACTTGTAAGTATATAATTTGCATGACAATCAAATAAATGTTCAAGAAAGATAATAAAAATTCAAGAAGATGACTGATGACAAGTTCAAAACTTTCCTTACAAGAAACCTATCTTAGCCTTGATTAGTCATTGAGAAACAACAATTCTTACTTGGAAAGAAAACCTTCAATTAGATATAACATTATATATCTCTTTTCTCCTCCAAGATACCAGCTGCGTAAAAAGTTAGGGCTATATTGACAAAGTCATTCCATATCCACCATTTCTAAAAATTACTATTTTCACTGTTAATCAATGTTCACACTTATCATTAACCCATTAGAAAACAAATGCATATCATTTCCCCACATCAACAAAAACCATGCTGCACTTCTGTAATGAAAATTCAGGTATAATAACTCACTCTCATCACCAAAGAAAAGGTCATTCACATCGACATACAATGTCCAATTAGTTCATTGCACAGATACTGTCATAATAGAGACTATTCAAACACACGCTCTCTCAATTAATTACTTCAAAAGACAAAACCTTTGTTCAAATTCCTTAAAGTATTGATGTCCATGGACTATGTTTAAGGCTCTTCCAAAGATAACAATTTCGTGAAGAAATTTGAGTCAAGTTATGCTTGAGGGAGTATCAAATAAACTTTATTAACCTCATCAAACAGGTACCACAAGGGAATGAGAAATTAACATGTGAAGTCATTTCCAAGAACATGATACTACTAATATAAATTTTTATGATGATTTTCAACCTCCACCCCCCTGCAATCCAGAATCATCATCCACAAAACAGACAATTGTATTAAAAAAAAAAAAAAAAAAAAAGAGAGAAAGAGCTAGAAATTTATACCGCAGATCTTAATAGGGGCTTGAATCCGGAGAAGATTAGGCTCAGAATCAAAGATTGGACGGGCGTGGACACAGAGCATCTTGACCTCAGCTTCGGATAGCTGCACCTGCTTTCCTCCTTTACCTTCCAATAACCTCCTGATTATATCATCCAACTCCCCCTTATCCATCGTCCCCTCTATTGTCATCATTTTTATTTTTATTTTTTTGTGGCAGAACTTTTCCCTTTCCCCCTTCTTCTTCTTCAACAACAACAGCCAAAAAACATGAAAAGGAAGGAAAACAAGAGACAAAGAAAAGGTCCCTCTTTTCCTCTTCTTATATCTTACCCAATGAATGAATCAATCAAAACCCAAAATTCGCACTCGCTTTCTCTATATAATAACCACAATTATACAGAGCCACAGAATGAAAGATAACCAAAAAAAAAAGGGAGAAAGATAGAGACTTTTTAGGTGGGCTTGATTTTCCTAAGCAGAAATAATAGATTAAAAGATAACAGATTACTTGGGGAGATTGATGATAAATCTTGATTCAGAAGATGATTTAGTCATCAGTGAGAGAGAGAGAAAGAGGCGAACATTGAACCTTTCTTCTTATATTAATCCAAAAAAAAAAAAAAAAAAAAAAACCCTCCATATATGTTGTTGTTGACTTTTTCTGCAACTTCGTGATTTTATCTCAGAAGGGAAATCCTTAAGAGATACCTTAATCTTAAAAGCTTCTAAACTAATTTTGCCTCCATCGTCAGACAAAATCTGCAAGAAAGAGAGAACTTTTCTTAGGAAAGGTTGGTAGCCACCTTATTCTATTGAGATACCCTCAGTAAAGTCTTTTTAGTATTGTCCAATGTATGTCATGCCACTTCTGAAATATTATTTAAATTAGAAAAACGAGTAAACGTATTATATCCAATTTCCAACAACTTAATCACTAATCTGATCCATGTTTTTGTTGGGCTAAAGTGAGAGTTTTACCCAAAAAAGTTGCCCGATTTTTCCAATAAAGTGCAGTAAACAACCCTTTACAAAAATTGAAAGAGTACATTTAATAAAAATTATTAATTGTTATAAATAGTCCACAATATTTTCCATTTTGCAATCTCATACGAGTAGATGTGGGACTTATTAAGAGTGGTTTGTAGCTTTTTACTTATTCACGCCGGTTTTTAACAAATGAAACCATTCTGAATTGGGGCAATGTTAATTTGTGGGTTTATTTTACCCTTATAATAGGTTTTTATGAAGAGAATTTTTTTATGAAACATTATAAAGAAAGAAGATATTGCAAAAAAAAAAAAAAGGGAAAACCATCTTCCCATTTTTTATACCATTCATATGTCTAACATAAAGTTTCAATATATTTGAGTCATCAATATACATATATATATATTGAGAGGAAATTTTAAAAAAAAATAATTTTTAATATTATTTTTATAATGTTTTTTTTATAAAAAAAATAAAAAAATAAAAAAATGAACGGTTTGAATTGGCCTACAAAACGGAGAGATTTGAGAGGGAACCCGGCATCTGCTCCTCTCCTCTCAGAATGAGACGAGCAGAGCACGCATCATTCTTTTTCTCTTTTCTTTTTTAGGGCATTGACAACATTTCCCAGGAATAGTGATTACGATAATTTTCTTTTTATCTTCATGAATTATCCTTCATTCTTCTCCATCATCATTGCTTAGGAAAGAAAATCAATTTTGTGGTTATTATATATAGATAGAGAGAAAGAAGAGGGAAAATTCTTTTTTAACCTGTTGAAGAAGAAAAGGAAAAAAAAAAAAGAGGGGGATGATGGAAGTTGGAGAGGTTGATGATATCATCAAGAGGTTATTGGACCGAAGAAGAGGAAGACAGATTCAGCTTTCTGAGGCAGAGGTCAAGATGCTCTTACACAACGTTCGTCCCACCTTTGATTCTGAGCCTAATCTTCTCCGCATTCCCGCCCCTATCAGGATCTGCGGTATCTTCATTTCTCACAGATTATTAATTCATAAGAAAGAAAATTGGATCAATGGAATAATAATAATAATAATACTACTACTTGTTTTATTTCTTTCACAGGTGACATCCATGGACAATACCAGGATTTATTGCGGGTATTTGACCGCGGTGGCTATCCTCCTCACGTAACTTACCTGTTTCTCGGAGATTATGTAGATCGAGGCAAAAACAGTTTGGAAACAATATGCCTACTCCTAGCTTACAAGATAAGATATCCAAATAAAATTTACCTTCTGAGAGGAAACCACGAAGATGCAAAAGTGAACAGAATTTATGGATTCTTCGAAGAATGTAAGAGAAGATTCAACGTTCGCCTTTGGAAAATGTTTACGGAATGCTTCATTTGTCTTCCTGTGGCGGCTCTGATCGACGACAAGATATTGTGTATGCACGGTGGACTTTCGCCGGAGTTACAGAATTTAGAACAGATTGACGAGATAGATCGGAAGGTAGATATACCGGAGAATGGTCTACTGTGTGATCTGCTCTGGTCTGATCCTAATACTACCAACGGTTGGTCAGATAACAGAGAAAGAGGGACGTCTTATTACTTTGGACCTGATGTTGTGAATGAATTTCTGGACAAAAATGGTTTGGATTTGATTTGTCGAGCTCATCAGGTTGTTGAAGATGGTTATGAGTTTTTTGCTAGAAGAGGATTAGTTACCATATTTTCAGCACCAAATTATGGTGGAGAGTTTGATAATGTTGGTGCTTTGTTGACTGTGGATGAACATTTAGTTTGTTCTTTTGGGATAATCAGACCGGAATTTATTGACCCCAACAAGCAACTCAAAAAGGTACCTTAACCATTTCTATTCTATTCTATTCTGTTCTATACTTTTTCATGTCTAGTTTTGATTTTTTTTTTTTTTTTTTTTTTTTTTTTTACTGTTTTATGACAGCCACCAAGGATGGAACCCACCTGAAAATAAAAAACTGCAGAAGTTACAGAGATTGGATGTGATTCTTGGGGGGGTGGAGAGGGAGAATTACACCATTACTGATAAGAGGGTAGTTTGTCAATTGAAGATGAAACCATTGTAGTAGAAGAAAAAAAAAAAAAAAATTTTGTCAATGTTTTAATGTGTAAGTTTTGTTTTGTATTGTATTTCATTTGTGTCTTTGTAATCCATTTTTTAATATGTTATCAATAACAAATTTTTTTTTTTTTTTTATTGTTATTTCTCTGTATACTTTTTTTCACAATAATAATTGAAACCAATAAATATTTGAAAAAAAAAAAACTTCATAACATGCTTCAAAAAGAAAATAAATAGAATAAAAAATTGTTACCCTAAAGAAAAAATTGAAGTAAAATGAATTTGCAGCGTCTCAGCTAAACGGGGGAATCTGCTAACCTTGAGTCTAAACGAGCAAATTCTGTGGAAGCAGATTTCATGTATTGTTCCAGAACCTTCAGGAACCCGTCCTTGGAACGCGTCCTTCTGACATGGGGACTGGGAGGATATGCAGAAGATCCTTGGATTAATTGGCTTCCAATTTGAGCTCCTTTCTTATAAGCATCACAGGCAGAAAGTATACGATTACCATTCTTGACAAAATGCCCCATTACCAAATCTTCAAATTCCTTTGGCGGCTTCCTGACAGTGTACACCATTATTGCCAGAGACGAGAGGAAAGCACGCTCATTGTAATTCATTGACTGTCCTTTTAAATCTTGGATTCCAGCCAAGTATTCAATAACCGAATCTAAGAATGAAGATCCAAGCGGTTGAATCCATGAATTTAACCATTGAATCCACGATTGCAGCAATCCATATACAGGCTCGTTGAAGTAAGGTTCTGTATTCAGTACCAAACCTTGGATTGAGACCAAAAGTTGTAGAATCGTGGATTGATCAGGATTCCATCTCTCTTTCTTGTGACCTAACCATGTGTTAATGAGGCTGAGGCATACTTTTCCATTGTCGTACAAGTTTGGGTTTATACCACTAATTCCATGAGAATGGTGGTATACCAGTGGCGGAGCTTCCGGGTAATCTTCTGGAAAATATATATCGAAGAAGAAGAGACCGTCGTGGTAAGGAGTGCCTTGGGCACCAATTATCACCGCCCTCATAATATCCATCCTTGATTCGTAAACTCTAACGTATATTGTCTCGGGTAAATTATTCTCCAGAATCTTCCATTCCTTTAATATCTTCTTCGCCCACTTCTTTGATGTTTGTTGACAACTCTTCAAGTTCCTGTAATGGTGGTCTGAGTAATCTTCTGCGCTATCAAATCTTTTGAAGCCCTCATATTTTTCCAAAATCATTTCCGCACTAGGAATTTGATTCTGTGATGGTTCCCCGGAGTCTGCAGAAACAGGTCTGGTCAATTCATTTAACTTTTATACATATATATATATATATATATATATATAACATTTAAAAAACTTTTTTTAACTTTCAAAGATGGAAATTTTCTTACCTTTGAGATTACCTTCGAGGTCCCATATCCGGAGCGCAAAATAGTCTATCACCGACTTAAACATTATTGACAGAGCCAAAAAATGGTAATGATGCCCAGATTTTTGTTAACTTGGTTGCAGACTTTCAGTAATTCTTGAAATTCTCTATCGAATTCGAGAGGAAGACTATGATGGATGGCTAATAGGAATAGGAATCCTTCTTATAAATATTTTTTAAGATCTCACTCCTTTATCTCAATCTTTGATTGAGAATTTCACCACAATTCAAATATTGAATCCAATATATCTTTCTTTCCTTCAAATTAATCAAATCTAAAACTAACTAACAATATCGTTATCCTAGTTGATATTTATCAAAAAAAAAAAAAAAAAAAGTGATATCTTTAATAAAAAAGTTATATATTTAAAAAATAATTATTATTAGCAAAACACTTTTTATTATTATGTGGAGTGATTAAGCATATGTTTTGAATGTAGGTCTTATTCAGTTTAACATTTTTAACAATAGAGTTACTAACATTATGCAACAAAATGTTGTATTTAAAGATCTCAGTTAACTTAAAACACAAAGGGACACTTCACCCTTTCTTTTTTTTTTTTTTTTTTTTTTTTTTTTTTTTGAAGGGTGCAGGACAATAAAGAAATGAAAAAAATAAATAAATAAGGGGCGTGGGAGGCATCTTCATTTCATTATCAAGTGCCAGAAGAGGCATCAAAATGTATTGAACTTCTCACAAAAGTAACCGACTGTACTTTGATCTTCTAGGGTCCTGTATGGTAATCAAAAAGCTCCACTACTGCTAAATCAGCTAACAATATGTGCTCCTAGTACACTTCTAATACAGCATAAACTACAGAAAATGGGACTTCATGGAAGTCGGAAGAACACACTGAAGTTTTCATGGCTAACCTGATGGTGTAGACTCTGAGAACGTCCACACACTTAATCTGCGTTGCCTGTCCACTTTCCATAACTATCTCGAGACGCGAAAGTCATCTTTGTTCCCAGTTTCCTTGCAGTGCGATGTAGAGCTGCTTGCTTCTGGCGTCGACTGTAGCTTTTCCTCCGGCTAAATGTTACGAGACATTATCACAACAGCATGATCAGCCCAATCAGTTGATTATATATAAATCAAAATAAGAGAATATATCCAACATTCAAGGAGAGTCAATATTTCAATAGCCAGGAACGAAACAAAGCACATAAATACATCATGAATTATTTCGTCGCCCATAACTCGCTCAATTTACAGTCATCATGAAGGGAGTAAATATAACTTCAATTAATGAGCAATGCATTTAACCAACTTCATCATAAGCGTAAAAGTTTAGCAATGTATTTTGCATCATGCAGAGGGCAGTTTCAACTAAGTCCTGGTGTACATTTTAAAAGGAGACCTTTCATTCTAAAGTTCTTGACTTTGAAGACATGTTAGATTTGTCTATTTTATCTTTGTGTAAGGTTGGTTCACACAGTTGCTTCTGAAGTCCCAAGTAGTTCTTAGAGACACAGCCACAACCCCCTAGCTGCTAATTGCATAAATATTTATCAGTTAAATGCATTAAAATGAATTTTGAGAGATACATGTAAAGGTGTACCATCAGATCATAAAACGTTTATAACAGACATTCAGATATCGCAGGTGGCTATAATGCTATCTGACCTTATGAAGATCAGTCCAGCTGTAAGAACCATTCCACCCACAGCCCAAGAAACTCTCTCCACAAATGGCATCGACTCCATCCATTGTTTGAAATCTTCTAACATCCCTGAACTCTCTGTTTTAAGAGGAATACCAGATTGTAAAGCTTTCCATGAATCAGCAATGTAATCCATTGTTGCTTTACCCCCAAAACATAATGTTTCATCAGAATCATCAGATATCATAACTGAGAAACCTGCGACACGGCAGAGCTCTGTACCGTTAGAGATCCATTGGGAAGCTTTACCACAAACAAAGTCGCTTACTCCACAGGGTGCAAGAACCTGGTTTTCATACCCAATCAGAGTGAAAGTTTAATCATTCATGAGGTAAATTGACAAGAAATTTAGGGAAATAGAGAACTAAATATAAAAAAAGACAATGCAAAGGTTTCATGAAGAGCACCTAAAATAACCAGAACATGATTTTTAGAATATGCTAAGCACAAAACTCATCACATACTAAATAATTTAGCTGTAACACTTACAACACAGCAATTGCTATGCCCATCACAATTCACAAAACTGCTGGGTAAGAGACATGCATATGCAACAACTTAGTCAAACCTACACCTGAGTTTTCACATCCATGGAGAAATATGCAGTAGAGCATGCTTCGTACACTCTATCACAAAGAGAGGCACATATGACAGGGGGTCCAGGCTGTACACCAACTCGTGGGTCACAGATTGAACATTCCAATAGTTCCCACAAGTGCAAGCACTCTGGGGTAGCTTCTCCAGATGAAGCCAGCCTTCTAATTGACAGAAAAGCTGGAAGTGTCTGGGCTACATCACAGCATGTCTTTTTCCGAAATACCCTGCAAAGGGTAAGATCTCGAGGTCCCTTGCTTACTTTCCTTGGAGATTTCCCTTCACTTTGAAATGGAGGAAATCGGCCTCCAGGAGAAATGCAAACACCAGAAGTTTTTCCTGCATAATCTTGGTTTTGATTATTGAAAAGGAAAAATGATAAAAGTAACTTTGAAAGCATAGAGAATATTTCTTTTGAGCAAAAAAGATACTGGAAAAACAGACAAAGATATCACAAAAATCCCAAAGAATTTCCTTTCTTCATCTAATTGGCTTTAATGCTATGACAAGGATAGCGTCATTAAAAAAATCTACGCATGATTAAGTCAGAAATTCAAAATTATAGAACATGAAGTTCTGCGCTTCATTTACTAATGACTTCTGCACATACTCCATCTATTCATTACTAGTACTAATCACGTGAGAGTATTATTCTTCAAGGTCACAGCTCATTAGCATAAGATTGTTAGAATCTAATATAAGTGTGAACCAAATTAAATTATAGGAATTCGTTAAACTCCTTCAAACTCTTCGTTTATTCAAATATAAATATAAATCAAATGAATTTTTAGACACATTTATCCCCCAATCACTTAGCAAACAGAAAGCAGACAAAAACAACCTAACCATAAACTGAGTAATCTCACTGTTTCTTTCCAGCTAGCACTAGATCAACCATCCAAAAATAACCTTCCTATTTGCAGGTATGAATCCATTTTGTTCCATCGGTACATAACTAACCTTCCCACCTCACTCCATCGAACCCAATTCCAAAACATATGCTCCGATGCACTATTAAATCCAATGATACTCCCAAACCAAAATTTATGCGGAGATTTTAGGGAAAAAACATTTTTAAAGGTAAAAAATAAGCATCAGTGAAAATTATAAGGACTAAATTATACAGTACGTTGTATTATAAGAAATAAACATAGAGAGAGAGGATGGAAGAATACCAGTAGAAGAGCCATGTGAGAGAAGGAGATTGGCGGAGGTGAGCAACAGCAGAAAGATGGAACAGCGATGTATTCCGATCACATCCATCGCTAGTCCGATGCTCTGTGTGTAGTTTTTTTCCAGTGCACCTTTTCCTTTTTTTTTTTTTTTTTTTTTTTTTTTTTTTTGGTTCCCCTTCTGCAACCTAGTTTTTCCTTTTCTTTTCACATAAGGTGCTTTTACTTTCAAAAGATTAACAAGAGCCCCTTTAATTTTCTCTATTATCCAAAACTAACCCCATCTGTTGTAAGATCATAAAATGTATTAGGAATTTATAAATCTGACTCCGCTATATTATTATTATTTTAAAACATATTTAATCTGTTATTAAAAAAATATTATTCAAAATAACATTTTAATTTTTTTTAAATTTTTTTTTACAAAAATATATATATATTTTTAAAAAAAAAAAAAAAAAAAAGTAAGATCCTGATTGAAATTTTCTTTTTATTGTACTTTTTGATCTGGCCAAAAGAATTAAAATTTGAAAATAGTCTTTTTATTTCTTATGATTAAAAAAAAAATCACATTAATAAATATAGTCCATAATTTATTTTCTTTTGGCTATATTGGTTTCTCTTGGCTATATGGTTCATCCGGGGGAGAGATCGAGCTTCAAGAAATATTGAATGGTCTTATCAATACACAAATGTATAACTCCCCAGGAATTTCAATTGTGCGCTCATATTCATTCCTGTAGGAATTGGGTTCAAGCTTTCCCCAACCCCTTCTCATCGATGGACTCCTGTTCATTCGAGAAATTCCTACCTCTCTATCTATCTCTAAGATGTTTGGATTTTTCAAAACTCCATGGACATGCAGAAGAGAAATGCTATCCCCACTCGGACCAAGACAAAACTTTTACTTGTTCAAATAACAATTAAGGTGAAGCGGGGTCAAGAACGACGAATCTCTTTATGATAAACAAATCCATTTTGCAAGTTCCTTATTACGGGTAGTTCCTACAAAGGTCGGACTAATGACGTATACAATATTTGAATTCTCGATGTATATGCTACATAGTTGATTCTCGTCCTTCAGAGATTACGAGTGTAATAAGAGCATCCGTCGATAAAAGGATCACCCTAAGATGATCATTTCATGGCTATTGAGAACGAATTAAATCAGATTGTAGTCGTTTTTGTTCTTCTTCAAGGGAGCTTTTGTTGGAGAATGCATTGGAGAGGAGTTATTTATGATAAGATTTCTTTGGATAAAAATAATATCAACAAAAAAAAAAATGGATATATTTTTTTTAATAAGTAAATATTCATTAAAATAAAAATATTACACAAATGAAGGACTAGTCATTCACAGTAATACAACAAAACACCAATCTAAAATTAAGTTGCGCATTTCAAACCTCATTTGCGAAGAGAGTTCGATTTTGTCTTATTCCTTCAACAGTAGTCTAATTCATCATGACCGCATCAAAAATTTCATAGAATACCAAAAAAAAAAACATAATATGAATAAATGGTCCAGATATAATCCAGATTTTAAAAAAATTTCTTCTAACAGAAGAAGAAAATTTTAATATTTAAATATCAGTAAGAAACAATAAGTTGTAAAAGATAAAAATAATATCAATGAAATAAACAAAACAAAAAAAAAAAATAAAAACTGCAGCAACGAAAGGAAAAACAAAAACAAAAAAAAATACAAAAAATACAATAAAAAAGTAAATAAAATTATTCCGAAAAGATTTAGCCGAAGCTAAAATTCTCCCTTGGCCAGGGAGAAAGAGTGTTGGCAGCAGGCAGCAGGCAGCAGGCAGCAAATAGAAGAAGAGAAGAGGGGGAGAAGAGGGAGAGCTGGGCGACTGCAAAGGGAAGAAGAAGATAAGAGAGGAGGAGAGTTTAGAAAGAGAATTTTTTTTTTTCCTGCTGTGTCTCAAAGTGTATATGGATATAGATGTAATATATTATGAAAAGTGTGCATTTGATCACCATTTTAGAAGGAAAAGATGTTGATAAATTTTAATATGAAGGCGGAGATGCTCTTCTTAGAACACACAAAATACAAAAGGAAGGGAGAAAACACAAAACATACATAGAGAAAGTGCAGGCAGGAGGATATCTTACAAACTCGACAGTCTTACAACAGTCAGTGAGTATTATAAACCACCAGTTCTATCTTAGTATGTATGCTGCTGCGGGAAACTACAACATTACTTATTTACAACACATTAATTAAAACACACCACAAAAAACATCCTCTCAACTAATAAACTGATCCATCCATCCATCCATCCATCCATCCATCCATCCGTCCATCCATCTATAGCTACATCTTTTTTGCAGATCAAAAAAGTTGAGAGAAATTAAAACTATAGATCACTGATCGTAAGGAGGAGGAGGGCTCCTGGGTCCAACTCCACTTGCTTTCTCATATGCGAATGATGCTGACCTACGCCGAAACCGATACGCCTCTCTTCCTCCTGCACCTGAACCATATTACCCAACTTAGTGCAAGAAAAAAAATCTGGATTCAAACCACTCTGTTTTATGAGCCATATCTCAACTTAGAAGTTAGAACAGAATAAGAGGACATGCATTTGTTCACACTTGAGATCTTGGAAAAAAAAAAAAAAAAAAAAAAGTACACTGATCTTCAACTGCCATTGATATCCAGAAGAATATTGGCAAGAAAGTAAATAAGTGAATTCAAGAATTCATACGTTCTTTCCATAAAAGACTTCAAAGGGCTACTCATTTACATGAAAAAGTATCTAAATTTGCATTTGAAATCATGAATTCTAGTTTAACATGATTCTTTTTTTAAGAGTATTTTCTGCATGTCTTTATCATGGTTATAAGAATATATAGCAAGATAAGTAACTTAAAGAAATATGATCCAGAAGTTCAAAGCACTAATTTGTCTGTAGAACTAGCGGGTCAACTTCAGATAATGCAAGTTGCAAAGTTGACAAGGACACAATTGACAAAAGAAGACTTTAAATACTGTATATCTACGTGGAGACCAACTTATTATGTAAGCAGAGACAGAAAACCAAGAAATAATTGCAGCCTCCACCTAATTACACCTAATCCCACTCCATTATTGCCTTGAATTATCAGGAATAAGAATTGACTATGACACAATCTCTATAGACTGTAATCAACAATTGTGTTTAGATCCCATGTTAAATGACCAAAATACCCTCAAGAAATCTCGAGATTCTTGCATACTCCTCCTCTCTTTTAGTCTTTGGAGGCCATCTAAGTGGTAAAAACCAGAGTATAGATCATAATCAAGTAAATGATTCCCAACTAGACAGATAATTTCATTATAGCTTACCAGCGAAAGGAGATACCGGAGGTGTCGAACCGGCAGGAGATATTGGTGGCGAGTCCTTCAGATCACCTTGAGGAGGAGGCCTCACTATCATTATACTCCTCGTCACTTTCGGAGCTTCCTCTGCAGCCGCTCCTCCTTCAGGAAAAGTTCTTGAGTTCCCAATTCCAGATTCTGCAAGTGTTTCTTTGGACGATCAATAATACTATTCATATGACACAAAGTCCGGGATAGTAAATCTTCAAATCATGGTACTAAGTTTCCGTAACATTCCTTTCACACAACAGAATTGTCATGCAAATGAACCAAATGCTTATAAAATATAAGCTGACTTTCATATTTAAAGAAGGAAAAAAAAAAATGAAAAAGAAGAAAAAGAAACAGAGCAGATTCATGGCATAAACTTATAAAACACTGCAGTATCCGATCAATGATAAGAACCAACCAGAGTAGATCAGATATCACTCGGTAAAAATTTCGCAAAATCACCGACATCATCTAATAAATTTTCAGATAATTACTTTTTTCCCTTAGTATCTTGCTGCCATGCAATATATCAACTTCAATAAAAGGTCTGAATTCCCGCCCATGTTTCAGAGAAGACAATCCAGAGGGATAATCACATAACAAACAAAATCAAAATAATTAGGATAAAATTGCCAAAGGAAAAAGAAATCCTTAACTGAAATTATCAATTCCTCAGTCCAGTGGCGTTTCATTTCATAAGTATATATTGTTATAGCGTTATGCATTTAGAAACGAAAGCAAGTGTAACATATGATTCAGGCGGATTAAATAGTTAATTCTTAGGGTTATTTAATAGACCGCCGGCAAAAGATAGCAAGGAAAGCGTACCCTTGCCGTTGCCTGTGTTCGAACGGAAGTTAAACGTGGAATTTTTTCTGAGTTTCCCAAGACCACCATCCGGCCGAGGGCCGGCGACGGTGTCATCCCAGAGCTGGTCTAGTAAGCTCATGGCTAATTTCGCAAGATAAAAACACTTTCTCCTGAACTGCCAAAAAAAGTAAAGTATCTCGCTTTCCGGCAGAGAGCTTAGTAGAAGAGTTAAGAGTGGAAGAAGACGGAGGGGTATTTAACGGCAGAGGAGGGGTTAAAGGTCGAACAAGTCTTGCATGAGGAGATTCAATCTGGACCGTTGATATTGGACATGTGGACCCGGTATGACTTGGATGGCAGATCGATAAGCACGTATAAGGAGATAAGATCGAGGGAAGTTGTAGATCTTTCTGTTTTAGTTCGCCACGTGTCAATAGGTGTAAATGAGACCAGCGGTATGTCACGTGAATGGTCGTTATCCATGTTTATTGTCGGAAATACCCTCCTACTATTTATCTGGATTGTATTATATGCGAGAAATTCTCCGAATTTCTTCGGGACCCTTTTGTTGTACGATAATTTGACCCGTTATTCCGTAACCCAACAGATTAACCGCCGTGAAAATTCGAATTCCGTAACATTTTATGTAAATTACGAGATTATAGTCCCACCTAAAACTCCGTGAAAATTTATTATATACAAGGTTAATTATTTTAATGTATTTAATATTAATTATAAATTAATGTAAAAAATCTTAAATGCAGCAATTACTTTATTTATTAACTCATATGTGAGTTAATAAAGAATTCTCCTAATTTAAATAAAATTTGTGATTTAAATTCCTATTCATGTATGCAGCTGTTTAAAATCTGTGACATAACTTTCTCTTACAAGAGACTAACTTGGCTCGAACGAGAATTAGTCTAATTATGAATTTAATTTAAAGATGTCCTTTTATAGTTTCAGACACATCTAAAACACATCGTGCCTAAAAAAAATAAAAAAGTTTTATTTATTTATTTATTCTTTTTAAATGAAAAAGAAAGAAGCAAAAAGTAAAAAGGAATAAAAAGAGAAAGAAACATAAAACCCCACGAAATTAAGATGTGTATATATATATATATATATATATTTATCTTTGAAATGATTGAAACAAAACTTTAGTAACTTTGGTGGTGAAGAAAAAATTAAAAACACACAATGAATTCTTGCTTTTGCAATCCGGAGAAAAAATTTAACCAAATCTAAATTTCATTTGCAAATTCTAATCTTTTTTAAATAAAGATCTCATCTTTATTAAAGAATGATCTGGTAACATTCAAGAATCACTTGCTTTAAATCTTGAATTGTACCGTATATGATGTCCTTGGATAGGTCCCTTCCAACCTTTCTATTTTTTCTTTTCTTCCCAACAAAGCAAATATGGCACTGAGTAGGTGAGAGCTAACACAGAAAGAGACTTACATAACTTTGTTAATTCAAATGCAACACAAAGAACAAACTGTAAATTCCCATAAGTAACTCCATTTTTTTACCATTATTTGATATTTAAGGGAGAGAGAGAGAGAGAAGAATTAATAACTAAATAAGTAATTATTCTGTCACTAATGAAGTCAAAAACTACCCTTCATCATTGCAAGTCATGGCCCTGTCCATCATCATTTTCCATTTTAACCTTCATCTCTTATAGAGGGGCCAAACAAAATTATGGAAGATAGGACAATACTAAAAACAAAGTGAGATGGGAATGGGTCATTAGAAGTGATTGATAAAGGAAAAATATCAGACAATTTATGTATACAACCAAAGTTGTGATTCATTATCTTGATCAAAACTTCCAAAACCATTGTTGTACTAGCAATAGTATCTTGATTTATTAGTATATTTATAATGATTTATATGCCTTCATCTTCTAAGACTACAAGTATACTCATAATAGAATGAGAAATCAAAAAATGTTTTTTTTAGTGCGAAAACTCGCCATAGAATGTCTTTAATCACAATCTATCTACTATTTTGTATCTCAAAGACTTGATATGTATAACCTATACATCCAATCATAATTGTCTTTACATATGTAATAACAATACTAAGCACAGCTTACCAAAAAAAAAAAAAAAAAAAAAAAAAATACTAAGCACAGTTTGCCTCTTCAAACTCTCTTATCTTAAACACAAAATCCATCATGGTATTCTAGAATGTGCCATCACAAATCACAACTAACAATATTATATACATATAGTACTATTTTCCCAACCTGCACATGAGTTTGTCTTTGTCTAGTAGCAAACAGTTACCAAGGTTAGTAATAAAATAAAGTTAGTTGGTTTATTTTATATAGTTCTATATATATATATATATATATATATATATATATATATATATTGGTTCTCTTTTGTCACCATCTGAGAAATCTTCATACTGGTCATAAATCAAGGATGGTTTCTTTATACAGGCTGTATACCTAACCCGTTTCACCACTTCATCATTACAAGAAAAATAAAAACCAGCAATGGAAAAAAGGTTTGGCCTAATTTTATCCAAGTTGGGGGAGAATTGGGTAGGGTAGGAGACATAGACAAGGATAAGTGGGGTAATCAAAATGCCAAAAAAAAATAATAATTCAAACATATATTATATATCATACTCTCTAAAATGTAATTGACCAAATTCAACTTACACCTTCCATCCAAAGGTCTGAGGCCCAATGCTTTATCAGAAGGAGATCAGGATTAAAGATTCTGCTTTTCAGAAACAGCCTTCTTAGATAATGCAAAAGAAGAATATACATTTAAAATTTGGACAATCATTGTTCTCAAAGAATCAAAATAACCATAACTAATAAACTTAAAAATTTTTACTATGCAAAAATAAAATTAAAAAGAAAAAAAAAATCCTTGCAACTTATTTTATTTAATCTTCCCCTATTTCACTAAAGCTTAGTTTATACTTGAGCCATAAAAAAAGAACCTACACAATATGTGAGGTAAAAAATGCTTCTCCATACCCCTTCCATCAAGTTCAATTGACCATAAAGGATCCAACTAGATAAACCCTAAATGAGACAATGTAATGATCAAAGCACCAGTCCCATCAACAGGATCCCACAAAACCCACGATGCAAAATGAGATATAAGAGCTTTAGGGTTCTTGATACGTTCAACCAAAGAAAAAAGTGAGCACCCACTCTTAGGTCCCCTCCATTCATGTATCACTACTTTTCAAGGACCTGATAAGAGAGTCTCCTCCATTCATTCCACTGATGCCAAACATGTATGTATGGACTTTCCGTACTCATCCCCACCCACAACATTTAAATAAAAATTAAAAGCATATTTCCAAGGAAGAATATGAGCCAAGAATTCCTTAATTAAGTTTAACAAACATTCTTCTTTCTTAAAGCAGCAATTTTTTTTTTTTTTTTTTTTTTTTTTTTTTGGTACTTTCAATTAAAACTAGCTTAATTAAGCTTCAAATAGCTCAAGGTAATTCAAGATAACTTTAGACAACAAACAAGAAAGAAAGAACGCCTCTAAGCATATTATTTTACTTCACCATACTAATGAACAGTTACCGAGTAACATTACATCAAACACTTGGT
Organism: Cynanchum wilfordii; assembly: GCA_025388415.1. Lineage (NCBI taxonomy): Eukaryota > Viridiplantae > Streptophyta > Magnoliopsida > Gentianales > Apocynaceae > Cynanchum > Cynanchum wilfordii. The sequence continues at coordinate 255,223 of JAHSUH010002256.1, read as the reverse complement.
GTGCACTACAGCTTATTCATAACATGGACATCAAACATCTTCATACCAATCACAAATATGCGTAACTCCTATCCCATATTCAGTATCTAAGAAGCCCGTAAAATTAAGTTGAGACTTGACAGAAAATAAAAACACCACAGATTCACAAAAGACTTTCATTCCATGCTCGTGTGTGAACTGTGAAGCAACCACCAATCAAGAAAGTATGAAAATATATTAATTTACCTCAGATTTCAAGTACTTACAGCGATCAAGACGCCTCCCACTAAAGCAGCTCAAAAAAATGTGATACAGAACAGAAGAAAGAAAGCAGAGTAGAGAGAAATTTGTTAATATATTATTACGTCCCAAAAATAATTACTATGTTTCAGTGGTACAATTCACTTAAAAAGCTAAAATTCCGTAACTGTAACTAACTATATCAAATTACATAAATACCCCTTATAGTTAGTTTTATATCTTTCCTTCTATTATTCTCATAAGTTTTCTTCTTCTCCTCCCTCGACTCTTTCTGGTTTTTTCTTTTCTTTTTTTTTTTTTTTTTTTTTTTTGGCAAAATCTCTGAAATATCATATATAAAAAAAATATAATTGGTGAATTAATTATTGCAAAAGCGAGAAAAGTAATTATAATTGAAGGGCATAGTCAAAATTTACCTGCTCGTTATGATTTCCTCTGTTTTCTAATAATAATAGGAGTAAAAACAGTAGGTACGGTAGGAATAGTAGTGGCACGTATATAGATATAGATATAGATATAGAGAGAGAAAGGAGGAGGAGGAGGGAGACAGAAACTGAGGAAGTGACGAGAAGTAAAAATCACGTAAGGGAAGAGGAGAAGAGAGAAAGGGAGGCAAAAGGTAGGATGAACGTATACGTTTGTAGGATGCAAAATATGACACATTCCCACAGACAAAAGAAATGCATATTCCCCTTCCTGTCTCTCAATTCGCCATCAAATTCTTTATGCCTATTGCTTGCATTACAAGGTAACAACATTACCCCCTCTTTTTTCTTTTCTTTCTTTCAACTTGTCATTTGACGCTATCCTCTTCGATCTTTTCTTTCTTTTTTTAGTGATATTTTGGAGTAAAAGTTGATCCGGAGTTGTTTTAGGGTTTGACACATGGAATATGAGTGGGATTGTCAAGAAATTTACAAAAGAAGCTTATATATGTTTGAGATGGTGTATCCTCATTAAATTAGTAAATGCTAAAAGAATATGTTAAAATGTGTGGGAAAAGTATATTACGAAATATTTGAAAGCATGCGTTATCAGATATATAGTTCACGTATGTATATTAATAATAACTCTATTGATCCTTGATTACAACTTACAAGCTTACCTCAAGCTTGACTCATTAAAACGTGACATATTTTACATCGATTATCTTGTACTCTAACACCACCAAAGCATGGTGGTCGGGTGGTAAGCATCCCACGTCTTCACATGAATACCCGGGGTTCGATCCTTAGGTGGGTGAACTCTCCTAATTATTTGGGAGTATTATGGGATGGCGGTCGCCGACCTATAATCATTGGTCCTGTGGACTTGGAGCCTTCTCTCCCGTGTACTGGTGGGGCTAGGGTGACCTAGTTGGGCTTTGTCTCGGTGAGGCTTTGTCCTCAGATGAATGAAACATTCTCTTGGTTGATTCCCTTAGTTGGGAAAGCACTTTTTTCACCTTTTTATTTACCCAAAAAAAAAAAAAAAAAAAAAAATCTTGTACCCTAACAAATGAATCACTTCTATAGCTTCTAGAAGTAAAAGTAAAATTCAAGTTCCAAGAAAGAAGGGTTTTTACACGACATACGACCCAATAGAAAAAAAGCTCTGAGAAACTCTGAAAACTGAAAAGTTCCCCCCACTTTCTTAGGCAAAAACCCAAGAAGGTACACCCTTTTTTTTTTTGCTTGCTCTACTTTCTTTATCCCTTCTCTGTGCTTTCTTTTTTTTTTTCCCTTCTGCAAAATCTGTACATTGTTATTATTGCTTTTGCCTTTTGTATTAATTTGTACTCCGTACTTTACGCGGGTGAGATATAGAGCAACTTGTGTAAGTTATATAACCTCTTTTACTAGCTGCTAGTATGTATCTATATATATATATATATATACATATGTGTGCATTACCAGTTTATCAGATTCTAGTTATGCATGACGTCATTCTGCAAGAATCTCAGACAAAGAAGAACAGAAGACAGACACAGAACTGCTCAATTTAAAATATATGATAATTTATCATTCTTTCTTTAACCTTGTATCAGAATTGAGTTGCACTTCAGTAAAGTTATGTTTAAGTGATGACAATGGCAACTCTCATACTTTGGTTACATGGAATTAAAGTGATGGGAAGATTTACGTACTTCATTACAATTGACCTTACAAAAAAAAAAAAAAAAAAAAAAAAAAAAAAGAGTACTGTTTATAATAGGAAGTGTTATTAATACTAATACCATTTATGATGAAGACAAAGCCATAACTTTGAGCTTTCATTTGCATATGTACTTCCATCTTTCTACTCAAAATTTGAAAAGAAGACGACTTTCCAATAAAAGATTTTCGAGAGCGACTCCGAGTTAAAAAAAAAAGATAAATAAATGAGATTACTATCAATTAAACTATATAATGATGAGTTTCAAATATCAACAAAATTATAAATGTGTAGAACGGCCTATTCTGGTAAAGATTTAGCTGTATTGTCCTCTACTAGGGAACACATAGCCTGCAATCCCTCGTGCTATATTGTACCATTTTTTTTTTTGCAGTCTACTTTGAATTTATTATTATCATTATTTTTTGACATTAAGTCTACATTCAAACTTATATGCTGAATTTTATTATTTTAGTATTGCCATTTTAAATTAAATTGATGTTTAAAGCTCAATGTAAATTATCTTGCCAAAATAATTTAAACACTTGTATAAAAGGAGGAGTGGTGAATAAATTATCGATTATTTGATTTTTAATAATTTAAATATGAATAATAAAGAAAAATAAAAGGCAAAAAATATAGATACCACAATTTTCTTGATATATATACATATGAGGAGTTTTTAAATTGTAAATTTCTCGTTTGTCATACAGAGCAATCGAGTAGATATATTACATGGAGGAAGAAAGTAAAAGCTTGCCCTTTTAGTGGAAATATTTCTCCAAATTCATTGGAGACGATATATAAAAGAAAGAAATATAAATTCAAAGAAGAAATCTATCATAGATCCTTTGTACGAGAAGGGCATTAAGGTTATCAAATATCAGACCTGCTCTGACGCCATGCATGATGGAGTATATATATATATATATATATATATATGTATGGTCGACCCATCGTTTCTATTTGGAATAGCTAGCTATTATGTATGCTATGGTCCATTTGAATTTTCGAATTACTAAAATTAGAAACAAGGAAAATATATATATATTTCACTAATAGTACTTGAGTTTTCTATGCTGACAATTCTCTGAAATTAACAGTAGAGAGAGAGGGTTATAGATGGATGGAGACTTCTGCAGTTGGTTTTAATATTTTTCTCAAGTTCTTTTGGCTCGTCGTAACGTCGTCGTTCTTCAAATCCTTGGTTGTGCAGGTGCAGTGAAACGTACGAAATGAGAAAAAAAGAAAGATAAAGAGATCATATATGAACCGATGTTAGTTTATACAGAAAAAAAAAAAAAAAAGAATAAATAAAATTGGTAATTCTTCTTTTACCTGCAGATGACCACCATATTCCATATATATATATATATTTATATATGTTCTGCTTCTGGTCATGAAGAAGAATTATGGAGGATAAGAGGGAGAAACCCATGTTGGAGAAGGGGAGCACGTGCAAATTTCATCTCATATCATGCATGGACGACGACGACGATGAAATGCACGTGCCCTGCTTCTCCAACGAGAGTTACCCGCTCACTCATCAGTCAGCCTGCAATATATCTCTGAAAACAATATGGGATATATATATATATATATATATATATATATATATATATATCTTGGTGAATTGTGTGTGGTTTTGGGCACCGTAATCCGAATGAATATATATTATATATATATAAGGGGAGGAATGGCCATGTATTTATAGAGAGAGTGGGATGAGAGTAGCTAGAAAAAAGGGGGGGTGAGTTAAAGCTTGGAGTCTTGGAGTGGACATACTTTAAAGAGACCATGCAAAAGCAATCAAGTATATTTTCATAATTATAATAATACTAACAATAACCTTTTCTCCTTTTTCTTTTTCTTCTCTAGTTTGAATTTAAACTTTTTGGCCATGCATATTATATTATATAATTAAAATAATTTATATATATATATATATATATTATATGTTTGGCTTGCATGCCCATCCTTGCATAAATATATATCTAATTAGTTACTTAGAAGTAATTAAGACCCGTTTCACACAGAATGAATAGATTGATTTGCCAGATTGACATGATAAATATTCAAGAAATTTAAATTAAAACCAAAAAATATATCTTTTATATAAGTAAAACCCCTCGATCAGCTCTATACACATATATATATATATATGTGTGTGTGTGTGTGTGTGTGTGTGTGGGTTCGTGCAGGTCATTCCATCAAGGCCAATATCAAAAGATTTCCCGAGGTGGCTTATACAATTGGGTTAAGGTTTTTTGGCATTTCCAGACAAAGAATATATATATTTATTCAGTGTTCTGCGTATCCGTTACGCATGAATGAAGAGAAGCTTAGAATTGTTCTTCTTCCATTTTATATAATAAACCACTATTAGTTAACCCCTTGATTCAAGTATACATGTCAAGCAGTTGTAGATCAATTGATAAACACTCTTCACTTATGATCCAAAGGTCATGAGTTCGAGACATACTAGAAGTTAAAATTTTTCAAAACAAAAAAAAAATTCAGATATATATATATATAATCATTATTATTATTATATTTCATATAAAAAAATGTTAAAAAAAAAGTTTTTTATAAAGTAATATCTTCTCCCCCATCATCTTTAATTTTTCACCCCAAGAAACAGTTGATCAGTTGGGATAAAAAAAAAATTGTACTATGAAATAAATGTTGAGGTTTATATTAATTAGCAACTGTGTGTGTATATATATATACACACACGTAATAATTAATAATAATGGGTACTGTTTTGAACAGTTGAATTAAGGAATACCCCAATTTCACGAAAGTTGACTTAATGCCCCTTCATTCTATCATTCCATCCTTAAAGCCAAGATTTAATTTTTATTTTTTTTCCTACCATGTTTTTCCTTTTAAAAAATTTTAGTTTAATATTTATAATTTTTTTTTACCAATTCATTTAAAATAACGTTGTTTTAATAAAAAAATATAAATTTATTACAATAAAATGTTTAACAATTATAGTCATTAACTTATACACAAGTTTCTAATTCGAGCAATCTTGATCCATATATATATATATATATATATATATATATATATATATGTAAAGACCATGATGACAAGCGAGCCATACTTAAATGCAAGAGCTTGAAAATTTGGCAACGTAGCAAAGAAGTAAAAGAGAAAAAAATAGAGGGAGAAAGATGATATGTAAAATTTCCAAAACATCATCAAATGAGGAGGAGAGAGAGAGAGATGATGACATTTGACCCCAGCTGGGATATGAATACTCAATTGCCATGCAGAGATACGCACAGGTGAAAGATTAGATTGATTGGTTTCGGCAATAAAAAGTAAAGATGATCAAAGAGAACAGTGAAAGTAAGAAAAATAAAAAGATGAAAAATGCATATGCACGTTGGGGTTGCGTGTTGTGCGCGAGTTTCTTGATGAGTTGATGGTAAGGTAATATATATACACAATATATATATATATACATAATTGAAAGATGGGAAGAATAGCTAGCTATTATGTATGCTATGGTCCATTTGAATTTTCGAATTACTAAAATTAGAAACAAGGAAAATATATATATATTTCACTAATAGTACTTGAGTTTTCTATGCTGACAATTCTCTGAAATTAACAGTAGAGAGAGAGGGTTATAGATGGATGGAGACTTCTGCAGTTGGTTTTAATATTTTTCTCAAGTTCTTTTGGCTCGTCGTAACGTCGTCGTTCTTCAAATCCTTGGTTGTGCAGGTGCAGTGAAACGTACGAAATGAGAAAAAAAGAAAGATAAAGAGATCATATATGAACCGATGTTAGTTTATACAGAAAAAAAAAAAAAAAAAAAGAATAAATAAAATTGGTAATTCTTCTTTTACCTGCAGATGACCACCATATTCATATATATATATATATTTTATATATGTTCTGCTTCTGGTCATGAAGAAGAATTATGGAGGATAAGAGGGAGAAACCCATGTTGGAGAAGGGGAGCACGTGCAAATTTCATCTCATATCATGCATGGACGACGACGACGATGAAATGCACGTGCCCTGCTTCTCCAACGAGAGTTACCCGCTCACTCATCAGTCAGCCTGCAATATATCTCTGAAAACAATATGGGATATATATATATATATATATATATATATATATATATGTGGAATTGTGTGTGGTTTTGGGCACCGTAATCCGAATGAATATATATTATATATATATAAGGAGGAATGGCCATGTATTTATAGAGAGAGTGGGATGAGAGTAGCTAGAAAAAAGGGGGGGTGAGTTAAAGCTTGGAGTCTTGGAGTGGACATACTTTAAAGAGACCATGCAAAAGCAATCAAGTATATTTTCATAATTATAATAATACTAACAATAACCTTTTCTCCTTTTTCTTTTTTCTCTCTAAGTTTGAATTTAAACTTTTTGGCCATGCATATTATATTATATAATTAAAATAATTTATATATATATATATATATATATATATATGTTTGGCTTGCATGCCCATCCTTGCATAAATATATATCTAATTAGTTACTTAGAAGTAATTAAGACCCGTTTCACACAGAATGAATAGATTGATTTGCCAGATTGACATGATAAATATTCAAGAAATTTAAATTAAAACCAAAAAATATATCTTTTATATAAGTAAAACCCCTCGATCAGCTCTATACACATATATATATATATGTGTGTGTGTGTGTGTGTGTGTGTGTGGGTTCGTGCAAGTCATTCCATCAAGGCCAATATCAAAAGATTTCCCGAGGTGGCTTATACAATTGGGTTAAGGTTTTTTGGCATTTCCAGACAAAGAATATATATATTTATTCAGTGTTCTGCGTATCCGTTACGCATGAATGAAGAGAAGCTTAGAATTGTTCTTCTTCCATTTTATATAATAAACCACTATTAGTTAACCCCTTGATTCAAGTATACATGTCAAGCAGTTGTAGAACAACTGGTAAACACTCTTCACTTATGATCCAAAGGTCATGAGTTCGAGACATACTAGAAGTTAAAATTTTTCAAAACAAAAAAAAATTCAGATATATATATATATATATAATCATTATTATTATTATATTTCATATAAAAAAAATGTTAAAAAAAAAGTTTTTTATAAAGTAATATCTTCTCCCCCATCATCTTTAATTTTTCACCCCAAGAAACAGTTGATCAGTTGGGATAAAAAAAAAAATTGTACTATGAAATAAATGTTGAGGTTTATATTAATTAGCAACTGTGTGTGTATATATATATACACACACGTAATAATTAATAATAATGGGTACTGTTTTGAACAGTTGAATTAAGGAATACCCCAATTTCACGAAAGTTGACTTAATGCCCCTTCATTCTATCATTCCATCCTTAAAGCCAAGATTTAATTTTTATTTTTTTTCCTACCATGTTTTTCCTTTTAAAAAATTTTAGTTTAATATTTATAATTTTTTTTACCAATTCATTTAAAATAACGTTGTTTTAATAAAAAAATATAAATTTATTACAATAAAATGTTTAACAATTATAGTCATTAACTTATACACAAGTTTCTAATTCGAGCAATCTTGATCCATATATATATATATATATATATATATATATATATATATTTATCATATGTAAATAGCACCATGATGACAAGCGAGCCATACTTAAATGCAAGAGCTTGAAAATTTGGCAACGTAGCAAAGAAGTAAAAGAGAAAAAAATAGAGGGAGAAAGATGATATGTAAAATTTCCAAAACATCATCAAATGAGGAGAGAGAGAGAGAGAGATGATGACATTTGACCCCAGCTGGGATATGAATACTCAATTGCCATGCAGAGATACGCACAGGTGAAAGATTAGATTGATTGGTTTCGGCAATAAAAAGTAAAGATGATCAAAGAGAACAGTGAAAGTAAGAAAAATAAAAAGATGAAAAATGCATATGCACGTTGGGGTTGCGTGTTGTGCGCGAGTTTCTTGATGAGTTGATGGTAAGGTAATATATATACACAATATATATATATATATACATAATTGAAAGATGGGAAGAAGAAGAGAGAAACTTTCTTTTTTTTTTTTGTGTGTGTGTGTTTGTATACGAGAAGGAGGAAGCGGGGTGAGTCCCTATGAAGATATGATTCCCTATCTTTGGAAAGAAGCAAAAAATGAAAAGAAAAGAAAAAACCCTTTTTTCTTTCAGCTTTGGTTACAATAGACCACCTCAGGTCAGGCTCCAGCTTCGGCCGGCCACCCACCATACCATTACCATACACAGCTTCTGCTCAAACAGTGGTTTTTGTTTGTGGCGGTTATAACACCTCATGTCTTGTATCTCTTGAGTTGACAGTACTATCTATATATATACTTATATACTACTTCCCTCCCACTTTGAAATTCGAAAATTTCATTTATCATAATTCTCAAATTCATGATTTTTTAGTATTTAATAAGATGTTATTTAGAAATGCTTTACAAAAAAATGAAAAACTCTTTAACTAGAATCTTGCAGTAGTAAAAGTAAATTTAGAATGCAAACAAAAACCACCACTTATCATATCAGAAGAAGGGATCAGTCTGACCATGTTTCGATAAAAATGAATAGTGCATTCGACTTTATTTATATATTTATTTGTTTTTTTTTTTCCCCCACTTCTAAAGAAACAATAATAAATTTTTTTTTTTTAATATTTTTTGAACAATAATAGCCACCAATGAAAATATATATATAAACAGCACTGAAATTTTCTTTAGAAAAAAAAAAATTAAATCAATTTTCTAAAAATTCTAACTTTTATCTGAAATGTAATTTATTACCCTTGCGAACTAACTCTCATTTAGAATTTTTACTATTAAAAATTAATTGAAAATTTCTCAATAAGAAGGTTCTATGGTGTAGTGGTTAGCACTCTGGACTTTGAATCCAGCGACCTGGGTTCGACTCCCGGTAGGACCTTTTAATTTTTTATATCAATAAAAGTTTTCTTTTTTCTCCTTAGAGGTTTGGTATGGTTGGGTAATTATTGTTGAACCCAATGTAAGCATTAGGTTTGATAGTTTATTAGAGTAGATTAAAAAAAAATATTGTATTTTTTTTTTGCTTACCGCATGTTTAAACTAATCTCACTCGCTGATTTGTAGGCACCTCAGTGGATGAGACGGCTGACCAGAGGATTTTAACATTTTTTCATATTCAAACTAGGATTTGAAACCCGAATCATTAGTTAAGGGAGGATGAGCCCTACCGATCCACGATATGCCTCTGGTTAAAATATTGTATTTAATATTAATTTAATTATAAATACACGAATTTTAATTATTAGTTTGTCCGAAAGCTTTCGTTTGGCTAAACTTTCCTTTATTTATCAGTAATCATTTTTCACCATCAGATAATAATAACTTTCATTTGGTATAATCGAAAGTGATAACGAAATCAATTGAGTATTTTACTTACTTAATTTTGGTTTCTTTTCCTTCTTAGGAAACCAATAATTTATTATCGTTTTGTTTTCTTTATCACAGTTACCAATTTGGAAATTTCCCCCTTCATTTTCTTTCTTTCCCCTTATAAAATTATGATCTGTTTGTTAATTATATTAGAACGTATAATTTTGATTATAAATACTGATAAAGAATTTCATAATTAGCTTATCTTAGTTCTCAACAATGGCTTTGAATTCATCTTTTTTTCTTTCCTTTATTGCTGCATTATTGTTGGTCAGCTTGCAGCAGAGTTGTTGTTCATACCATCCAGCTTGCTATATAAAACCTCCTCCTCATTCGATTCCGATTGCTAAGAAAGACGTTGATTTGATGCAGTTTGCAGAGAATTTAGAGTTCTTGGAAGCAGAATGGTTCTTATGGGGTGCGTTAGGATATGGACTTGATTTCGTTAGACCAGAACTTACTGGCGGAGGCCCTCCTCCAATTGGTGTTGAAAAAGCAAATCTTGATCCTCTTGTACATAAAATTGTCAAAGAATTTGGTTATCAAGAAGTCGGCCATCTCAGGTTTTTCCTTTCCTTTACTTTCTTCTTCCATCCATTTTTCTTTTTGCAGAGTCAATTATCTAATTGTTTGTTTGTTGTGATTGTCAGGGCCCTTAGAGACACGGTAGGATTGATTCCAAGACCATTGATGAACTTGAGTGCTGCAGCATTTGCAACAGTTTTTAATAATGCGTTGAATACAACGTTGGATCCTCCATTTGATCCATACGCCAGTAGTCTTGCTTACATGATGGCCTCTTATGTACTTCCATATGTTGGTCTTGTTGGTTACGTGGGTGCAAATCCTCAAATCGAAGGGTATGTGATCAAGCGGGTATGGTATGGCATGGCATCTCAAAAATTCTACTGCTGACTACTGACTACTGACTACTGACGAATTATGAAAATTTCTTTACTTTAATTCTGGGTTTGGTCTGTTTGCAGCTTGTGGTAGGATTACTAGGAGTTGAATCAGGGCAAGATGCAGTGATCAGAAGTTATCTGTACGAAAGAGCTAAACAAGTGTTTAAACCGTATAATGTGACGGTGGCGGAGATGACAATAGCAATATCAGGACTCAGAAACCAGTTGGGTGGATGTGGTATTAGGGATGAAGGTCTTTTTGTGCCATTAAAACTAGGTGCTGAAAACAGGACTACCAGTAATATATTATCTGCCAATGCTTACTCCCTTTCCTACGCCAGAACAGCGCCACAAATACTCAGAATTGCGTACGGCACCGGCAGAGAGGACGAACCGGGCTTATTCTTTCCTCATGGTGCTAATGGAAAGATTGCTCAACGATACCTGCACCGACATGAATGAAGTAGTAGTTGTTCTATTCTATTGTGAAGACCACACACACACACGAATGAACAATAAAAATCTTTTTATGTGGAAATTAAACCCAATCCATTCACATTCCTATGATTTATGTAACACAACCTATATTTGTTGTTATTAAAGGATTTTATCTCATCTACATTTATATATTCTCTGCCAAAATGAGTGTGTTCTTTATAAATTGAAATCATCAAAGAAAATGGTAAAAAGAACAACTAAGAAGAGCATTGAATCAAAGAGGATATGATTTTCATTCAATGTCATTGAACAAGAATACTACTAGGTAAATGATCTCCTTGTCAAGGATACAATTATTTACATATATATAAAAGAATCAATACAAACAACATAAAAATATCTTTTACTTTCAAAAACTGATAGCATATCTGCATCAGCAGCCACACAATTCTTAGTTATTAAATAGGTCTGGTCTATCCATGATTAGAGAGGCATATGGAGGGTGGTTAAACCTTGTATAGATGATGTCTTTAGTTACTCCTTGGGTGAGAACATTTCGATTGGCACAAATTTTGCGTATCCATCTTCTTTCTTATCTTTTGATTTGTGATCATAGTACTCAACAACAGCAGCTCCAGCTAAGGCCGCCAATGTAAGAGCTTGGGCGTGCAACCTGTCAAGTTTAATTTTCCACAAAGTTTAGCAAAGATTTCCAATTGCACAGATTTCGATCTAGAAAATATACAGAGCAATCAATGATGAACTAGTACCTAGCATGAATGATTTTAACACTGGTCTTCATCGTTGGTTGTGACCAATTGTATGCAATGGATCCAGTAATTCCACTCAACCAAAGGCAACCTTCACAGAAATTAAAAACAAAGAATAAAAAAAAAAAAAAAAGCCCTCATAGAAAACAGTAACAAAAGATCGAAAAGCAACGTCGATTACCAACGGTACGAAGCTTATGTTCAATAACCCATTCCTTCACAGATTGAAAAGAGGACTTGGTAGCGTTACTTGACTCGGCCATTTTTTCCCTTCCGAAACAATAATAGTTCGACGAAGATCTTTTTCTCTGTCTTTGTTTCTGTCTGCCATGGAAGTTATATATATATATATATATATTGTTCTTATTCCGTGATCGACAAGGAGGACTTTGCAACCTTCCGGAAAACAGAGGGCGGAGGCGTGGCTGTTTTTGACGATGACTGGTTTGGCTGTTGACGCCGCCACTTCAAGATGGTGTATAGCAACAACCACATTTATAATTTTTCAAAACGTTATGAATTTGAAAATAAAGTTAAAAACGAAAATACTTAATTTTCTTTTTTTTAAAAAAAAAAAAAAAAAACTGTAAAAATGTATAAGGTTTTGAAAATATTCACATTTAATTTGTTGTATTACTAACCAGCGGTTCAAATTAAAGGGAAGAGGACAGATGTCGAACGATAACTATTGACGTCCCAGCCGTGATTCTAGAGAGAACCTCTCCGTACGCGTGTGGGATTCCAAATCTTTACATAAACAAACTCTTGCACGCAACCTCCTCAACCTTCAACAGCCGACTCTCCCATTCTCATACTCTCCATTTTCCAGTTCTTCACGAATTTTACCGTCAGGTAATCCTAAAATTTTTGATAATTTTTTTTTTTTTAAAATTAATTAGTGAAGGAGTCGTATTATTGTTATTATCATTATTATTATTTTTTTTTTATTGCGTTTGAAATGCTGAATTTATTTCTGGAATTGAATGACGAAATCAGGGCATTTCTTTTGTTCTTACTCGATTACTTCGAATTCTTTTGTTATAAACGCTTGTCTAGAAGAATTTAATGGTCAGATTTTCTTGGAATTCTTGAGAATTTAGAGTATTTGCGTATATGCGATTCTTATATATTTTGTTAAGCTTTTTCTCGTGATGTTTGATTAGGTCTTCAATTATTTACCTATAGTTGCTCCACTCGTTGATTTTTGTTTTTGTTGTTGTTGGTGTTTTTTTAATGAGTCTGCACTGGTTGGTTGATCATAAGTTCAAAAATTGAATTCATTTTATTTAATTATTTTAATAATAATTTTTATAGGATTTTGCCAACCGCGATCACGGTTTCTTGTGGTCTCTTTTCTTTCTAAATTTGTTTTGATGTTAGCCATACATGTTTTGATTAAATTATACCGGAGCAATAGCATATGTAACACCTATCGAAGCACAGAAACCCTACATCTCTCGACTTCCTCTGTATGAATTTGGTTTGAACATATCCACTAACATATTAGTAATTTGATTTAAGTATTTGTAGGTTGTTGGACTTTGCTGCCTATATACTGTGATCATTGCGTTTTAATTGTGAATTTCGGGTACCCTTTATGGAGTACTTTTCTGACCATTTCTCTAATTATTTCAGGAAGGATGGGGCGCTTAAACCGAACCATTTATGTGGGCAATCTCCCTGGAGATATACGGGAGAGTGAGGTGGAAGATCTTTTTTACAAGGTTGGTTCAGTGAATATGATATAACTCTGGAGAAAATGTATACCCCTCTATTTTATTACAATGGTTTATTATCTCCTCTGTTGACAATGTCCCTCTTTGATAAAAAAATATTTTTAGAGCCTTTTGCACCGATTAAATTTATTCTTTACAGCGCTTCCTCAAATCTTCTGACTGATTGTATTACAACTCTGGATAAGAATAGAGAACCTCTGCTTGAGGCTAATTATTATGTTGTTTGAGATGTAATATGCTCGTGGTTTCTATGTGATTGTACATGATGTATTATTGACTTTTCAAATTATTTGTGTTTGTGTAACATCCTAACTGGCTTTTCCTCCATTTGATGATTGCTCACATGTTTTCTGCTCTTGGGATTTATTGTAGTATGGGCATATTTTGGACATAGACTTGAAAATTCCTCCCAGGCCACCTGGTTATGCCTTTGTAGAGGTGAGTTTGCCCTTAATCTTTTAGTCACTATGACATGATTAGTTTTGTGCAGTCCTGATCTATTCCATAACAATTGGTATAACTTTTCTCTGTTTCAGTTTGAAGATCCTCGTGATGCAGATGATGCTATTCGTGGTCGGGATGGCTACGACTTCGATGGGCATAGATTGCGTGTTTGTTATCCGTATATACTCATTCATTTATAGCTGTGTAACAGAAACAAATAACTTAGTTGTTTAGCTATTTGGGTTTCGCAGGTTGAGCTTGCTCATGGTGGTCGAGGGTCATCATCATCCTATGATCGCTATAGTAGTTACAGTAGCGGAGGAAGCCGTGGTGGAGCCTCTAGGCGCACTGAAAATCGTGGTGAGCAATATTCTCTACATTTGTTCTATTTTTTGTTATTGCTTATTTTTGTGCTGCTGTTGATAATTGCTTTGATGTGCAGTTTTGGTTACTGGTTTGCCTCCTTCTGCATCATGGCAAGATCTGAAGGTGAGAACTTGTAAAAATTTTGTTATAAGTGATGTTCTGAATAGAGAGAGACATAAGATTGACTTACTGGTGAAGAATGTCTTATAAACTTTGTCACATTGGTTTTTTAGGACCATATGCGTCGGGCAGGCGATGTGGGCTTCTCTCAGGTTTTCCGGGAACATGATGGTGAGATTTGTAATGGTTGTAATTGCGCATTTTCCTTTTTCATGATATCTTTCCAGGACAGTAGGTTCAATTGGATATATATATATATATATATATTTTATTTTTTTCACTTATAAAAAATTAATACAATTTTTTTTTGTGTCTCGCTGATTCTTTTGGTTTCACTGTAGATTTTAAAACTTCTATCCGCCCAACATGTTGGATCACCTATAGACAGACATCCACTTTTAACATTTTTATAGCTAATTTGGATGGAAAGAAATGGAGTGGTTAATTTTTCACTATAGATTTATATTTTGTTTGTACATTCTCTTCTCCTGTCTCTTTTGTTGCATCTTTGATTGTGACTGTTGTGGCCAACTATTTTGCTTTTTGGAATCCTTTGGGACTCAGTATTGTTGCAACTTCCCTTTCTATTTTGGCTGATGTGGCAACTTCCTTTATTTCTAGGTATCAAAGGAGTTGTAGACTACAAAAGGTACGAGGACATGAAGTATGCGGTAAGTAGATTTGTTATTAAAAGATTTAATTAGTATGTGGCTCTATAATATGCTGAATTCTTCTTGTGACGGTAGGTATGATGGTGATGTCATGTCCTCCCTACTTTCAGTTACCAATGCTTGCTAATCTGCTATATTGTTATTGCTCGCAGATAAGGAAGCTTGACGACTCTCTATTCCGGAATCAGTTCTCCAGGGCTTACATTCGGGTACATAATCTCACTCTTGATTTTTTATTGGTGTTTTTACAATATTAGCTTTTATTCATGGTAATTCTGACACTAGGTGGAAGAATATGAAAAAAGACGAAGCTACTCCCGCAGTCCTAGTAGGAGTCCTTACCACTTAAGGAGCAGTAGCCTTAGCTACAGCAGTGACAGTAGGAGCAGAAGGTTTTAGCTTTTCTGTTTTTTCTTGTTTTTTTCCTTTTTTTTTTTTTTATTTTTTTATGCTTTCACCAATCTATGAACTTGAATTATGCTCTGCAGTGTTACCCCAAGGGCCAAACGTTATCGTCGCTCTTCATCTAGATCTCGATCAAGGTCTGTTTTTCTTTCTTAGGGTCATTTCAGATTGACTTCCACCCTCTGTTGTTTATTTCAGCTTATTTGACAAGTTCATAAACTAAATCAGATCATTGAATTTCTCTTTGTGGAAACTTAAGCATCAGGTTATATAATATCCTCATTATTTGTGGAGTATGAAAATTGAAATTAATTTATGTATATGGAAAGTGGGGTTTGTCTTTTGCTTGCTTTGTTATTCAATTGATTGTAGATGCTGGTAGAAGAGATATGGTGCTTCTGAATAGCTTGTGAATTACAATTTAGTGCAACAGAAACCTAGAAAATTCTCACGATGTCATTGGGTTTTCAAAAGTTTCAATTAAGCTACTCATTGTTGAAGAAAATGTAAATTTTCATAAGGATTTGAGTGAAAAATGTAGATGAAGGATTGAAATGACAATTTCTTGTGCAGAAAAGTCATCTAGTGTTGCAAAAGACCAATACTTAAAATGAATTTACTGCAAAATTTTGGTGTAAGGGCTGAAATGATGATTATAAAAGTTTCCAAGGCTTAACTGAAACTTTTGTAGGACCAATGTAGTAATCGAGAATCTGACATTTTTGAGGACTATTTTTCACCTCATGCAATAGTAATATGTATTCTATGTGCCTTTCAAGTAGAAAGATCGGTGTTTTAGCATTTTGAGGCCATGTTAGTCTTTCAATCTTTCTGATTTCGTGGGGTCAGATGAGCATCTGCATCATCTGCTTTCTTCATTTCATCATTTCTTCTACTGTTTTCATTCAGCACCTTAGTTTTGTACAGTGTTTTTAACCTGTCATGATCCTTGATGATTGACATTTGCAATCCAAATTTTGATTCTGTGAACTTATCTAGTGGTCAGTTTTATCGTCTCTAGTCGCCCCATGCCCTTGAGTGGACAATCATTATTTAGTCCTGGTTCCAACTATCAAGACAGTTGGGACAATCCAAATGTTTCAGAAAATATTCAATACCGTAAAACTATAGTTTTTGTGTATTTATTTTCAATACTAGCATACTGCACATTTCATGGAGTGATTTCCTGTATGCTTTTTGTTCATGTATGCTCCCTTCATTGCTCAAAATGTTCTTTTACTCCTGGAGGGAAATATGGCAAGTTGGAAAAGGAATTTCCAATTAATGGTTCATAATATAACTGTTATGAAGATTGCATTTTTTGTTTTCTAGATCTGGCTTTTCGCGGCGATCTGGGGATTGCTTTGCTTATTAGGGGACTTGATGATATGTGGTGCTAGTTTCATGCAACTCATTTGATTGTGGGCTCTGGCTGTATGCTGTTTAGTTGATGAGCACCTTCGGCATAAGATGGATGGTAACTTTGTTTTATTGTGTGATTTGAGGCATGATGCCATTTATGAAAATGTTGACAAGCAAACAATGCCATTCATTTTAAAGCTGGATTGTTGCAAAAGAAAGGCTTTTAGTAACTTTGACCACAAATTGAGCCTGCTTTTCTACTCATATATTTTCACCTTATGTCGCAGTATTGCGTTTGGGACTCTTCTACTCAATGTGGAAATGGCATAAAGAGTTTCCTTTTGTGCCAGTGTTACATATTGTGCTGGTTCAAGTCCCTTGTTTATTTGGTCTTAACTTGATGATCAGATAGATTTAATGTAAGAGCAATATGCTGAAGTAGTTTTGAGTTGGAACTGTACACCTTTTTTTGTTGAGTGGTTCTAAGGATTGGTAGATACTGTTTCTGCGCATGATTGTGGGCATCAAAATAGTAGGTTGTCATTGGATCAGAAATCTTATCATAATTATTCTGGATACTGAAATCAATTGTTCTAAAAAATTTTGCAGATCTATATCAGGATCTCGAAGTCCAGTATTGTCTGTGAGTAATCCTATGACAAAATCGTTTGTTGTTTGAAGTAATCTAGAAAACTTAGCTAGCACATTGCTAACATCCTTCATAATGTGCAGCCTGCTCGTCGGAGACGTGTTAGCAGGAGTCCAAGTAGTAGGAGCCGAAGCAGGAGCATATCACAATCACCTGTAAGAATTCCGTTCTGTAATTGTTAATGATGATTGATCAATGGTGATTTCACGTTAAGTAACATAATTGCTTTTATGATTTGACAGGTAAGTTCAGGTTGAAGTTTTTAATTGTGTGATCAGGGTCTGTGATAGTTTTGGTCACTTCTTGGGTGTTGGGGTGGTTGTAGGGGTTTCTAGTGAGTTACTAGATTTTCTGTTCTCTCGGTCTCTCAGAGAGGCATTTACTGTTTACTTAAAGATGGGCAATGTGTTACTATGACGTTGACGTTTTACCAGAAGAACTAGGTTTGTGTGATGATCTGATTACATTATTATATATTTGTTAATTTTTGTTAGCTAAATGTTTAATTATTGGATGTTAGATGTATTGGTGGATTTGGTTTACTAGTGAGCTACCTAAGGATTCTTGTTCAAATTGTGGGCACTTAATCAAACTTTGGTGAAATTTTTTTTTTTTTAAAAAAAAATATATATATATATATATATATATATATTAATTGGAATAATTGTGGGCTTACGTTTCGAAAGGAACACTTACAATATTTTTGTCACAATCTATACGTTTCGAAAGGAACACTTACAAACTAGAAAAGTATTGCATCCCAGCGTAGAATTAACATGCTTTACCACTCCATACCTTCAGTTCGCATAAATTCAGGACTGGTTTCGCCAACAGGAAATTAGACATATAAAACTAATCACAAAAATATATATATTCCCCCAGAAATGTCAGGAAGGCTTAGAATGTTTATACAACTTTGCCTTTGAACATTAAATCTTATTAGTACGCCCTCGGCAAAGACATGAGTTTAAGCCATAAACCCACCATCACACAATCACTTCAAATTGGCCACATTTTAAGTGCCAATTCAATAGTTTCAAGCCTCCAAGCAAGGCTTGGCAGACGAAGATCACTGTAGCTTTTGTTTCTCAAACATCATTATATAACTTCAGTTCCAGTCATAGTAATCACAGATTTCAACACACACATTTTTAAAAATCTATGACCGATTTTGTGATGGCATCCTGTCAGATCCATGCCTCTGGCGAAAGCTACTGGTTCGGATTCCAGCATCTGACCCACCACCTGCTTGATGGAATGGCACCCAACCTGTCTCTCTATCAATTTGACCAAAGGCTGGCAAATGTTCACGATCCCAAGTATGGAAGCGGTTCGGCAAAGGATTTTCAGCTTCTTGAAAGGTTCTCCCGGAAGAACTTGATGGAAAGAAATAAAATCCACCACCATTTTGGTCAGATGAAGAAGCTACAGCTCCAACTTGAGCTACACTCCTATGACTGCTGGCTCTACGAGATCCAGATATGTTAGGACCACGTATGGAAGGTGAATTACTAGGTTGCTGAAAATAAGCTTGAAGTGCTTGAACGCGATCCCGAGCTCGTGCCACACTCCCAGGATAAGGAGGGATCATTGACGATGCAACTGAGCTCCCAGCCCTAGCAGCTGGAGGACTGCAACAATCAGAAGTAAAAAATTACAACGCTGTACTAATAACAATAATACTAATTGAAGAACTGCGGTCGTCTAGTTTAAATCTGGAGGACAATCTTATCCAGCTTTATGTTGAAACATGCCAAATATAAAACTCAAAAGCTAAAAAGCGCTGACAATTCTACAAACGAAACAAGTAGAAACACTGACCTGTGACCAACAAGGAAAGGATGTAAGAAGGATCCCGATCTTGGAATATCAGAACTTGTTCGGGCTGCTCTCTGAGCAACGGAAGGCACTGACGGCTGTTCAGCACCACCAATGCGACTGCTTGTAGCAGTAAAAGGTGAGGAATGATGATCCCAGCTGTGATAGTGGACGTCCATCCCAGGGAAAGCGTAAGAAGTGGGTATCTCACTTGGCACAGATGCACCATTCCAGTGATTATTAAAGCTAGAACCCTCAGATACACTCCCATTGGAACTTGATGATGAAGGATGAACTGGTCCGAAGTAGGCTATATAGGGGCATGGATGAGTCGCTGATGATATAGCTGTATGTTCCGCAAAGATAGCATGTTGTCCCAGAAGTTCATGATCTAGGAAAGATAAAAGACGGTCCCATCATGAAGGACATTGGACACAAATTAACAACTTAAGCTAGAGAAAGAAGAAATCTTACAGGCTGTTGATGAAAATTCTCCTTCCCTGTCAACATGCAGAAACAAATATTTAAGTGAATAGAATCATAGAATAAATAGAAGAATTATAAGAAATGAAATAGGCATGAGATAAATCACCCTGGAGAAACTTATGAACCAAGGGGGGAGAGAAAAAAAGGAAGAACATTCAGACTATTACAGCTGTTGTTGTAATCCTTTTCTTGCACTCAACACCTCCCTTCCAAGGGGTATACACGGAAGTATTCACAAATTAGGAAAAGAACCACAAGCTTAAGACATGATTACTTCTTCCAATTAACAACTTGAAGGTTCAAAAATAGATTCAGCCTAGAAGGGTCTCCTGACAAGGACATTCGGAGGGAGAATCCAGGTATTGGTAACAAATTATAGGATCAGAACAATTAGTCAAGAGCCACTTGGATTATATAGTATTTAGGATTTTGTTTTCTTTCCTACTTCAAAACAAATAATTCATTACCTACCTACTTATGTAGAAATGACAGAAGTACACAAAACCCCTCATAGAAAAACAAATGCAAGGATTCCCCGATCAAATTGTGGCCACGCCACGTCCTCTAGAAATCAGATTCCTAGAGAATCGGAAGGCAACTACAAACTAATCAGCCTAGTATTAGAAATTACATCAAAGCATCTTAAGCCTCACTGCAGACTTAATGATTTTATGAGGACTAAAATAATGAAGAGAGAGCTACATAAGGAGATCAAGTCTAAGACTCTTAGCTGATGCTTAAATTTTATAAACATGAGCACATTTTAGACGGAAAATGCTAGGCCAATGTTGAAGTAAAACAAGATGGCAATTAATTGCAGCTTAAACCTCATTTGCACAATAAATTTAAACCCATAAAAGGCTGTTCTGTTTTTACTGTCTTTGGCATGTATTTTTGTGGTACTCAGAAGACGTGATGGGGGAATAGAAATGTAGTGATGAAGAAGGGGTGGTTATAAGAAACCCGGTAGGCAAATCTCCAGAGCTATGCAATATCACGAACCATAAAGGCAAGTAACAGAGAAATAAATAATAATTCATGAGTGCAAATCCTAAGGAAACAGGGAATCAAGAATAAATGACAGCATAAAACTTTGGATAAGAACAAAGTAATTTGCATAGGAACATGGATTCAAATGTAAGCAAAGAGAAGGTTTAGCTTACTCAAAAGATGAAGGAAGCCGAGTAATCCCATTGAATGGACACCAATGGACTCCAAAAGACTGCACAAAACCACAGAGTCAGAAAACAAAAACTAACAATTTATATTTTGATACTTCACCATATGAAGCCGCATAAACAAACAGAAGTCCAACAGTACATCCAGAGATCCACAAAAGAGTATGGATAGCATTTGTATTTCCGACAAAAAAAAAAAAAAAATTGCTCACGAAGCAATAAGAAACCAACACTGTTTTATTCACTACCAAAACATGGCCTTTGTTATGGGTGAAAAAATAACTCCATTATTGTATGAACAAACAAATTAAAAACATATGTAGAAGGTTCAGGAAAGAGTGCATAGGTGTTATCTATAAAGATACCTGTTCAAACTTCAGACAACAATATCAAGCAAAAAAATTTATGCAAAAGAATTTATATAACTAAATCAATAAAAAATGTTTGGGGTACGCACAAGTCAAAACTATGTGATTCCTGCAATTGAAATAGATGTGGACCTAGATATATACTTATCGACCTTAGCAAGTTTTCCGGTCAGGGGGAAAGAAAAAAAGGTATGCTAATTCCTTGACAGTTCTAATCATCTCAAACATGATAAAGAAAGGCCATCAAAAACCCCCTAGGCTAAAGCACATCTTCTAAGACTTTTTGAGAAACTTCATATTTACACACACAATCTAAAATGATTTGTTTCCTCAGATAATAGTCACAGAAAACCCAAACCCAATAGCACCACATGACCAACCCTTACTATAACTTGTCATATCTATAAAAGAAGCACTTAAAACTATTCCTGTGAACATCTACAACCCCATCTATTCACCTGAATGACATACAAGACCTTCTAAAGAATGAAAGCAACAAGTACAATATTCAACAGAAAATAGACCAACTCCTTTAGTAGCTATTTCTACAAGCTTGCATCCAACTATGGAGCTTCATGCATTCCGGTTGAAGGTTGACAACATCAATCTATTTACTCAGGCAGAATATAAAAACTTTACAAAGGCAAAAGCATGCAAGCACCAGAACAATATGTAACAGAAAAAGAATAGAACAACTTTTGCATTACCATTTCAGAATAGCTTAAGTCATATAGATCTTCATCATGGGTCCAATCATCCATATTAAATTCAGGGACAGAACGGCAGCCCGTGGCATATAACCACTGGCCTTTTTCAATCTTCCGACAGTTGGGACACTGCATTGCTCCCTTGATATTAAATGCAGATCCAATGCAATCTGTATTTGTAAGAAGATTTTAATATAGAAATGAGAATATACATATCTTGACTAGAAAAATGCATGAGTAGGCATATAGCGTCAATAAAAAAAAAGATGCACAAGGAACTTGAGCAATCATTCTCATCCACATAGATAGGTCATTTTCAAATCAACTCAAGTAAAACTGTTCACCAGTTCTAGAATACCCATCATTGAAAGTTCATCAACCATACCCTTATAGTATTCTCTTTGATTCATTAATCCAAAAAACAAGATGTGTGTGTATCAGCACTCCTGAACTCCAAAGTAAATGAAATCTATAAAACCTAAGAAGCATATGAAAAGGCCAATCAGTTTCAGGCTCTCTCAAGTATCTTTTCCAAGTTGTAAACATATGAAACATGAGACAAAGATCACCCATTCATCCTGTAACCACAATATCCTAATCATCACAGAAACAGGGCTCGCTATTTTGAGGGCAAAAGTATGCAGAATTGAAATTTCTTAACAAATACTTGTGTAGTTTATTTTTTTTTTTTAAAAAAAAAATGAATGGAAAATAAAGCTACAATCTTTAATTACCCCCACTAGCTCTCCGGAGTCATTATCTATGAACATAGTACTTTACTTAAAGAAGTAACTTAATGCAATGAACCCCTCCAAAAAAGAAAAAAAAAAAAATTTTGAAGTTTCACCCTGGCGCAGAAATTCTATCTTTTCCCGTTTCGATTCCTTTAAAAAATTTAAAAGACATCATATAGCGACAATTGACGCAACGACGATGTAACTTTGGACCGCATCATCAAGAACATAGTATGAAGCAAAATGAAACCGTGAAATTATCAAGCGCGAATCCAATAAATGAATTAATTAGATCTGAATAACCATCCAAGTAAAATACCCAAATAAAAGAAATCAGAGTCATAGCTAGATAATTTTAAACTCACCGAGGTGAAACTGGTGACCGCATTGAAGCTTAGCCCAAGATCTCTCTCCGATGTCAGTTACAGCATCCAAACAAATCGAACAAGAAACCGCAGAGGACGCCTTCCCTTCTCCTCCTCCTCCTCCTCCTCCACCTCCCACGCCATCGCCATCATCTAAAAGATCCGCTCCATCCAATCCCATCTTAATTAAACAGTTAACCGAAAACCCTAAATTTGCAACCTTAATAATCTACACAAACTTTGTTATTTAAATAAAAGAAGAAAAAATAATCAAGAAAATTAAATCCCCAAATCGAATCTCGTCCAGAATTCCTCCAAGAACAAGAAAAATTATCCGATTAACCTAAATTCGTCTCCTTAAATAACAATAAATTGAAGTAAGAAGGAGAGTTTCCAGTAAGAAAACAGTATGCGCGCTGTGTGCAAGAGAGAGAGAGAGATAAAGGAGGAAGAAAGAAATAGATAGGGAGAGAGAGAGAGAGAGAGAGGGGGGAAGAGACGGAGCGTTTACGATGTGGAGAAAAATGTGAACCTCTTCCTTTGGGCTGGCTGTCTCCTCCTCTTTCTTATTTTCCCCTTTTTTTTTTCGTTCCTGTACATTCACCGCCTGTTTTGGGGCCGTTGGATTTGGTTTTATCTTTTTTTTTTTTTAATTATAGATTAAATTGTATTTACTGTAATAAAACAGTTAATGTTAATTAATTTTATACGAGAAACTTAATTTCTTGTAAATTAAAATATAAAAAAGTAACATAAATAACCATTTATGTATATACATATACATATAGTGAAAGTTGACCTGAAGTTTGGAAGGATAAATTCATCAAAAGTCACAATAAATATATATATTTATTGGAGAAAACAAATCACTTGCAAGAAAAGAATATGACATTGTTTAGACAAACAAAACCTCTCCCTGTCTTGGGTGGAACATGTTTAAATTCTAATTATATTTTTCATATGGATTTAATTTAAATTAATAAAATTAAAATCTAATAGAAGATAAAATATTCATTAATGGATATGAATAGCAAGTTTTTTAATTTGATACAAATTATTAAAATATAAATGTAAATTAAATAAAGTCTTATGCATTACAATTAAATTCTGTACCTTTGTTGTTAGTATTATTATAAAATTTAATGATAGCAGTACCCTTTCCCATTTTTGTTATTTTTAGTGAGAAACACTTATTATTTGGTGTAAAGGAAACCAAATACATTGCTCTTTTGTTCATTTTTTAATCCATCCTCTTTTTTTTTTTTTTTTTTTTTTTTTAATAATAACTATTTATTATCATGAGTGTTTTTAATTTTATCTTTTAATACTTCAACTCAACAAGACAGTTTTATTTTAAATAAATAAAAAATAAAAAAGACAGAGCAAGCCGACTACTCAATATGCATATAGAAGAAATTCAGGAAGTACAATGATTTAGCAACCACCAAAACAAGCCAAATAGCCAAGATTTCAGCATATTTTAGTTAGGAATTAGACAAGCATTTGGAAACAATCATCATCACCCAAAACCACCACCACCACCACCTCTCTTCATATTGATTATAAAATCCCCCCTCACAAGAACTCCATTTTTGACCCTCTCATTAAACAAATATTATTATTATTATTGAATCTTTACTTTTACAAATTCCTACATCGTCATTATTTTTACTTCTTCAAACTACTGTACATTTGCGCTTTTACCCATTTTCAAAAGTCAATGGTTGGTAATAAAATAATGGTCGTCTATTTTGTTCCACACTTCCTTATGTGGTGTAACTTTTTATTCAATGAACAGGACCCTAATTTTTACCCAAGTATGTTGTGATACTGAATTATTGTTCAAAAAAATAAAATCATAATATATATAGTTTATTAAAACTAGAAAGAACCCTAATAATTCATTAGATTTGTGTAAAGATAAATTTAAGAAGAAGAAAAAGAAAATGAAAAAACCAAAAGAACTAATTACGCAAGCAAATGTTTCATTCCATTTAAAGTTCTTCAAAATTCTTGATATTTGAAAGGCTCAGTAATTGTTCAAAAAAAAACCTTGCATTTTAACCTGTTGAAAAAGTTAAAAAGGACAAGTTACGAGACCAGAGTACTGACCGATAATTAAATTCTGAAAACCTGAGAACAAGGAATGCAATAAAATATTGTCGTACCTAGACATATCCTACTAGGTTTATACATTTTACTTGCATTGCACGCAAAACTTGAATACATGTATTCCCACCCCAAAAAAAAAAACCTTGAATACATGTAATAGTAACTTCCTCTCTAAGCATAGTAATTTAAGCTTGCTTTCTTTTTTGCTTGAACTTGAATGATGCCCTCGTTATAGTCTTCATGGTTCACCTGCATGGGTAGTCCTCATTTATGTTTAATTAACTCATCTAAATTTTTTAAGTTTGAGTATTTTATCTCTACTTAGTTTTAAATAAGTGTTTTATTCTATTATTATGAATGATTTTAAACATTTAGTTGTGTAATATTTTTTTAATGAAATTCTACTCATTAAAAAAAAAAAAACAGGAACCTCAAGGTACGTGTATGTATCAATGACATCTATCTAATTATAAAAGAAGGGAGAACGGGTATACACACCTCAGTGGCATCACGTCGGAGTGCCAACATGCCTGCCTCCACACACACAGCCTTTAGCTGAGCGCCATTAAAATCATCTGTTGAACGAGCTAGCTCCTCAAAATTGACATCTGGGTGAACATTCATCTTTCTAGAGTGGATCTATAATGAAAATGTGCAAAAGGAGAAATGGTCTGTAACTGTGTTGGCTTTGCTGGCCCATAATGAAATGCCGGAATTTATATACTACAGAAGGAAGAATGGAAAACAAAATCCAATTTACCTGCAAAATACGTGTCCTAGCTTCCTCTGTAGGATGGGGAAATTCAATTTTACGATCCAGTCGACCAGATCGCATTAATGCAGGGTCCAAAATATCTGCTCGATTTGTTGCTGCTATTACCTACAGAACCCAAACAAAAAATTCCAAACCAAATCAACATCCAATATAAGCTACATAAAATATTAACAGTCATTCACAAAAGAAGGCAGGACAGACCTTTATCCTTTCATCGCTGCTGAAACCATCAAGTTGGTTAAGCAATTCCAACATAGTCCGCTGGACCTCCCGGTCCCCACTGACTTCACTGCATACAAAGAAATATAATCTTTGATCAGTACCATGTCAGAGACTCTTTCTTCACTATTGGACACTCTAGTTTGGAAACCTAAAAGACATAGAGATTAAAAGAAATAAAAGGATAGAGAAATAGACAGTACGACCAATGAAAATCAAGTACCTATCGAAACGCTTTGTGCCTATAGCATCAATCTCGTCAATAAAGATGATGCAAGGAGATTTCTCTTTAGCAAGTTGAAAAGCATCACGGACAAGCTTAGCTCCATCACCAATGAACATCTGCAGCAAATGAAAATTTATTTAAGTGCTAAATACTACTTCAAGGAAAGGGGAGAAGAGAGAGAAGGTTTGAATATATAATACAAGCAGGATTAAGTGAAGTAAATGCTCAATAAGGTCAAATACTTCAACCATCTAAGTAGCGAAACAAAGGAAAGAAGACTTGATTTCCAAAGATGTCTGAGATAAATAAATAAATAACAGTAGAAGAAGCCTGAATTTAGCTGTTTCAAATCCATAACAACTTATTGATACAACTAATTTATGCAAACTGCAGTAAGATTAACTATTGATTCTGAAAAGTGTGATAGCTATTCAAATGCACACAAAAGAGTAAAAAGAAAAATGCAAATAATTTCCATCAGAGACAGCAAACAGACTTTAAAATTACAAAGGTAACAGATACCATAGACCATCAAAGATAACACACTAAAATGAATTACCTGCACAAGCTGAGGTCCAGCTAACTTAAGAAAAGTGGCATTTGTCTGGGCAGCACAAGCACGTGCCATTAAAGTCTTTCCTGTTCCAGGAGGACCATACAGCAGAACTCCTTTTGGTGGACGAACGCCTAGCTTCTGAAATCGTTCTTTGTGTGTCATAGGCAAAACAATTGCCTCAACTAGTTCTTGAATCTGCAGCCAACAACAGAAGTATTTGAGAAAAGAAGTATATAATACCCAAAGAGAAGAGGAGGAAAAAAGACTAGCCTGTTTTTCTAGGCCACCAATATCATTGTAGTCTTCTGTTGGTTTTTCATCAACTTCCATAGCCTTGACTCTAGAGTCATACTCTGATGGCAAAGTATCCAAGATCAGATAACTATCCTTATTTACTCCAACCAAGTCACCGGGCTTTAACTTGTCGGGGTCAACAAGGCCAACAACAGGCAGGAAGATTGTCTACAGTTCAAAATAAAAAGTCAACAACATTTAGAAAATTAGGGGCAAAAGAATGCTTTCAGAAATCAGGATTCAGCACTTAAGTGTATAAGTAGTGGGGCATAAGAATGTAACATCAAAGCATCTATATCATTCACCCCCCTCCAGATGGAAAGACAAACCCTTCAGAATTTGTGATGTGCAATAGCAGATACCAAGCTAGTCATCAGGAAATAAAGCTTAGGTATTAGCCCACACCAGTTCACTGCTAGAGATAAACTAACGGACCTGACGTGTTGAAGTTTTTAATACTACACATTTGCCCTTCCTTTGTGAGTCAAGATCAATATTGGCACCATCTTCCTCAGCCTCCTCCTCAGGATTCATTTCCAAAATCTGAAAATTTTGCAAGGGGGAAAAAAAAAAAAAAAAACCATAAAAAGTAAAAACATGTAAGGCATTAGAAAACAAAGGTTGTGTGCAAGAAAAGAATCAGTGACAGAATTATAGCATTTTAAGGTAATACAAAAACTATTGAAGAGGAAACACACCAGCTAAATATAGTATTTAATTGTACAGAAAACCATAGAAAAATCATATAGTATTCACTTTAATTTTGATATTTCGCCTCCGTAACAACTAACCCACCAAAATAGTCAAAAGCATTGAAGAAATGAGAAATAAAATCTAAAAAACTTACCTCTACAATGTTGCCGACCAAATAAGGAAGTTGTTTATTGAGCTTGATTTTCTCCTGATTCTCTTTTGTCTTTTCCTTGAAAGTATCCAGTTCTAAATTCGTCCTCTGCAAATCTTCCTAAATTTCACCAAAAGAAGGTTGGAACAATTCTAGAAAAATCATTAGACATTACCAAATTCATACGCAACATAAAATTTTTTTTTATAGAACCTTGAGGATTCGAATCTCATTGTCGAGAAGGCGAGATGCCCTAACAACATCGTCGGTAGTCATTGACGATAACTGGTCATCCTCGAAGTTGCTGTCTTCCACCATAGCTAAAGGCGTCTCCGGTCAAATTGCAAATGTTTTTTCCGGTTAAAAACTAGGAGCGATCTTGAAGAAATCTCTTGAGTTCTTAGCTACGTCTTGTTGCTCAAGAAATAAAAAATAAAGCTAAAACCAGAAATTTGGAAACAAAAGCGAACATTGGGCCTACTTAATATTAGAGACAGTTTTAACTGATTTATATGGCAAGTCCAGTCCAACTCTCGAAATTTAAATTTACTCCACAATTCTTCTGTATTTTTCTTTCCTCTTTAATTTAAACAAGAAATTTAATTTAATTTAACATATTTTCATACAACAAAATTTCACATAGCAACTTAGTACTCTACAAATCAGTTAACTTTCGCTCTATATATAATATATAAATCATTTTACATTAAATTCTATTAAAAAGTAATACATGCATTTCCCAAAACATTATTTTAGAAATACATATATATATATAGATATACTATAGCTATTCTTCTAGTTGATACATTACAGAGGTTGAATGTATGCATGCTGGCAGGAAGCTTACGCAAGCTGTTGAAGTTTCAGGTAATAACAACAGAGAATCAAAATTCATGTAAGAAGTTAAAGCTTCCAGTAAATGCCAAACCAGTGAAAGATTCCAGCAACAATAGCCCAGAAACATATCTCTGCAAAGATAACATAAAGTAGGATTCCCACTCTTCTTGAATGCCACACTTCAATGAATATGTGTTTCTGGATCCAATTTACCTATTGAAATATATATATATATATATATATATATATATATATGCATTCATCTAAGTTCAATGATCAATGGACAACTAATAAAAGAAAGAAAACCATGGCTAGTATAACAAACATAGGGCACCCAAGTGTAGTACCAATGTGTTATGAGGGTTTTCATAGTACCACCCATTAATGAATCCTGCAAAAATGCCACCAGCTGCCATGACATAAACAAGCATTGCATTCATACCAATCCATTGAAGAGGTAGAAACAGAAACCTCCAGTTCCAAACGTCAACCTGAAAATAGAATGTTAAATATGAAATGATCAAGAGAGACTTGGACAATCTAAATCCAAGATGTAATTGCTTTATAAAGTTAACTTTTCTCATTCTCCATATCAATCACCATGTTTTCACTTTTCCAGTACTATATTATTCATACAGCTGAAATATGGAAACACTACAAGCTTTCTGTGAGAGTATGGTACCATAATATAGAAGGCAGAAAAAACCAGTGCTGCTGCTCCTGCAGTTACACAAACGTAGCTGAAAGTATACAGTTGCTTATTCAATGGAATAGCTGCAAAAAACCAAAGTAATGTGAGAAAATAGAATACAAAAGTCCTCGCATTCACATAGAGTGGTTTTTTGAGACAGGTGGCCAAAGGGACAAGAATGAGGGTAATAAGTTTTGCACTTTGTTTCTTTCTCAACAAAAAAAGGGAACAAAATCATACCATCGGTGAAATGAAGAATAATTCCTAAAACTAGAAGCACAATACCCATGACAACCCATTGCTGAAGTCTAGATGAATGATCCTGAAAATTCACAACATTGTAAACTCATAATAATAATGCTGAATTCAAGAAGCATAAATTTTTACACATTTATATACTGACCTTCATATGTATAAGAACATGCCCAAAATGAACTCCTATAATTGCAGAAAGAATAGCAGAGATTGAGCTGCACACCATAGAACACAGTATCTCATAATTAATCAATCAAACATATTAAGAGTGCAATTATTCCCCCCCCCCCCCCCCCCCCCCAAAAAAAAAAAGCCGTTTATTCTTGTATAACAAAATCAAGACATATTTTTGGATCATTAGCAACTAGCTGGAGCAACTCTAAGAGATTGGAAGAGAAAAAGGTATCAAAGAAAGTTTTGAGAAAATTCAACAACATGGCTTATAGACACCCTTATCGTTTATATTATACCAACCGTCAAGACTTCAACAAAAGCCAAAGCGCTAAGAAACACTAACCATCATAATTTGCATTCTTGTGGTAATATATTCCAATAATTCATGTATATATTATATAATAGTAACCAGCCAAACACCAAATGATTATGCTACCGCATATTTTGATTCATAATACCTGAAAATAGAAGAATCCAGAGAAAGTGGGTTGATGTTACCAAATTATTTAAATGTTCTCCTGAATTTTGCCCTTACAAAGTGTTCTCTCGTTAAAAGGAAAATTATTGCTTGAGGACTGGTTAACTAATAGCCATAGAGGATTACTTTCTTATCCTTTGATCTGGTAGTTCCAAGGTCAATATTCAGTGCTTTATGCACCGCAAACCATTTACTATAGCTCTGTAACTTCTCATTAGAAGGGAACTGATCTTATTAAAAGAGGCATTCATTTTGAATTGACCGTTCTGAAGTAACAAAACCAACCTTAATATTCCTTCAGGTTCAAAAGGTGCAACGCACCATGCTGGAGCATCATCTCGAAAAGGTCCCTCATGTGGAGAACTATGAGTACAATCCTGAAGAGCTTTACTTAGATTACATAATTGAGAAAGCTACTGAAAGTATTGATTTGCAGACACTAGAAAGCAACATGAAAAACCACAAACCTTGGATCTCTTCCATGCTGGACGAGGGTACATATGATTAATTCCAAGTATTAGTCTGTCAATATAACCAACCGCATTACAAGGAGGATTGAGCTTCCCCCTGACATTGCAGGTAACCTGAAATACAAAAGGTTCGGTAATCTTTA
Organism: Cynanchum wilfordii; assembly: GCA_025388415.1. Classification (NCBI taxonomy): domain Eukaryota; kingdom Viridiplantae; phylum Streptophyta; class Magnoliopsida; order Gentianales; family Apocynaceae; genus Cynanchum; species Cynanchum wilfordii. The sequence goes on along the minus strand of JAHSUH010002256.1, from coordinate 223,824 downwards.
ACTAGAACTAGCTTTCTTGGTTCATTATTACATAGTGAAGCACAATGCCACTGTAGACTACTGGGACAATGCATGAGAGAAGAAAAAAAAAAAGACTATCCATGACCACTAGGTAGTAATAGAACATATCATCTTCTTAGGAAGATAGCCTTTGCATGTGACTATTAAAACTTCAATTAGATTGCCAAGAAAAGTCAAATGAATTAGTTTATTGAGTACCAATAGCAGGATAATATCCACTTGGTTTTTCAGAAGCTCCACTTCTGGAATCACTAACCCAAGATGAATGATCAAACAGAAAGTCATTACTAATGAAATCATACTTCTCTGAATACCGAATCTCTTGGAAGAAAATGTTTAAGTTCAAGAACATCTACTTACAAGAAGATAAAGAACTTACAGTCAAGATCTTCCCCAAGTCTCTGCTATGTTCATTTTGTACCCTGAACTGCCAATCTGGAACATAAGTTCCGTACAGCACAGAAATGTAAATGATGAGAACACATCCTCCCACTACCCTGCCAATTAGTAGGTGATTCAAGTTTACTTCAAAAGCAGTTGATTTATATGACTGTAAGAAGAGCGGGTAACTAACCAGTTCCGATAATACATCCTGAATATAGAGAACCAACCACGCGACAAACCCTTCTCTTGATTACTTCTTGTTGAGATTTCTAACAATGCCACTACCAGGTATGCAAGAGCTATTCTCTAGAATCAAAAATTAAACCTTACGTGCAACTCAAATATGAAAAACTAAACAAGTCATCAACTTTGACAGAAAAAAAAAAAAATGAAAATCTAATGAGATACCTGGAGAATGCCACACCACCTTATCATTTTCATATCCACACCATATGTAAGTTTATCCGGTGCATGAGAATACCCACCTTAATATCAATTGGAAATAACTCACTATCACTACCTTATCATTTTCATAGAGTAATAGGACTTGAAACATTCTCCAAGTTTACAACCATTCTCTCTTTTTGCTTTCTTGTTTTGTAGAGCATCATTAAATATTAAATGTTTCATCTTTCATTCGCTCTTTTAGAAAGAAATGATAAATAATCACTTAAAGAGAGCAAAAACAACAAATCATGTGCACAGATAACCGGGAATTATTGGGAACTTGTTCTCTTGTGTTTTGATACACTGAAAATGAAAAACTATATGCAGCTTGTCCAATGCACATTAATGGGCTCTGATGAAGAAAATACTTCTTGAACTAAAGGTAACATGGAATTAAATAAATTCAAACCTTGTAAAAGGAGACCCCAAAAGAGTAGCTTAAAAGTTCTTAAGATCACCTTTCTCATGGCCTTTAACCTGCTTGGTATTCTCTGTGAATAAACTTGATAAGTTATTTTATGGAAAAAAAAGAAGGAAAAAAAAAAAAAAAAAAAAAAAGTTGATATAAATCAGAGTAGACTAAGTGAAGCCAAACCTTGAGAGCAAGAGCAATTGCCACTCCCACAATGAATAGAAAGAATGGCATCACAAAATCTGCAAGGTTACAGCCATTCCATGGTGCATGTCCAATCACTGGCCATTCTCCTCCCGCATCATCAACCAAAACCATCAACTGCATTTAGAAACTGTTAGGAAATTCTAAATGCAGAAGCCAATATAAGACTAAAAGACGACATAATATAGTATGAAATTTGAACACATTTATCATAGATTTTGGATCATGTCTACACCATATTGGATTATGCTTCAACATACCTCAGGTTCAAGCGGTAAAACTAGTAAATACTTGTGTCCATAAAGCTTAGTCCAGTTATTATAACTGGGACTTCAAGTTCATTTCATGCAATCCCTTATTTCATTGAAATGTAAGGAATTAATAGATATTCAGGGCATCAATTTTAGTTCATATTTCTCCTTGAATTTATAATAAGTAACATTTAAAGCCACGATATTCTATTTTACTTCAGTTCTAGCAAATTATACATCCCTTTTCTCTATGCCAGCTACTATGGAATGGAAACTTCACAATTTAACAAGAACTAAAAACAAAATCCAAAAAAGAAAAATATACAGAACATACCGCAACAGTGAGACCTCTGAAAATATCAAGAGAAGCCACCCTCTTAGTTTTGGTCTTCTTAGGCTCCTCCCTATTTTCTCCTCCTCCTTCATCCACTTCATGTTTTTCTTCTAATATAGGAGTTTCTATAGTCACACGGTGCTGTTCTCGAGCATTATCTTCTTTAATATCCGCCATTGGTAGCAGTAGCAGTAGCAGAGCCCAGACAAGGCAAGACAAGAAGCACGGCAGCAGCAGAAGCAGAAGCAGAAAGATGTTTTCAGTTCCCAGTCTTGACAATTATAAAGAACATGGATTGATAAGACTTCAAATTTGTCCATATCTTCGCTGGATAAAACGTAAGAACACCAACTACATCCCTTATATGACAAATAGTATTTAGTAGAAGCTAAACATTTTTTTTTTTTTTTTGGTTCAACCGGGAATCCTGCTCATTGCGACTACTAATCCTGTTGGATCACAAACGTGACTTATTCCCATAAATTGAGTTTGAAGTGTAGATCATGTGAAACTGCGATTGTTTTGCGGGAAAATTTTTTATATCTTATCATGAATAAATTGAAAAATGAAAAAACACTCAACTTCTATTTTCTATTATTTATTTTATTATGTAAATGATTGAAGGGCTGAATATGGATTCAACTTTTTGAAAGTGCTATGTGATAAAATCTCTACCTATATACACTTCTACAGAAAAATCTTTGAATTATCAGCTTAAATTTGAACTCTTCCAAAATAAACCCATAATTAATCCATTAGAATTTTATCATATTTGAGAGCCAAAAGTGAAAAGTAATGAATAAAAGCAAAACCATCTCTTTGCTTTATTTCGCTTATTCCGCATGTATATATATATATATATATATGAGCGGATACCCATGCTGTGGCCACTCTTCTATCTGCCATATACTCTAATAATTCATTTATTATTAAGCTAGGAATTTTTGACTTATAAATGGAAGGAGAGAATTAGATTTTTTTTTTCACACGTGGCCTTAAAATAGAAGAACAGGCCGCAACCAAACTGTCATTTTGGTCATATTCCCCCCTAGCAGTTCCTTGTGATAGGCGAGACTCAGATACAGGCACATTATTAAACTCTTTACCAGCGAAAAAGAGAGAAAGTATCAGTCAATGAATAACAAAGATGCTTATCAGTCATGAATTAATAACTCAAAACAATTGTGCAAACAGATATGAAGATTAGCTGATAGAGAAGATGAATGTTACACAATAATAATTTACATATTATCCCCATGAAATCATTGCCAAGTGCCACCACAGGAGCTAGGATTGGACCCAATCATTCACAACTCCTATAACCATTCTTTCGTATGTAGACATCAACCATTTGGTGATACAAGGAAATATTTTTTTAAAAAAAAACATTTTCCCAACTTTGTACCTTAAACATAACATGCCATATAAAATTGGCAACCTACTCCTCCACAGATTCATAAGTCCAATGGCTTCAAAAATACTAACCACGCCCACGTCCACCACCTGCCATTAGAATAACAAAGATATTCAGTAAGAACACCACACAAAAGAGACCAAGTATAGAAAATTTTGATCATCTTATGCCATCAGTGTCAAAGTTTGTATCAGTTCAAGAAACCTAGGCAATTCTTGAATAAATCCAGAGTATTCATTAAAAATATTTGGCAGAGTGACCACCACAATCTAAGTACATTTATGCCATTTAAGGGATTTTGCTATCCAAGAATGACCAATTTATTTGTTCAGACATGAAAAACAATTCTGAGCACACCAGAAGAAGAACATGGCTAATTATTCCAGTCAGTTCTCCCTCACTCAAACATCCACAATTTCCAATATATACAGAAACTTCATACCTTTGCTGCCACCAGGCTTGCCTGCAGCCCCTCCCTTGCCTCGGCCTCCGCCTTTGGCGCCTCCATCATCCAAACCCCGCCCAATTCCCTTTCCTTGTCTGCCAGCAGGACCATCATCCCTACCTCTGCCTCTTCCTCGGCCCACCCCAGGTGGTTTTCTATCTGAAGAGAGAAATAAATCAAAGAGGCATTAATGATTAAAAAGACTAACCAGTTTGTTTATGGTTTACATGAACTTATATACACTCAATTCATAGAAAAATATTTGAATCGATGGATTTTATACAAAATCAGCACCTGCCATGAGTTTCTGACACAAAATTATACAAGATCCTTTTCGTGCAAGCAATAGTCAATAACTAGAGAATTACACACAAACTGGTTGTCAAATACCCCATAGGCTACCAAACTTCACAACCTTCTAACTCTTTTCCATCTACCACCTTCTAGGCATTTCCATTTTTGCCCCAATCAATTGGTTTCTTTGAAGATTTGCATGACGTATGAATAAAGCAATCTAAAATGTATAGTATGTAAAACAGATCATATACCTGCTCGGCTCTTTGTTTCCTCCTGAACTTTGTCAATCACCTGGGAAAAAGAACAAATTTCCACTCAGAATTCGTTACCAGTTATGTTAAAAAGAAAAAGAGTAAAAAAAAAAAAAAAGAAAAGAAGAGAAAAGAATATCATATTATCAGTTGATGGATTAGCTACTACTTATAGTTTTGGAAGTCAAAATTCCATAAGCTTTTGAGGATGTGCACATGAGTAATTTCAAATCAACTTCAAGAGCAGCAGACAATAATAAAAGAGAACAGAAGTATGTTGCCGCTGCATATCAGAGTATGCAACACAAAATATTGTGTACACAAAAGTATATTCTAAAGAGATGACTCGATCGTCTACCTCAAGGCATTAGCTAGGACTCAGAAATCTGGTATTTATTTAATAAGTTGGATTGGTTGTGACCAAGTTTACTTTTAAAATTGATACCAAAAAAAGGATAAAAAGAAAAGAAAGGGTGAAGATAAGTTTGGGGAAGAAATACAACGAAATATGTTCTGGTCAGCAAACAACCTATCTCCATGTTTATCATCACATAGATGCACTTCACAAAAATGAGTCAAACAAAGCTAAACAAACTGCAGGGAAGCATAAAAAATAAAATGCCTCCACAACCACAGTTGATGAACTTTACAAGACAACACTTTAAGAAGCACAACATCTGATTTGGCTAAGAAGCATCATACCAGATAGAAGCAATGATGGTGGTACTGTGGCTCCAGAATACACAAGGGTTCTTAAAAGCAGTCATGGCACTAAATAAAGAGCAGTTTTATAATGAGATGAGCAACCGAAGGAACAAAACCCACATCCTAACTGAAGAGCAATCATTGAAGTTTATCTATGAAGTAGCAGTTGGAAATATTTCAAGCAACCTGAACTTTTGCAGAGACACTCAGAATGAAGTTTATTTTTTAAAACACAACAACAAACAACAATTTGATGAGATTATTCTTGTTATATTTGCATGCAAATCAACACTCGTAAGGATAACCCACTAAAATTCATAACTAACCGAACATTGAGTGCTGTTTTATCGAACTTTTCAAAAAAAGATCCCACACTCATGCTGCCAGAAAGAGTGAGCATACCTCATCAGGAACTCGGAGATACTTAATTGTATTCCCCCGGATATAGCATTCTGGCATTCTCCAAAATCTGTCTCCATCCTATATTTAGTTCAGCGTCAGTTGCAAGAATAACTTACAAATACCAAAACACAATGCAGAAGATTAGAGATCCATGCAACATGGTAAACAAAATTACCTTTGAGGTACAAATGACTTCACGAAGATGGATATTCATCCATGTATCACAATTCACCAAGTGCCCATTATAAGTTTCCCCGTTTTTTAGCTCCACCAGCTACCAAAGAAAAATAAAATAATAAATAATTTAGACACAAGTTTCACAATAATACACAAAAATCAATCAGTTTGTATTATTCGCATGGAAGAAACTATTTTCTACATTTGGACTTCGGAAGTTGGTTAGAAATAAGTAACCTAATTCAGAAACAAGTATTAACACACAAATGCAGCATTAATAAAACCTAGACCTAGAATGTTCCAAGTACACAAAAGGAATTCCTGTGAATTTTACCATAGGATGCCCTTGGGCTGTCTTAAGCAGAGAAAGCGGCAGCTGAAACCAAAGTCAACAAAATAAGTAGATCAGCACAAAAGAGGGAAAAACCTGCTGAAATAATAGCAATACAATATCAAAACCGCTAAAAATCACTAAAACCCCACGAAAAGATTTACATGGAAAAACCTAAACATACCATTCTGAAACGCCCTGCGAAGCCGAACACGAAATATCAAATATCCTGAAAATTAATAAGGAAAAATAAATGAGTGAGTTTGGTTTTCTCGATTTTCAAAATTGAACTTATCAAATGATGCCGATTTCGGGAAAAATCACAATGAATACCTCTGCGTTTACTCGGATCAAAGTAAGGATAATTTGTAGAAAATAGGATTAATCAAATGCCTAGGTTAATTTTATGGAACGGGAGAAAGGATGAAGGGAAGAAGGAAGAATCGGGCAAGACTGCTTTTGGGGCCCGAGACAACACTTCAATGTCCTTGAACAGAGACGCTGGAGGAGGGTTTTACTAGACGAATATTTCAAATTATGATCCTAGACGTTTCCTTATTTACAAAATTATCACAAATATTTTCAATCTAATCCCTTCAATTTTCCAAATTCAACATAGCATAGGTATCATGATTGGCATTTTCCACTCATAAAAAGTTTATTCCATTGCTTTTCAAATTAACTATTCCGTTACCTCTTTTTATCAAATAAAATTAAATTTAATACGAGAAATATTAATTTTAAATTAAAATTAAATTGAAATACTGTCATTGAAAACTCAAATTTCATGCGAGAAGTATGAAAATATTCTGTGAATTATATAATAATATATGAATAATTGTTTAAATTAATTAAGGGTATAATGAGAAAAATAATTTAATTTATTTTAAAATTTTATAATAAGGGAGTAAAATTGAAACAAATTTTAGGAAACAAATAATTTAAGATTTTTTTTTAAAAAAATTACACATTCAAAATTTTAATACATGTAAATATGTAATAATTCTCATAAAATATATATATATATATATATAAAAAAATCATGTAGAGGCAATGAAGTTTTTCTTTTTCTCTTTTTAATTATAACTTTTTTTGGTTTCTTCTTGAAATATTTATACAATGATTTTAGAAATTTTTTAAAGAAAAATCCTTTATTTTATTAATTATATATCATACACAACATAGTATTACATTTTCTTAAAAGGATTCTTATTTCTTACCATTTAATAAAAGAAATATTTTCATAAACTTTTTGCGGTTTCAACAAGGGATTATTTTACCCTTTGTCCATTCTTACTTTCCCCATTAAAGAAGTGAAGATATTGAAGTTTACGCGAAACAGCAGTAACATTTTCTTTCAGTTTTTGGTTAAATCAGAAAATTTACAAACCATTTCCATATGAAATAGAATTTTCAATCATAAACTTGTGGCAACTAAAAGCCAAACATGATATGAGATGAGATCACAAATTTTATCACAATAGTAATCAACTTACAAGCATTGATCAAGACGATAGAATTTAGTTCGATTCAAGGTACGACGAAACTCCCATGAAAGTTGAGCAGGACTCCCATAAATCTCTCCACATAGAATTCGCAATATGGCAACCAAAACCTGTATCGGATATTTAGAGAATTTCCATGGTCCTCTAATAGATTGGGCAAAGACGGTTGCAGAGCTGCAGACACACAAGGAGGGGAAAAAGAAAATTGTTTTTATGGAAATAAAATTTGTAGACTTGTCTGGTGGATACTCATTCGGCTATACAGATAATCGGTGATGTTGTGGAGGTTTTATTCTATTTTCCAATCCCAAGTTCTTTGCTTATGTCTCTGGTCAAGCTAAATTGCATGGTGTTGTGCCATGGAAAGAGTGTACGAGTGACTGGAAGCTTTCTCCGGAGGTCCTGCATTGCAACAAGTGTCGAAGAGTTACATACAACTTTAAATAAGAAGCTGAAATGACCTACTATTACTATTAGATAGTTAATCCCCTAGCCCCCATTCTGCCATTGGCTTTAGGACAACAAGGAGACAGCACTAACACTGCCGTCGAAAAAGATACCGCAGTTTGCATGGAAGTGATAGAGCAATTAGAAACTGGTATGTACCTTGAAAGTAGTATCAGGCAAATATGAATACGATGTCTGCCAAGAAAAACTGTTAGTCAAATAATTTCCATAAACACAAAAATATCAGCATGGAGAGTGGGAATGGAAAGAAAAAGACCTGAAGAGAATTGAGGTACTCGGTCTCATGGTGACGAATTATGCCTGTCAAGGAAACCGCAGAATCATCTGGGGACTGAAAATAATATAAATGTGAATTAGAGCTTCAAATTTTCAGAATGGCCTACCATAAACTATTCTTCCACAGGAAGAAAAAAATAATGTTTCTAATAGCGTATGGCCATATTTGAGCTTCTCAGCCCAAAAAGAATAGCAACATCATCTGTAACTAGATGATTCGTAAAGCTGTAAAATTATATGTTTGCAAAAACTACTGGGTTATGAAAGAAGTACAAAGACAAAAAGGGTTATTGTTCCTACATTCCAACACATTGTTATCATATTCACAACACAAACTTCACACTACAGTATCCACAACCTCCAGCTATTCAAGTGACACTAAACATATAAAAGTTTCTGTTCAGCTGATATAATTTATTCACTGCCTTTGCAGCATTATTGCATATAAAACTCCCTTATTCCATTCTAAATTTTGTTTAATTAGTTCAATTATTGAAAGAGGTGCTAAAAAGAAAATGTTCGACATGATTAAATGGCCGAAGAAAAGATAGCTAATGCCAAGTCCCAAGAAGAAGCTTAATAGAAAAGAATAAGCAAAGGAAAAGCCAAAATGAAATTTCAAACCACAAAGTACTCTTTCCACCTGAATTATCGTTGAATCCTTGCATTCATGCTTCGCATCTAACTGGACATTTCCCTCCTCAAAGTAGTGGGCCACTACCTTAAAAAAAACAAAAAAAAAAAGAATTCTTACATCACCACAATGCACTCAGAAAGAAGAAAGAAAACTGGAACTAGCAAAGCTGAAATACTGAAATAAAATCTGAAGGGGAAAGCTAAATAAATGTGTCAGGTCATCCTTAGAGAATGATTGAAATATACCTGCATCTTGCCACTAATTTCAATAGTCTGTATATCATCCTTGAACACAATGTTCCATACTGACCGCCAACTTCCATTACTGTTAAAAAGATATAGCAGTATAAGTTACCAAAGACATGAGCAGGAAACAAAATGTGCTTTTGGAAAATGATGGCCATCATATCTATCTATATTTGTATCTTAATGTTAATATATCTAATTTCTAATTGAATAATTTCTGGAGAACTCAGCAGGTCTTATATATTATATATATATGAAATCTCTAATTTCTCTACCGAGGACAAATAAATTAGCAATCAATGAATTAAAAATAATCATGGCATGTAAATTGCTTGATGTCTTGATTTAGACTAGATATATACTACAGAATAGGAGATTGTTCACAGTAAATTAAAGATAAACAAAGGTTAACTTCTCCTACAATAGTCAAGCCAAAATCCTATGTTTCTGTTTCTGCAGAAGTTATGCGTCAGGAAAATTGGCCATTTTAGTCCTTAAATTTATTTTTATCTGCAAGGCCTCTGTTAAAGATTTAGGAACTTTGAAAGATACAAGAAGCCAGGATTTATGGGACAAACCACCAGTTCTTATGTCAAACAACTAATATCCAGTCTATAAGCTGCAGTTCCTTAAAGTAAGTTACTGTTTCAACATCTTATTAGGAGTGTATGTTGAGGCTTAGGCATTGGCTCACCAAAAGTTCTGGGGACTAAGTCTAGAAGCAGAAATCACCACAACAAGCTCAAAATCTGAACCTGGTTCTTCCACATCTTTTCCATTGCTGCAGTATACCGAGCATACACCTTTTGGATATGCTTCACCAACATATTTCATAATTTCTCCATCTAGGGCACACCTGCCAGGCAACACCATGGCAAATAACATCAACAATGGAAAAATCAGACATAAAAATCTATAAAACATAATATAATACTTGCATTTTGACTGCATGTACTTTTCTCTTTAATATAATATAAGAATGGCATAATGTCCATAAAGCATACCGATATTCCTCAATGTATGCAGATGGAAGTTCTTCGTCATCTGCAGGTCTAACATCTGTACAAGTCTGAACAATATTGTACTTTGTCATATTAAGAGATCTAGAGAGAATGAAACATTATTTCAAGCAAAAAAAGAAAAGAAAGAAAAAAAAAAAAAAAGACACATCTCAACATGCATGTCTTTCTACTCAATAAAGAAGAGAAATAAAACAAAACACACAGTCAAAAATGAAAGAAAAGATCACTGTTCTCTATTAAATATGTAATTTAAAAAATTCCACATGTTAACTGTAGAAAATTTTCTTGGTCCAAAAGAAAACCTTATCAAGGCAGTCAAAAGTGCCAACCTTACATTAATCAATCTTCGACTTTTTTAAAGGGCATTAACATTTTAGCAGAGTATCTTAGAGGCCATCAATCAGACTTTCAAAGTACTTACCACAGTTAAAAGTCAGTTTCGGTTTATGCTGATGCTTGAACCTAAAGCATGTCTAGCTTTTCAGAGTTCCCAATATAATCCCTTGATCCTTGGCCATGAATTTGAAGGGAAATAAATTTCCTTTATGTGATTCTGTTTCCTTCTGATTGAATTAAATTCTGTTTATCAGCTGTATGAATGATATCCAACAACAAAAACCACCTCTATATATTCATGGTGTGATAGATGATCTTTTCTGTAATCAACAAACTACTTTATCCACTATGAGAATGAATTCCATTTTATAGTATACTTATTCATATGTGAATTTTATTGTCTGTTTTATCATTATTGATCTGTATAAGATTTGACACCATATTTCAAATTAGACACCATATTTCTATAAAGAAAAGATAAATCTACCATGTCAACAACACAAGCGATCAGATACCTATAATACAATTCATCGGTTCTAAAAATGACAGTGAAGTAAGCAAACACTAAAAGAGCTAACAAGAAATCCAACAACTAAAATGTCAAATGCAGTGAAATATAACTTACTTGTTTAACATGATCAACAACTGCAACCTGAGCAGTCCTTGGGTCAAGATATTCGTTCTCACTAATCTCACTAAATGATGTCACCAGGACCTGCATAACTATAACATCAGAAATTTGAAGCCAAAAAGCTCACTTTGCAGCAAATACGATACTGTAAGCAATTCCATTTCCAATGTTCATAATTTCAATTTCAATGATCTCTGAGTCCTCACACGCAGAAGAAAGCATTAAATCAAATACATTTGAAAAAGAGAATATGATCTACAGGAAAAAAATATATATATATATAAACAGATTAGAAATATGTATATAGAGAGAGAATTTACATCACCGCCGCGGTTAGGCAATTGGAGGCAAATCATGTGAGATTTGTTATACAAAGGAAATGCAACGGCTGCTGCTTCATTATATACACTATCATCCTTCAGAACCACTTTAATATCTGCTCCCAATCAAAACATTAATAAAAAAATAAAATAAAAAAATAGAAATCAAACAAGAAGGAAAAAATAACAATAAGAAATTGAAACGGAGAAACCTTTGGCGACGTATTGGATTTCGCCGGCGGGAGAGTTAAGAAGGAACCATTTGGCAATTTCGAGCTTTTGATTGTAGCTGAGCTCAGTTTCTGTTGCGTCGTCGTCCGACATTGTTTGCTCGCAGAAGATCCTAAATCTATTCCTATAGTGATTAGATTTTATCCTAACAGTATTGAGTATTGAGTAATGTGGATTGTGGAGTGGTCGAGTAGGGGTGGGGGGTTATGCAGTCTCCTTCGGTGATCTGTAAAGATCTTCATGTGGGGTTCTCATCTTCAAGTGAAAGTCATTTTTGTATGTCCGGAGCTGTTTCTAAAAAGTTTCCCAAAATTCCAAACAAAAATTTTCAAAATTTTTAATAAAGAAACTTTTTATTTATTATTATTTTTTATAAATTCAACAAAGAAACTTCTAAACATTGCAACTACTCTTACTATTTTGTCACTTGTGCTTACAAAATTATTTTTTCAAGAGAAGATGTCAGTCATCATTATATATTTATTTTTTTAAATGGTATATTGATCATTGTATTTGATAATTTAAAATATATATATATATAAATATATTTTAAATTAAAACTCTCTATATAAAAGTATAACTAAAATTATTTGTTTGTAAAAGCGATGAACTCAAACGAACAAAACCCTCATCACCTAATTTGCTGCAACTAATATTTACAAATTAACCTAAAAAGGACTATTGTATTTATAACAGTAAAAGAGCAGCGCTAAATAGCCAAGCCCAAGACTTTGCTCATGGGGTCATGGTTCTCGTACATCGACTTCCAAATGCGATGCCATACCTTCAGTGGACTAACACCTCCATTGTCGTTAAGATTTTCTTTCACAAAGTAATTCATAAATAAACCTCTAGCTGCAAGACCCATCAATGCAGTTGATTCCCTATAACCTTGTATTCTAGATACGATTCCCTCTCCCCAGGAGCAGCCTGTCTTAAAATGCTGACCCTGAAAGGGTTTTTCAAACAATTGGGGTTGATTCCCTCTTGGCTGGGTCAGCTTATCATGGTGGCTTGGCTTTGCATAATCTTCAGGCCGTGTGTATGTTTCCATGCCAAGAGATTCCCAATCAACTTGCTGCAAAATTTTTGCTGCTCGTTCACTAACCTGAGTAAGGTAATTTTGTGACTGAAGTGATTGCTCAATAGCTAGCCTATCAACTTGGGCTTTTAACTTCCGCAAATGATCACCAATTCTTGCACATATAGCGTCATAGAGTTTCCCTCTTGATATGTTTTGGTTCTCTTCTACGTTAAGCAAATCGTCAAATATAATGGGATCACCCACAAGAACAGTCACCTGCAATTAAACAAAACTTAAGGGACACAATAAAGAGAAAAAGACAAAAACTCTATGTTTCACGGTTTAAATTCACTAGGAGCTCAAAACAATAACATATAAAAGCTTAATAAAAACTCTAGGACTTTTGTCCTAAAAACTGCTGTAATGAAAAAGCATACGGTTCAATTACCAAAATAATAATAATAATAATAATAAAATAAGAAAAGAAAAGAAAAAGCATACTGTTTTTCCAATCCTTGGAAGCTTGGCTCCGACAGGCATTATCTCTTGCATGCCAGTATGCACAAATGGTAAAACAATTGGTACATTATCAGCATCTAGAATCATCCTGTTGCCATTATACACAAGTTGTACTGTTTAAATTTCAAATAGACAAGGTACAGAAAAAGCTCAAACTAAAATGTTATGCAATGACAACTTAAGATTGACAACATCAGTGTACAACTCACACAGCTGCAACAAATATTACAAAGCTTGAGCCTTATCACACATCAAGTATAACAGGACTCATCAAAATTAAAAACATCATCAGGTTATTATCATCAGTATCAACACAAGTTGGATCTTGTGTCTGAAAAATCAAGACATAGAAAAAAATTTAGGAGTTTTAAATATGGATATACATTATTTACAATTACTCCCAGATCAACTAACCAAGAGAAGAAATGCATGTATGTGTGAGCATATTTCTAAATCAGAAATGTTAATAAGTAAAGAAAAGCAGTTCGAATGCCCAACTTTTCAGTTTTAGTTAAAAATTTATTTAAGCTCCTTGCTCATATGATTGCATTATAATCATAGTACAAATGCAAATGATGAAGATAACAACATAGCAAAGGGTTTTCCATACGTTTACAAGGAAAACCATAAACCAGATAATGCAATTTCCTTTTCAGCCCAAAACATCACCTGATAGAAAGAAAAATGTATAGATAATAGATTTCCTCAGATAAGCTTCTTCAACTCAATATACTACTTGGTCACTGGTGTCCTATCAAACTTTCTTTAGAAAGAAAGCAAGATAAAATGCTTTTATCCTCAAATCTGGTTGATAAAGTACATGCTTGCTCAAGAGAGGACGCACTTCTCCCCGACAATAATTTTTGCACAACATAAAAATGCCTTCCAATGCCTTCCAAAGGAAAAGCATGCTCAAGAGAGTATGAACCTCCCACCAACAATAATTCTCACCTTCCAATGCCTTTCTTAATTGACCCAATGGTTTTTCCACCATCTCGAGAGCGGCTACCTTCAGGGAATATGTGAATCCATTCGCCACGATTCAACTTTGAAATAGCAACATCCATTCCCTGAAACGATATGAGAGAGAAGAAATGCCGCTATTATTTAGATTTCCTTTTAGAAAGAAGTATGATTGATAATGAAAATCATTTCTTCAAAGGAAAGTTTAATAGGCACATCTAATATGCTTACCACAAGAAAGAGTTAAAAGTAGATTTTTTTAAGTGTTTGTGCAAAAGTTCAACATACTTTCACTGTAAAAATAGCACATTGACAACAAGGAGAAAAGAACAAAGATTTACCTTCTGAAAAATCCCATCACCACGTGAAACAGGGAGAACTTTAACATGTTTAAAGAATGCTGATGTCACGGGATTTTGAAAGCATCGATCAGTTGCACACAATGTCCATCTTAGGTTCTGTGCTTCCAACATGATGCTAGGAGGAAGTAAAGAAGCAATAATCAAGGGATCATCCATAGCAGCAACGTGGTTGCTAATCTATAAAAGGTATACATTGATCAAGCATCAGAAGGCATAACTCATGAGAAAGAACAGAACAGTAAGTAATGACATATACGCACTGTAATCAGAGGCCTATTGTCTGGTCTGTCCAACACTAACTGATGTAATTTTTCCCCACCATATATCTGTGGAAGCGATGGAGTAATTCTTAGTATTGCAACAAAATAAGACAATAAAGAGAACTTTAAAAATGAAATTAGCAGGGAACAATTGAAACCTGAACACGATTAAGTCCATGCATAAAAACATGACAAACATTTCCAAGAACAGGAACAGCCACAGCCTGGAGGATTTGAGATAGTTTTGATTCCGACTCAATATCAATGTCCGTGCTAACTGCAGATATATCATTCAGAAATGTTACAAACTCTGGAACACAAAAGCATTCTATACACCTATCTAAATCAGGTCTTACTTGAAGAAAAAAAATCAGTGGATCATCCAACAGCATAGTTAAATATGCATGGATTAATTTGCAAGAATCTCTTTTAATACTAAAGATTAGGGTAATAGTCAATTGCAAGAGTAACTACAGCACAAGAAATGTAAAAATACATTTGTTTAATTAATTTTTCCTAATAAGTTGCAGCCATTTATAATATTAGTAATTGGATTTTCAAACCATTGTAACGATTGCCATTCTCAATTCTCTATATTTCTAGCTGATATACCTAAAATCAACTGTCACGAAAGTCAAATTCTTCATGGATTAGTAAAATTTGCTTGTCACAAATGTCAACTTACAATTCTACCGCATGATCCTAGTCAATTGCCTTCAGCTATGTCAAATCTTAAAACTACAATCCTTCGATACTACTAATTCAAATCAAAAGCTAAGACAACTCCATCGTACGAACGACCTTCAGGACCGATAAATGCTGTATACACAAGAGGTGATTATTTTATACCGGTACGCTTGGAAAACAAAATACGTCCGAGGCACAGAATTACGAATTTATAAGCTGCCTATGCATACAAAAAAATCAGATATATTTAAGAAAGGAAATGACTAATAACAATTTCACCAAATAATCAACGACGTCCAGGGATACATTTCTAATCAAACTACAAACAGATCATTAAAAATAGCAAACGCACGAAAGAATTGCAACCTCTCTTCCGGTAAAAAGTGGTCGAAGAAGGCAAAGTATCCTGACGAAAATCCTGGAAGCGCTGAATCCAATGTTTAAGTTTATTCGACAAAGAGCCATCAGAAAACCTCGTTCGGCGACGATGCTTGTCGACAGCGACTCTAAAACGGTCCCTCAGCCGAATCTGCAACATTCGAGCTCCATCCTTAAACACATCTCCTTTAGCCGTTTCAATCCACCGCTCCACAACCATTGCTCTCAATCCTAGCTTCGTCACACAATCGCAAGCTATTGCCTAGGAATTCCGATCAACCGAATCCGTTTACGGAAATGTAGATTGGTTCGATCACAGGACTTTGGTGAGAGAGCAGCGCAACTTAACTGTAGAGGGAGAAGCACAAGCTAGTTAGGGCAAGTATGCTGCATTGGGTTGCATCTTGTCGAGTCAGAGCGGATAATTAGAAAGTTTCCTAAAATATTTATTGTGGGCCCGTTCACTACGTGGCGTATGAAAACATAGCCACCGGGCCCACGGTTCAATGATGACTTCGCTCTCTATAAATGGAACAGTTCGGAGGGGAGATTAAATGGGAATTAAATTAAAAAATATATATTCTTAATTGTTTTTATTTTAGTTAAATCTTGTAACTCATATATTATAAAAATGATTAAAAAAAAGTATTAATTATCTTAAACTATATTTGGATAAATTTTAGTTATTTATATAATTATAGTTTTTACACAAATAAATAAAAAGACATTGAAGGCGGGCATAGAGCCTTCAGTTCCTCAAGCAGCACCAGAAGCAGCCGAGACTGCATCCAGATCTCAAACAAAGACATCAATCAGCAAAGGAAAAGCTCATATTTTGACATTTCAGTTCCTACATTCAGTAAGTTAACATCCAGAACAACTTCCCCAAAGTCATCTGCGCCAAACAATAATATTTTGGATCAATAATTCTATAACATTTCTTGTATGTAAGTTGTAAAATTACATCTTCACTAACCTTCATAGATAGTCCTTACAAAGTTAACGTATTCAGGTACTAGATCCCTGTATATTATTCCATTTGGGCGAGCATCCAGTACCACGAGGACTCCTGAGAAATTTAAGCAAACAAAGTAAATAAAAGCTTTACCATTTTATTTTGTGGAAATAGTTACTTTTACATTTAACTATATATCAACAACATCTTGAAAAATAATTTGTTCGTGACACTTCAAAAGATAATGATTGAAGGTTACAAAGAAGAAAGAAAAAAGGGAAAAAAAAAAAAAAAAGGGACAAAGAATTAGTACAAGAGAATATTCATGACGATGATAGAACTACTAATCTTAGATGGCTTTCACTAAAACTAGATGGTAAACTTTGCAGATGTTTATAGGTAAAGAATATCAATTTAGTTTCCAAGGGCAGGCATCATAGGTGGAGTATTATTCTAAAACATGTCTAGGAAGCTTAAAAAATAACTTAGTAGCAAACAAACAAACAAATTTGGTCCTCCTACATCACCCTTCTCAAGTTAAATTTTGCCTGCAAGTACAGTCAGAAGCAATACCAGGTGCCAGCCACGTCTTGGTAGAATTACTAGGCAGAGGAGCCAGCCACAAAATGTTGCGCAAATTCATTGAATCATCGTAGGCCACATTAGATCCTGAGAACAATAACCAAAGTTAACCATACTTAATACAAGGTGCAGAGTGAGTTCTCAGTTACTGCTCCGATAAACTACTTCGTATCATAACCTTAACAAATCTGCTTCCTTCTGTTCTTTATAACCACATTTAACTTGGGAAATTTTTTTTTATTGTGAGACAAAGTTACCAACATCAGAAAATTGGGAAACATAGATAAGAAAGCAGAAAACTTGTAGAACCAAAATCTATTTTTTAAATATGAAAATAATGCATAAATTCCTGAGTCATAGTCATCTTTTCAGGAGTAAGCATTCAATTCCCTGAAATTGAATTTGCTCTGAAACAGTAGAAATCCTAGTAAACTGTGTCCAGAAAAATATGAACTGTTTACAAAAAATTAAGAAAGGAAAAAGGTTTGTAACCTCCATGTATAGATTAGATCAAAGAAGGTAGAGAACCAACTTACCTTTTTGGCAATAGCCCATGTTATATGGGAACACATCTTTGTCATATGCTGGGTATTCCTTGGCATGAAACCTTTTAAATTCAGAAACAATTTCATAAGCATAATTGAACTTAAGAACGACAATTTTATAAATTTCATAAATCTATTTCTACATAGATGTCTTTCGGCCACTTTTCTTTGTTTCAAAATATTTGGGCCCTTGAACATTTCTACGCATTAACAATTAGTTTCAGGCAGTCTAAAATATCAGATGAATTATCTCCCATGTGCACCTATTTCTTTGGCTATTTAATTCTAATTCAAAAGAACGACAATTTTATAAATTACATAAATCTTAGGAGACAAAAGAATTTTTGTCTTACAATTTTCATTTGAAGGATTCTTCTAGAAATTTATTCGTGGCATAAATTCACTCACACATACGTATATATTTTGTGAATAAATCAATAAAAATGTACCGAAGGCACCAAACAAAGAATACTGATATACAAAAAGTAAGGTACAGATGCAACATAAACCTTAAGGCCCCATGTCCTAAGAAGACCTGAGTATTACATAATATGTCAATATTAAAAACTTTTAGAAGAAAGTCTTCTAAGAAGAAAATATATCTATATATATCTAAAAATTACCAATTTAGAAGAGGTTCCCTTATCATATTAAATATATAATAACATAATGTGTCGTAAATAATATAACATATAATATATTATAGTGTAGCATAGTATAGTATATATACTATATAATGTTATACATAATACACTATCTATAATAATATATAATACATAATATAGTACATTCAAAGAAAATTCACAAAATTTTCACCTAAACCCCCTAAAATTCTATCCCAACTCTAAGCCTTTTAATAGTTCGGATCAGCAAGAGTTTTGTAAACACTTTATCGCCTTTTCATAAGATCCAAAGAACGACCATGCTAAACTGCTTATTTAAATGTCATTTAAACTTACAAAATTCCAAGTCTTCCAGAGTCCATAGCAAGGAAAAGGTGACCATGAAAGAAGTCATAGCGATTTAGTGCAACATTCAAGCCTATGCTGGGACCTCGATCCTCAATTATTTTGAATAAAAACTTTAGATATGCATTCAATTCCTATAAAATAAGAACCAAACATAAATATCAACCAGTAGAATAAGACACATAACACGAGAAAATCCAAGCCCATCCAAGAGGAGAAAAAAGACAAAAAAGATAAATGAATGAAAAGAACTGATTTATTGTGTTGAATCTAGCATTCTGTTGAGACAGTCTGAATCTTACTCAAATTTCCCCTCAAACCAGTAATAACAAATACATTAATGCTTTTAATCCCATATAAACAAGGTCTTACCTCATTTATAAAATGTCTCCCATAAGGAGTTCTCGTGAGCTCACATTTTCTTTCTTTTGATCCTTCAACATCAGGGACCTGCAACATCTTTTACTGTCATTCTCATTTAATTGTTTTCATCTGCAATTAAATTATCCGAGATCCCCATATGAATGATTTACAATCAATATCATTACTCATAGTGAATAGTTTTATGTGCCTTGTGTTCTTTAGTATATATCATCATTGTCTCATTGCTGCACAAAGAATTATGCAACTGTGACAATTAAGTTGAATGACCTACATTGACAAGGTGACTTTCATTGCCCTCAATCTTGTAACTAAGAAGAAGCTTCTGTTCAATTGTTAACATCTATGCATCTATCTCATGAGCCAATACTCTGAACACAACAAAAATACCAGAGCAGAAAGCAGAATAACCTTACTATGTACCTTCTGATTAGAATTTACTGGTGACAGTTTGAAACAATATTTCATGTAATCTCAGACTCGCTAAGTTAACCCCAAAGCTCTCTGGGGGCTATAAAGCACCCAGCTGGTCCGGTGAAAATCAATTTCTAAGATCAAACTTTCACCATAATTTAAAGACGATGCAGAAGAATAACTATTTTCCTACGTTTACTTCCTCTACTCGAAAATCTTTTTACAGAAAAATAAGAACATAAACACAAAAAAAATCACCTGGATAACAGTAGGATCGAGCGCCCAATGAATAACCCCAGGGTCGCCACCAGAGTCGATGGCAAGACGAGCCAACTCCATCACTGGCTCTGGCGGCCACCAGATTAACTCATTATCCTCCGCTTCTTTACTGCTCTTATTAATCAACATAACTGGAGCGAGTGTGCGTCGAGCCGGAGTGAAAATTTCAGGCGGAGTTTTCGTGGCTGGGGCAAAGGGAACAAGAAATTTGAAACAAGACTTGAGCTCCCTAGCCTCTTGCTGATTGACAGACGAAGCCTGATGAGGAGGACCCAGAAGAGTAAGCAAGTCTTTGGTTGTGGCTTTGGGTACAGAAGTTGCAGATTGTGAATGGGGTTGGGATCGGCGGTCGGGTTTGAGCTTAGGAAAGAAAACTGCAGAGGAGGTGGTGTAGGAGGCAGCCAGTGAAACGGAGATGAGGAAGGCAAACCTCAAAGACTGGAATGGCGGATTGCCCATGCTTTCTTCCTCTTCTATCTATCTCATTCAAATAGAGAGACGGACATGGATTATCTTTTGGAAACGGAAACTACTGTTTCCTTTCCAATGCAAGTTATGAAAATATTTACCCCCCAAAAAAAAGGTGTTGTATTCTTTTCTTTTTTACCTTTTTTTTTTTTTTTCTAAAGTAATAATAATAATTAAAAAAAAAAAAAATCTCCTAAAAAAGTAATAAAAAAATATGTATAATAAAGTCAAGTGAAAATTTTCAAATATTTTAAAAAATAATAATATTAATATGACACGTTGTGAAGTAATTAATGAACCTATGTATATATACTTATAATGGTATATAATATAATATGATATATTATGGTACTATACACATGATGTAATACTTTTATATTAACATATGTTCAATGTCGTGCAAATTTGTTACATTAAGACTCAATGTAATGGACACAGAAACACTTGTGAATACAAAACAAAAAAAAGCAAACTGCCAAATTCACATTATATTCCATATTTATGTCTATAAATGTGATTTCCTTAGTAAATATTGAATTATCTAATTGATCTATTTTTATCTCCATGATACAGCATTGTAGAGTTTCATCCAAAAATATGAATCATTTCTTTCTCTCTATCAGAGAGATAGTTCATAGTGTATCCACAGCTTTGAGAATGGAAGTCCTTCTCTAATCATACATCCTAAATCAATATAGAAATGGTCAGTTAGAATCAGACACAATATAATCTAATCTAATAAGACTAAATGTAATTAAATTTACCTTGTAAGCATCAATGAAGGAAATAGTTACATTGCATCAAAAGGAAACAGTTAAATTCTAATGCCAGCATTCTTATCCCAATCTTCTGAAGTAGCAATTTCTGCCATAATTTGTTCCTGACCACGCCAAAGTATCTAAACCCCAAAAAGTTAATTGTTATTTTCTCTAACATTTAAAGAATAAAATTTGACCAAATAAAAGTTTTCAAATATTGCAATAGAAGTTCAAAACAGAAAACAATAAATCAATCAACAACTCACCTTATCAATTACACCGAACTCTTTAGCTTTGACTGAATTCATATAAAATGGGTGTCGTATGGTTTCTGCCACAGTCTCAATCGACTAGTAAAATAGGGTTTCATTCTGTCAGTTTCCTTTTGATACTAACTTGCAATAAATCAAAATAAGATGGTAAATATGTTTAATAACTCATACTCACATTTCCAGTATGTTTAGCCAAAAGTTTAACGAAAGTATCCCTGTTAATTACTGCCTGTCAAAAACATAATCAGCTTAAATAACTCATTATCATCCAAAAGTGCAGCTTCTACTAGATTATTTGAATATAAGGAGAGTATAAAAATCTTCTAGCTTAATAAGTTCTTAAGCACAGATAGATCAGGGTTAAAAAAATAAAAATAAAAAAAAACTTATTTTCATCTTTTGTTGCGAATTAAGCACTGTTAACACGTTAGATAGCAAGCAACTTACACCAACAGACAATGTTAGTAGATGGAGCAGCTTTATTCATGCACAGCTACTCAACAAAAGCCTCAAATCAGGTAAGCTCAGTGACACTTATTCAAACTAAGTGCTGGAAGAAAACAGGAGTTTATGATATTGACACGACACTGCCAAAATCGGCATTACAAGGAGAATGCTTCAAAATTTTTATTTTTATTTTGAACTTCCAAAATGAAGTGAAAGAAATTGGAAGACATGACATAAAATGTCAAGATAAACACTTTTCAGTGAACTGGCGCATTTCATCAGTAATGGGTAATTAACACCATGTTAATATAAACAAATATGAACACATTCCAATATCTTTTGACCTACAAACTCCCTTTTGAGATTAAAGAAGAAACTTAGTAACTCATTAGCAAACTGAAGCCAACAAAAGAGGAGGAGCAACTGAATTAAAATTTAGTACTACCAATTCAGCTCTAGTGAGTAAAAAGGGGCCAACATATAAACTTGCACTAACCTCCCTTGCACGAATAAAAACATCACTGGCTTGCATTAACCCAGATGGTGGAACACGAGGTTGCTGAATCAGAGCTAGAACAGTAACTCAAAACATCAAAAGATCTTTCAAGAGTACAACTGATTGAAGAGAATACTAGTAAATGTACCAAATGATTATACCTTGTGAATGAGGCATCATATACCTTTTTCCCTTGGTTCCCGCAGCAAGTAAGAGACAAGCATGTCCTATTGCAGCACCAATCCCAACAGTGTGTATCTGCATATGATCCCACAGTGTCAGGAGTGGCAAGGTAATGAACAGAAACTCTGAATATCGCATCATAGACCAATCACAAATTCAATGGCAACCACAAATTCAGTTTACATCACTCAAAAGAGTTTATGTTACTAAGTCTAACTTCATTTACATTTGATTAATATTAGAGAATTATACTCTTGACTCACAAAATTTGAATCAAAACATACTTACATCACAATACATATCCTTTTGACGTTAAACCATACAGAAACAGAAATACATATTTTAAAAGAAGGTAAGTTATCATTAAGGGAGTGGTCCAGGAATCAACAGTAGGTGTAAAGCATTAATCTTGTACAAACAGCTAAAAGAGAAGGTACTCCTTTATACTGGAAATTTAAGCTGTACTTTTACACTCCAACAAGCTGATTTTGTCGATGTAAATCCTTCCAGGACAGAAGTAAAATATTTAGCTCTTTAAAGGTGCATACACATACACATTCCAAACTTCATACAACATAAAACACAGTACATAGTGGAATAAAGGGAGAAAAAGAGAGAAACTTAACCTCATTTTTCAACTGTTTCATGGCATCATAGATTGCGAAACCCTCTGATTCCAGACCAACCTGACAAACACCCCCAAATACATTTTTTACCGCAAGCAAAGGAAAAGACAGTGTAATAAGAACTTGACAGATTGGAGAGAGCAAGAAACTAAACAGCTATTATGACTGAATGGTATACTACAACCAAGAAGAAAAATAATGCTCTTAACAGTTCAAAGTAGTAGAAATATCAGATAGAGCAGGAAAAATGAACAAACTTCACAATAGAAAGACTCACCGTTTCACCATCATCACGCGTGGTTCCAGTGGAATTTATATAAATGTAAATTGGTTCTTTGGCATCCATCCATTGCAAATACATCAACTCAGCAATTACAAGCTCAGTGACTGCCGGTACCAACTGGAGGACAAACAAATCTTCATATGAAAATAGTGCAGGTAAACTAACAAAACACATGAAAAAGGAAAGTTTTCATTACGACTAATCAATTTCTTTTCTAACAAGAGAGTATCTTTCTAGTTCATATTTCCTCAAAGGAAGCACTGAAAGGTACATCCTTTGATGCCACGACAGAACCAACGGGGCCAATATTTTTTAATGTTCACCCCCTCCCTTCAGAGAAAAAGGATGGGCATTCTGATTTATAATTTTTAATGTTGATTAAAAATGAATGTGCACATTTCCAAATTGAACAGTCTCACATTAAACTTCTGATTCATAATAATATTTAAGAGTTAAGAGGACCATATGGCAAGGAGAAGCTCTGTATGAAAAGTTATTGTTACCCCTATCCAAAAAATAGGTCAATGAAAAATATAGTTATCAAAATAACAAAGAAAGTCTCTTACAGGCATCCCAATGTAAACTATTCTACCATTGAGCAATATCGAGGGCAAGTCTGGTGGAGGCCTCCTTGGCCTATGCTCATTGTATGAAACAGATCTCTCCACCTGTTTCCGACAACAAAACAAGTTAAACTAGCAGGAATAGACAATATAACATAAAAAAGGTAATACACTTACGAAAATTAAGAGTGAAAAATCATTCTTGATCATTATTTGTATCTGAAATAAATATCGCAATTAACCATTTATAACAATTCCTTTGTCCTCAATTAATCTCCTAATCATTTGACAAATTCTTGATTTACATATAAAATTTCCTTTAAAGTTCTGATTAACAATAGAGCAATACTACATGGAAGAGAGAAAAAAATAAAATAAATAAGCTCTGTAAGAGATACCTACTGATAAATTCAAATTTAATGCATATCAAAAGTAAATCTGGTTTTCCTATAAGAAACAAATTCACATTTTTTTGTGAAAACTTTTTCTTCTATTAAATTATGAAGTAAAGAATATTTATTACTCAAAACTTACAATGAAGGCGGTTACTCATGTTTCTTACAAATTATTAAAAATATTTTCTGAAACAAGTCTTCTAGAAAAATCGGTTGTAAGCAGTAAACAATACTACAGATGATTATTTCTGCTAGGTAAAGGAAAAAGTGTGATACTTGAGCTGGAGTAGCCATGAGTTGGGGAGAATCAAAGATGTCCAAAAAAGGCGGAGTGTCGGAGTTGGAAGGCCTGTTTAATAGTATTTCCGGCGACTTAGCTGCCACAGAAGCTAACTTTAACAGGAAAGGGTCCGTAGGGTTTACAGGAGGAAAGGGAATTTTAGCGCACGCTGTCTTGCTGAAACGTTGACGGTTGAAAGCTGGCGCCGAGGAAGATGGTCGAGGAAACGACGACGTCATCGGCAGTTGCAGGCTAGTCACCATTGCTTCACCGTGATACAGAAAAATAGAAAATGAAAAAGATTTTGATTATCAAACTCTCTCTGTTCTCTTCTCGAATTATTATTATCTAATATTTTCATGGGCTTTTTCAGTGGGGCTCATATTTGTATACAGCCCAATTGGATTTCGATGGGCTGTAAACTGGAACTCCACTAAATTATGTTTTATCTTTTCTCAATTAAGTTTCTAATCAATTTCTACCCAAAAAAATAAATAAATAATTATATATATATATATATATATAATTACCAAAACAAAAATAATAATAATTATATATATCTTGAAGAAAAACTTTTTTTTTTTTTGTTTTTTTCTAAAGACATGAGAAAAGCTTTGACTAGTGAGGCCATCGGATCAGAGTGATATCTTCCTCCCAATGCAATTGAAATTGAAATTAAATTAATTATAATTCGAAATTGTGGTAGCTTCCAATAGTTTAACAAAAATGTATATATATATATTGTAAAAATTTAAATGCCAATTGTGTATGTTAAGATGGTACTCATTTATGCGCCGGCAATTGGGCTGGGTGCTGTAAAGAAAATTACATTGGCATTCGCATTAAAATCTCACACTTCACCATAGTCATAAAATAAAATAATAAAGCTACTGAAACATCAGTCATTAAATATTCACAAAATAAAGTTCAAAAGTACTGAAACATCATCAAGCATCATTCCCTTCCCTATCTAAACAATAGGTTTTATGATAACACTACAATATCATCGACACAGATATATTGGTAAATAAAAAGAAAAAAGGAAACGATTAATTCACAGCAACAGCTTCACCCTGGCTGCCCCCATTGGAGTTGAATACCTTAGAAATCTTATCAGTAGGCACCAATGGGAGATATGATGCGACCTTGTATCCCTTCTCTACCGAGCTTTGAACGGTTTGGTTGTATTTCTCAGAGCAGAATGCAGCAGCTGGCAGAACAGTTTGAGCCACCTGAGGGAAGAGGGGAAGCTTGTTCAGAGAACGCCATCCACTGACCGCATACATCTCAACTACTGGTTCACATTTGGTGTAAAGCGCAGCAGGTTGATATTTGGTGCACAGCTCCCTGGCTACAGGCTCATATTTGGTGTAAATCCCCCTGGCAGCAGGCTCACATTTGCTATATGCAATGTTTGCAATTCCTGAGGCAACGCCGGCAGTTTTGACTTCTGAAGCTACCTGCTTTAAAATTGGAGGAACAGGCACCTTGCTCACAGATTCATCAAGCTGCACAGAAGTCCCAAAATCATGTCATCACATGAAGTACAAAGAATGATATTAGAAATTCAGAACCGACATTTATATAAAGGACCTTCTTATAAACACACCCCCAATAGAAATCGAGATTAACATATTTTGCTTTTGGAGTTGGGGGGAGGAAGAATCTGACAATGAATGGAATTATAGATTTAAAACATTTATAAAGGATTAAATATCTCGTAAACACTACTATCCTATCAAATTAAGAGTAATATATTTTGTATCTGGATTTTGGGGGAAGAAACTGACAAAGCAAGAAAGGAGTTCTCCACCTTGTTCATAGAGTCATCAACCTGAAAAGAGGTTCCAAAATTCTTAGAATAATCCGATAGGGCATACGAAAATGATAGGAGCCTACACTAACATAGGTCCACATAAGTAAGAAGAAAGAGAAGTACACTAACAAGCCTTTATTTTTGGAAAATGGATTCAAAATAAGCTTTCCATTTTGCTTTAATAAAAAATTTGAATTCTCCCCAAGCGATAGTATCAGTAAGATTACTTCCTTATGAGAAGCAGAAATCTCGATTCAATTAGGATGAGATATTACATATCACCCACAGTACAAATTCTGAGGGGAAAAGAGAAAAAAAGACTGAAATCTATGAATCCTCATCTGCTTGTTGTAGAATGTAATCATCAATTCCTTTAAACTCCACATCAATTTAGCTAAACATATAATTTCTACATATGCTGATTAATTTCTCATAAATCAGAATATTATTTTCATTGAATTGGAAAATAACACCAACGATTTGAGGAGAGTACAACATACAACTGGTTTAAAAAAGAAAAAAAAACAGCAGAAAAAAATAATACCTTGCGATCAACAAATTTGAGGAATTGAATCGGAACATCATGGTATTTGTCGTAAACAGGGCTAACAACAGTCTTGACGGTGTCTTCCACGGTCAGAACCCCAGGCTTCAACGGACCAGACCTTTGTTTAGCATAATCGTAAAACTTAGCAGAAAGAAGAGCAGCATAAACAGCCGCAGCTTGCACAAATTCCAAATACTTCAATGTCTGCTCTTCCTCCATTTCCGTCTTCAGGAAACAAAGAAAAAAGATCACCAAATCAAAATAAACATCGAATTAACACCAAATAAACCTATATATATTTATACAAATTAACGTACCATTTGGAATTGGGGGACAGAATCAGTAGCTTCTCCAGCCATGATCTCGCCTTCAATTGATTACAAAAGAAAATTCAAAGGGAAAATATTTGAGAAGGAAAATAAGGTGTAGGAATATAAAAACTGGGGTGATTGACAATGATATTTATATGATGAAAACTGAAAAAGAAGGACGGCAGGTTGTCGGCGATATCTTTTGTATGCTTCGGGGTTAAGTTAATCACGTTCTACGTACGCGGTACTGTGAAATAAGGCATCTTTTCATAATTTAACTTCAAAAATAATATATTCATTTTAAAAATATTTTAAAATAATTTTATCTTCATTAAATTCCTCATCAAATATTTTTCTGAATTTTTAAGATGAATAAAAATAATGGAAAAAATTGTAGCTTGGGATTAACAGTGTGATTTTTACGCGCCGGATAGGAGAGTGGGAATCAGATATTTAGGTAGGTTACGACGTTAAGAAATAATCGCGATTGATTTGAGGACTTAAGGCTTAAGAGTCATACCGCGGAGGATTGGCTGGGGCCAGTAGGCACAGTATCATGTGGGGCCTTTTCAAAATGGGCTTTGACTTATTTTCTTTGAAGAAAAAGGCTTTTATTAGATTCTAGAAGCTTCGTTTGTATAGAAAACCTGGACTATTAGATTATCTGTTGGGCTTTGACGAATTGGCCCAATAAATGATACGAACTTTTTTTTTTTTTTTTTTCTTATGGCACGGGTATCCTGGTGGATCCCTCACCGAGGGGCAGCACTTTCGAGTCATTTCACACCCAGACTAATCTCGCTCGCTGATTTGTAGGCACCTCATAAATGATACAAACTTTATTATTGTTTTTGAGGAAACGAACTTTTTTTTGCTTAAGCATCCGGTATCCGAACCCACACGGGCCGACTAATCCGAATTCGGCCTGGGGTGCGCTCGCAGAGTCCAACTCTTACAGGAAACAAATTTTATTATTAGTTCTCTATAGGATCACTCAAATACTTCTCTCAAAGCTCTTGGTTTGACAGAATAGGTAAGCACATTGCGAATGCTATGAGCGCCATTTAACAGAAGGTACAACCAAAAAAAAAGAATTCTCACATTCTTTATTTATTTGGGAATAGAGTGGAGATGGGTTTTTTTTTTCTTTGGTTTTTTGGATTTCAAATGAAAGCATATATATATATATATATATATATATATAAACAAAAGATAAAACTGAGCCATCCATATCCATTGATGAAGATGACAAGTAGTTCTGTATCATACACAGCATGTGAATGGGTTCAATTAGGACATCAACAAATAAAAACAATGAATATTTTTTGATGCATTGATTGATTGCCTACCAAACATGAGATTTTTGAATTATTTTGGTCCTTTCTTCTTTATTGTATCTCTTGGGGCCTTGGCTCATTTTTAGCTCTGGGTCATAGTGCAAATTTTAATGGGTGGATTCTTTTTTCTACTATTATTACACTTTTAATTCAATGGTTTCAATTTAGTCCTTATCCATCTACCACCACTCTTCTCTTCAAAGTACTTTCTTTTTCCACCCTTTAATTAAAGAAAGATGTTAATGGGAATATCTCTCATTTGGTCCAATTTGTGAGAATGATTCTCCAAGAACAACACATAACTCTCTCCACTCCCACCCACTATTGAGAAAGGTCAAATATATCTATGCAACGATGAATCACCACAAAGCAATTCATTATTCTTTTTTTCTTTTTTTTTTTTAAAAAACATAAAACTATAGAGAGTGATAGTCATTTCATACCAAACATCCCAATATCTTCTTCAACTACACACTGAAAAATATCAATTACCTATTTCCTATTTCCTGATCCATGTAAGTTTGGTATGGGGTAAAAATAAAAGAAAATCTATATTATTAACAACAATTTCTACTCATGGAGGCAAATTTTAACCATTTTCCAAGAATAAATGCAAGTATATATATATATAGGGTAGAAAATCAAGATCATGAGCATGTGCAGACAGCGAAAATAACAGCCAATACAAATGCATATGCACAGCCAATAAGACACAGCAAAATCGCAATCAGAAAGCACAGTTTCTCAGAAAGAGGAGGAGAAGTTCATTGGTGTTTTTGGGAAAATGACCAATACACGCAATGCCAAACGTTTTTTGACTAGCAACTGAGGAAAATAAGAGATCCAGAATTTTTCTTTTTTTTTTTTTCCCCCAATCTGGTTTGTTACCCATAACCTAATCAGAGTACCAAACAATCATTTCCAGGTTCTTAGACAAATAACGAAGGGGGGGAAATGGGAAATATAACTAATAAAGAAACCACAATTTTGATCCAAAAAAAAAAAAAAAAGGCAATTAAAATGAGGAAAAATGAAAAACTAAGTTCAAAGACATACAAGCAATAAATATTTATATATATGTAGTGTATATCATCAGTTTAAGATTATTGACAAGAAACAAGTATAGATTGTATAAAAAGGACATCACAAATTTTAAAGATCTATGGCCAACAATTTCTTCATCTGGACAAATCAACACCAATCATCCAACGATATCAATTTTCCTCCCTCTCCCTCTCACTCGCCCTCTCTCATTGTATATAAAACAATAATAACAAAAAAATGGATTCATTAATGTACCAAAAGAAAAAAGAAAATAATAATAAAAAAAAAAGGGGGGGTAAAAGATGAAGGAGGAGGAACAGTAGGAGTAGGAGACAGACAGGAGCTGAATTGAACAAAATTAACTCCTGCATCGGGTGATGGTACTGCATCCACGAGTGTAGGGGTTAGCCTGAGCACCAGGACGGCAGTTGTAGTAGGACTGACCGCGGCGAGAGCAAGGCACACTGTTCCTCTGAAGAGCACCGTAGCTGATGTATCTTCTGGTTGCTAAGATACGCCGATTGGATTCCGAATCCAGCTCGAACTCTTCGTCACCAACCATGCCGGATCCAATCGGCATCATCCAACCCATTTCTGTACCTTCAAAGTCGATACTAGCAGATGCAGCTGAAACCAGCAAAGCCATGACAAAACACAAAGTGAAAACTATTGAAAAGCCTGAAGAAGCTGCCATTATTTTTCTTACAGATTTCTTCTGCGCGTTTTGCTTCTTTTTTCTTTCAGTTCTTCAACTTTTCTCTTTCTCTCTCTGTGCAGAGCTGGTGTTGTTTGGCTTTTTTCCTTGGTTGGAGGGTTTTACTGAGTGAGAAATATGCCACACTTTGAGCGAGCAAGTTGTCATTGATATAAGTAATGAAGAGAGAAGGGCATAGTTGACCCTGAGATTAAAATGGAATTACGATATTGCCATTCAGAAAAAGACGTTTGTTAATGTTAATGTTAATGTTAATGGGTGCGCACGACTTTAGTTCGGTTTTCTTTTGGATTCGACCTACTCCCTTAATTTCAAAAAAACGCGGATATTATAAAAGTATTTATTAGTGGCGACAACTAATTAATTGGCTATCAACAGCGCTTTCTGCTTTCTTTTCATTTAATGGAAAAATTCTTCCAATTGTTTTCTCGTGAATGATAATAACTTTAATAAAATTATTTATTCATTGAATGCTATATGTATGATATATATTATTCTTAAAATATTTGATAATACTCATTTAAAAATAATTTTTAAAATGCTTTTTAGAATCAATTAATATAAAATTAGTAATTTTATAAGTCACTACAATGATAAAGTAATACATGCAAAGTTGCAAATTATTACTCACAATATAGTGGAAACATATCAATGCACAAGTAATTATTTTAAAGTGTTAACTTCAGTTGTAAGAAGAATATATATATAGTAATAATAATAGAAATTTCATATTGGTGTTATGAATAAAAGAAGTAATACATTGATCCTAAAGAAGGGCATAACTCTCAATTACTATTTGTTGCTTTTGTACTCTTGCATAATGGTGGTAGTACTACTTTATACTTTTCTTTAAATGAATTATTTAAATCAAACAATCATTTCCAATCATGTTGTTCACCTAAAGAAAAAAAAAAAAAAAAAAATAGTTGATGTTTTCTTTATATTTTTTTCGAAGGGAACCAAATAAATTATTTATATTTGGTTAAAGTTTATTATATATATCTAAAATTGTTCATACTAATAGTCAAAACATAAAATCTAGAACAATAAAATGATGGTCAATCAATTTGAAGATGGTCGAGGTTGTGTGGTACAGTGACAAGAGTCCACCTTACCAACTCTCATTTTGTGGGTTCGATACCGAAGTCTCCCTCCCATCCCATGTATCAAAAAAAAATCAATGTAAGGATGGCTTTAGATCAAGCTACTTCTCTTTCTCTTTCTTTTCCTAATAATTAGAATCGAGGCATCTTTTAGTTATTTTTATATATATATATAAATAATTATAAATAAATAGAATAAACCAAGAGAAGCAATGTTTTGGAACAAATTAGAAAAGTTGCAACTCTAACGTACCTAAAATATTCAAGGAAGGAATATGATGTGTTGGAGAAAAGTAAAGGGTAAGTTGTGTAATTTGGAGAAAAAACTTGTCCTAATTCATAATTGAATTCTTTTGGATAGTTGGAAAAATAGGAAAAAAAAAAAAAAGAAAAAGAAAAGTACATCTAGGGTTTTGTTAATCCAACTGGCAGTTCCTGTCACCGTTAGATATTGGCCGTTAATCATTCAAAACTGGTCCTATATTCTCACTCACATTATATTAAAACTCCTGCTTGACATTTTTCTGAATATTGAGTGCCACTACTATTTAATCTTAATTAGCTACTTTATTTAGTTCTAAAAACAAATTAATTTTTCTTAATTTTATAAAATATGATTTTATAAAATAAAGCAATTTTTGAATGATACCTAAACCATTTCTTTTAGATTCTTCCTAAAGTCAAATCGTTTTACCATTTATACTGTTGGTCAAGCCTAATTTAACTAACATAATTAATTTAATTCCTTTTTAATATGTGTATTTTAGTCAACTTGTTTCTTATAATTTTAAAAGCTAATTTTGTTTTTCTTAATTTTATCCTAATAAATATAATTTTTTAAAAATAAAACTTCAAATAAATAGGTTTTTCTTTTCCCCTTTAAAATGAAAGAAAAAATGAGTCATATCCCAAAGTTTTGATTTGGGCGCCACAACGTCTTCAAATCGGAACGGTCAAATGACAGTTATAAAATAATATAGTAAAACACTAAACTTTGGCAGCGCTTTTAGTAAGAAAAAAATTGGAGCATGGGAAAGAATAGTAATCGGTAAAGGAATTTTGGAAAAGCGTGCAACGCATACCAAATACAACCCTGGGCTGCAGTAAACGGCGTTAGGCAGAGCCGACTGAGCTGTAGAGAGCCGGCGAAAGATACGTAGACGTAAGCCCACCAATGAGGGAGTGGGTCCTGATAACAGATCAGGAAAAAGATGGGAGGCGGTGTTAGCGCGTCTTAAGGAAGGTCCAAACTACAATTCCCTGTGCCAGCTGTATCCTCTACATCCAAATACGATACAGCAGCTCCACAATATTTACAAATGATTAAATACATATAAATTTTTTAAACTTATTAGAATGGAGAAAAAAAAAATTCAAATGGTGAAATAAAATATTTGATACAAATTGATTTTTAAAATACATAACATACTTGACATAGCAACGTGATGTTATGTTCATTTAGTACTATTAAGGAGTAAAACGTAATATTTTTGTAAGACATGTTGAGCAATGTATTGACATAAAATCAGGAAGTTAAAAAGTATTGAAACTATAAAGACCAGTTCAATCAAATATTTTTATTCTTTTCTTACCAAAGTGAGCCGGCCAACAACTCAGATTGACTCATTCTACCAAAACCAAAAAAAAAAAAAAAAAGCAAGCACCTTGAAAGTAGAGATTCTTGCAGGCTACAGCACTGGGTACGTATCTTGTATTAGAGATCATGCCCCGTATAACTTTAGGAACAGGAAGGATACTGGCCATGCTGACTTAAAAATAAGCAACAAATCCTGCAATTATTAATGACTATCTACTACTTTGGGAAACAGAACCATACATGACTGACATATATGAATGCACACATCTTATGTTGCATAAACATCTAAGAGTGGCGAAAGTACCACCCTCCTAGTAAGATTCCAGCTCCATTTCACACACACAAGAGAGGCACACATGCCCAGAAGTAGTTCACTGACCATTGCCAAGAAAATCTCTGGCAGGTGTAGTGGAATACATAGGATTCTTGAGTAGCCAGGATTAGTTCTAGGGAGGGGCCTTGCTCAAGAATCAAGTCACTGAAATGATAGGTCTGTCTCACCACAAACCATCCAGGCTCATGGAAAGTTGAAGTCATTTCAAAAAGGCTTTCGTATTTATGATCCTCTTTTAGTGTGTAAATTCTCACATAAAGAAAAATGGGGGAGGCTGGACGAAGAAGAAGTACTATAAGCTTTGAATGATGCACATTTGCACTTACAACGCAACCAGCAATCCATTTTAGTGCTTGCTGAAATAAACAATCAGTCAATCTTCATAGCATAGAGGTGTTGACTGGACGAATAGTTCAGATTCCTCCTCCTCATCATCATCCTTATCTGCATCCACCCAATTATTAGGATGCCGCTGAGAAGCTTGACCGTTAGTTATTCTTCTACCTGCTAAGAAAAGAAATAAAATTCCTCTTTATTGCTCCACAACTTACAGGACTAGTTATTGCTGTTGTTATAATTATTAGTAGTTAAACGTCTTAATGTTTAAACAGATGCACCATACTGAAATTAATAAAAAATTCCACTTTGACAAAAGTGCAAGATTCTTTTTTCAATTTCCATGAGTAAATGGTGGTGGTAAGATCCATTTGTCTGAAGCTTATTGGAAATATCAGTATACTCACTTAGATCACCATGAGCATCTGTGGAAGCTCCATCCCTAGAAATATGCAGTTCTTCGCTCCTTTGGACTTCTCTTTGCTCAATGGTCTGGTTTCTATCTCTTTGATCTTGCCTATTGACATTATTACTTTTTGCAGCACTGCCTGTTAGAATTGTGAGATCTACGTGAACTACATGTATATTTTGCAGTCTAATTATCAGAAAGTAGAGATGTCAATTCACCTGAAAGGTCAGACCAAATTTTAGTATGATCAGATGGATTATCAGACATGTTTCCCCTTGACCTCTCCTGTGCAGCAGGGAGCCCATGGTTGCACTGATCATCCAGTGCAGCTTGTGGTGGAGGCTCCACTGAACTTCCTTGGTTAATCTGTGATGCAAGCATGGTTGCTAGTACTAGTGCAGCATCAAAATTTGAACTACTGCCATCATCTAATCCAAATTTAGGTGCCATTAAAATGGGCCTGCTAGTCAATTAAGGTATAGTTAACAATATAAGTATCAAATTTAGATGTGAAAAGTTCGATGTCAATCAGAAGACTAAAAAGAAGCTTATAGAGAATAAGACGACTAAATTGACTTTCGACTGGGAGCCCTTATGTATGAGGACTTAGTATAGGGGGAAAATTTTCGCTGCATTTATAAAAGGAAATGATTAGACATTTTTTCAAGTTTCAGAACGACTTCTACACTTTCATTCACTTAGAAGCAAATTTCATGTAATTATCGAGATGCAAGTCTAATGATAAAACTTGGTTATAAGCCTCTTTTTCTGGTAGGATGATATTTATCAAACAAAGCAATGTAATATACATAATCTGAGGATGCTTATGTAATAAACATAGTTTTTGAGTTTTTCTCATTATGTTGATATGTACAGTGTTTCAACTAAAAATAAAACCAAAACCACAGTTCACTTTCCATCATGACTTTTAGATCAGTAATACTAACAGAAGCAGAAATATCTTACTCGCCAGCTTTCTCAAAATAGAAGTGTATGTCAACTTCGCATGCTTCACAGAAGGACAGAAATGCCTGGAATTCAGAAAATCAAAGATCAGAGAAATGCTTTAATTAAGATACCTCAATATAACTTCTTTTTTTTTAAAAGGGGGGCGGTGGGATGTGTATGGGTAAAAATAGATGAAGCAAGAAAGCTGCCTATTCTTACACTCAGCATCCAATGTTCAAGGGGTAGTACATTCATCAAATCATTTAAACCACAGATAGTGGGAATGAAGAATTGAAAAAGGGAAAGTCAAGGGAGATTCATGAAAAAACAATATATTCTCCAGACAATAAAATATATGCTAATCAAAGTATGTAAAAGTTTATAATTAAGATATTGTAAATATTACCTTCAGTTCCTTCATTCCAAATGTTATATCTACAGGGTCTCCTCTGTGAGTATACTGAGCAAACTCTTCAGAGGGATCTATCCACAGCTGAGTGTGCAATAATGAATCATTGTCTGTAATGGAAAATCTCATTAGTTTCCAGATAAATATAACTCTACAAGGGTATGGATGAGAAACCCAACCAACCTTTTGTAGGATCCATGTAGCTTCGGAGTTCAATAGCTTTCCCTCCAATTTCATTTGCTGCATCTGAGGGTAAGGAATTGGGTTCTGTTGCAATGACTGTGATCTCCTGAAGAGTGGTCTGAAAATTACCCAATAGCCGGTTGAGATCTCTGGGTCTCACCACAAAGTTGCTAGGAAGCTTTCTCCTATCAAGTGATAGGTGTTGTATATCAGGTTCAACATTGCAAGTAATCCAATATGATTTCTTCATGCCTGCAGAGTAGCAAAATATAACACTGAAATAGTAATTAATTTTATATTTCATTGTTCATCTGAGTAATACAGAACATATGACACCAAAATCACCTTTCGGATTTATCTTGTGAAAATCACTATCAACACACGAAATATATACAAAGTTGATAATAATGATGAAGGATTGCAAAAGTAACCTCACCATTGTAGCAATTCAAAGTCCACTGCACCTTTGGTGCATCCTGATTAGGTAATTGGACATTTAAAAGATCAATAGTCGAAAGAGGAGTCCTCAGAACAGAGCAAATGGCCTGTCCAGTATAGAAATTAGATAAAAATTCGATTAGATAAAATACTAATTCTCCGAACGAACAATTAAATTAGGAGGAAATAAATTTTTTTAAAAAAATTAAATAATTACCTTCAAGAGCACACTACACTGCACCTGGGTACCAGACACAGTATACACATCAAAGAAATCAGGCTTAAACGTGATAGATTGATAGGCTGACCTCGAGGAATTAAGAGTATGTAAGGTAAGCTGTCATCACAAAGAAATAACAAATTTAAATAACGGCAATAAAAGGTGATTCCCAAATTATACACGATCAGCAAATGAAGCCCTAAATGGACTTGAATCAAAATTGCAACCTAAAATTAAATCTAATACTTAATTTTCTAGATTTGTTTCAATTACTGTGAGCCCTAGCTTCATTGCAGGACAAATATTGGATAGAAAAGCGGAAGAAGAAAAAAAAAAAAAACGACGAACCAGGGAAGGAGAAGATTGAAAGGCGAGCTCGTTGCCAATACGGGCAAGGCAAGTGATGGAGCGAGCAAAGGTTTTGAGAGCGTTCCCACTCAGACTGAACTCCATAAATAGCTTCTCTACAGTTGATTATCTGCTCATATTTTTATTTCCTCTTGGGACTATTTATATGGGACTCCATGGCGGGAAAGAATCTCCCCCCTCTACCATGGGCGTTTTTCCATTTCCCCCTTATCTCGTTTTTATTTTTATTTACAGATTATAAATTTAAGTTAAATTTAAAATGAAAAAAATAATAATTAAATAAAAAATTAAAAGATTAATTTTTTTTTTTTATTTGAGGCATTTTCATCTCTACTCTAACATTATAAGTGAATGTTTTATACCTTCTTGACAAGAAAAATTAAATTAATTAATTATTTAAGTTTATGTTATAAGTTTAATAAATTTAATTATTTTAAATTCAACTATAAGTTTCTTTGAAATTCCTCTCCTGGCCTAATGATCTAGGAATCTCTCCCTCAACCTGAGTTCCACAATTCGAACTGCATTGTTGAACCTTTCCGGTGGATTAGTCTGGGCCTGAGATATCACTTCAAAAAAAAACTATAAGTTTCTTTATTTTTAATAATAAGATAAATATTATTTATTATTTAATCTCAAGACAACGCATTTTGGTTTCTTGTCCTCTTATTATTCTAAAATCATCTAACTAGCAATTGAGGACAGAATGACAAAATTATTATGGTGTCCTTTTGAGAAAGGATTTAGCTATGTTTCCATTTGCTCCATTGGGGAAGAATCCTCCGGGGACGTGCTGGTCACCAGTACCGTAAACAATCCTCAGTATCTCCGCCGGATTCCTGTCGTAGGAGATGGAATCATAATTTCCCACCAAAACATTGGTCCAAGTCTTGTTTTCTGCACCAAGTTGTTGTGTTATAGTAATGCCTTCATCCTTTATCCCACACTTTCCCAGTTTGTTCCTCAGTTCCGATAAGCGGCCGGTGAACTCCGCTACCGTCTTATTGTAGGGATCCACCATTTCATTAGCTCGTCCATATAGATATGTTCTTATCACTGCATCTTGCCCTGCTTCAACCCCTAACAGTCCTGCTAAAACCTGTTCAAATAAAAAATTGAGGTCTAAACACTATTGAAGATACAATTTGAATCGAATTTGAATTAGTTGAAGTAATACAAAATTCTCACCCTCTTGCTTCTGTAGCCATTGATGTGAGGATTGGTGCCAACATAGGCAACTAATCCAACGTAAGGAATAACGTATGAAGCCAACATGTAATTAAGGCTGTTTCTATAGGGATCAAAAGGAGGCACCAGTGGATGACCAAAAGCATCATCAAACACCTTTGCAAAGTTGACAGCACTTAGGTTCATCAAAGGTCTAGGGAATCCACCAACAGTTTTGTTGAGAACCCTACATGTAAAATATATATATATATATATATATATATATATATCATTCAAGAAAAAATATTGCAGATATAATGTAAACACAAATACAATATATAGAATACAAGTATTGTAACCTCAAATGTCCAACTTCTTCATAAGCAAACTCAACTATAATGCTGTGTACAAAGCTATCAAGATTGGCTTTCTGGGCACCCGTAGGAGGAGGACCTCCCATGACCAGCTCCGGTGCAACTTTGTCAAGACCATAGCCAAAAGCACCAAACAAGAAAAAATCTGCTTCTAAATGTTCCAAATTTTCTGCAAATTGCAATTTGTCTATGTCATTTTCGTGCACAGGAACTGCTTTGGCTGAGTAATTAGTTGCATCACAAAATGTTTCAGTGCAGGAATTGACAAGCACTAGTATCATGCAGCTCATGAAAATTAAATAACCAGCCATAATTTTAATAATTACTAATGAGCAAGTAAATTAATTACTTAGCTGGTATTTATAGTGTTTTTTTTTTTTTTTAAATCTTCTAGGCTGCTTTACTGTGTATCATCAAATAATTTTATTTGGGGTTTTACTGATCTAGGTATTATTAGGTCAAACATTTGCTCCTCGTGTTATACATGCATACATATAGTCATGATATATGAATTTCATTATATAAAAATTTTAAAATCAATTAAATATATATATATATATATATAAATACTATTATCAATTAAATTATTATGCTATGATAAAGTAAAAGACAGTGAAATAAATAAATAATTAATTAATTTCCATTGTCTGTTAATTTCAAATATTACGTTATGGAGGAGAATCATGATCTTAACTGGTGTAGCTTGACCACCTTTTTTGACCTATTTCCTTACTGTTTTCCTATTTCAGCCCTGCATTGTCTGCCCACCTGGTTTGACCCTCTGTACATATACATACACACACATATATTTTTTGTATGACATTAAAAGAAGAGACATAACATGTACTAATATGTAACACTTGTTTTATACAAATTTGAATAATTTTCCATTATGCATTAAAAGACTTCACATGATATTCATCAAAAAAAAAAAAAAAAAAAAAAAAAAAAACTTCACATGATTTTTTATTTTTTTAAAAAAATTAAAAAATTAAAACTTAAACTAGTAAATACAAAATTAATTCATACATTTAAAGATTTTCTAGAAATGACATGACAATATTTTCGCTTCTAGCTAATAACAATATTATCATACTTTTTAATACATCGATCAGTAGATATTTGATATAAACATAAAGTGGAGTCCTCCATTTCCCTTATTTTATCTTAGAGTTATGAACATATTAAATTGTTCGTGAATAAAACTCGTTCGTTTATTAAACAAACAAAATTCAAACAATTTTTTTTAAACTTGATTAATTTTCAAGTTTATTTAAATAGTATTCGAAAATTAAACAAACCAATCTCAAACTTTTGATATTCGATTCGACTCGATTCGTTTATGATCGTAGTTATATAATATCAAAAACTTACTCATTACTTTTTCTTTTGAAAAAGGGGGAAATAAAGGCCTCCAAATTAAAAATCAGTGATTTATTTACAAAGATGGGGCCTGGGGGGACATCCGGACTGTGAATTAATGAGCTTTGGTACAATATTCTAGAGAGAGAGAGAGAGAGGTGGTGAGTTTAGTCAATTTCTTCATGAGAGAGTGCATATAATAATAATATTATAATGGTTGTGAAAAAAGCTGATTAATGAACATTAAATTCGTAGCTGTCTTTTGTAGATATATTTTTTTTTTTTTTTAACCACTTCGGGCGTTTGGTATCTTAACATTTTCAATGAGACTAATTCAAACTTTTCTGCAGAATGCTCACAGAATTCAACTCTTACTCAAAAATTATGACCTAACCCAAAACTTTTAACATGGTCTATAGCTTTTTTGCAATTGCAAACTGAATAATGAATGAAGAGAGACAATAAAGATTTTCACATGGTATATTAATATTGCCAGTTAACGATTTTCTGTGTCGGATGGAACCCACCACTCCCCCATATATATATAAAAAATATACCTGATTTTGTACTTGTACTTTGTTTCTCTATCCTATTTTTATTTCTTTTTTTTAAAATTATTTTGTATAAACTCAGTACTTTTATCATAATTTCTCATCAAATAAATTTTTAAGAATTTTAGCGAAAAATATCACATGCCATGTTTGCAGTGAATTTTTTTTTTTTTTTTTTTTTTTTTTTCTTAAGCATCTGGTATCCGAGCCCACACGCCGACTAATCCGGATTCGGTCCGAGATGTGCTCGCAGAATCCAACTCTTACCCCGAGGAGAAGCTTTAGGAGTCCGTTTATCAACCCCCAAACTGCTGGGTTAATTTTTTTTTTCTTTTCCCTCTAACATGTTGCTATTTTGTCTCAGTGAAATATTTTCTTAAAATAGTTAAAAACTGAATCTAAATATGTCATTAAATTCAGGATTGTAAAAGAAAAAGAGAAAAAATAAAATATCAATATTTATAAAACTGGATTAATTCCAATGTGGTACTTTAGAATTCCCTTCCTATTCCTCTGGAGTAAGTATGTTGTCACCATAAATTAGGAAAAAAAAAAAAAAAGGGAAGAAAATAACTTTTAAACGGTAATAAATTTGGAATCAAATTTACCATGCATTTTAAATGGTAAAAGCTGCATTCAGAAATCAATGTGATAAAAGTTGGGTGTTGAAGTAGAAGTGCAAGAGAAGATGAGCTGATATCAATGGGTGGTTGAATTAAAGTATTAAGTAGTTGAGTTGTAGTATTAATGTGGCTTGCCATTTGTGGTCCATTTTCTTTTAAACTTCTTTAAATACCACTTTCATTTGGGACAAAAGGTATAGAGTTTTCGAGTAGTGAGACATTTTTCAAGTAAGAATCAAATTTTATTGTGCGATTCAAATCGTATCATGATTTAATAGCAAAACTTTCTTAAATAATATATAAATAGTTGGATGGGGGAGATGGGAATGGTCAGAACAATCTGAGAATTGAGTTCAAATTCAGGAAGCTAAATAAGATTTTTTTTTTAAAAAAAAAGGAAATCATGAAGATCACATTGAAGAGGTCGTGCCTTGTGAAGCCTGCTGAACCAACATTCCAGGGATGTCTTCCTTTATCGGTATGGGATCAAATTGGTTGCGTTACCCATATTCCAGCAATTTACTTTTACAGGCCTGGAAAGAATTGGCTGAAGTCACCGGACTCCATTATCAAATCCCTCGAGAGCTCCTTAAGCAAGGTTCTGGTGCACTTCTATCCATTGTCCGGCCGTCTTCGTTGCTTAGACGGAGGCAGACTGGAAGTAAACTGCAATGCGGCAGGAGTTGAGCTCGTTGAAGCAGAGTCTTACGAGACATTGGCTGATCTCGGAGATTTCACGGCATCGCACAAGTTCAATCTCCTATTTCCTTCGGTAGATTACGAGGAAATTCCTTTCGAAGACCATCCTCTGTTATACGTGCAGCTGACTAAGTTTCAATGTGGAGGAATTTCACTCAGCTTGACAATGTCACATGCCGTGGCTGATGGTCAGAGTGCTGTGCATTTCATCTCCGAATGGGCGAGAATCGCTCGTGGTGAGGAATTAGGGATTAAGCCTGTATTTGATCGAAAGGTTTTCGAAATTGGTCGAGATTATTCTCAGCCTCCTCGTTCCAAATCCCTAACCCCTCTTTTTCAACACGATCAGTATTTCCAGCTCCTGCCGATTTTGATCGGCGAATCCAGCAATCAATCTGAAAGGGAAAAGCCAACATCGACCGCAGTCCTGAAGCTAACAAAAAATCAAGTCGAAATTCTGAAGAAGAAAGCTAACAATGGTGAGGAAATTACTCGTATGCAATTTCCTTATACGCGTTATGAGGTCATAGCAGCGCATACATGGAGAAGTGCCTGCAAAGCCCGAAATCTCGTCAAAGAGCAACCGACGTCGTTAGGACTCTGTGTCGATACGCGCAAAAGAATGCAACCGGGACTGCCTAAAGGATACTTCGGCAATGCCATTGTGGATGTGATTGCAACGGGCCAGTCAGGTGAGTTACTGTCTCAGCCATTAAGCTACGCCGCAAGCAAAATCAGGGCAGCAGTATTACAAGTGACGAAAGAGTACGTGCATTCCGCCATTGATTTTATGGAAAATCAAAAAGACATATCTCGATTTCAGGATATCTACGCGCAGAAGCGTGGGGAAAAGGTGTTTTATGGTAACCCAAATCTGGTAGCTGTGAGCTGGCTAACGCTTCCCCTGTATAATCTTGATTTCGGATGGGGAAAAGAGGTTTACATGAGTCTGGGAACACATGAAAGTGATGGGGATTGTGTTATAATTCCAGGAAAGTTAATGGATGAATCTTTGTCCGTTGCATTGTGTCTCCAAGATTCTCATATTGAAGGTTTCTGGAAATTCTTCTATGCAGATATCAAAGAAGAGGACAATTCTACTGCTGTTATGTATGAAGAATCCTACACTTTTTCTAAGATTTAATAAAATATTCACCCTCTGAAAATTTTTTTCAGAGGTAATGAATTGCTCAGCCAAGTTATTTTCAGATTTTTCGGGTTTATACAGATTTGAGTTTGCCAGTATATGTTGCTGAATGTATTTATTACATCAATAATAATAATAATGTTAATTATTGTTATATATTATTTAATATGTTAATTTCCATACTTTTTTTTTTTTTGATACATGGGGGAAGGGGGTGGGTGTCGAACTCCCGTTGGGGAGGTTGGGGATGGCCTATCTGCCACTCCACCACCAACTGCCGACGTTAATTTCCATACTTGATTTAGTTATTGGAGATAAAATAAAAAATATTAATAATAAGAGTATTAAAAAAATCATAAATAAATTTATTTTAAAAAGAAATTCAATAAAACATATTTATTTAATCATGACCAAACAAAAAATTCAACCCAAGTGGTTTGACCAGGAGCCATACTTTGGCTACATAAAAGCAGCGCCATGAAACGGGAACTCTGAACGTTGTTATGGAGACAGAACGTGAGACGGGAAGCGTGTGTATATATATATATATATATATATATATATTAGACTGCTGGTAAGTTGATTCATTTGAGTAAGAAGATTGATTTATGAGATATTAGATGAATAATTTGTATTTTCACTCAGATTTTCCTTTGTTTTTCTTTTTCCTGGTTTGTTGTCGGTGTGTTGATTCCTGACCCCTACGTGTTCGATGTTTT
Source organism: Cynanchum wilfordii (assembly GCA_025388415.1). Classification (NCBI taxonomy): domain Eukaryota; kingdom Viridiplantae; phylum Streptophyta; class Magnoliopsida; order Gentianales; family Apocynaceae; genus Cynanchum; species Cynanchum wilfordii. The sequence continues at coordinate 180,232 of JAHSUH010002256.1, read as the reverse complement.
ACCTAAGAGACCGCATAATCTGACCGTTTGTTGGCGTCGTTTCTTTCCTTTCCTTATTTTACTTCTTTAGGAGAAATGAAAGTAATATTGGATGCGTAGTGTCCATTCCTTTATTTTGCAGTTTATATATTGATTATTACACACTAATTGTATAAAATTTTGATTATTTGGCGTGAATTAAAGCTTAGAATTGGTCCTAGATCTAACAAAGACCGACTTTATTGATTGTGAAGAAGAATTATTTTGATCACAATGCTTAATTGTTTCATCTCCTCCAAGCACAGCAGCACTCCCTCCTTCTTTGACATCTGCATAGAAGAATTCCCTGAAAGCATCAAAGTGAGAGTCTTGGAGACAGAGTGCAAGAGCCAAAGATCCATCCTTTTCTTTTCCAGGAAGTATAACACAATCACCATCACCTTCATGTGCTGCTAGAATCGTGCAAAGCTCTTTCCCCCACCCGAAATCACGATCATACAGTGGAAGTGTCAGCCAGCTTATGACCACAAGATTTGGATTGCCATAAAAAGACCCTTCACAATGCTTCTTCACTTGGTATAAATCTTGAAATCTCGATATATCTTTTTGATTCTCCATATAGTCAGTGGCTGAATATATATACTCATTTGTCACTTGTGATACTGCTGCCCTGATTTTGCTTGCAGCATAGCTTAAAGGCTGGGATAGTAACTCGCCGGAGTACCCTGATGCGACCACATCAACAATGGCATTTCCGAAGTATCCTTTGGGCAGCGATGGTTGTAATCTGTCCCGTATATCAACACACAGTCCTAACGAAGTTGGCTGCTCTTTGACAAGATTTCGGGCTTTACACGCACTTCTCCATGTATGTGCTGCTATGACCTCATAACGTGTATAATAACTAGAAATTTGCATGCTTGCATTAGCTTTCTTCTTCAGAGTTTCAACTTGATGTTTTGTCAGTTTGAGCACTGCTGTTGATGTTTTCTTTTTTCTCTCTGATTCGTTGCTCGATTCACCAATCAAAACAGGTGTTAGCTGGAAATATTGATCGTGTTGAAACTGTAGTGGGATTTGGGATTGGGAATAATCTCTGCCCTTTTGGAAAACTTTGCGATCAAAGATAGGCTTGATTCCTAATGCCTCCCCACGAGCAATTCTTGTCCATTCTGAGAAAAAATGCATAGTACTCTGTCCATCCACCAAGGCATGTGAGACTGTAATGCTGAGACAAATTCCTCCACATTGAAACTTAGTGAGCTGCACATATAACAAAGGGAGTTCTACCAGAGGAGTATTCTTGTAATCAATGCAAGGAAAGAGGTGACGGAACTCCGGTGACGGCGAGAAATCTCCAAGATCAGCCAGAGTCGCATCGGATTCGACTTCAACGAGCTCGACTCCCGCAGCGTTGCAATCTACTTCTAGTCTGCCTCCTCCTAAGGACCGAAGACGGCCAGCTAGCGGATAGAAGTGGACAAGCACCTTGCTTAAGGAGCTTTCGAGGCATTCGAAAATGGAGTCTGGTGACTTCAGCCATTTCTGTTGAGGTCTGTAAAAGTAAATCCCTGGTGTATGCGTAACGTAGCCAATTTGATCCCATAACGATAATGGAAGGTATCCCTGGAATGTTGGTTCAGCAGGCTTCACGGTGCACGATCTCTTCAAGGTGATCTTCATTTTTCTTGAAGCTTTTTCTTTTTGGGATTAATTTGATCTTTAGATCGATGTTGTTTGGCCATGCCATATATACATACAAACTATTTTTTTTTTGATAAGTATATACATACAAACTATTATTATAATTAAAGGATGTAAACAAAATTATGATTATTATATTTTTTTGGTAAGGTTTACATATTTAACATATAAATTATTAATTATTATTGCTAATTTAAAGATTCATAGGTTTTGCTTACTCATCGCGTGACCTTTATTTTAGGACATGACTAAGAGCATGAGTTATTTTCGTGACCTCGTGCCCGGTTTTATACATGAAATGTATTTAATTTTTTTTTTTGGTAAACATGAAATGTATTTAATTGGTATACAAAAGGTTGGAGGAAATTTTTTTTTTTTTTTTTAAATGGTCTCGATGTCCTAGATGAGTTTCAAATTATAAAAAGATATTTTTTTTTAAGCTAAATTTGCATTCATACTAATCTCGTTTGAGTCTATTAATCATAGTTCTAACCTAAATTTTAAATAGACTTATATATAAGTAGGAGTTTGAACTCTCAACCTCGGGAGCGCTCCTTATCAGGATTCAGAAGGTGAGTATACATTTAAACCATCTTTCACTAGTAGACTCATGAAATCGGCATTTCTAACTATTATCCGAATTCAGCGCATGAACTTATTGTTCGTGTCCTAAAATAATGGTCATACAATGGAAGAGCGACGTCCAAAAATTATATATATATTTTGGTGAATATATATATATTAATTAATTAAGTGCATTGATCCTTAATTTATACTTTTGCATTCAAGGATATCAAAGCAGAAAAAAAAAAAAAAAAAAATTAATTAAGAAATGAAGATCACCTTCAAGAATTCGTGCCTTGTGAAGCCAGCAGAACCAACATTGGAAGGACCCTTCCCTTTATCAGTATGGGATCAAATTGGTTGCTTAATGCACGTGCCAACTATTTACTTTTACGTGCCCGAAAATCAGTCACCGGTGGACACAATTTTCAAATCCCTCCAGAGCTCCTTAAGCAAGGTTCTTGTTCACTTTTATCCAATAGCCGGCCGCCTTCGTTGCTTACGTGGAGGAAGACTCGAATTAGAGTGCAATTCAGCTGGACTTGAGCTTGTCGAAGCCGAATCCGACGCCACCCTGGCTGATCTCGGAGATTTCTCGCCGTCACCGGAGTTTAACCATCTCTTTCCTTCCATTGATTACAATGACACATCTCTCGAAGATCTTCCGTTGTTATACGTTCAGCTGACTAAGTTCCGATGTGGAGGAATTTCACTCAGTTTGACTATGTCACATGCCGTTGCTGACGGACTCAGCGCACTCCATTTTGTGTCCGAATGGGCAAGAATCGCGCGCGGAGAAGATGCGTTGTTGAACAACGGCGTCGTTAGGAGACCTTTCTTGGATCGGAAGGTTTTCCAAGCTGCACGTGGAGATTGTTATAATAATAATTACAATGAACACGATAGGTATAATTTCAGGCAGCCACCAGTTTTGATCGGCGAATCGAGCAACGAATCGGAGAGGAAAAAGAAAACATCGACGTTAATGCTAAAACTAACAAAAAATCAAGTTGAAACTCTGAAGAAGCAAGCTGATGCATGTGCATATGCTGCATGCATGGAAGTTCCTTGTTACACGCGTTACGAGGTCATAACAGCGCACACGTGGAGAACAGCATGCAAAGCACGAAAACTGGTCAACGAACAGCCAACGATTTTAGGAATATGCGTTGACATAAGGAAAAGAATAAAACCGGCGCTACCGGAAGGATACTTCGGGAATGCAATAATCGACGTGACTGCATCGGGATACTCCGGGGAGCTAATATCTCAGCCGTTGAGTTACGCGGCTAGTAAAATAAGGGCGACGGTAACACAAGTGACGGACGAGTACGTACGTTCGACAATGGAGTTCATGGAGAATCAAGAAGATATATCGAGATTTCAGGACTTGTACGCGATGAAAAACGGGGAAGGGCCGTTTTATGGGAACCCGAATCTGGGAGTGGTGAGTTGGATAACGCTTCCGTTGTACGATCACGATTTCGGGTGGGGGAAAGAGATTTGGATGAGCCCAGGAACGCATGAAAGTGACGGGGATTGTCTGATAATACCAGCTGCTGGACGACACCATGATGATGATGTGATCTTTGGCTGTTGCGTTGTGCCTTCAAGATTGTCATATTGAAGATTTCAGGAAATTCTTCTATGCTGATATATATTGTTAGTACTGATTGCTTAGAATTATAAACAGGAATTTAATATTTGCATTATATATATATATATATAATAAAATTATTATTGGAAAATAATTTTACGTAACATCTCATCAGAGAAGAATTTGTGCACGGAATACAGGAAAAGCAGAAGAAAGAAATTAAAATGATATGAATCCTCTGTATTTGCATATTCTCCTTAATAATTATACACTTTTTTTTATTTTGCATTGGAAAAAACACGTGTAAAAAAAGAAAAGGGCAAAAATTCCTTGGACAATCATATATATGGTTCGCTAATTTTGAGCATTTTTATATACAAGTTTGTCTTAAAACTGATTGATGTCAAACTTAACAAGGAAGATCAATATATATTGAATCACGAATCTAATTCCTCTTTAATATATAAATAAATAATTGCTCAATCTTCTATCATTTTTTATCAATGATTATGAATAGAGATACTTGTTCTAAGAGTCAATTTAATTTCATTCCGAACCCTCATGGGGGTTGGACCAACGGTAAGATTTCTGGGATGAATCGTAAATTCGACATTTTGGGATCGAATCCCGACATCAATCCTCTCTCAGGGCCATCGGACTTGGGGTTAACTCCTTGAATTACTTGAGGTACACTTGTGGGAAATTTCTTGCCGAGGCCTGTATACCCCCAAGATTAGTCGGTGCGTGTTCTTACTTGAACCTGACTCCGATATCTGAAAAATAAATTAATTTCATTCCCAAAAAGAGAAAAAGTGGGTAACGTCCAGCCTAAAAATGGGAGCTGCATATTCTTCCAAATGAACAAAGTCCAAGAAAGGTTCATGAAAATTATAACCGAATAATATATACCACTTACCAGCCAGCAATGTACTAAATTAAAATATCCCATTATTATTTTTAATTTTAGTTTGTGTGTTGCAGAAATTAGATAATTAATAAGAATTTACATAATTTGATATATATATATATATATATATATATATAAAGAGAAGGAATATTGTCTTTCTCGAAAATCTAGGTCACGGGAGGTAATGATTAAAGGAGGGGATCAATGAAAATAGCTTTTTATATGTATAATAGGGTTCCGACAGATACCATGCCAGAGTCTTTCTTTCACTTATTGCATTACAAAAAGGTTAAAATAATAATAATAATAATAAAAAGATTTTATGTAAGAACGATATTAATTACTACTTACTTTCAAAGGTTATGATCACAACTATGACTAAATACAATCATCCCAAAAAAACAAAAAAAACATCTAATGACTGAATGAATAATTCATCAAAAGGAACCTTTAATGAATAGATTGGTACCCAATATATATATATGTTATGTCTTGTCTTATTATTGGACTATTAAACTCCCTTTTTTTTCACTTCATTTTAATTAAATTTGAAATAAAAAAAAGTCAAAATATTAGATAAAAATGCATTACAAAATTTTAAAATTAGTCAATAGACCTGTAAGGTAATGTCCTCATTGTATCAAAAGAAAATAATATTATAAATTAACTATAAATATATAGACTCATTCTTATATAACATTACACATTTACGATCCGATATCTTCATAGCGGGTTAACAATAATATGCCTAATTTAGGATGTCCTAATACTAACAACAAAGTGCATAAAGACAAAAACAAACCATCAAAAATCACATACCCTTAGAAAAAGGGGGGAAAAAAAAAAGTGTTTTATTTATATTGCATTAATTTACATCTTTTTATGAAAGCATAAACTTTTTAAAAAGAGAGTACACCAAAAACAAGAACGACTTCTTCTACCTTTCCTCCTAGCTATGCTATGACTTTACAAAAAAATTAAAATTGAAATTAAAAATCTCCACTATCTCAAAATTCTCTTTACACATCCGAATATATTTTACTATATTTGATCATCTAACAACTCATTACAACCAAGAGAAATAATAATAATATACAATACAAAAATAAAATAATTTAATTAATAATAATTACACTTATATATCACATATTATATATATATATATATACAATAATATGCACACCGTTAGTTTTATGTTTTAGTGCTCTTTATAAGCCTAATAATAATCCTCCACAAATTCAAAGTAGAGGTCCCTTTTTGCTTATCCCCACCACCCCCTTTTTCTTTCTATATTCTTTAAAATAATTTTTAAGTTTTGAAATTTGATCATTCTTTCTATTTTTATAATTTAAATATATATATAAAAACAAATTTCACCAAACAATAATAAATTTAAAAATAAATTCACCGTTTTGCTTATAGATATCTCCATGTTCTAATTTTTTAAAAAAGTGATTATTAAAACATAATGAATGCATGCACTTTTTTTTTTTTATTAGCACTAGGTATCTAGGTCGGATTCAATTGTAAACACGCACTGCGACTAATCTTGGAGATACACAGGTTATCGGCGAGAAATTTTTCGCAAGTATACCTAAAGAGTTAATTCAAAAGGAATAACCCTCAAGTCCGATGATCTTAAGGGAGATTGATGTTATGACTCGATACCAATATGTCATGAATGCATGCACTTGAAATCCACTAATAGAAGGCTAAAAATTAATGTTTTTTTTTTCACCAAACTAAAAATAGAAAATTCAATAAATAAAAATTAAGAAATTACAAAATTACCTAATTTCTCTCTACCCAAATTCTTTTTGGTTAATTTTTTTTTAACCAAATTGAAAATTTACCCTAAATTCACATATCACCTATATACATTAATTGAAAAGGGAAAAAGCTGCTTTTCCTCATAATTAAACAATACATCATGCATTTAAAAGCTTCTTCACATTACTGAGCATCCATTGGGATTTTCATCACTGAATATTTCGAACGAATCCAACGGCTGTCTTGGATACGCATCTAAATCCGACGGCGGAGGCGGGGGACCTTGTCTTTCGGGTACACCGCCGGAGTAGGCATACACGTAGGAATCCGGCGGTGGTCCAGCGTAATACGACGCCGTGTGACTCGCTGGGTGTGACGTGTTGTAACTCACGGCGTATACCGGTGCTGGTGCTGGTGCTGGGACCATAGTAATGCGGTGGATACGCATAATAACTTGGATGATGTGGAAGGCTATGATTAGGTGGAACTGAACCAGTTGGTGGGCCACCTTCATGATTATGTGATCCTATGTTTGCCGGTGTTTTACTCGATTGTTCTCCTCCACTATTATTCCCATTTTGCCCTTTCTTTTTCATCTTTTTCCCACTATTACCACCACCAACTTTTCCAGCACTGTCTGCGGTGGTATCACTTTCGCCACCTTTTTCCTCCTCCGCCGCCTCCGCCACAGCTACCGGCTGCGCAGCTGCTGTTCCGTTGTTTTCCGGTTTCTTCTCTTCTACCTTTACCTCCTTCGCTACTTGATCTACCGTGCATGTTTTACCGGTGCCTTCAGTCACCTTGACAGCAGCCACGCTAGTACTTTCCACGCTGGCTTTAGCTGCGCCGACCACGTCTCCACCTGATTTATTAGCAGCTGCAGCGGCGGCGGCTTGGTTACTTTTGGAAGGCTGTTGATCAGGTTTAGTTACCGAAACAGGGGCGGAAACTTCTTGGGTGATTTTGGAAGGTTCTAGAACTTGTTCCGCTTTCTCCGCAGGTATTGGTCTAGAAGAAGAAGAAGCTTCCTTAATCTCATTGCTTTGTGGTTCTGCCGTCTTCTCTTTATTTTTTCGGGGCTTTCCTTTCTTTTTTTGCTGGTCCTGATTTTCGTCAACTTTTACAGGCCATAACTCGGCGTGTTTTCCGGCCTTTATAAGTTTCCTCAGTAAAGTATAGGGATCGAGGATGTCGCCGATTACTGTTACTTTATGTTGCTTCACATCAATATCTATCTCGAACACACCTAAAAAAAAGAGAAATAGATAGAAAACTGATTAGCTGCTGATAATTCTTTCTTTTTTTAATTGGAAGTAGAAAATGAGATAAAACTTACCAGGAACCTGTTGTAAAATTTTCTTGACCTTTCTCTTGCACCCTTCGCAGTGAATGGAAACTTTCAAGATCCATTTCTGTATATATAACATAATAGAAACAAAAATGAAAATTAGAAAAAATGAAAACGAAAAGTGAAAGAGTAAAAGAAAAAGGGAAAGACTGCATATTAATTCATTTTACCTTGTATTTGATGGGTTGTGAATGTTCTTCCAATACTTCTTGAGTTGCCATGGAAGGAAGGAAGGAAGGAAGGAAAATGAAGGAAGAAGAAGAAGAAGAAGAAGAAGAAGAAAGAAGTGAGTGAGTCGGCGTGTGAAATGGAGGAATAAGAAATGATGAGGGAAAGGCTTTTAAGGAGGAAAGGAAACCGGAAGGAGTGTGCTTACTGGCGAATGCCTGCGTGGAAAAAGAAAAAAGAAAAAGAAAAATCCATGTTTTGCACTGGACTTCCAACTTTACCCTTTGCTTTTGAGCTTGTTGCTTGGTGGTTTGTGAGTTGGACTGACTAAAAATGATATTTTGCTTTTTGACTATCTCTTTACCTTATTGCTCAAGTAGCTTAGTCAAGGTGGTTAGATTAAGCTTAATTAACATTCATGGTTTGCTAAGTAATATCAGTGATTTGGAATGATGTGAGCCAATTTAATACTAACATGACTGCATTGGTCTCTAATCGCAACTTACTGGATTGAAGTAGACCTAAATCATCCGACCTTTACATCTTGTGCTACTTGTACGATTCCATCAGTCTTTGGTCGCAACTTATTGGACCGAACTAGACCTAACCTTTACACATGTGTGGAGAGTCATTTGAATCAGATTACCAAATTGTCCTAATTGAAGTGGTAGTGAAGGGTTAATTTGGGGACCATAAATGATGAATGTTGTGAAGCGCTGTTGAAACATCAAAATCCAGAAATAAATGGATTTAAATGAATAGTGCCGAACTCCAGTTCAACTGATGGCCAAAATACACCAAGGAACACATTCTCCTCCATGTGTTCCGTCCCTTTCTTCTGTGTGTGTGTGTGTGTTTTTTTTTTTTACTTCTTATTAATGTTTTTGGTTCTTTTTGTTTTTTGAGAAGGCACACAATCTCTAATATTATCTTCCCCACTCCCACAATATGTGCATATATGTATATAAAATGCATCACGTGATTGCGCTTTGTGGGCATAAATGGTCCAATTTACTTGTGAAATGTGGATCGTCCAAGACAACATAGTATGATATATAATTATTAGTATTTCAGAAAAATAGATACATCAATTTAGGCGAGATTTAATGTAAATCTAACTTTCAATTGATTCTATGATCAAAATTATTAATTGGATACAAATAATAGAGCCTACTCAAAGATGTTTAGATTTTTTGTATTTGAAAAAAGTTTAGGGTATAGTAAGTAGTTTATTATTGGATGGTTCTTAATCAAGAATGACCTTGACCTAATTATGGTATATATATATATATATATATATATATATATATTTATATGCAATTTGACCTAACAAAAACACTAGAAGAATAAATCATCTCCCACTAAAGAAGATAACAATGATGTAATGAAGACCAACTAATTGAAGAAAAGGCCATTTTCATTGGTTGATTTATTGAAGATAGATAATTCCCCAAAAAAGATCAACTATAAAATGTTTGGATGAGAGATAGAGATGAAGTTGACACATGTTAATTCATATTTATATATCTCTAAGGACCACTTATTGCATAATAATTTATTGATATTAGTGGGGTGCTCTGTAATGATAATAATAATAAGTATAGAAATTTTTTTCTATATTTGTCCATCTGAATCAGAAGTTCTCTTTGTGAAAATCAAACTTAGTGGTCGTTTTCCTGGAGAAATCTTGAGCTAAATTTCTCAGTTCTGCAACCAGACTTGGTGGTCCGCAGAAAAACACTCCTGCTCAATCAAGAAAGAAACAACATCAGAAATTCATCAAGAAACACCCATTATTGGCATTTTAATTCACAGATAATAAAGAAAGTTCTTGTCTTTGCTAATTAAGGGCTAATATTGTTTACCAATTCGTTTATCAGCATGATTAATGGCAACATGTTTGTAAACTTGACGCCAATTAGGCCTTGAAAAATGTGTTTTAACTCTGGTTCCTGAGACAATGTCAACACCATTCTTAGCATGCTGGATGGATTGAAGCATTGTGATGAGAGCTGATCTTGCATCTCCTTCTTCATACACACTGGTGCAGTAGTTATGGAGTTCGATTAGTCCTTCTTGGTCATTTTCTGCTACTTCATTCAACACTCCCCTGAACCATTCAAATGAACCTTGTTCCCTTGTTACCCAGTAAAAGTATGCTCTTTTCGTCGCAAATGGGTTTTTCTTGTTATCCTTTTCCTCTTCTTGTTCTTTAGTCCCTTTTTGTTGCTTTATGTTATTCAGCACATCTTTCACTATGCTAATCAATGGTGTTGCTCCAATGCCAAGACCTACTAGTAGAACTGTATCGTATTTTTTGTAATCTTGAGCTGGTGCCCCATAGGGACCATCAATCAAGAGCCTTGGCAACCTGCCCAAAAAGAGAAAGTCACAGATTCAATTAATCTAGCACATATATATATATATATATATATATATATATATACACGAGGGAAGAATAGATTATATATATATACCTAGGCTTGTTCCTCTCTTGTTCAATGTCAACTCTAAGGAGGCCACTTTGATCCTCTTTTGGAGGCTGACAGACCTGTTTATGCACAATGCCATTGTCCAAATGAGTAAAAAGACTACTTTTCTTTGAGTTTTGTTTTGGCTAATGATGATTGATTTTCTGTTTTCCAATTTACCTTAGAGAAGAGAATCTTGAGCTGTGATGTCCAGTCACCTACTGTCCGAATGTGGATGCTCAGATAATCATCCCCTGGTGCTGAGGTTATTGAGAAAGGATGCCTGATACATATATATATATATATATCATCATGTTTTGGATAAGAGGGGCAGATGATTCATAACTTAGTGAAGGTAAAAGAAAAGTTGTTGCTGAAGTTTACCATTGAAATGGAGATACATCAGAACAGTTGACAAAAACATACTGTCCACTGGTATATTTGAATCCTTGTGGTTTAGACATGTGAAGAGCCATAACATTCCCAGGGTACACAGCAACCTGGAAATTGATATTGCAGTTACTTATAGGGTAATCTATCTAATGGCAGAAGCTTAAACATTTCTGTTCATGGAAGGGAATATTTATACCTTTAAAATTTGAACTGCCTTGTAACCAGACCTAAATGCACGTAGCAAGCGTTCACAAGCATAGAGTATCATTGGGATAGCAAGGTACATCCAAGTCTGCATTATATCAAATATTGACAGCATAAACATGTTCACAAAATGTTCTTTTGATTAATTCAGCTGTCAATAGAAAATGGGGTTTTAAGGATTACTTACTGTTTTCTTGTACCATTTCTTTGAGAGGTAGAGGAAGTATCCATGAATTATAAAGAGTACGTAGACGATGACAAATAGGTGGTGAGAGTACCAAAATGCATTGAATCCTGTGAGTTTCTTGATGGTTGTGGGAAGGTTGAGTCTGTTCCTTCTGAACCATGGCTGGGCTAATAAATAGGCTATGGCCATAAGCACCACCATCACTACACCTGTCCATCCTTCGGTCCCTTTCACGAACCACCAGTAGTTATTTGGCCTTTCATCCCCAAAAAATGGCTTCATTGGTTCATATTCCTCATCAGTGGCATGAAGCAGTCTAGGGAAATCACATGTTAAGTGAGCTATTGCATGAAGCCCAACTCCAACAGCTATACCAAGGGCTATTACCTGATCAAAATGAGAAAAAGGTGAAAACCTTTTTACAGAAATTTGACTGAAATTGTTGTTCATGATTGATTGGGAAAAAGTTACCTTATGGAAGTTAATATTATCATTGAATGGAATGATTGATCCAAGCTTGGTATGAGTTCTTAGCCAAGTTATGGTGTTTCTGCATACAGGTAAAAGAATCAGAGCCATGTTAAACTTTGTAGTTTCAGCTCCACCTTTTGCTGTACTGACACAGTATCCCATAACTTGGAATACAGCCCTATGCTTGTATTGAATAAACTTCCATGTAAAGAGTCCAGCACAGATTGATAGCCATAAAGCCATTATCCAAATTCTCTTCCAGTTCTCCTCAATGAAATAAGACAGTTTTCGATAGCATCTTTTCACGGGGTTTGGCTCTTTGGTAGGCTTCAGCTTCTGACTTAGCAATTGGCTTAAAACTCTACTATTTGTGGTAAGGTTAGTAGACTGATAAGGCGCTTGAAGAAGTAACACTTCCAAGTTATACAACTGCAAAGAGGATACAACTGTTAGCTTAAACAAACACAACAAGGATTATTAGTACAGAATATTATTATGAGTACTAGAATTCAGACCTCGATGTATCCTAGGTTGTGCGGATCCAACTCTTCCATGATCAAAGCTGCATACTCGTTAGCTTGTTCTTGGATGTTTGAAAGTTTATTTGCAGAAGCACTCAAACTGATAATCTGTAAGATAAAAATAGGCAGGAATTTCTTAGTTGGTTATTCAAGAAACAAAACCCTCAAATCTTTTTCTCTTCAGAAGCTCACCTCTTTCACCTCTTCTTCTGTAATTCTCCCATCTGCATCCTTATCCACCCTATATTTTGATACAAAAATCTGATTAGAATTGATCAGAAAAATTAACAGAAGTAATCAATGGAAAACTTACATGTCAAAGAAGGTTTGCAACCTAGCATCAAAGCTTGTATCTGTAATCTGCTCCCAAAACTCTTGTAATTCAGCCTTTGTTATTGAAGTTGCTTCGATAAATCTCTTTCGAGCCAGAGCATCATATAATTCATCTGCAAACTCTGTTGACTCATTCATTCCTGATCAAAAAGTACACTATTTATTTATTTATTTACACACACACACATATATATATATATATATATATATATATATACTAACTATAAGATTAATTTAGAGGCAGGAATTTGGAAAAACACACAAACCTATGCACTGGCCAAAGCAAGATTTGGGAAGCACACCATTAACTGCCAATTCATGAAACCTGTTTTCAACCTGGGACCATCCCTCGTTTCCAACATTTTTATTGATGAATTGCAGACCTCGGAGGGCATGAGCAGCACCTGATCTTGTCCTGTCACCTCTGTTCATGATCTTCCTCCTAAAACTGGAAGTGGTATTGGAAGTGATTTGCCTTAGACGAAAGGAGAGCTGAGATCCAAGAGATGATGGCTTCTTCTCTCGTAGTTGACTAGTGAGTAATGCTGTTTCTTGACTATCAGCTCCTTTGATGTTTTGAACCATAACGGAATCATCACGAACATCTAATGTTATTTCCACGTAGGAGGAGGAGGAGGATTCTTGGTCCTTGAATCTTGCACTTTTCTTGCTACTCTTTTTGTTACTATTACTAATCAATGGACCGCTGAATCCAACTCCGTTTACTCCTCTGATACTTTCTGTATCATCAGATCCGTGATCACTTGATTTGTGAACTACCTCCATTTGATTTATTTCCTGTAATACGGGACTTGTATGTTTTGCTCTAACCTGAACAAGAGAATTCAAAGAAAAATGAAAGATTTAGTTAATTCTTTTTCCAGGATTTTCATCATGCATGGACTTGGCTAATTAACTGAAAAGATGCATTTTTTACTGCAAAAAAGAAGAAGAAAACTAAGGAACATTTTCCTTAATGATTGGAAGCTAAAAATGGAGAAGTTCATCCGTACATTTTGAAGAAAACTAAAAAGATATAACTGAAACTTAACCTGAATAAGAGTTTCTGAAGAAGAAGAAGTTAGTTGATCTGAAAATGCAAGAATTCAGGAAAAAGATTAAAAAAAAAAAAAAACTATGTTTGCTGAGTTGAGAGAATTCGGGAAGAGAAATGAATTATATACACACACACATATATATATATATATATATTTATTTAGGATTTAGGATTTAGGAAAGGGTGTCTGAAGAGGAAAGGAAATCAGGGGGCGGGGTTTCATTGTTTTTGAATTTTTTCTTCCATTCCATCCCACTTTGTCTGTCTGTCTTCCATTCCATTCTTCAACTTTTTCAACCATTCCTATCTTCAACATGCCAATAAACAATTGAAACATTTGAAGAAAAAAACTCTGTTGGGGAAGAGGTAGGTAGGTTTATGGCTATAGTAATACACACTACTCTCTCCAACTTATCAAAATCCTCCAACATTCAAAATAGAAGACACCATTGTTAATCTCGCGTTGACTATGTATATTTTCTGTAAATAATATTTTCTTAAGTTTGGTATATATATATATATATATATATATTTTCCTGTGCGATGGCTGAATTGGGTAGTTAGGGTGGAGGAGGAGGAGAAATGAGAATGAGAAAACTCCCTGGATTTATAGAATAAACAGGGGAAGAGCATCCTGGTTTCCATTAAAGAATTAAAAACAAAATAAGACAAAAACACAGTCAATATATACATACATACATAGTGCAAGTAGTGGAAACAAGACTACAAATGATGATTAGTTAGTTAAAAACGAAACGAAACGAAAATTCTTCTGCTTCTTTTCTTATGTGGGGGTCGCTATTCTCTACGCGGAGTAGCCTTTTTTTTTTACTTCCCACTTTCTAATTATTTTTATAGGGTTATTATTTTGACGAATCTAAAATAAAAATCTTATTTTAATGTGAAATTTAAAATTTTGTCTTCACAAATAATGGATGAAAATTTCTTTAGATTGAAATTTAAGATTATTTTTAATGCAAGAGTTTCTAAAATTGTGATTAACAACTTACTATCATTATTACCAAATCTTAAAATTTCTATTTCTACTTTTTCATAAATAACCCAACCTCTAAACTACAAAGGCTTGAACATTGAAAGAGAAAATAGTATTCCATTTATCCAAATTTAATTTACTATAAATAAGTAACTACCAAAGGAGTTATGGCAGTTTATGTGTTAGTTGAATATATAATTAAGTAAGAACCATACCTATTATATGTAAAAACATCCTTAAAAAAAAAAACCTATTATTTCATTAATAACATCAACACTCAAACATCTTTTTTGAAGTATGTAGAAAAATAGAACTAATTTTAGCCATACATAATAATCCCTCTACTCAACAAATAAATCCATGCAACAATTTTCAAATACATATATATATATGTAAAGACCTTGAAAAAAAAGATATGAAAAAGATTAAATATCCCTGTCCCTGGAGCACTCAGGAGGCGGAACCTTAGGGTACCTAGATCGATCATTACAGTAATTATAAATGGTGAACTTCTTGCGAACCCATTGTAATCTCCTGTACTGAGGACCATCAAGATCTTGGAAGGCCTTCTGATCCCACCATTTGATTCCAGTTGTGCTGCAGGTTTTCATCTCCTGAGGTGTGGATGCTTCGCAGCCGTCGATGTGGAAAGAAGTGTAGGATGCTATGAATGGTGCTTTGGACCAATCCGTTTTCTCCAGCCCACCTCTTGTAGCCCAATCGTCTGCGTTCCATAAGCTGTTGTATATTTTCATGGGCTGATTGAATGGAAATTTAACACCCAAATCTTTGCTGTTTTTGAACACTCTTATGGGTATGTCATCCACAAAGAACCTACACCACCACCACCACCACATTTCTCAATCCCAAATCTCACTAGATCTGTTTTTGGTTAAAGATTTGATAAGAAGTAAAAGAAAAAAGAGTAAGAGAGATGGGATGTGGATGTGGATGTGCTTACACAATTTGGTACATATTCCAGAGGACAGAATAAGAATGGAAACCCTTAGTAGGGTCAAACCAGAGGTAGATCCTCTGTTCTCTGTCACCTTTGCCTCCAGTGAACACATTGGTCTGCAATATATATGGTTGTCCTGTTCTGTTTCCCAAGAACTCAAAATCTATCTCATCATGTTCATTGTTCTGTGATGAAAGCTGCAAACATCACCCCCCACAAAAACAAAAATGTTCAAGAAAATTAGAAAAAAAGACTCCCATCTTTTTCTGTCCATAAACCAACCAAGAATATTTTCTTTAAAAAAGAAGGTATAGGGGATTGGGAAGATGAAAATGTACATAGAATGCTGTAACAACTCCAGCCGAATCTCCTCCAACCAGCTTCATTCTCATGCTGAAATGCCCAAATAGATACGACCCTTTTGACTGAAATCCAGTTCCTTCAAGAAACAAAAACAAAGCTTATAACTTTTTGAATAATCAGATCTCAAGAAAAAAATTCAAGATTTCTTGAGTTCTTACTCAACATCTTAAACTAAATGACAGTGGGGGTGTAGGGGGACAATGCAAAGAAACAATAAGCGCACAAACCAGAGTACTTATCGAGTAGAAGCTCAACAGTGTAGCCACCATTGAGGTATTTGATATGGTCAGCAGACCAAGATGGCACATAGTTCCTGTGAAATACAACATCAACTGGCTTCTTTGGTGCAGCACCAATGGCCAATATGGCAAACTTCAACAAGATTAAACTTACTACCAGATTCTTAACCTCCATTCTACTGTTACTACTACTACTACAGAGCATTCTCTCAAAAGTAGCTTAATTTGGAAGAGAGAGAGAGAGAGAAGGGATGGTATTTTTGTGTGAAAAGCCAATTGGTGAGAACATTTATAGAGAAACAGAAACCAACTAGAGGGGTCTTTGCATATGTGTACCATAAAGCTCTTTTACTTGAAAGGAAAAAAAAAAAAAAGAGTTCTGCTAGCTAATAAATAAATTTATTGGTACTGTTCTAATTATTTGGCCCAATAATAGAGAGACACGTTACACGCGGGTTTCATTAAAAGATAAAATAAATAAATCTTTTATTCATTGGAGTGAGAATTTTACTGAATCAAATTGATAAACTGAAAATTTCAAGATACAGATAAACTAGTAAGAAAGAGTTGGATAGTGTAATTATCAACTCTGGCCAATACCGTCCGTTGTTAAATTTTCTGACCAGTTATCTTACTCAATGAGGTACCTATAAATTAACGAGCAGGATTAGTGTGAACTTGAAATAGTTTGAAGATATCGCCCATTAGTGACTGGATTCACCTAAGACACTTAATGATCAGGGAAAAAAAAGAGTTGGATAGTGAAATTATATTCTAAAATCAAAATGATTTTAAGTTCACTGGATTTCATAATGACTGTGGGGTTAAAGGAATAGTAAAGTAAATATAAGGAAGAAAGGATTCAACTTTCAACAAAAAGTCGAAGAAGTAGTTGAATTATGAGAGATGAGGGAGACATTTGGTAAAGGTAAATAGAAGAATGCAATCTATGTTGTCTGTTATTGGTCATGGGATGCGCCAAACCTTTGCAGAGCAATTAGCGGAGATTTGCACATGAACATCATCCTCCAATCCAATTTCCCACTTTCCACTCGGATTTAGACATGTTTTACTTTTTTTTTTACTTAGATATCTTCATCTGATGATTTGTTAGGGAGTAAATTCGATTCATATATAAGAGTTCAGAGATTAACTAGTTAATGGAGTAATACAAATGAAGGGATGTAATGGAGTAATTATCATTTTAAAAAAAGAATTTGGGATTAAGTTCTTTCTTAATTCTTATAGAATTATACAGTATTAGTATATGGGAGGTTGTGAAGATAAAAATCCTGTGAGTCTGTCTCTCAGCCTGCGCCCCCTATTTCATGGTCGTCGTTTGCTCGTTCCAATGAAAAAGATCTACCATTTGGTAGTATTTCAGAAGGCTATTCAGAGATATATATATATATAAGAGAGAGAGAGAGAGAGAGAGAGAGAGAGAGAGTTTTCTCCGTCACCCCCGAGACTACTTCTCAGCACTATAATTCTAAAACCAACCGGAGATATGTGGCCACGTGCGAATGATTTTTTTACTCAGGTTTCTTTAATATATATATATATATATATATTATGCAGCCAGATCGAGATTATCTCTGTTGCTTGGATCCCTTTCTCAACAGGATTATTAGGAAGATATGACAAAAATATATATATATATATATTATATATATATATATATATATATATGTCTGGATTTCGAGGTATAGCCTCAATTATTTCAATAAAATTATTAAGTATTTAGAGTAAACATAAATAATGGAGGAAGTAGTAGCAATAAAAATGGTTTGATTTTAGGTTGGTACTAATAATAATCGGGGCATTATTTATTGCTACCTCTTTGCTTTAGTTGAGGGTGGTGGTGTGCATTATATATTTGTCTTATCTAATATATAATAATAATAATAATGCAACATCCACAAAATTACCCAATTTAATTTCTAACAATTTTTTTTAATTTTATTTAGAAACTATGTTTAATTATTATTATTATTTACATATTCAGAATTTACTTGAAAATGATAGAAATATCAACAGTAGAAGAGACAGTGAGAAACCAGCATTATCTAATTCAAGATTTTCCTTTTTGACCATAAATCTAGACAGTGATGAGAGGGCAGCAAATGTACCTGTCGTTTCTGGACAAACACACTGAGTTTTCCTGCTCAAGAACACACAGGCATAGTAGGATCATCATCCATTAAAGACTGGCAACAGCTCTAATTAATATATATATATATATATATATAAAGAAGAAAAAATTCAGAAATTAAAACATACCCCCCTCCATATGTATGTTCATTCAGCTTTTATTTTTCTTTCTTGAATGACAACTTTCGGTGTTTGTTTGGGGCCTTAATCTTTAGATCCATTGAATGAAGCAACTTTTCCCTTCTGTCCTTCTATCAGCATTTGGTCCACCTCTTTTGACCATTGATGGCAATGTTTGTTCTGAGATTTCTTGTTTTGTTTTTGCAACTTTCAGGCTTGATGCATGCAACCACGCCCCCAAACCAAGATATATTAAGAAATATATCAAATAGATAAATTGTCTCAAGTCAAAGCCTGTAGAGCCCTCTCAAGCAGCCAATAAGACAAGTCTAAAAAGCCAGAAAAAAAAAGGAACTATCATAAGGCTATAGACACAAAACATTGATCTAAATTAGCAGCAAATTTTGCTGATTTAACTTACTTTCACATGAGAAAATCACTTTTGGTTGAAAGCAAAGAATCCCTGCTCCATCAGATATCAACCTTCTTAAGGCTCCTTTTTTACATAGTTTCATTGGCTTATCTTCAACTTCCTTGCAAATTTATCCTTAAATGTTTGTATAACTGGTGTATTGAACCAAACTATTTTCTACAACTAGCTGCTCTTTTTCCTGTACAGCTTCTCCAACCACATTTCTGCATCATCCTTCTTACCTGGTTTAACTAGGGTTGAACAGATATAAGAAATGGTGGTTTTACTTGGGGTAAAACCTTTTTCATTCATCTCTCTGAATAAACTTCTCGCCTCATTCCGGTATGATGCTTTCAATGACCTATCAAGATCCATTTTACTTGATAGACGACACCAACCACTTATCAGTATGTCATAGGTTGATGAATTAGGCTGTACTCCTCTGAGTTGCATTTCACTCATAAGCTCAGCTGCTTGCTTCATCTTTCCTCCCCTGGAAAACCCACTAATAAGGACATTATAAGTACTAAGCTGAGGAATAAAGCCTTTAGTGATCATTTCACAATAAAGTTGTATTGCTTCCTTCTCATTTCCAGCCTTCCCATGGCCAGAAACCAAAACGTCATATGTCATAGCATTTGGAGTAAAGCCCTTCTCTTTCATTTTGTTAAGTATTCCAGCTGCCTCATGCATCATTCCCTCCGTTAAGAGACCCCTTAGAAGGGCATTATATGTTGCGATATTAGGAGAAACTCCTTCAACCTGCATTTGTGAATATACAGAAAAGGTCTTCTTTAGAAGTTTACTTTTACAATATCCATGTATCAGAGAATTGTATGTGATAGCATCAGCTGAAAATCCTTTTGCTCTCATATCTTGTAAAACTGATGTTGCTTTCCTAGTCATCCCTAGCCTGCATAAAACTGTGATAAGACTATTGTAGATAGACTGATTCAACTCAAGTCCGATGTTCACAAGCTGCTCATGCATTTGCAGGATAGTTTCAGCCCTTTTGTTCCGTGAAGCAGCACCAAGAACAAATCTATGAGCAGATAAGGTGGGACGACATCCCATAACAGACATTTCGTTCAACAAATCCATGCTTTTATCAACTTCTCCTGCTTCACAAAGCCCTTTGACAATGATAGTACACGTTATTGAATTAGGCATTATCCCTTGGCTTTTCATCTCACCCCATGTTTTGAGAGCATTTTCTATATTCCCCTGTTGGAAGTAGGCATTGATCATGATATTAAATGTTGCAGAATTAGGAAATAATCCGAGTTGTCTCATTCCAGAATAAACGGATTCCACCTCATATTTCCCAAGACCCAATAATCCATTGACCAATACATTATAAGCAATGACATCAAAGCCTAGACTCTTCTCTTTCATATGCTCAGCTATTGCTAGAGCATTTGATTCCATCCCAGCTTTGAACATTCCATCCATCAACGATGTAAAGTTAACACGGTCAGGAAAAACTCCCCCAGATGCTTTATCTCTTAATAATGACTCAACTTCATCTATTCTTCCTGCTCTTTTTAAATGGTTTATGAAAGCATCTAATATAAAATTATTCTCCTTGACACTTCTCAATCTCATTTCCTTGTACAGTTTTTGAGCCATTTCCTGCTGACCTGCTTTCAAGTAGCCATCAATCAGCACACTATAGACAAAAATGTTAGGCATGATATTCATGCTAACCATTTTTTTCATGACACCATGTGCTGCATCAAGCATGCCCTTTTTAACATAGCCATTAATCACCGAAGAAAATGTCACAACACTGTTAAGTATGTTTTGCTCTTCCATTTCCTGCAGCAAAGACTCCGCAGTCTCCATATCACCTAATCTGCAAAGGCCATTAATTAACGCAGAATATGTGATATGAGTAGGACTTACATTAGACTTTAGAAGAGTCGGAAACATTTTTAAAGCTTCAGTTTCCCTACCTACCCTAAACAGACCATCAATCAAAGTAGTAAAAACTACCACATCAAAGGCAATGCCACGAACCACCATTTGACTCTGAAAACTATCTGCATTCATACCATACCCATCTCTGAACAAGCTATTTACAAGAATTGAGTAGGTAACATGATTAGGATCAATACCATCCCTCCTCATTTCCTCAAAGAGTAACATGGCTTCAGCAAACCGTCCAGCCTCACAAAGACCGTGCATAACTGAGCTATAAGTAACTACATCAGGGAATAGTCCCATCATGATCATTTCCTCATACATAGCAATCATTTCATCAGCGTCAAATTGCTTACAGTACCCACTAATGAATGTTGTATAAGTTACAAGGTCTGGTTTTAAACCAAGCGCTCTAACTCTCATTATATCCTTATTCTGATCATCAAAATTTTCTTGAGAATTGTAACAACTACCTACATCTCTATAAAATTCCAAGAGCTCATCCATTAGACTCTTAGCTCTAACAAAATCTCCTACTTTACAAAATGTATGAATTAAGATATTATAAGTAACAGTATCTGGAAAAATGCCCTCTTCCCTCATTTTCTCCATCAAGTCAAGAGCAGCTCCCAAGTCACCAACTTTACAATATCCGTGAATCAAAGTATTGAAACCTACAACATCTCTAAAAACACCTTCACCATCACTCAACATTTCCATTACCCACTTGGCATTGTCCAACAAACTCTTGTCGCAAAACCCCTTTATCAGTATATTACAAGTGAAAGTATCAATCTTTACATTCTTTTTAAACATTTCAGACACCAAACCAAGTCCCAATTCCACCTGCCTATTTCTACAAAGTCCCCAAATTACAGTATTGTAACTCACACTATCACTAAAACTATGATTTCTAAGCATTTCAAATGCTTCTTGAATCTTTCCACCTTTACAAAGAGAATGAATGACTATATTAAGAGTGCCCACATCGGGAATGATCCCACAAGAGAACATTTCCGAGTACAAAATCATCACCTGGTCTAACAAGCCTGAGGAGTTGAAGTGAGCCATCAGACGATTCCAAGAACGCAATTCAGGGATAAGCTTGTAGTCCCGCATGGCAGAGAAAGCATCTATGGCCTTAGTGAGGCGGCGGCACCGGAGAAAAAGATGAATTAGTGTGCAGAAGAAAGTCGAATAAAGAGTTCCCACAGTCCCTGGCGGTGGCGGTGGCGGCGGCGGAGGACGCTGCGTCCTTAGCTGTAAGGAGACAAAGGAACAGGTCATTCTGCTTGGGGCAGCCAAGAATGAAGAAAGGATCCTCCTCCTGATCGGAAGATGTTTGATAAAGTGCCGCAGTGATCGCATTATGATGCTAAACCCATTATCATTGTTGAGGACTGTCGGTGATTGCTCCGCTGAAATTCCTATGTTATTTTGGAATCGTCCTATCAGTTAGCGACCGTCGGCGACTCTTCAACTTCTTCTGGTACTACTGACTGCGGCAGAAACCGAAGAAGCGCTTCCCTGGGTGTTTGGACTTCAAACATTTGAAAGATTGATTTAAATTTCTATTACACCCTCGATGTTTTTAAAGATAGCAATTAACCACCGACTGCTTATAACTAAAATATACGGATAATTTACCAATTTGATCCCTAATTACATAAAAATTTGTCAATTAGGCCCCTTAACTTTGTGTTAGCCTACAATGTCCCTATTTTGAAGAAATTTTACCAATTAGCTCCCTATAAAATTGTAAAGAAACCTATTTGGTCAATACTAGTCAACTAATTACTAGGTTAAAGGGACCTAGTTGGCAAAGTTTCTTTAAAATAGGGACTAATTAGTTAAAAAAAAGTTCAAGGACCAATTGAAAAAAAAATTGTATAGTTGTGGACCAAATTAATGAATTATTCAAAGGAGAGTAATTTTTCTCCAAATTAATCTTTTAAGTGAATTATTTGAAGGAGACGAATGTTTTGTAATTTCATTCCTCCAAGTTTGTGAATCCAAGATGAGAAATTTTTAATGATTTAGTAATATGATTTTGCATACAATTTTAGAAGAAAATTTAATTGTTTTAGTCCATACATTTTCTTTATTTATTTTTTGATAATTAGATTCTATTATATTTTTGATTGAATAAAAGATTCATTTTGGTCGAGACATTTTTATCATTTATAATCTTATTAACAACAAAAACTCCATATATCCAAATATAACTTTTTTTTTGAAGTGTGTTCAAAGTCATCAAGATTTTAAAATAAATTTACATGGGATTTTTTAAAAAAGGAATTGGAGGATTTGATCGATCACATGGGATTCTGACAATCTTGGAGGGGAATATTAGGACATGGAGGATCTGTTACTTAACTTACAAAAAGAAAAGACATATGACTCCACACCACACCTCACACTACACAAATACTGACTTTTCATTTTTGTTTTATCTTCTGATTTCTTTTGCAATTTGGTATACAAAAGTTATCTCTCTATTTGGACACAAAAATTACACCCATCTTTTTCCATTAAGGTGTTTGTTTATGTCATTGCATGAAGGGCTTTTGGCAACCAAGTAGCGGCTAAGTTAAGCCAAAAGTCTATGGTAATTTGTGTACGTCACTTTCTTCGGTTTCAGTCTTTTTATCTGTCATGCGGTTAGGCCAAAGCCAAAACACACACAAACCAATTCTAATATCATAATCCCACATCGTAATCATTGTCAAAATAGTATTAAGTAATTTGGTGAATTGGTACGTACCTGCTGAGACTAAAGAACCAGCAATAACTAGCCGCAAATGTGATATGAGAAGTTCTTGAAAGACACAAGTGTGTACTATTTTTCTATTTTACTCTACACTCTCTTCTAGAGCTGACCTTGGGTTATTCAAATCATATTCATATTAAAATCTTGCTTATATTTATAACCCTCTTGGTGGGAAAATCACATGAGAAAGTGATGGATGATTCCTGTCTTTCTCAAAACAAGTTTTGATTTTGTTGGGTTTGTATTGCTGGAGTTGGAGAAAACTTGGAACAATCACACTCCTTATAAGATGCAAGCCAAGTTCATCCAACCAATTGGGACCTACTTTGAATACAACTTTTAGATTGAATCATTACATTGAAACATCATCATAAACCATGATTCTGCTGTAATAATTTTGCATGAATCTTGATTTTTCAGAGTCCTAAAGAAAAACCTTAACAAGGGTTGGTTAGTTGGTTCAAATATGACTATAAAAAAAGTTTACTCATCAGCATTTCTCTCAACTAAGTAGACTAGACAGCAAGAAAAGAAACTTAAGGAAGGATATAAAGTAGCAAAATTGGTGTGTTTAAACATATAAACAGTGGTCAGCAGAGAGAATTAATGGAGGAAAAGAAAGATGTAAAGGACATTGAACAGAGAGAGAGAGAGAGAGAGAGAGAGAGAGGGAAATAAAAGTGGTCCTATACAACTACTACTGCCCTTGTTCAGGGGTTCCTTGGAGTAGCATTAAAGACTTTCACTGTATTGGATTTCCCAGAGGAACAAACTTTTTTTCATTTTTCTTTTCTTCTCTCAGATTTTTAAAGAGAAAGGAAGAAGAAAAAAGGAATGAGTTGATTTATAGGCCAGAAAGTTACTCTTTTGATTTCCTCATGATTTGTTTGATGTAAAAAGAAAAAAGAAAAGAAAAGGAAGACATGGGTTGCAGTAGCAGTTCTAAGATTCTTCTCATCATCTTCCTTCTTTTATCATTCTTTTGTACTCATATTTTGATTGTAAATAATAATAATAATAATAATACCCCATTAAATGCTGTACTGTTCTTGAATTTGCATGGCCCTCCTAATGATGTGTACCGCAGTGCTGGAAATCAAGAACAAAGAATCCGGGTTTTGGAAAAGCTTAGATCTTTGCTTGGATTGAAAGACTTTTATGTGGAAGAAGGAAGAGGAAGTCCATTTTTTGGCTACAATAATGGTTTTGGTTCAGCATCATCACCGGCACCGACACCCTGCCCATTAGAAGCTCCATCTCCAGCTCCTTCTCCACATCATGGACATTCTCATCCACCGCCACCGCCACACCACCGACATCATTTGGTTCCAAAAGCCCACAGTATACAGAAGAAAGAGAGAGGAAAATCTAAAAGGGCTGTTATTACAGCAGCAGTTGTTGTTTCTGCAGGAGTTGGTTTTCTTTTATGTGCTTTTGGCCTGTTCTGGGGCTGCAAAAAACTCAAGAAACAAAGAAAGAAAACAACTAGAACAGTGTCAATCTATTGCACTGAAACTGGAAATGGAGGTACTTCAACCTCAAGGCATGGCGGAGCTTCTCACAGTACTGTGAAAAAGGTAAACTCTAATCCAGGGCCTGACTTATTTTACCTTGATACTTTAGGAGCTGCTTTAGAACCACACCCACCATTTTGTCTGAAACAGAATGCAATTACCAATCTTAGTGTTCCAAATTCTAGCCTGGGTGAGGTACAAGATTCAGACAAGAAACTTATAAAATCAGATGTTGCTTGTGATAGTGATAGATTTTCTAGTGCTGGAGAAATAGTATCTGCCCATGAACCTGATGTTAGTCATTCTCCACCTGGGAATAATGTAATAATACCAGAAACAGCAGCTGATTCTGATGATGAATCTTTTCATTCATTTTGCAATTCACATTCATCTGAAGTGAGATTATCCAATGTTTCAGCTGGTAGTCTTAGTGAAATCTCTGTCACTATGTCCCCAAAACTACCTAATTGTTCAGAAGCTTATGAAAACTCAACCCCTTCTTCAGGGAAGTTTCCTCCTCCTCCTCCTCCACCACCACCACCACCTCCTCCTCCTCCACCTCCTATTTCCTCATTCCTCCATAGTATGAATTCTAAGTCTGCTTCTTTTCCAAAAACAACAAAGATAAATGTTTTGAGTTCAAGTAGGAATTCAGTTTCATCTTCAGAATCAAATGAAACTCCTCTCAGTAATTTGTCTACTTCCCCTGTCAATCCAACAAAGCCTCCCAATGGAATTCCTCCACCACCATGCCCGCCTCCATTTCCGAGAGGGCGTTCCATTTCACTTATAGGTCCACCTCCTCCACCACCATTTTTTTCTCAAGTTTCACCATTGGGTAAAGATGGTGTTCCACTGCCTAAACTGAAACCACTTCATTGGGATAAAGTTAGAGCTACACCAGATCGTACTACAGTCTGGGACAAGCTAAGATCAAGCTCATTCGAGTAAGATATTTATTTCTTGTTTTTGAATTTAATCATTTCTTATATCTATGCTCCACCTTTTTTTTTTTTTTTTTTTTTTGAGCTGAGAGTAATATAATAATGGTGAATCAGATTTGATGAAGAAATGATTGAATCACTTTTTGGTTACAACCTGCAAAATACTATGAAGAATGATGAAGTTCTTAAAACCAAGACACCATCTCCAACAAAGCATGTTCTTGAGCCTAAAAGATTGCAGAATATTACTATACTCTCCAAGGCCTTAAATATGACAGCAGAGCAATTATGCGATGCACTTATACGAGGTAAAGTTTAAATAATCTTTTCCTCATTTCAAGAACATAATGTTCAAGAAAAATGAATCAAGAAGTCTGTCTGAATTTCCTGTATCAGGAAATGGGTTGTCGTTGCAAGAACTAGAGGCATTGGCGAAGATGGTACCCACAAAGGAAGAAGAGACTAAGCTATCAAACTATAAAGGAGACATCAATGAATTAGTATCAGTTGAGAAGTTTGTCAAGGCAATGCTTAAGATCCCATTCGCTTTCTCAAGAATTGAAGCAATGCTTTATAGAGAAACTTTTGATGATGAAGTTATTCATCTGAGAAAATCTTTCTCTATGCTAGAGGTAAAGGGAACTTAAATCACTCACTATTTCCATTAAAGATCACAGAAATCCATACTAACTTAAAACTGAAATGGCTGTTGATTTTGTTATCAGGAAGCTTGCAAGGAACTTAGATCAAGTCGCCTTTTCTTGAAGTTACTTGAGGCTGTACTCAAAACAGGGAACAGAATGAACATTGGGACGATAAGAGGTGGAGCCAAGGCATTCAAACTTGATACTCTTCTTAAGCTAGCTGATGTCAAGGGAACAGATGGAAAAACAACCCTTCTTCATTTTGTTGTTCAAGAAATTGTTCGGTCAGAGGGATTTAGAGTTTCAGAGAGCATTATGGGAAAGATCAACCAGAGAAGTAAGGGAAACAAGGCACAAGATAAAGAAGAAGACTACAGAAGAATGGGGCTTGATCTTGTTTCGGGTCTAAGTATTGAACTCTGCAATGTCAAGAAAACAGCTACTATAGATTTGGATGTTCTTGGAAGCTCTGTCTCTAATTTATCAGATGGAATGAGAAAACTACATCAGCTAGTTTACAGAGACTTATCAACGGAAGAAAAAACTGGGAACTTTGTGCACTCCATGAGAACATTCTTGGATTATGCAGAAAAGAACCTGAAAGAATTGCAGGAAGATGAGAATCGAGTTCTGTTAAACGTTAGAGAAATTACAGAATACTTCCATGGAGATGTGAGTAAAGAAGAATCTAACCCTCTTCGAATTTTTGTAATTGTCAGAGATTTTTTGGCCCTGCTAGATCATGTCTGCAAAGAGCTTAGAACCCTGAAAGCTCCTAGCAGTCCTATTCCCTTATCTCCATTCCGATAGAATTAAATGTCTTGATTTTTGTCCATAGTTTATTATACACTTCATAAAAAGGAAAAAGAATCACCTGGTTTTCCCTTCCTTCTCTGTGTAATCTATTTGGAATTCAATTCAAAATCTGACTTCTATTAGTTAGAATGACTGAGAATTCTTACATTATACCAACAAAATCAAGATATGATGAACTTAACTTGCAAGATCTGCCAACAAAAAAATTAAAAAGAATACAGCAGCACTCTGCTTGCATTTTACAATTCATCGTATGAATCCTCCTCAGTTGTATCAGAGGAGCTTCCACCACTCTTCTCATATGCCTTCTTTATAATAGGATTGCAAACAGCTTCCACCTCTTTCATTTTCTCTTCATACTCATACTTTTCTGCATTTTGGTTATCATCCAACCATTCAAGAGCATCCTTCACAGAACCCTCAATCTTTTCTTTGTCATCCGAATCGATTTTATCTCCAAGTTTGTCATTAATGGTGCTCTTCATATTATAAACGTATGTTTCCAATTTGTTTCGAGCATCAATCCTCTCTTTCACCTTATTATCTTCCTCAGCAAATTCCTCTGCCTCCTTTACCATCCTATCGATCTCCTCTTGGCTCAGACGTCCTTTATCATTTGTGATGGTGATAGATTTTGATTTTTTTGCTGCCTTATCTTCGGCTGTTACATGTAATATCCCATTGGCATCAACTTCAAAAGTCACCTCAATTTGAGGTACTCCCCTGCAAGAAAAACAGACAATAAATTCAATCATAACTGATCCACAGAAGACAGAATAAGAAGGGATTGTGATATCATAAGTTTTACTCACCTTGGGGCTGGTGGAATGCCAGATAACTCAAACTTTCCTAGCTCACGACAATCCTTTGTTAAGCTCCTTTCACCTTCAAAAACCTATTTCCAATACCTCATTATATAGTTTTCTAGATCAAAGAGATTAATTATAGTATAATAACTTCTGCAAGCATATCCATATTTCTTAGTTCTATTCTGTTACTCTAGTTTACCTTTATTGTCACTGTACTTTGTTGATCCTGATATGTTGTGAAAACCTGTGATTTTTTAGTTGGGATGACTGTATTTCTGGGGATCAATTTGGTCATTACCCCTCCAACTGTTTCAATTCCTAAGCTCAGGGGAGCGACATCGAGTAAAAGAATACCTGCATAGAAGAAGAACAAAGATGATGTAACCAGTATAGGTGTTATCCAAAACACATATGCCAAGGATGCAATATGTTAATCATCAGTTCTGAAATGCTTACCCTTTGTTTCTTCACCACCTTCGCCACTCAGGATTCCACCTTGAACTGCTGCTCCATAGGCTACAGCTTCATCAGGATTAATTCCCTTGCTCAGTTCTTTCCCATCAAAGAAGTCTCTCAACAACTCCTGCACCTTAGGGATACGAGTACTTCCACCAACAAGCACAATTTCATTGATGTCAGTTTTCTTCATTCCTGCATCTTGCAACGCCTGCTTCACTGGTCCCATTGTCTTTTTGAACAAATCCATGTTTAGCTCTTCAAATCTTGCCCTTGTAAGTGGCTCAGAGAAGTCAGTTCCATCAAAAAGTGCCTCAATCTCAACACGAACTTGATGCTGGCTACTCAAGGCTCTCTTTGCTCTTTCACACTCTTTCCTAAGCTTTCCAAGAGCCTTTTTATCCTTGCTGATATCTTTGTTATACTTCCTATTGATCAACTTAACAAAATAGTCCATCATTCTATGATCAAAGTCTTCTCCTCCCAAGTGAGTGTCTCCATTGGTAGCAAGAACCTCAAACACACCATTATCAAGGCTCAATATGCTAACATCAAATGTACCACCACCAAGATCAAAAACTAAAATGTTCATCTCTTTTGATTTCTTATCAAGACCATAGGCTATTGCCGCTGCAGTTGGCTCATTAATAATCCGAGCTACATGTAGCCCAGCAATTGTTCCTGCATCCTTTGTGGCTTGCCTTTGTGCATCGTTGAAGTATGCTGCAAAACAGAAGCAACAAAAATTTGAGAAAGCTTATCTTAATTGAATCCTAGATCATCATTTATTGCAAATGAATTCAAAAAACAACTCCACAGACAGTTCAAAATGCACAACTAGAGAAAGGGCAGTGACTGAAGCTACCAGCAATTACATACCTGGCACAGTGATCACTGCACTTTTAATTTCCTTGCCCAAATATGACTCTGCTGTTTGTTTCATTTTCTGCAATATCATAGCAGAAATTTCTTCAGGGCTAAATTTCTTAACCTCGCCATCTTTGATCTTCACCTGTATGTAAGGCTTCCCCTCTTTTTTTACAATCTTGTAAGGCAACATTTTCATGTCTCTCTGCACCTCTGGATCATCAAATCTGCCAAATTGCAAGAAATGTATCAGGACAACACTGGAGGTGAGTAGTTCAGACTTTCAGTAAACAGTAACTGAATTCCCAACTTACTTTCTGCCTATCAGTCTCTTGACATCAAAAACAGTTCGTTCCGCATTAAGAGCAGCTTGGTTCTTCGCTGCTTCTCCAATCAAACGCTCAGTATCAGTAAAGGCCACCCAAGATGGGGTGATTCTATTCCCCTGGTCATTCGCTATGATCTCAACATTCCCATTTTTATATACACCAACACAAGAATATGTAGTCCCAAGATCAATACCAATAACCGTCCCAAGATTCTTCTTTTCCCGAGCTTCCTCAGCTGCCAATGTCAATCCTGGCAAAAATTCTTCACAAAGCCCCATCACAATATTAGTCCCACATACCACCAATATGCTTCAATTGAAAATCAAAGCTAAACAAAAATCCCTTTTTAGCATGTCCCCAAACTAAATTGAAAAGCAACAAACTTGAAAGGAAAAGCAAGCAAAAAAAAAAAAAAAAAAACGCAGCATATTCAAGATAAGTTCTTGAAAAGAAAATAATAATAATAATAAAAAAAGCATAATCATTAAAATGCATGCAAGAGAATTACCTGAAAGAAAGAGGAGAATAATGCAAAATACTTTATTGCTGTATCCCATAATTTTGCAGTCTCCTTTGTGAAATTTTCTTGAAATTTTGTGTGGACTGTGGAATGTATCAGTGAATGTATGGATTGAATCATGGGGAGGGAAGGAAGATTTGTGAAGGTTTTATAAATATATGTATTAGTTTTGGGTGGGAAATTTTGCAAATGCTGGAGTGTTCTGGCCGTTTGAGTGATGCCACATAAGAGTGTTTTGCTATGGTGACTGCTCGTTAGCTTGGTTCCACGTTGAACAACCAATCAGAATAGACCGCGTATGCGATTTTGACGTAATAGTTTTAGCAGGGTGAATCCCGAAAGTTCTTGATTTCTCCTAGAGAAAGTTGTTAAAAGCAGAAATAGTACCTTTGCACCAAGATGTTGAAGAGAAATATATTTTTTCTTTATTTATATATATATTTAAAAAAAAATTCTAAATTCTATCATAAGTTGGTATGACCTTCCATATATATATATATATATATTTCTGATTAATAATATTTAAAACTTATATATATATATATATATATATTTTTTTTTTTTTGATAAATTCTTTTTATATTTAATCCCTAGATTAATAATATTTAAAACTAATATATGATATTATAAGGTAATATCTATATAGTGTACTCTTTTTTTTGAAACATATACATAGGTTAAATTAATTTTTCCAAACTATTAAATCAATTTTTTAACTAAATTTAGTTTTTTGGTAAATTTTCCGACTATTTTACTCAAATTTTTTTTTCCAAAGACCACGTCTACGATTTTGATGTAATAGTTTTAACACGCAATAATTAAATTTAAATTAAATTTATGTTAATGAAAACAAAAAATCTAAATAAGAAAATACTAAATAAATGTTATTTTAGTACAATCAAATATTTTTTTGGTGAAATGGGCGAATAACATAATAATAATGTCCTCTTATTATTTTTATTATTAAAATTTTGCACCTCAAGGTTATTTGATGATTTTACAAGGATGAATCAACAATTATACAACCTGATCTTCATTTGAGTTCAGAAACAATAACATACCAGAAGTGATAATAGGATAAACTCCGACAAACAAATAAATTGAATACAGAAACAATCCCCAGTGTTCATATACCTTGCTTCGTGATAAGTTTCTCTCTTCTTGTTATTGTTTCACCTTCTTGATTTTCTAGGCAACCAATCAAAAAATGGAGAAATCTTCACCTGGGAAAGAGCTAATCATCTCCAATTGCAAACTTCTGAGGGTAACAGAAAAATCCCGAGCTTCATTCATGGCTTCTCGAGCACCTTTTAATGCCTCCTCCAAGTCCGGGTTTGTAAGGTAAAGGGAGCATATTTGGCCAAGTATGCGATCATGCCTTTCTTCGCACCTCATCAACTTTAGTTCAGCTTGTTCCAGTGCTTTATTTATCATCTCTAGTTTCTCCCTTGCTGTATTCCTTGCTTCCCATTTCCTTAAATTTGGCAAACACAGAAAAATTGCAGCTGAGAAGCCTAATAGTGTTAAAACCAAGCGGCTATAGTCCATCTAACCTTTTCCACCACAAGAGAAATACTTCTGAATCCATGTTTTAATGAAGGATAACTTGTTAGGTTCATTTTTATTTATTCTCTTTCAGTTTTCCTAACAGAATATTGCACCTCTCTCTCTCCTTCATGGAAAATTAACTAAAAAGATGGATTCTTGTTTTAGAATATAAATTATACATAGATCTTAGCCCAAGATAGAAGTTTAGCATATTGTTTTTGGCTAATTCCAAAAGTATAAGATCAATCTTATCTTGCAGCAATCCAAAATTCTCTACGTCAGAAACATTTTTGAGCTCTCAAATTTGTTGATATCAACACAGACTAAAGCCCTTCTTTCCCCTACCCCCTTCCCTAACCGGGGAGAAAAATTGTCTTAGGCTTTTTGGCTGTATCCTGAAGTCTAATTGAATGTTATTAACAATCTTCAAAAAATATTGCACACATGAAGCAAACCTCTTAATGGTCACAAGAGAATTAGATATAAACTTCTGGATCTATATCAAAGGCACTTCAAACTCAAAAGAAGGGAAATGACTGACCAAAAAAGAAAAGCCCAACAGGTACCTCAATTTGTATTCTTTTTATGCAGCTTAGCAGTCAACCTTCCTCTAACTGTTTTCTTATCAGGCTTGCGTTTGAGTGATTTCCTCTTCTTGAGCTTTCTACTTGTCCTCTCCCTCTCTAAACGCTGGCGACGGATCTCAGGATCAGCCCAACCTTTTCCCCATTCAGCAAAACTTGAATAAGGTTTGCACTCTTTTGCTGAAAGTAACATATCTGCCTCTGGATGTACATAAAACGATTGGTCCTTGGATCTCCAAAATTTCAACCCTAATTCTGTTGGCTTCGGGAATTTTATCTGAACACGAGTCTGAAAGGCAGGAAATGGTCAATTCATATTGACATAAATCACTGACAGTATAGAGATACACACACATGTTTATAGCAATCAAGGCCGCTTGAGATATTCTAAAAGGTAGACATAATTCACTACTTTTATAACCAGAACTCCAACACTCTGGATATAATATTAAATTAATTAATTTCGTTACTGATGGAAATTTGAGATTGTACAGAAAGACCACATATTGAGATTATACCAAGTAATCATCTTCCCTGATAAATCCTTTATCTTCCAAAATACGGGCAAGCCCTCTCCACCATGAAAGGTCACTTGAAGTAAATTCTTGATGCTGCATTGCATATGATCAAAAGTCAAAAGTGGAAAGATGTAATTAAAAGTAAAAAGTGGAATCATAATAGACATGCAGCATACTGATGTGAGAAAATAGATTTTCTTGAAAGGAGTGAAAGTACAAGCTAAATAGTTCCATATCCTTTCCTGGAAACAAGAATGTAGAGTTCTGGAGCAATGTGGGTAGAAAAATGCAGCTTAAAAGTTAAAACCCAGGAATTGGCAGCAAAAGTTAAACCATTTCCAAAATGGCAAAAATAGCTTATAAGTTCACAAGAACGAGGTGCACCAGCATCCGCCCCTACCCCCTCCGGCCACTGAAAGGAAAAAATGTATCTGAAAGAGTTTAATAATCAGTCTCTTGAGAACTATATTTTATAACTTATTCCATGATCCAATTGATGCAACTAAGTTGTGGTAGGATACACATTTATGAGTTGAAAAAAATACCAAGAACATCTTCTAGGAAAGACTAGAGTTATTTGGAGAGGTATGAACATAAGCATGGAAAAACATGTAATGTCACACCAGAATTTTTTAAAAATAAAGAACACCGAAAAAGAGTCCTGCGGTAAAACACAGGAAACTATCACTTGTATTTCAAGTCTCGACTAAAAATTAAAAAAGGTAAGGGGGGACATCTCATTCGTGCAATATTCTGAATCAGAACATATATTCATGTTAATTTTTAACATACGTAATCCTGGTTAAAACCAAGTTTTTGTTTCAATTAGAATAAGACAACTTCTTTATGTTGACTTGGGCAAGATTGTGAAATAAAATCATGGGAAAAATCGTCAAGTACCTGTTCCCTTATTCTACTAACAATTGCCTTGAAGTTTTGCTTCTCCATAAACCTTCTGCGGGTGAAACTACCATGCATGAAGCCATCATCACATGATATGTCAGGAAAACTGTTTTCTTCCTGAAATACAAATTGAAACAAGTGAAGAAGCAAAGGAAAGGAGCACAAACATAGGACAGATACATTATAATAAAAATGGGACAGTTTCAACTTTCAAGAAGTCTGAATTACTTCTCACAATGAAACCTAGAATTGAAGGAAAATATTGGCAGATCATTGATGTGAGAAGTTGTACTAACATGGTAAGAAGCAATAGCCTCCATAAATATCATTGTTTCAAACTTCAAATTCTCCAGAGCAGGAGGTCCTTTAATGCAGACATCACACCTGTGGTTGAGAAAGTATCAATTGATAGATATGACACAAATATAAAAATAGAGATAGAAATGAAGAGAACTAAATCAGTGACAAAACTTGAATCAAATTTGTACAGAGTAATAAATTCAAGTAATACATTCAGCTGACAAGCATGAAGATGCAATCGTACCAAAATGTTTCATAGTTTTAAGAAGATACAGGACAATCATGATTATCCGAGTCCAAGTCCAACTCTTATCGTTCATGTAAGTTAATGCATGTCAAAAATAGTAAAAGAATCTCAAACCACTATGGAGCACATAAAGGTCCAAAGCACTTGTAAAAAGAGAGTGTTTGATGTGTTGCAAGGTCCTATAGCAGCTATCTGATTTTCAGCAAGGTTCAATCACTAATGTTTATTTCATTGCATGGAGAAACACTAGAAGCTGAAATCATTATAACATGATAGCATAAAACTTAAGACATACAAGAAACACTTATCCTGGCTAAACTTCTCGCCAAAGTATTCCACCAGTGTCTTAACCCTACAAGAAGAGGTACGCATTCCATATCTGCAGGAAATAGAGGAAATAAATACCTTTTGCAACATTTCGAAAACAAAACACTTTTTGTTGTGGATATTTTGTTAACCTGAAGCAATCAGAGAGCATCTTGTATGCCTGTTTAGTTTGTTCTGTACTCCTTTGACTTGGCAAAAGTGTGGGTGTTCTCAGCAGGTTTGCATATAGTACTGCTTGACAAAGTAACAAACAGCTTGAAAATTAAGGAGTGCTCCAACAAACTTCCATCTACATCTTTTAGACATAAAGATTAAGAAAGCATAAAGGGTTACTAGATCATGCTTGATATAATCCCCTAGTCCCGTGCTCCCTAGAAAAATCTCAAAGGACTAACCGCAATCTGCCAATTTTCCATCCCGGCCAGCACGGCCTGCTTCTTGATAGTACGCTTCCAGACTCTGCATATAAATAAGCAATACTATTACACACATGTAAAAATAGATAAAGGAAAAGTGAATAAATTAAATAAGCCAAGGGTAGCTAAGAGCAAGATCAACATATGAATAAGATGCAGGAAAAAGGTTACAACATTTAAAACAAATGCAAGCATTCTATCTGGAAGGAGACATGAAACAGAGTATAAGATCAGCCAGAGTACCTCAACAGAGGGAAAAGATCAGATTACTAAACTGACTACCTTCCTACAAAATGATTAAACTAAGGCAAAATCTGAATTTCAAGTGCATATTTTTCAAATGTATACCTGTGGCCATCCATAATGAATAATTCTTCGGACATTTGACTTGTCAATGCCCATTCCAAATGCAATTGTTGCAACAACCACCTGGGGTCCAAGAAGAGTTTATTGTCTTAAAATTATAATCAACTAAAATAACCAAATATCACATATTGCTGTAAAATCTTAGAGAGTAAACTGAATTGCAGTATTAAGAACAAGTACTTCAATAAAATAAAATAAAAGTTATGCATAGGTACAGTGGAATCTTCTGATCCCAGTGATTGAACATCACCATGCATAGAGTTTAGCTTCTTTTTTTTTTTTTTTTTTTTTCCAAATTTCTCTTTTTAATACCTTCAACTTTGAGTTTTAGATTTTGTGTTTAAGTTGAAAATGAAAAGAAAAAAGAGAAGGTAAGTGGATAAGATTTATTTATTTTGAATTTGATATTATGGGTTTCAATAGAGTATTAATCCATTTAAAGATAAATGTAGGACATGTGGCACAGACATGTTTTTCCCTTATTCCATATCCTTTTCTACTCATAGAAAGTAGAGTTACTTTTTAGCATCCAAATGTATGATCTCAGAGGACCTATATTTTAGCCTCTTATAATTTGCATCTAAAAGGCAAGATGAGATAAACTTCATGTAAGAGAGATTCATAATGTTTTCCAAGACTTCAGAATTAATATTAACAGAAAACATGTAAGAAACTGTTGCAGCATTTCTATTACCTGCAAGTCATTCTGATGAAACTCCCTATGCACAAGCCTCAAATGTGATTTGGGCAACTGGAAAGAGACATAAGGATATTAGAAACAGAAAAGGGAAAATGGATTAGTTCTTAAGAAGTTGTTAAAGTGGATGAACAGGAGAGTTATAAGACAGCAGCTATATACTCTTTCAAGTATTGGAGAATCAACTATAATAATTTCAGCCACTTTTGCTTGGTAGATCTTAAGACAGAGGATGTATTCTTTGTCACTTTTGATGATCTAGCATTATCAATAGGCATATACCTTTTCAGTTTCTTGTTATACAATAAAAATCTCTGAAGAACATGAAAATACTAACTGAGAGCTTTGCTTTTTCTTGAAAGCATGTAATGTTAAAATTCTATCAATGAGAATCTTGGTAGTAATATTACAAGCATATGAATCAATGACTCCAAATACCTGAGAATGAACAAAGAGGAAAAAAGAAAACAAATAAGGAAATGGATAAAGAAAATGCAAGTTGATACCTTAGCATTGTAAGCAGCAGCTTTAATACCAAACTTCGAAAGAAACTTGGCTATGCCCAATGTTTCTTTCCTTGTAGGAACATATATAATGGTTGGTCCTTCATCTAGTGGTTCAGACTCATTCAAATTCTTCACAGGTGATTGTCCACAAAATTCGCCACAAGAAACTGCAACCAGTCAGATCATGAATGTATGTCATGTTACCAGAAATTATAAACACAGCTATTATAATCACTTCTTTTAAAAATTCTATGAGGGATTGTTTTCCTAGAAAATGACATCAACTAAGCAGAGTAGGTATTGAATTCATCTCTAACTCCAACAACTGTAGACTACCAACAGAGAAATTGAGTAGTTCTACAAGCATTTCCAAATTCCCACAAATTGACATTCATGATATGTTCATCAAAAGGGAACGGTCCTCTTTCCAATATTTTAACAAAGCTGTCCCAAACCATGAAAACCTTGTTGTGCACCGTTCAACTTTCTTTGCCTCTTTTAATTAATGATGTCATTTAAATTAGTTTCCAAATCAAAGGAACTAAGAGGAACCTATTCTTAATCTCCTATTCCAAATCCCATTTATTGACATAAAATATATCATTCCCTGATATGCTTGTACAACTTTTCGATACTCTTCTCCTCCTTCCTCTTTTCTTTCTTCTTTTCCTTTTTCATTTTATTATTTTTTTTAAAAATAATTTCATCAGAGGGAGATAATTTAACCAAACAGATATGAAATTATTTTACTCTTTTCATCTAAAGGTGTGTCCTGAATAAGATATTAAAACATAAAATTCTGATGATTGAATGAAAATGAAACTGTATAATTACAGCTCACATGATGACATTACCGTCAAAGTCATCTACATCCTGGATATCATCACACTCATCTTCCAGGTATTCAACAGACAACTTTTTCTCCGTTACAGTTGCAGAGCTGTACTCTGATGACATTTCTGTTTCATCATCAGTTTCTAAGGGTTCATCATTATCAGTTGTGTCTGGTTTAATGATGCTGTCATCCAAGAGGTTGCTGACAGTGCTAGGAGCATCCTCCAGAGATTTAGAGATTAAATTATTTCTTTTACCAGAATTTCTCCCTTTTGAATAGATTTCTACTAATTCACGTAAATCCTTCTCGTAGGAAGAAGGTGAAGATGTTCTACTGTGCTTAACCTGAAAACGGAAAACAAAAAACGTATTATATAATGATGCAGAACCTAAGCACATGGACAAACAAAGAAAGTTTCTGATCTCCAAATTGATATAACAGATATATTTCCAGGTGTTTTTGCATCGAAATCAATAAAAAGTAGAACTGGGTTCTGCCACAGTTTTGCAAGGAAATTTTTGCCAAGATTTGCTTATAAAATTACTGAATTTGGAAACTAGAATAGTTCTCTTACTTTTCTTGATACAAAAGCTGCATGAATACTGACCATGGAAGCAGGAACTAGTAATATTATGTGACATTGATTTATGAAACTAAAACCAAAGAGTTACTAACTGAGAAACGAAGATTCGGCCTGAAAAATGAAGTGAGTATGATCTTTGTTTCCAGTGACATGAAAAGTGACTTCAAAATGTCATCCCGAACACAGATAGTGGCAGTAGCAGTCAATGCCATCAATGGTATGTCAAACTTCAGGAATTTTAGATTGTCAGATCTGAAGGTCTCTCGAAGTACTGATAACCGCCTGAGGAGTTTGAGAAAAATAACTATTAACATCATTGTTTTAAAATAATATCCACAGCATAAACTAATCCTGTTCAGTCTAAGATACTGAAATCAACTCCAATTACTAAGCAGCAAACTGTGTTCAGAAAAATCAAAATTAATCATCAAGGATGTACATGATGTCTCAGACATATAAACAAAAAATTCACACAAAAGAACCACTGTTATTATTTCCAACTTGTTAACGCATGTAGTTCATCTGGAAGCTCTAGACACTGAATTGCCCTCTAACCTGGATTATGCCACCTCCTTCCAAGTCAATACCAGCACATTCAGTTTTAATCACATTAAGTTTCTGGTCTGAAGCAAACCAATGCCAACCATGCAAAAATTAAACCAAATAACAGATACAGTACATAATTTGAATCTCTTCTTCTCATAGAGCAGGTCATCTTAAATACTTAACATCTGTAGAAGTTAGTGGAGTTTGACGCAGTTCATTAGTTATAACCCTAAAGAAACACAACATAGTTAAAACAAACACTTTTTCATGGATGTAAGTGGATTTATACATTCCTAGACTTTTTCTTTCAACAGATACAGTGTGACAGACTGTTGAAATTTATTGCCACATCATGTCCTTCAGATCTTTGTTTGTTGGAGATTGAACAGTTCAAATTAACCCATTCTTTATGCAACGAGGTCTCAATTATGCACATGTCTGTTGAAACTCAAGTACCACCAATAGGCATTATCTAATTGTCAACACAAATGATATGAAAATACTTCATAGCAAAAAAATATTAGACTGGGTATACTGTTTGTATGGTAAGTCAACAGGTATCATATATCCTTTTGGTATAAAAGAAAACCACTAGCTCATTTATGTAGTCAGATATGAAGCAACTATTACAGGTATAGGATATAAACCTGTAGTCAGGACGAAAATCATGACCCCACTTTGAGACACAATGTACTTCATCAATTGCAAACAAAGCAATTCCACGACCCTCTGCAAGGTCTTGGAGTGGCTTTATCAATCTGCAACAAGATGTAGCAAACTTCTGTCAGAGATTGATGGACCCCATCGATGACAATGCAAATCATCAAATTAGAAACACATTCTTTACCGAAGTATTGTCTCAGGGCAGACATAGATAATATCATACATGCCACCCATTGCCTTCTGTTCAACAGTTCGGTCAATTTGACCAGATCCAAGAAAGCAAGCAGATATACCATGTTTAGCAAGCTTCAAACACTGATCATGCATCAAGCTTATCAATGGTGAAATAACAATCACCACCTTTCCTGTTAACAATGCTGGTAACTGGAAACACAAAGATTTCCCTACAAAGAAACACAATCCTAGATTATGAACCTTATTCAAAGAACTAAAAAACTTGGTAAGTTCAAAGTCCAAGAAAATTTTAAGCAGACATTATTATGGTATATAACTAAAAGTTTTCCCCTTGGATTAGGCTTTTGGGAACATAGTAGTAGTTCTGTAAGGAAAGAAAAACCAAGCATACACCATGATAAATGCAACAAGGGATTACACAGTCCTGAAACTTTATCACATGATAGCTCATGTGCATAAATATATGAGAAAGAAAGGATACCAGATCCTGTTGCTGCAAGTACAAGACAGTCTTTGTAAGTTATCCAAGCTGAAAGAGCTTCCTTTTGAAAAGGCTTCAATGAAGAATGTCCAAAATGTTTGCACAAAATCTCTTTTGCCTTCTCTTCCCAATCTGATCCAATTTCCTCCGCGTCTTTGTGATCATTAAGTTCATTCAACGTCTGTGTAGTGCTGGGTGCATTAGAGTTCACAAAGGGAAAAGATTCTTTTGGACCTCCCAAGGTCCTCGACTTAGAGGTCGATACATCTGATTCAATGGTGATCTTCCTCCTCGTATGTCTACTTCCAGAATCAAGAAGTTCCACAATGCTTGATTGCCTCAGTTTGCGTACAGACTTCAAAGACGATTCAGAACATTTTCTTAAAGATTTACCTCTTCCAGCTAAACTAATAGAACTACTTGATGCACAATCACTCTTCCTACGAGAATCATTCAAGATATATTCGACTGTCTTATCCAATGATGGACCCACAGCTTTTATGGCTTCTGCAACATCAGAAAACTCGAAACCCATGCTAATTAGTTCTGCAGTGACTTGGTCACAGGCTACATTCTCCCCTTCCACTTCCATGCCACCACAGCTGTTTCAAAATTCATGAAATGAGAAATCTGGACACCGTAGTTTTAATAAACCTCATTGGTGCAATTGTGCAAATTCAATATGAATATAATGATCGTGCACTCGACATAAATAACTAATTTTTACAAAGTTAACAAGCTAAAAATTTTCTCAATGTACAAGTTAACTATCAAGTCAATCCACCAACAAGAATTTTAAGGAAATAAAAATCATAATTCCGGTTGCATCGTACGACAAAATCCCAATATCAGAAAGGAAAACCAGAAACTAAATTCAACATCAAATTGATAACTAAATAACCACATCAGCTGAACCCGTCTCCAATTTGTAAAGTAAATTGATAACCTTACCAGTAGATCGATGTTTGTCTCCAGCAGAAAGGGACCAAAATTGCCCTAATTTGAATAATTCAAGAAACGGAATAACCCGCCAAAAGCCGCGGATTAAATGATCAAGGGAGAAAGTCTTGCAAGAGTTGACGACGTCGTATTGCCTTTCAAGATTCGAAATGATGCTCCATTACTAATAATTCTCTTCTTTCTTTTTTTTTTTTTAATTGGGAAAATTAGTCTATTTATAAAAAAATTTTTAAAAAAATCTTATTTTAGTAATTTTTCTTTTAAGTCTAAAATTAATTTTTTCTACCTTTAAACTTTTATGATCTTTCGTATTTGTCCTTCTACCATATTATTATCTGCAATTTAGAATAATAAAATAAATTGAACTTAAAAATCTTTAATTTTTATTAAATATATACATATCTTTATCTCACATAACTTAAATCTATTAGTAATAGTTAATGTATTTCTATTATACATGTTTATTAAAATTCCTTTATAAGTCTTTAAAATTTTATAGCTATATTTTTTAGTGCATTCTACAAAATATTATTAAATATAATGGTTAAAATTAGACACATGTTAATTTTAATTAATCTTCAAAAATAAAAGTGTTACTATCTATTAATTAATATTTAATATTTTTAAAAAATTAATTAATTTTGTAGCATAACTAATAAAGCTATTTAAGCCATTTACTTAATGTGTAAAATTTAAATAATTATATTTTAAATTAAAATATCATATATTAATA
Organism: Cynanchum wilfordii; assembly: GCA_025388415.1. Taxonomy (NCBI): domain Eukaryota; kingdom Viridiplantae; phylum Streptophyta; class Magnoliopsida; order Gentianales; family Apocynaceae; genus Cynanchum; species Cynanchum wilfordii. Next base: position 138,321 of record JAHSUH010002256.1, on the reverse strand, counting down.
AATTATAAAGTTATATCTTAAATAAGTAAAAAATTAGTCAATTTATTTATACAAAATTAGTTGGGATTGTAAATAGATGGTTACAATCTTAAAAGGGCTTAAAGTGTAAAAAGATAATATTTTAAGCCAAATTCAAACTTCCCGCTTTAACTAAAATCAATGTGAACTACACGGATTGCCAAGGTGTCACGTCATTCACCTTTAGATTGTAAATACTCCAATGGCTATCACAACTTCATTTGGATAGCCAGCGTGGCGATTTTGTCCTCTAGCCTGCTATAAGTATCGGCGCTCAACTATTATCGCAATTTCAACAATTCGGAGTTGCTCTCCTGTAGAATTTCAAAAAGCTCTCTCCTAAAGCTATCCATTTCTGTTCAAAAATTTGGAGTTTCTGTAGATTTCGATGGAGGCCACTAAAGGTGCTTCTGGAAGGAAGGGTGGACAGAGGAAAAAGTCTGTGACGAAGTCTCTGAAAGCTGGTCTTCAGTTCCCCGTAGGCCGGATTGCTCGGTTTCTGAAAAAGGGGCGTTATGCTCAACGTATGGGTACCGGTGCTCCTATTTTCATGGCTGCTGTCCTTGAGTATCTCGCTGCTGAGGTATGAAAATTTATGGTTTTTTATTTTTAATTCAAATATTTGATTTTGATAGTAGAGATAGTGTGATTTGTTTTTGGATTAGGTTTTGGAATTGGCTGGAAATGCTGCAAGAGATAACAAGAAAACCAGGATTATTCCTAGACACGTGCAATTAGCCATCAGAAACGATGAAGAATTGGGGAAATTGCTGGCTGGAGTGACGATTGCAAATGGTGGTGTGCTGCCTAACATCAACCCAGTCCTCTTGCCGAAGAAGGTCGGTGCTGGTGGTGAGGAAAAGGTCTCGAAACCTAAGTCACCGAAGAAAGCATAGACTCTCGGGAAAAATTCGGATTTAGCATTTGACTATTAATCTTAGAAAAGTTACGTGGAATATTATCTCTAAGCATTTTGATGGGCTTCTAAAGTGGGATTTTTTGTATCTATTTTAGTTTCTATCAGATAGGGTACAGGTCGCTCAAATTCTCTTTTTGTTATCTTAGTTTTAGACTCTTGATCTCAATTTCTATCCCTATGTATGTATATATACATCCTTCTGTGGAACTCCGGTTTCACAGAAAAATTTGAATGGAAAAGGTTAACTACTCAAAGTTTGCTGTTAATCTTTTTTGCAAACGGGTTTAAACAGTAGAGATAGACTTCCAATCATATGAAACCATGGCTAGAATTCATGTGAGAATCATGATGCTTGATGAGAAATTTTAGGGTCCCGTGCCAGCCTTAAAAATGAAACAATGTATTCAATGAAGAAATTAATTGTTGACATTTACCAAACTACCACAAAAAAAAAAAAATTAATTGTTGACATTTATCTTTGATATTTTTTAAAACCAAAGAAGTCCCATTTTTTTTTTTAATAATTAAATGTATAAATTAAAGAATATTAATATTTTTCGAAAAAAATATTAAAGTTTATTTTGGAAAGAAATGGGCCTTGCTGGATCAGTGTGGGTATGCAGATTATTATCTTGAGACTAAAGAAGAAAAACCTACAATTTGGGCCCATAGTCAGTTTAGACTTTTTAATTGTTTTGCAAAAATGAAAAAGAGAGTTTAATCATTTGAGCGGAGGTTTGGGTGGAACGTGACCGGAAATTTGGAAAACACAGCAATCTGGAAAGGATTTTACTATACCGGTTTTAGTTAGAATGAGACATCTTCATCTACTGGTACTGGTTTTTTTTTTTATGTGAATTTTTTTATGATGAATTCTTTGGAGAGGGAGTTTCAAACGTAATATTAAAAATGCATTGATTTTGCAGAAAAGATTATCGGTTTTGGATAGGAAGTCCTTACTTGGGTCAGTGGCAGTAGCGGCAGCCGGATATGGTCTATTCTATTCAAGAGATTCCAGTGAATATTTTGAGAAAAATCTAGGTACATTAAACTCTGAGCTCTTACTGCTATTGCCGTTGAAGAACAGTTTCCTTAATAGTGTTGTATATTCTTTCTTTCGTGTTTTTATATGATCAAACTGTGGAAGTATTTGGTCTTCAGAATTGAATGTTGTAACATTGTGGTTTTTTCTTTATTTAAGATAAGAACTAAAAGTAATGACTGATTTAAGGTAAGTTGGAAGAAGTATTTTCTATTAGATTATTGTGTTGAAATTTGAGAAGAGTCTTTCATTTTGCTCTCTGCTAATAATTTGAATTATAGGAATATCAGTTTCTATTTCAGTTCCAAAACCTCTTAGTGACTCTTTCAAAGGGCCTTGGGGGACTATTTTGGAGCAAGTTTCTCATCCGATTCTTCTTTCATCTAATGACGACCTGAGTCATGGTAAGCAATTATGTCTTACTACATCTTTAGTCTATTGTTAATTCATTTATTTTATTTTTTGCTTTCATTTTATTGATACTATGAAATTTTTAGGAGTTCTTCCATTATATTTTTCTGGATCATCTGATGTGAAGAAGGAATCATCAACAGCAACCAAGGATGGTTCTAATTATTCCTATGAGGCTACTGGTAATGGCCCGAAATGTTCTTGTAACTGTTTGGGCCGAGATACCTTAGCTAATGCTGCTGCAAGGGTTGGTCCTGCTGTTGTCAATTTTTCAATTCCTCAGGGTATGTTTGAATATTAAAAATTTAGTAATAGTGATGGACAGAAATTTTGTATGTCTAATGATTATGCAGACTGAAACAATTGACTCTGACTGCTATGTGACTGATCAGTTGTGATCGAAATCTTATCATATTATTAAGTATAAAGAAAGTGTCTCTTCTTTTCTATTGTCATATTAGTTTTTTTTTTGGTAAATCTATTGTCATATTAGTTAAAGATACTAAAATTATACTTATATAAATTTGATATAACATTTTAAACTTTTAATAAGGTTCTATGAGTTTGGAAGTCTACTACTTAACTGATTTTCCTAGTTATTATTATTTTTTAAATTTTAATTTTTATATTTGGGATGCAGTGCAAAATTAAGGCGATTAAGATATAAGCCTAATTTGAAAAAAAAAAAAAAAAAAAAAAAAGAGACTAGATAAAATTTAAGGGAGATGAAAATTGATTATGGCTTATTGCAAATATTATTAGTACTTAAGCTGTAGTATTAAAAATTGTTTAGCATCATCTTTAATATGAATTTGTTGTTTTATTTTGTAGGTTTTCATAAAATGTCCACACCAAAGAGTATAGGATGTGGAACTATAATAGATGCTGATGGCACAATTTTAACTTGTGCCCATGTGGTGTCTGATTTTCAGGGCTTGCGTTATTTTTCCAAAGGGAAGGTTAGTGATTGAAATATTTTTGGGGTTCCTGGAATCATGTCTACTTAACTTTAAATTGTGATTTTTTTTTTCCCCTGATCAAAGGGAAATGTATTCAATATAAAATCTTTCCCTTTATATTTAGAGTCCTTCAAATAAGTTTGAACTTAACATAACGTTACTTCAAACCTAGCTAAGAGGCATCAAGATATTGTGTCATAGGTTCTTATTTTGCCTATGTTGTCCTGTGGGTAAAATTTGACTTAAATTGTTAAGTTCTCAACCTTTTTACATAGACTTCAGTAGATTTGTGACTTCCTCATATTCTGTCGTTAAATTATAATATTGTGATGTTTTTCTGGGTTTTAGTGCTCATTATTTGCTTGCATTATATTCAAGTGGAGTAAAACCAAGTCATTCACAATGATTAAGTTCAAAACCTGCCTTTCTCTAGAAAGGTGATAAACCAAATAGTGAAGAGCTAATTGTATGTCTGGACTTTTCTGCAGAGTTCTACCATATTATATTTTGCATGCAGTTTTTTACCTTTTGAAACATGAAAATGTACAAAAGGTCTATGTAGTTGAAACACTTTCCCACGTTCATAGACTTGTCAACTCTGATAATTCTTTAAAAAAATTTCAAAAGAACTAAGAGTTCAGTTTTGTGAGTGCTTTCACTCGACAATTATACATGATTTTCTCAGTATAATTCTGTTGTATAGTGTTCGTTTTATAACGGAAAAATGCTCTCCATCATGTCACAAATGATGAGCATTGTAATGAAATAACTTGAACTGTAGATTGATGTCAGTTTACAAGATGGTCGGACATATGAGGGTACTGTGGTAAATGCTGATATACATTCGGATATAGCGATTGTGAAAATCAATTCAAAAACTCCATTACCAACTGCAAAATTTGGAACTTCAAGTAAGCTTCGTCCAGGGGATTGGGTGGTTGCATTGGGTTGCCCCTTTACTCTCCAAAACACAGTTACAGCGGGTATTGTAAGGTATTGGAATGTAGGTGTATTATGTGTTTGTTTCTTCAAATCTCATATTATTTTACTGATTTAAACTTATTCCTATGGTACATTTGAAGTGTTTTGGGACTCAATTGTATTTAGATAGAGCTATAAATTGGTTTTGCAGACTCGTTTAAGAATTTTTGATTATGTGCACACAGATATTTGATGTTTTCCTGTATAATCTCAGTACACTAAAAATTATTTTCTTTTTAATTTTAATTTTTTTTTTTGGACTAAAATTCATTGTTGGGACCGTCTCTCATTTTATTGCTAAAGGTTTCCCTTTTTTTTTTTTTTTTTTCTTCTTCACTTGTAGTTGTGTTGATCGTAAGAGTAGTGACCTGGGTCTTGGAGGTATAAGGAGGGAATATTTACAGACAGACTGTGCCATCAATGAGGTATAAGTAAATGTTGTTTCTTTAATTTGCTTCTGAGAAACAAATTAATCCATGTTTTCCATGGAATGACAAAATTACATTTATCTATCTTTCCTGGTACCACTTGGGTGTAGGGGAATTCTGGAGGACCACTTGTCAATGTTGATGGGGAGATAATTGGTGTTAATAATATGAAATTTAGGGGAGCGGATGGATTAGCCTTTGCTGTTCCAATAGATGCCGTTTGCAAAATCATAGCGCATTTCAAGACAAAAGGGTACTCCAATTCCAACATGCTCCCAACTATTACTCTATGTGCTATATTATTATGTTGTTGACTCTCAAATGAAACATATACATCCATATCTTTTTCCAATGTAGCCGTCTGTATACTCAACCCAGCCCTTCTCAAAAATGGAATAAGAGAAGAAGGAGAAATTTATATTGGACTCTTCCTTCTTTTATTTGCTTCTTCTAAATTTTTTAAGAAGTGCATTTTCTAAAATCAAATAAGGACATCAGGTGCTCTTTATGTACCTGTAGTATTCATTTGGGTTTTATGATTGGATACATTATTAGTTCATGCATGAATGAAAGTGGATACATTTATCTTTAACTTCTGTTAGGAGAGTTGTACGTCCTTGGCTGGGGTTAAAGATGATTGACCTCAATGACATGATTGTTGCACAACTTAAGGAAAAAGACGCTGTGTTACCAAATGTAACAAAAGGTGTACTTGTACCCATGGTATGGCTTCATTCTCTGGGTTTTCTCTCTATATGCATTTCTATGGTTTTGAATCTACCTTACTTGCATGTTGATATACTTACATGCAAACTTTTGATCCAATTATTTACCGACATTATGTTTGAATTGCTTCTCTTTTGCACAAGTTAACCTTTACTACGTGATAATCTCAATATGCTGCAAACGGTCTCATTGCAGCTAGAGATTTTAGGCTCTGATGCTTAAAGCCTTATAACTCCTGCGCTTTTAGCAACTGATGGAATATCAAATTGTCTTAATTAGGTCACTCCAGGGTCCCCTGCTGATCATGCCGGATTTCGCCCTGGTGATGTGGTGGTTGAATTTGATGGAAAACGTGTTGAAAGCATTAAGGAGGTAAATACCAGATTTGCTAACTATTTAATTGATGTAAACATGTGACGTGCACATGTTTTGCATTTGGTTCTTGAAAAATTTGTCATACATACAAACACAAATATATTTTTGGCTCCTCAAATGATATTTGATTTTATAATACTGGATTGTTTTTGGGGATGGTGATCCTTCTTTTGTGAATGTAAAATTGTTGTGTTTTTGTGCAGATCGTTGATATAATGGAAGGCAGAGTTGGGGAGCCCTTCTTAGTTGTTGTGCTTAGAGCCCATGATAAATCTGTAACATTGACTGTGACTCCTCAGGAAGCTAATCCAGACATGTGAAATAGCGGCAAATTCACTCTCTCTCTCTCCACCACCAAATCTCTTTATTACGAAGGGAATATAGTATTAGCATGATTAAGTTGTACATTTTTAGACGTTATGCTTAGTAAAATTTAATGTCCAAATGGATCGATTAATTTTGTTAAAGATTCTTGAAGCATATGCCTCTCCTATGCTATTACAAACTAAGTTTGCTCCTTTCTTTTCTTTAGTACCAAAACTTTTATCTGAATCATGATTCTAATCCAAAACATTCACCATGTCTACTCGGTCAAATTGCAAGAATTTGACAGCATGAAACTTTGGTGAAGGAGAAAACAAGACCATTTAACAATCAGGAGGGTAACTTGTGTGGATATACAAGTTAAAATCATCTGGCCTCAAAAGGACTTTCATTCAAAACCCAAAACCATACAGTGATTCAAGATTACAAAACCAAACTTTGATGGATAGTTTATGTCAACAGCTATGATCTACAAAGAGAGAGATAAGCAAGTATTGGGCAGCACGGGCAGAAAAGAGACCTTAGCGCTCAGTGCACAACAGAGGAAAACAACTAATATCGGCCAACTAAGATGAAGTCGTCATCATCCAAAACCTGAACATCTTTGTCTCCAACAAAATTCTCCCTTCCAATCTCCTTCACTATATTCACAAACTCTATCCTCTTTGCCAAAGGAAGTGGCACATATGGTAAGCGGAAAACTGGCCTTACGACACCAAGCTGAGCGAGAGCCGTGTTTAAACCGATGGGATTTGGCTCATGAAAAAGCCAATCAACTAAAGGGAGAAGCTTTGAATTCAAAGACTCCTTCTTCCCACCAAACATGAGCTCTCTCATTAGACCAGGAACCAAGTTGCTAGCAACAGAAATTACCCCAGTAGCTCCATAATCCCACCTTGAATCATGGCACTGATCATCATTCCCGCTCCAGACAACAATTCCTTTACTAGTATACTGTTCCACCCTATCATGTCCAACACATTCTTTCACACCAGCCAGGTTAGGGTTTTCAGCCAGTGTGTGAATCACAAGCGGTGGAATATCTTGGCCTGTGCGTGATGGTACATTGTAGATGATCGTCGGTCCCATAGGAAGCACACTATCAAAGTGAGAAATCATTCCCTCAAGGGAGGTCTTGCCATAATAAGGATTTATATGAAGAGCAGCATGCATTCCAACAGCAAACCCCTGTTCGGTGGCATGGATAGCTTCCCTTGTAGAGTTGCTTCCAGTATTCCCAATTACCTTGACCGAACCACCAAAGCAGTTCACGGTGTGACCAATGAGCATTATGTGTTCATCCCAGCTCATTAATTGTCCTTCCCCAGTAGTGCCACCAACAATCACACCCTCAGCACCATTTTCAATCTGTGTATGGACTAGTGAGTCATAGGCCTCAAGATCAAACCTTCCATCTGGTAGGTATGGGGTTTTAATAGCAGTAATCAGTCTAATGGATTTTATATCCTCAGCAAATGTCCTGCGTATACATACAGAGGGAAGTCAGTTCAATCAACACAACCAGAAAAAGGGTTTCTGCTGCAACCATAGAACAAGTTGAGTTGTGTCATTGACATCCAAAAGAGGCCACTTTGTTCCAAAGAAAGATGGTATCTCTTCTAATAAAAGCTACAAGAAATTGCATTTCATCTTCTTTGACAGGCGAGGTCCTGTCTATATGAGAGAGCATGGTGCAAAAAGGAATTACTGCTATGCAAAAATATGAAAAAGGCATCAGGACATGCATTCACATACATGGCATATGTCAGTCAGTAAATACTAAATAAGAGCTGATACATTACTTTTTCCGGGATAATCTCCATCAGTTAAAAACTAAATAGCCGAAAGCAATGCTATGTAGCTTCCAAATATTTTATATGGTAAACAATGTATGAATAAATTTGGCATGCAAGAAAAACTATCCAGGAATACGTACCGGCATACATGATGTATTGTTTATGTCCTTTCTTTGTTTTATCCCCTTCTATCGCAAATACATCTACGTAATGGATATCAGGCCTTGAACCAATAATAGGTGTTATTTAACATATCAACTGAGGAAGCTCAAAACACTATAAGTTGGTTTCATTTGCTTCCAACTAGTTATCCACCTAAAAGTATCTTCTACCTTCTTTAGAGATACTTAATAGTGAGTTGAAGAAGAACATAAAGAAGAGATCAATTTAATAGAAAACATCCGTAAGCTATTGATTAATATTATTAAAGGATATCTGTTTATATAAGATTGAGTGCAACTGTTACCTGTTCTTAACTTCCAAACTACGCATTGGAAGATGAAAAGTAGGAATTATAGCTGCTTCAGGAGATCTCCACCTTGCATTCCTCCTGCTTGATAGAAAATGAAAACTGATATTAATTCATAAAAGGAATGCTTGTTGAAAACAGAGACATTTTCACTCAATTTCAGCAGCTAATAAACTCCTCAGCCAGTAGCTTCTAGAAAAATGTCATAGCTGAGTTTTCATTTAAGAACAAATTCAATAAAGAAAACCATAATTTCATGAAGAGCTAGCACACATGCACACAGAAGGGATATGGCAGAGAACCATATCAAGCATCTTGAGATTTCTCCCATCATGTTGGATAGTCCGGTTAATACTACAGAACACCTCAAATCTGTAACAAAAGCTTGCAAAATCTGCAGAAGGAATACAATAGTTTCACAAAATTTGGATCTCTAAACTTTCTATATAATTTTATTTATTTATTTTTGTTACTGAAGTAAAACAATCATCATCTATATAGAGAAAGAACTTCATGTATAAGCAATCTGTAGTGATGACTGTTCATTGATTACAGACTCTGGAGAACACATAGAAAGGCACGAACAGAATTTACAACTACTATGCTCCAAACTTTATCCATCTATTTGGTAATAAAACACATATCGGGGAAAAGATAAGGATAAGACAAAAGACTATAAAACAAAATGCAAAAAAAATTCAAATAATTAAATAATCAAAAAATGATAATCATTTTTTTATATACAACGAAGTTACAATTAATCAACCAAAGAAAAAAACACCTTTTGTAGGCACTGGGAGGTGACAGCCCAAATGCAGAGGAGTCCGTGAGGCTTTTGAGGGCATGCAATTGCTGATACATAGCAGGCATGTCAAGAACCAAAATTTGCTTTTATATAGTTATCTTTTTCCTTGCAAAAAGGTTGTTATAGAAATAGAAGTCGAAGAAAAAAAAATAAAAAGGAATTTTCAGCAAATTGTAATTCTAATAAAATTTGAGGTGATAATGGAAGTGATTGAGAATGTGATAGTGGTGGTCCTAGTAATGATGCTTGTGCAGCTGAGGTGAGTAGAGGCGAAGAAAGCAGCGGTGGTGGAGTGGCGCATGACGTCAAATTCCGGCGAGATGGAGGATAGAAGAGAGAGATGACTGAGGCGCTGTGTCGGGGGAAAGACAGGAATTAAAGGGCAGTGTCTGACTTAGGGTTTTTGAATTGAAAGGTTATAATAGTACTTTCACGAATTTACCTAAATTTTAGAATGATTTTCTAAAAATAATAATCATTTAGTTTTTGACTGATTAAAACTTATTCCACAGCATCCATCAATAACCCTTTTTTTTTTTCTTTTTCTTTTTTCAATTTTAATTTATTTTTATTTTTTATGGCAGTACTTAATTGACTTATATAAAAAAATTCCTGTGTATCAACTCAACTGTCTCATCAATTTATGTATATGAAAAATAAGGACTAAAGGAGGAACCATGAAATTCAGGGTTATATATATATATATATATATATATATATATATATATATATATATATATATATATTATGTAGAAATAAGAAATATCTTTCATGGTTGGAATAACATAGTAATCAAAATTGTCAATTTCCTCCTAATTTCAGTGTGTGGAAATTAGCAAAGATGGCTATGTCCAGAAATTTGTTGGAAACTAATCACATGATCAACAGTGACCTTCGCCATCTGTTTTTGTTTTGTTTTGTTTTGTTGTCTTCTTCATTTTTCTTGTCTTTTTTATTGATTTCTAAAAAAAAAAAATTAAATTAAATAGATACCTCCTCATATATACATATATATATATATATAAAGGTGATTGAATGGGGACATCACCAAGATTTTGAAGTTTGAGTTGGATATATATATATATATATATGTGTGTGTGTATATTTGATTTGAACCTCTGAAGAGATTCTTAATACATGACCTACATTTTTAGTTGTTCTTTCACAACATACAGAGAGATCAAATTTAATTTTCTCCCCAATGCTAATGCTGCTGCTTGAGAACATGAAATACAAGCTAAAGGCATTATAAATACACAAAACCTCATAATAAGAGTTCTCACATATTTCATTTCAGCTTTATAGGAAATTGTGATGCTCTAGCTGTGTCATTTCACCACCGGTTTCCGGATCAAATTGACAACGGTAGAAACTGCATTCCGGTCAAATATTACAACTTCAGAAGATTCTATAGTGAACAAAAGCAAAAGCATGACTAATTTGATAGCTTCTCCCCCACGACCGAGAATATGGCTAAATGGATTTATTGCCATCAAATTGCATTAACTATGTATATAACAGGTATCCATTTGATGCAATATCTTAAATGTCTATAACCATAAAGGTTCATCATGTCATATCACACTTCGTGGATACCAAAGTTTTATCCACTGTTCTTCAGAAAAAATCACAATTCACAATAATATATATATATATGCAAACATTACCTCTGATATGCAGCTTCAGAAGCATATATATTAAATAGTAACATAAGTTTGATACCTGCCATCCATGCCAAGGATCATAACAGTGTATTTTTGGAGACCAAAGGCAACAATTGATTGCAGACCTTCCTGCAGATGAAACTGAGCCACTGACCACTCAGAGCCGAAGTACTTCGGTAAGAAGCCTGCAAAATAAGAGCCAAGAAATGTATTAACTGCTAGTGCTCTGCTAAGGGAACAAAAATATTTATAGAAAAATGTTACAGATGCAAATTCTGAGACATAGAATACACATAACAATCTTCATAAGTTAATACAGATAGTAGACATATTTTCTCCCTAATCTTCTCTACATAACACTCAGCAGAAATAATGGATGAAGACTTTAACTACCTTTAACAAAGGAGAGATTTGAAACTGCCAAGGGACTTGAGTTGTCAGGTTCAGATGCTCCATCTGATGTTCCACTTGTTAATGATGCATGATCGAGCCTTAGACTAAAGACATGTATAGTTCCCTTACTACTTGAAGCAGCTAGCCACTGGGCAGTTGAATTAAATGCAAGACTGTAAATTTCTGCTCTATCTGCTCCTCTCCTAACCTGAGTTAATTAAGTTCAGACAGCAGGAAAATGAATCAATGAGCAAGCTACAAGTATACAGAATACTAATACAAACAAAATAGCGCTCAAGATAACATTAGTTTTTTTTTTCTCCCTTCTTATAATCTAAATATACATTATTTAAAGAATAGAATAATCTTTATATTTAGCTTGTCATTTGAAGGATAAATAGCAGCTAGTTCAAGAGTTAACGAGAACTACTAAAAGAAAAGAAGTCCAAACTTTGTCATTAACAAAAAAAAAAAAAAAAAAAAAAATTGGAACCAAAATTAGAATGAAGCTTCAAGTGATACAAAACCAAGCACAAATACACAAATGTGAAGCTACCTCCTTTAGTAATGAGCCATTCAATGTATCAAATACCCTGATCAAAGTCCCTTTACTACTTGCAGTAGCAAGAAACCTTCCATCATCTGTAAGAGCTAAACATGCTATACTTGAATCATGGGCCATCATTATATATTTTGTCACATTGGAACCATAATGCTCCACTCTAACTCCCCCCTTTTGCAGTCCAGGACAAGCCAACACCCATGATCCCCAGGTCTGGGATACCTCACATAGCCCTCTTGGATTCAAGAACGTTTCAATCTCATGCTCAAGCTTCAAGATTGGAAATTCATAAATGAGTATCTTTTGCAAGAAAACAATCACTATACTGTCCATTCGGAGCCGAATAGATTTAACCTCAGTCCCAAATGGTAATTTCCTAACACATTGAAGTTTTTGATGATCCCAAATCATTACTTGGTTGAGTGGATACTGAGGGTTAGGCCCACCTCCAGCTAAAGCCAGCAAATTGCAGCGGAAGACCATTTTGACAATTCCAATACCGCCACCACCAGTACTGATGCCAGCAGGGGGCAACGACGGGAGCAAATCATCCCCGCGAAAGATTTCCCCCAAAGGATTGCACTCATAAATCCTAAAACCAGAATTGGTTCCAACAGTAAAGTATCCCCGGTCTTGATTGAAGGATAGGCAAATAAGGGTAGGGGAAGACGCCAATTCGGTGGGTCGGGTTAGAAGATTTAGCACTCTACTAGTGGCGGCAGAAAGGGCAGACAAAGAAATAGAAGACATGTGAGGGTTGACAATTGAAGGAAATGAGACCAATGAGGGAAAGGGAAGAAGAAAGGCTAAGGCGATGGATTAAATAATGAAGTATAATTAAGGCACAGATTTGATAGCATAAATCTATTTAAAGAAAAAGAAAAGCAAATTTGCAAAAATCCCAGTTTCGGATTACCTTCAAAAAAATTAAGGGGAATTTTATTCATGACGACACCTATCACACTTGAATAAGGAAGAAACTCCAAACCTCCCCGGAAATATTAAAAACATACTAAAATCCTTATCTTATTCTAAAACCATAACTATGTTTGTAATCATATGAAATCGTAATCTTATTATGAAATCATAATCCTAACATGAATAATATTTGTAATCACAATAAACTTCAAGACCTTATAAGACTTTTAACAAAGAAAAAATTCCCAGCCTTACTAGAAAATAGAAATCATACAAAAATCCGAATAGTAGCAGCTACCATGAAGAGCTAATGTGTTAAAACATATATTCTAATTTGAATTATATTTGTAACCATAATGCTCCACTCCATATTGCCACTTTTGCAGTACAGGACAAAAGTCACATAGGCCTAGGTTTGGGGGTACCTCACATAGGCCTAGCCCTCCAGGATTAAAAAAAGTCTCAATCTGCTGCTCAAGCTTCAAGAGTGAAAATTCATAAATGAGTATCTTTTGCAAGAAAACAATCACAACAAAGTCTATCAGAAGATGAACAATATTCATGGACATATTTAGACTCGAACAAGGATAAAAAAGAAATCCTAACCTTACTAAAAATCTGAAAATTGTACTAAAATCCTAATCCTAATATGAAATATATTTGTAAGCACAAAATTTGAATTGCATCAGTCTCCCCTCCTTTGTTAAATCATCAAATTATAGCAGTTCTTATGTAGACATCAGCCACATGAAATGTTTTGTAGATCCTCGTAAGGATGACAAGCCAAAAGTGAGACAGTCTTGGATGGGACGGGATTCCCCATTTCAATTTGGGGAGGGAAATAGGATATATTTAAAGTTGCCATTATGTCTAATTTGCGCCAGGTTTATACAAGGTATTTACATGGCATAGGATCTCTTAGAACAGGAGCGGATCTCTTAGGACATCCTCTAATACATTGTCTACGACATCCTCAACAAAATTAAAGACACGCAAAGTAAAAATTATTTTGGATAATTCACTTCTATTCTCTTACTTCCTAAGTTTCCCAGTGAAAGCCAGAGGCAGAATGGAGGGAAGAAGTAAAAGAATCAAGAGATACAACATTATAAAGCTTTATTTGGATTTCAATGTCTATAGGTTTGCGGAAGTAATTAGCCAGAGGCAGGCAGGATGCATCAATAATCAATCCAGAAATACAATGCAAAACAAGTGACCTATAAAAGAAATATTTTTCTTGATTCAAAAAGGGAAAGGGTTTATGAACCAAAAATTCAAATTCTAACATTCAGAGAGGCAAATAAAAAATCAAGCACAAAATTTACAAAAAAAACTATGGCCAAATACTTCAACTTTACCGATCCTATTGTAAACCTTTAAACAACAGTAAATATATATACATGTATATAAATATATATACATGTATATATATATAAGAGGCTAAGAATTGAAAAGCAGAGACAAGCAAGCAAGCATAATAAAATAAAATAAAACAAATTTTTTTTATTATTTTTTTTAAAAATCACATAATCTATCACTAACAAATGGTAATTATCATTTTTTACTGACAGTAAACAGAAATAAATTAACATTTGGGGACACAGGGAGATGGGAACCTTAATGCAGAAGAGGCCTTGAAGGCAGACAGTTGTAGATACACAGCCGACACGTCAAGAACCAATATCTGATAATATGCTCTAACTTCTTTAGCAAAAGGGTTTTAAGAACAGTAGCAGAAATGGGAGAATTCGACATGCTACTAGAAATTGAGGAGAATGATAATATTGGAATTGGATGGGCAGAGATGAGTGGGAACGAGGGTGGCGAGCGGAGTTTCTTTCCGACGTAGAAATGAAAATTAGTACCTCTCCATCCTTTTTTAGCTTTCCTCTTGTGTGTATATATATATATATATATATATTAAAAATATATTTTTCATTAAAAAATTAAAAATTGATGTGCCAAAAAACATTAAATAATTTTTTCACCACCTTCACACTTCTATAAAAATATATTTATTACTATAATTCTTATAATACTTCTAACTTATTACTTTTCAAGTCCTTCAAAAAACACAAATAGAAATAATATTTTTAATTAAAAAACTAAAATATATTTTTAAACATCTTTTACTGGTAATAATTAATGTATATTGATAATTTTGAAAACTAATGAAGTCCACCATGGACGTTAAACTAATGAAATTACTTATTTAAACACAAACAATCCCTTTTCTGTTCCTTCCTGCATTCAATTCGATTCTTTTAACCAAAAAAAAAAAAAAAAAAAAAAAACTATTACATACAAAAACCCATAAAATGTAAGCAATTATTCATAAATTATAAAAGAGTTGAAACTAAAGAATTCAGATAGATTTCATTCCTTGCCAAAGGACATTTTTCCTCATTTGCAACTAAGAAACTAACTGCACATGTAAATACAGAGCTCATTTGCTCAACTAATAAAATATGCTATGATACAAGAAGAAAAGAAGCCATATACAATATAGAATCATTGATCATGACCAGAAATGGAAGAGGTGAAGAGATCTCCCACACTCAAAAAGACTACAAAACTTTTTTCAGCTCAAGGAAATTGAGATACTCTAGCTGTGTCATTTCCCCACCCATCACAGGATCGTATTGGCAACGATAGAAACTGCATCCAGTGAGAAACCAATACTAGCTAGTTAGTTGTATAGAACTGATACGAGGAAGAAATTCTACGATGAGTAGATGCATCATGAAAATTGCATTTATATAACTCCAAGCTATTTGTACGCATAGATGAGTACTTTTGAGAGTTTGATGAAATTCAAATTTGGTACCGCACTATGCAGAATGGGCATGCATTGGAAATCTTATCTTCATACACTTACACTTAAATTCATGATTAAGTCTTTGTGTATCTAAATGCAATCCAGAGTGCTTCAGAAATAGTAACAATTCTATATGAGCTGACAAGATCAAAAGGATCACAAAAACCATAACACCAACATCTACCTAGAAGATGGATATGATTGTCACTGAATCATTTTCATAGATATTGATATGGGTAGTTAAGGGTAAAAATCATATTGAAAAATTTAGCTTTTATAACTTGGCTTGTCCTAGAAAAGCTAGAAGAAGCATGTAGATTCAACATCAAGAAAAAGTGTGATTAGCCAACAGCTGGCGCATTTTATTTTTTTTTAAAAGAAAGCGGTATTCAGCATGGGAAAGGTAGCATGAATGCAGTATGTAGTTGAGCGTGTACTAAACTGATAAAATGTGCAGGGCTCCCATATCAGAAAGGCTATGCGGTGAAAGAACCCATTGGAATTCTAGCAATAACCAAAATACTGAAGGGTTCAAGGTACTGTTGGCCTAAAAATGGTGCATTTGGAATGAAGTTGAGGGATCAGTGCTTCAAGGTGTTAACAAAGATGATGTCTCACAAAGGCTTTTAAACCAAAGATTGACTCCAATGCAAGTATTTACTCTTAACATCCATTATTAACAATATGTACTTGGTACCTGCCATCCATGCCAATGATCATAACAGTATTTTTTTGGTGGCCAAAGGCAACAATTGATTTCAGACCTTCCTGCAGGCGAAACTGAGCCACCGACCACTCAGAGCTGAAGTACTTTGGCAAGACGCCTACAAAATAAGTGCCCAAAAATGTATTAACTCATGCAGTCCTGTATGCCTTCCAACTGGAGGAGATAACATCTCAAAAAGATGTTAACATACAAATTCTAAGAGATAACTACACATATTATCTCACCTTCCTGCGATCGATCATAAGTTACTACATACAGTAAATATATTTTTTATCCTAATTTCTCAGCATGGAATCAGGAAGAATTAAGGTAGAAAAAGAAGTTAGCTACCTCGAATGAAGGAGAGATGTGAAACTGCAGAGGGACTTGAGTTGTTTACTTCAGATGCACTACATGAACTTCCACTTCCTAATGATCCCGACTCGAACCTTAAATTGAATACATGTATAGTTCCCTTATCACTTGAGGCAGCTAGCCATTGGGCAGTTGAAGAAAAGGCAAGACTGTAAATTTCTGCTCTATCAGAGCCTCTCCTAACCTGAGTTTGATTAGGCATGGAATTAAGTTCAAACAGAAAGAAAAGAAACAATGAATATGCCATGAATATACAAAAGCACTGATTTAATCAAAATAGTTCTTAACATAATAATAATATTATTATTGTTTTAGTATCTGATGAACCCCTTTATACATTAGTTAAAGCATAGGTTAATCTTCACATATAGCTTGGATAAACAGCAGCTCACCTAGGCCTTGATACTTAATGAGAACATTTAAGTTAACTAAAGATCAAACTTTGCTCATTAACAAGAAACTGGACCTCATTAGCAAAAAAGTTCAATTATTGGAGCCCAAGCACAATAAAAATGAATATGAAACTGTACCTCCTGAAGCAATGATCCATCCAAGGTATTGTGTACCCTGATCAAAGTCCCTTTACTACTTGCAGTAGCAAGAAACCTTCCATCATTTGTAAGAGCTAAACAAGCTATCCTTGAATCATGAGCTGATATATACTTTGTCCTGTTAGAACTATAATGTTCCACTCTAACTTGCCCCTTGTGTTGTCCAGGACAAACCAACACCCTTGATCCCGAGGTATGGGATACCTCACAAAGGCCTCTAGGATTCAACATAGTCTCAACCTGATGTTCAACCTTTAAGCTCGGGAACTCATAAACGTATATCTTCTTTAACAAAACAACAACAATACTATCCCTTTTCAGGCGGACAGATTTAACCTCAGAATTAAACGTCAATTCCCCGATACATCCAGCTTCATGTCCACTCCAGATCAATACTTTATTTAATGGATACTGAGGAGCAGGCCCACCTCCAACTAAAGCAAACAAGGTGTGGCGGAAAAGCATCTGAGCAACCTCAATTCCGCCACCACCTACGTTGACACAAGCAGGGTTTGACAATGGGGGCAAATTTTCACAGCGATAGATTTCGCTTAAAGGGTCGCAATTAAAAATTCTAAAACCAGAAGTAGTGCCCGCAGAGAAACATGTCTGGTTTTGATTGAATGCTACGGAAAGAAGGGTAGGGGCAGGCGGTGATTGGGTAGGTTGAGTGGGTAGATTAAGCATTCTATCTGTGGTGGCAGAAGGAGGTGGAGAAGAAGAGACAACTGGAAACGGAGCGGGAGCGGAGAAGTGGTTGATTTGATCAAGATCATCGAGATGAGGAGGGGAATCCGGGGCTGACGGAGGAGAAGACATGGCGCGAGAAGAATTGGGATTGGAGGAATGGAGGGGCAAAGAAGGGGAAGAAGAAGATGGGGAAGAAGAAGGAAGGGCTGAAGCAGCCATGGGAGAGCTTTCGTTAAGGTGAATTTTGGTCTTGAATTGTGAAGAAGGAAAGAGAAATCCCAGTTTGAAGAACAAAACCAAAACCATAACCCAAAAAAATAGGAATTGACCTTTAATATATATATATATACATATACGCGAATTATGGAATCTTATCTCTGCTACACTCAAATCTTCTCAATATAAAATATGTTAGTAATTTATGTAAACAGAAATAATTATGTAAGTAGATTTTAAATAGGATTCTATTTCATACTCCGAGCATTCAATTTAGGGTTTAAAAAAATGAAAATATTTGGAGGACAAATATATATATATATATATATATTTTTTTTCATATGATATTCAGAGTCCGACTAATCTAGATTCGACCCGAATTAAAGTCTCATTTTTCTATTGTGTCAAACCAAGGTTTTGGAGGAGAAATATATTTAACCACACATTTACATATTTTATATATGCTCCCATAAAAAATTCTTGTAAAATAAAGTTTGAATTATTCATAATAATTTTTATATTTTAAAACATCATTTAATATTTACAATACAATTTTATTAAGCTAAAGAGTCTTGATATATATATATATATATATATATATATATATATATATATATATATATATATATATAACTATAGAAAAATTGAATATTATGTTGTTGATTTGAAAATTGAATATTTTAGTTTGATTTTAATTAAAAACTATATGTATAAATATATATTGCAAGTTTAATTTGAATAATTAATTTGAATTAGTTCAAAAAAGAAAAGAACTATAGAAATCCTGATTAGTTCCAGGACTGCTTCTCCCCTTTCTCTATTTTCTCTATTCAAAAGACAAACAACACACTGAAACTATGATTATATACTATATATAACAATATCATTATGAGTTCCAATCAAAATAGTTATAAGAGACAAGTATAATTGAAATAGCCATAATATATATATATATATATATTTTCTGAACTCTGAAATCGTTCGTTTTCAGGTGGGAATTTTTGCTTTCAGAAATCAAATCCACCATCGCCCATTGCATCGCTGTAACCATCAGAATATGCAGCCATTTCTCCGACATCAGACACCATATCTCCAACCAGCATTCCTCCGAGCAAACCGGCACCCAACCCCAGACCTAATCCTGCTCCCATTCCCATCTTCCCCTTGTTTTTCTTAGGTTGCTGTTGTTGCATTACTGGTGGGGCGGCCGAATATCCGTACCCACCTGAAGGTAACGGTTGTGCATATCCATTATAACCAGGCGCCACAGGTGGATAACCGTGTGGCGGCCCCGGCGGGTAACCGCCATATCCAGGATAGCAGGCGGCAGCGTAACCCATTCCTTGTGGATATGGTGCATAGGCCATGCTTGTCCCAGCGGCCGAAGGGTATGCGGTCACAGGCTCATAATAAACGCCGCCGTTTCTATTATTATTATTGTCTTGAGGTAATGATTGTGATTGCGGTGGTTGTTGTTGTTGTTGGTTGACATAATTATCCCCAAATTTGTAGGAAATCTTGAGAGTGCCTTTGGGTTTTCCAGAACTGGTCCTGACCTGATAATCGACAACCCTTTCGGAATTAATGTTATCGGAACCCACCCAATCGTCATGAAGCTCCTCCATGAGAATGGTGACCTCTCCGATGATCCTATCGCTCCCAAAAGTGCGCTCAGATTTGAGCTGAAAAAGAACCGAAAGTGTCGGATTGTTTTTCTTTTTCAAGGAATGCTCATCAATGGTGAATTTTATCCGATGATTCCATCTGGGAGTAGTTCCTCCATTCCTGTCAATGTGCGTCCTTTTCTTGTTTTCCCTACTGCCATATCCCAATAGCTGCACTACCACGTAAACGTCCATAGTTGTGAAAAGGTTGACGTCTTTCAACCCCTCTGCAGACACTATGGTCAGGTCCAAACAACGGTACCCCGTTTCCATATAATATATATATATATATTATATATATATATTTCTTGGTCCCTTTAAAATCAAAATCAAATCAAATAAACAAGTACGTACTGATCAAAAGAATTCGTTGAGAAAATCAACAAATTAATTATGTGAGGGTCCCAAAAATGGAAAAAATGTTTCCGTTGTCTAGGAAAAGAGAATAATTCCTTGGAATGTTGAGAACATTGACAGAGCAAATGTGTATGTTATGTATGTATAATAATATTATGTACAGAAAAGAAAGGAGAGAAGAGACGAGAAGAGGAAAAGGAGGACAGATTAAAAGAAACTCTTTTATTATTATTATTATTGTTTTATGAAACCGTTGTTTGTGGAAGAATTGGTGTTCAGGACGCGTTGGAGATCAAGATTCCTGAAGGGACAACTGTATGTTTCCCATAATCTTGATTCTTTAGGTCTTTTTTTTTTTGGTTAAGTTTTTTCTATTTTTAGAGTTATCCAATCCAACAATGTTTAAATTTTAAAGATGACAAACAAAGGAAGGGAAGCTAACAGTTTTGGGGCTGCTAAAGATAGATTAAAAATTAAATTAGGGGTACATTAATTTTTTCCAAAAAAAAAAAATCAAAAAAGAAAAATTGTTGGTCCAAACCAAGGGTGAATTTTGAAAAAAATAAATAAAAATAATGAAGTTACACATTCGAATGTTAGTTTTCTGAGATTCTTTTCTCGCCGGACTCCACCAAAATCTTAGCTGATATAGATGACCAGCTGGCTAAACAAGTTAAACTAAGAAGATAAGAGATGGAAAGAATTTGTTCTTAGCAGGAAAAAAGGAAGGGAGGGCAGAACAATATATTTCACTTGATCGGATTCTTTATGGTACAAATTCCAGTTCACACCAGTATCAGCTCTTGAATATTGCATTCCACAGGTTTAGTTTTGTCAAGCCAACTCCCAGAGGAACGAGATAAGCAAAGGATACAATTTCTAGTTCCACTACTGCTTTTTTCTTTTCTTTTTTTTTTTTCTTTTTTTTTCCATTTTTGGAGGTGTGGGTGAGGGAAGGAGAATCTAGAATATGTCTACCAATAAAAACCAAACACTTCTTTACACACACATATACATACCATAATTTTTCTTTTGTGTGGGTGTTGAGGAGAGAATCTTGAGAAACCCGCAAGTAAGTATGGTTCGGCAGTAACTAACCCATAACAAGAACAAGGTTTGATCAAACCATAAACCGAGAGGAAAAATCAAAAAAAAAAAAAAAGAAGAGGAAATACCCATAGCACTTCTATCAATCAGGATTACAAGATAAAGCTTTATGCACAAAATACAGTATCATTACCAGCTACAGCGACAAAAAGGAGCCTCAGAATCTCCCAGGCGATGGATGGACTGAGAGTTGGCATGATATGCTGTGTTGCTGAGGCACTATCGCTGATAGTGCATGTAATAGGTGAAAGTACAAACAAGGATTAGCCACCTTTGAGCTTCTTTTTAAAGCGGGTGATAAGGCACATAGCCCAGAACACCCGTCAAATTATTCACGACATCCTTGCACCTGGTGAGGAGACTAAGCATTTGATGTGTGATGTCAATATTTGTTGGAACAGGCATTGGCATTGCTGCAGGGCTACTGAAATTCTGCACATTCCTTGACAATATTTCACTGTGTTGATAATTATTTGGTGCTTTAGGAAATTGTGTACTAGGAAGAGGAAGAATTGAAGACGAAGATGGTGGAACAACCATATGAATTTTCTCTGTATTATAATTCAATCCATGAGAATGCGTACCATCATCAGCAATTGTCTTACTACTTCCCTCACCTCCCAACATGAATTTTACACGTCCCCTAACATTGCCATTACCCCCACCAGGTGCGATGGTTCCACCATCATCACTAGATGGTTTTTTGAGGCAGGATTTCAACTGCATTGGCTGCTGCTGCTGAAGAGGATGAGGAATACTACTTGCCACCGCTCTGTGCAGCTGCACAACTGGAGAATCCCTTGAAAGGGAATGTGACGCCCCCATAAAAGGATCTTCTTTTTGAACCTTTGCCGATTCTGTTTCAGGGGTCTCCACCGGCATCTCACGAATGTGACACTTCACGTTTGTGTTACCGAAAAGATTAGTAGTACCGGTAGCAAATTTTAAAGCTGCCTGGGCATCTATTTTGTGCTGGTAGACTAAACGGCACGTAAACGATTTCCAGAAAATTCTAGTACCTGAATGATCCAATGGCCCAAAACGAGCAAACTTGGCCTTCAGCTCCGAAGAAGACGGTAATGCTGCACCAACGGGGAACTTCATAACCAACATGGTCGGGTTGGCAGCCCTTATTGGAAGCTGCCTTTTTCTGGCAGCTTCTGACCCGGAAACTCTTGCAGGTGTCAGTGCCATGGATTTTCCAGTCATATCTTTTGTGTCTCCTCGTTGAACCTCAGCAGATCTCTGCATGTTCTTCCTCTCTGGCATTTGCCCTGTGACCTTTCCCGCTGTTTCCTTCCCATCACCCCGTTGACCTTCTGGCATCCTCTGACTAGCTCTCTTTTCTGCTGCCAATAGTTTCAAATCATTAATCTTTTTCTTCTTCTTTGCAGTCATTTCCTCTTGGCGATCTGAGGGTCCTCGCTTCCTCCCTCCTTTTGTTGGATCCTCTAGTCTATTTGGAGGCTTAGATGGTTTGGCAGATGGTACATTCTTCAAATTCTCAATAGGGGGATTTTCCAAAGAGGGAGTTAGAGAAGGTAATGAACTCAAACGAGTTTCTTTAGACTCATTATCTGCAGATGCCAGTGAAGGCAAGCTTTTTTGATAGACAACGGACCGAAATTTCAAAAACACATCCCGTATAATGGCTGGACAACGTCTTTCTGCGCCATGGAAGGGATTAAGAGCAAGAGCCTGCAAATCATTCAGCAACTGAGGAAGCTCAAGCTGAATTTCTTTATTCCCAACAACTGGTTTGGTTCCTTGTGAATCAGGTAAAAGAGAAATTGCTGCATCATGATTTCCTTGATGGTTTACATGTGTATTTTCTCCAAAAACGGAAGGTACAGATTTCTCAACAACCTTCCCCGACAGTGTCCCTCCTTTACTAGCAGCACCGGGTGTCTTTGTGTGGCCAAAACTTTGGCTAACTAAATCTTTCTTTTTCTTCTTCGGCTTCTCCACTGCAATAGAACTCTCAGAGCTAATTTCCCCAAGCGGACGTTTTTGTAACTTTGCCTTCTTTAGGCCACGATCAGTATGCATTTTAGAACCCTCACCAAGAGTCTTTGCATCAGTAACCATGGAGTGATGACTTCCACTGATAGTATTGTGAATTTGTTCCTCTCCATGCAATGCAACAGCAGCACCTGGTTGACTTGCAGAATGGTCAAGGCCTTCAGCCATGTTAGACACAGGCAGCAAGCTTGCTAAACTGACCCCACCAGTGCGTGGGCTTTTTACTGGAACCATAGCAACATCAGACTGTGAAGGAAGACTTATTTTTGGAGTTTTAGATTCAACATATTCCTCCCTCCTTTTAAACAGATATTGATCTTTCTCGACTTGATCTTTTGACTTGTGTGATTTTCCAGAACTTTTCCCCTTTCCTAGAGTTTCTGCAAACACTTGTCTGCCACTCAAAGGTGCTGCAAAAATGGTAATCATAAGTGTTGATATAACAGAGAGGAATGAGTATATGTGATCAAGGTAATTTTGCATACAATGTAAGTCAAACTAACAGGTCATAGAAGGTGATATTATAGGTGAAACATATGAATACATCAGATTCCAGAAAACAAGGCAACTTGGTCAATAAAATAAGAACTACTGTTAAAATGATAATTTAAAAGCCAACATTTGTAAAGTCAAAGGATCCATGATTTTCAAATGAAGAATATTGATCTAATGACCACACAAAAACTGAAAGTAAATAAGAGGAATAAAACATCAACCATCTTACATTCCCCCTCGGAATCCATGCAGATGGAGAAATGGTTGGTCCAGAAAGTGTACTACATGACTAAGGTCAAATGCAAAAACAATAAAAATAAAGAAATCAACTACACTGAAGGAAAAAGCTCTTCTGAGGAGGATGTCTCATGACTGACCAACTAAAACACAAAATTAGTCAGCCATGTTCTAACAATACAACCAGGGAAATGCTCCAGTTTTGCAAAAAATATATTATAAAATAACTCCACCATGCTTGAGAATTAAGCACTTTGCCTTCTGAAGGTTCCAAGCTACTTCATCAGTATGCTTAACGTAATTAATAGGCCATAACAAAAAGCACCCAGATTTTTCAGAGTATTTTCTTAACTGGTAATTTTCTAGCAGTTCTCTAATGAACATGTTCGTGAAGAAACTGAGCACATGTATATTACAGTGCATTAATTTCGAACAATGCAGTCCCTTGAGGTTCTCCTCAGATAGAAAATTCAATCTTAGTCCAAAGATTGATATCACATTCCAAATAAAATATAATACTTTTATTTAAATTCATATTATGTAAGAGTTTGGCAAAAAGTGGCTCAAAGAATGTAAAGAAATATTAATAATTGGAATTTCAAGAGAATTTCAAGACTAATATAATACATGAAAGAAACACTACTTCTTCCTGAAAGTGTATCTTTGGACAATGAAAGTATACTGAACTATGTGTATAAAACTCACAAGAGAGAACTTCCAAATGGAAATATTACATCTTTTCTCTCCCATACTTGCATATAAATATAAATAAACCAACTAGATCAAGTGAAAATCAGAAAATATAAGTGATGTATAAAAAGGAAAGAGATTAATTGCATGTCTGAGAAAACTTCGTGATCCTTCCACTTTGTCTTCTAACCAAACAAGAGAAAGTGATTAGATTTCTATGTTATTCTCCACTCTTTTCATCTTCTTTAAAGGTTTGACCTTTATTCTTCCCTCATAGGTTGTTTCAGGCATACCTTTCTTTCCATTGTTTTTTTTGGATACAAATATCTTTTTAAATGTTAAGGCCAGACTAAGAGCAGCATCCTGTGGCAAACTTAATTCTTTTCGGGAATATTCATACTGCTGAATTCCCAGATATTTAAATATTTTAATGTCCATGTAATTGACTGAATCCTTGGTTATCCACAAGAAAGAAGCATGAAAATATTTGCAGGAGGAAAAGAAAAAAGAAAGCGCACACAAGAATTACTTAAATTGCCAAAATTGTAATATGTAAAAAATACATCAATTACAAATCTAAAGCTCCGCCAAAATCAAATATTAAAAAAGCATAACCTTCAAAGATCTATCCCGCACACATCAATTCAAGAAAATCTGTTCAGCATATGTTCTTTAAATGTTTCAGTATATACAATTATCATAGGTTGGAACTAGGTCCCTTGAAGCATCAAGACAATAAGCCGTGAATTCATGAATTATATGAATAAAGGTACCTTTAGAAGGCTCTAATGGGGTTGTTGGTGGTCCAGGGCGCACAGGATGAGCGCCAAATGCCTGAGCATAAGTTTCATCAAACTCCTCAAAGACAGCTTTCCTAAAAGCAAGAACAATAGCCTTATTTTGTATAAAATTAATACTATCCATCTCATTAATCCTACTCATAGGGCTACAGGCTAACTGCTTCACAAAATCAATCATTACACCAGGTTGAAAATTATCCCTTGCCTTCTTGATCTGACTAGCAGAGTAGATTCCTGCCTCATATGCAACAAAGTGTCCATCTACATCTGTAGGCCAAAAATTGAACGGATTCCTACATCTACAGGACAAAGCCATGCTACTTCTACGGTTCACCTCATCAACAGCCTCCTCAACTGCCTTAAAAAATGTCCTTGAACTGGTCTGCTTGGACTTCTCAGCAAAATTGGACTCGAAAGGTATGAGCTCAGCTGGATCAAACCATCCATAACTATTATCACCAAAAAAGGCCACCAGGACATGGCCTTCTCTCTTAGTCCTCCGAACAGAGGAAGAAGCAAAAGCTTCACTGTATATATGCCCAGGCCACCACGGATGTGACTTCACCTTTCCCCAAACCATATCTCCGATCTCATAACCGTACCCAACCGCCCCACTTTTTCCATTTGCTGCAAATTGATCAAACATAGAAAGCATAGAATCATAGTCATCAACGTCCCCCTTTTTGTGAGGCTCTTTTTGGTCTAATTTGCCATTCTGAGCATCAATACTATCAACTACCTTTGAAACTACTTCAACATCTCTCTTTTCATTCGATACTAAATCTAGCTTCTTCCCACTCTCCAATTCACTAAACCCATTGCTATTCACATTTTCCAACTTTTCATCTTCACTCTTTATTTCACAAACTCTGAATTCATTCACATCATCAGCACCATGCGAAACTTTAGCTTCATCGGAAACTCTAAAATCAACAACTAATCTAACAGAACCACCAGAGGCCACATCCCCAGCTTTCTCATTAACATGCATGGAAACCCCAGAGACGTCCTCTCCTCCAGAAGTAACAGAATCAGAGTTCAAATTCAAGCTCACCTTTTCACCACCAGAAAAAGCATATCCCTGTGGATTCATGGCTTGTTCTTCTCCCACATCACCTTTTCGATCCGATTCCCATTCTTCGTTGTTATTCAACATCTCGAAACAACTTGCTAAGCACAACCAATAGTCGACGCTGAAAAAGACGGAAACGAAAATCTCCTCATTTGAAAAAAAAAAAAAAAAAAAAAAAAAAGAAGAAGAAAGAAAAGGAGTCGGACTGCACAGTAGATAAATTTGGTCGGAAATTTACGTTCCCTGCAAAACGAAATTGAAGAGGAAATTATTTGGGAAATCTGAAATTTTCAAAACCCTAAGGAGCGAGATAGAGAGAAATTGGTGCAGCTCGCTTGTTGTGCGTCTATTTTGGCTGAGCAGCGATAAAGTGATTAAAGGCTCAAAAAAATAAAGGAGGGATTCCAAGAAAATCGAGCAGAGACGCCGTACATGTGGGCTGATGATAAAGGGTACTTTTGTCATTTCAAATTTAAGGGAAAAATGAATAATCGATAATTTGGACATTTTTACTTACACCCCCCCCCCAAAAAAAAAAAAAAAAAAAAAAAGGTAATTGGACCAAAAAATTTTCTTTTAACCGACTAAAGAGTTCATTAACAGAAATTTGCTTGATTAATCTCAAATACACAGGATTGGAATTTCTATTGTTATACCTTATCCAAATATAACTACAAGCTATAGAGATGTGAACTCAAGAAGCTATGGTGGTTTCTCGAACTTTTATTTCCTTTAATCTCTGGGAGATTTGCCTTGTGGATAGAATCTCTGAAAAGTTGAATTTGATTAAGATCTATACAAGATTTCAGATTATGAATAAGTCTTAAAATAGGACATAAACTTGTTTGGAGGAACAGCAAATATATCTCTATAATTACAAAATTCATTTTCTTCAAATAAAAAGTTCCGAGTATAGAGTACACAACAATGTATGGACTTGTCAACCAGACGTAATTACAAAACTAATATGCCAATATATGTATTGATTAAATCCAAAAGTCCTGGACTGACAAATTAATGGGCAAATATATTTCTTATTTGATCTTTAAAAAAGAACATGACTAACAAAAGTAATAACTCAAGTAAAATTGGGTTTCTAGGCAGGTAATGTTGGAAGTGAATAGCTATGAGTTTACGCGTCATCAACTCTTTGGTTGGGAGGAGTTCCAGCAAGCCACCCCCATACTCCACCTGAGCTCTGTCGTTTTGCACTTAGAGCAGCTTGTTCAGAAGCAGCTTTTTGCCGATGGAGAATTTCTAGCTCTTTTCGTAAGGTCTCCATTGTTTGTAACTTCTGTCGCAACTCTGCAACATCAACCTGCCAATTGCACAAAACTTGTTTTAACAAACCATCTTTCATCTTGAACCAAGACAAAAAATACTGGAAAACATCATGAACCCAAAAGAGTAGACAATTCTTCTATTTATTAAGTAGGCACATGCTCATTCGCATGGCGAAGCCATGATGAGCACATCTATGGCCCCTTAAAATGCTGTATTTGTAACAAGAGAACCAAGTGAGATTAAATTGTCAGCTAAAGTATCATTCACTTTATTGCACAAATAATTAAAAAGGGTGTCCAACTAAATCAAAAACCAAGTGTAGTGCTCAAAATTTGCAAAACCAAGCAAATGATAGAATACTGATTCTTGATACCTCGAGTTTGAAACATCTAGACTGTTCAACACCAAGTTGGCCTCTTACAGATTGAAGTTCCTGTAGATTGTCAATTGTAAAAAACTTAATCAGGCTCTATGCATCCAAAGAAAAAAAAAAAAAAGTCTTCTTCTTATAAGAAACAATGGCATCTGCTTATTTGCAAAACAGTTCACATTCATGGCTTTGTTAGAGGAATCAAAGCAACATACTTGTTTCAGGGGTCAAATAACATTTGAAAAACATAAGACAATTATCAAATCTTATTCAGATAAGTAGCCAATAGCAGTATAAGGAGCTTTACATATTTTGCTTGACAAGTGTTACAAAAGTAAGGTTAGTTATAGAAATCTCAAGCAAGGAGAGAGATTAAAGGTGAATGAAAGTACAATGCTTAGCTAAAAGTAGACAGTAGAAATAACTTCAGAATGAATAAGAAGTGATATACTGGTCAAGGGGGTGATCTTCTGGAGGTAAAGATGTTAACATTTGATAAAAGTCCGACAGAGAAGATACACAATACTATAAAACAATAAGAATAATCTATAAAGCTTCGTGAAAAAAAAAAGATAGATTTTTCTCTCTTGTTTAAACTTGATTAATCTTGACAAAAAGATTAACTTATAAGACAAATTACTAAAATAGAAAATCTTTTATGTAGAAAAAAAGCACAAAAAAATAAAAATAAAACCTTGTAAAGGTCTGCATTGCGAGTCTCAGCATCCACTAACTCTTGCTTCAGTTGCAGGGTCTGTAGTTTCTCTTTGTTAAGGGACAATGCTATTTCATTCTTCTCTTCATTAAGGGAAGTTATAAGGAGTTCACTTGTTTCTTCAACTTTGTTTACCTGTATGACATTAAAAAACAAACAAAAGAAAGAGACATTAAACTCAGACAGAAAGGTCAATTCCATACTACCTAATTGCCTACTGGAAACAACCTACTCCTGTTCACCCACTCATGAATGAATGCCTGTTTGGAAAAGAGGAGAAATGGATGCAACAACAATGTAAACTAAAAAGATCACAAAATAGTTCTAAAGCATTTCTTATGTATTAACTAGATTTAACTTAAGAAGAACTAACTTGACTTGCTACTATTAATCAGCATCGATGTCCAACCATCTTAAAGACAGATCAAGCCTAACAAACAAGCAGCAGTGAAAGCCTTCTTACTTCGAGTAAGTTTCTGTATTCTTATCACTGATAACATGGTTAAATTATGTAACTTAGCTTCTGATACACAATAAATTGATAGCCCGTGTAAGGTAATTATAAGGCTTTAATCTTTCATATACATCATGGAAGTTGAGCAAGTACTTTCTTCTGCTTCAGTCTCGCACCTTTGCACACATTTTCTGATAACTGTAAACCTACCTTTTGAAGCTATGGTTAAAATTTGCCAAATGAGAAACTTCCCAGTCGTCTTTTGGGAAATGAAACAATGTTAATAACTTATGTATCAGCACTTAATGCGGCTAACAAAATCTCAACAAGGTTCATGTGCCTGAATGAGGTGCAACTTGTTATCAGTATTGTCTAAGAAATTAAAAGGGTAAATCTGTCATTAACATTTTGGTTAAAATTTTTCAATAATCAATAGAATATATAAGAAGAAATTATTCAATATTCAAACTTTTTCAAGACTAATATACACTTAAGATTTTATCTTATCATGAAGATAAACCAAGAGAAAGTATTATCCCATGAAAACAAGTACTTATGAAAAGTTATTCAGAATCATAAATTACCACTTGCTGGGAGTCTAATATGATTTCCCTTGTTTTCCCTTCCTGCCCTGTTTCAAATTCTGATTCTATATCTCTGGTGGCATTTGTGGCATTATGCACAGCAGAAACACTGTCAGGTACTTGAGTTTCAATTATCTTAGATTGCAAGGTTGATTTGTGGCTTGGTTTAAGGACATTGACCTGAAAGGCAGCATAAACAAGGAAGTCTGGAAAGTTAACAAGGTAAAAGCTTCAAATTCAAAAAAATAATAATAATATGGAAAGAAACTATCCAACCTCATTGTTGTACCGCCCATTATATCCTCCAAAAGATACAAGAACATCTTCACCATTGTATGATCTCAAGACCAAACTCAATCCCTGTAAGATGAGAGAATTTATTGGATATTAAATTTCTCTAAAAAAAAAAATAAAAAAAAATAAACTGGGTAGAAGTTCCAAGTTTAATATGCTCTCATCCAAATCCTTAAAGCTAAGTCAAATTAAGCAATCAGATCATATAGTTAATAACCATGTCGAGTATGTATGTCACACATTTACTAAGTGCTGTTTTATTTGTCATCATCCAATTCATGAGGACACATTTAGTTATACAATTCCTGCAGCAAACGTTCTCCAATTATTGACAAGAAAGAATAATTGTTAAATCAGGGATCAGAACCAATGAGTCATTCTAAGAGGGGAAATTCATCAATAACATAACAAAATCTTTAATTAAAAAAAAAAAAAAAAACATAACAAAATCTGATCAATAAACGTCTTTATGAATTTACTTTAATCCAAATGAAATGCTTGGAGGTTGTAATTTCTTATTAAATCTAAAAACAGACGTTAATAGGTTGTAACTCTGATTAAATCTAAGAACCATGCACATCATATTGCTAGTCAGGAAATTCTATTTTTTGGCTTAAATGAAGATAACTAAGCATCCTTCAAATAAAACATTAGTACCAAACATTCTCAACCCATGCTAAATTTAGCAATCGGTTCAATCAAACCATTAAGGAAAATGACTAAAAAGAATTTATTCATATTTTAAAGCTAATTTCATGCCGAAAGTATACAGAAGACAATAGCATCATTATCATGATATCAACTTGGTTAGTGTTATTCATAAAGGTCAATCAATCAGATCTTATTGCCATAGGCAAGAGAGTTGATCATCACACAAGTAAGTATCTCTAAAACCTTAACAAATGTGGAATCAGCAAAGATAAAAGACTATAACACTTGTTTATTTAATAGTTAGTCACCAGGACTTCTGGAGCATGCTACTGAATTTCATATTCTGTTGAAGCAAGGGCTTCTACATCCTTCCCACATCATTAACTCTAGTTATCTTTAAAATGGAGTACTAAATGTGTTTTGTAATTAGCATATTAACTTATAATAGGGTAAAAACTCAAAACATTTAAACTAGATAACTTCCATGTGAATCAATGCTGCATAAAGTATATGCAAACACTTAATGGCAAAAAATTACTGAAGCAATTGAAAGATTGGTAAATTGAGGATAAGTTTCCCATTAGTTGATAGCAGCATAATATAGCATATATATTCAGACCATGTAAATAGTAAAGGATTACATTCATAAAACTAAATCGGACAACTGTGGCTACAATTACCAATGGAGAAATACTTGGAACTAAAAAGGCAATACACAAAAGAAGAGCATCTCAGGAGGAGTAAAATTCAGATGATGTACCTCACTAGCAAGAGGTACACGTCCTTGAACAGTTGTTACAACGGACCAAACCAATGTAGACATATTGAGTACAACGGTTTGAGAAGCACCTGAAACATATAAAGAAAGTGAGAATCATTGGAAAACATGATTACTATAGTGAATTTAGTAAGGAGCAATATTACCAAATAGTTAGTGTCATTTGAAAACCCAAGCTAGAATTCACATGTATGATTCATGTAATTGAGCTTTCACTTCTAAGATTTTAGTAGCTGAATAAGATAAATTATATTGTAGCGCAGCCAATGTCATCATGTCCTTACTTGATTCAGGAAGAGTAAATGAACAAAGCACCACATTATTAAACTAGTGGAGAAGGAGGATCATTGAGTTCCTTGTATAGCACACGTTTTGAGAGAACATAGAGACAGACTTTCTAATGGGTTAAATACATGTTTCAAAAGATTTATTGCCATTTTTTTGAGAAATGCTAAGACCTGATATTGTGATGTACTTTCAAATAGAAAGTTTGGTTGGTTTGTTGACAATGCATTAATCTCTTTATTTTACACATTTCACACTTCCAACTGTGTGCATTGAAAGATGTGGAAATAATTTCCTTACACTTGTACTAATAACAATGCTACACAAATGACATCTAAAGTTGGTCATGGTTTAGTTAATTGTCCCAGGATTCCATTGTCAACAAGTCAGTGGATATACCAAAAAAAAAAAAGAAAAAAAAAAGAAAAAAGTCAGTGGATATGTAGATATCAAAAAAATCCAGAGTGAAAGCCATTCTTCAACTCGTTTTTGTCAAAAACATAACAAAATTGATCACAAGATAACCAACTAGTGAGCAAAAAGGTATATATAAGCACTACTCCATTGATAGTTGCAGGTATTTGAAATTATATGACATAGAGCAACAAAAATTGGTAGATTAAGCAAATCATAGAATATGACCATCAGAACTTCATATGTAGCAGTAAACTGACTTAAGAAATCCATAAATGATGTCCTTCCTGTATTCTTCTCCAAATTTTGTCAAAAACATCAGCTTGAGAAGGCGTAAAGGATCCAAGAATAATTCATTTTGATCCTAGAGAAAAATTAAAATACAGAAGCAAAAAGATTGGAGCAACATGTATCTCCTGATGCTTTGAAATTAGCTTATCCAGATATATCATTTTATTTGAATAGAGACAATTTAAGACAGAAATTCATGTAAACAGAATACCATATTTATTGTCGCCTCCTCCAACAATAAACCAGTTCTCACCAACTGCTGCACCTGCATGTCCAGCTCGAGCGGTTGGGATATCACCCTGTTGTGTGGGCCTTGACCACTCCATCTGCAAAATAGGGAAAAAAAAAATGCTATACAATTGACAATTCAAATCAGAGAGTTAATTAGAACAGCAAAGTGGTGGTCTCACTGTTTGCAGATCAAGGACATGCAAATCATTGAAGCAAGTAGCATGTGAACCTCCACCAAAGATGAGAAGGAATCGGTCTGCATGCACAGCAGCAGCATGATCAGACCTCGGTGAAGGAGGCACACCCCTACAAAAAACAGAAATTCTTTATAACATTTGTCCTAATTTGGAGGTGAATTAAGTTGAACAGTGCAAATTAAGCAAAATATTGTAAAAGCACAGGTTCATGGATATTGACATGCTAAAACTTTGAAATTACAAAGAATATCATACACAGTTTCAATTTCATCCCAGGTCAATGTCTCCAAGTCCAGAATATGCAGGTCATTCAAAAGAGAGCGCTTTGCACCTTCTCCTCCAAATATTACTAAGCTTGACCCCACCAATGTAACTGAATGTCCTCCACGAGAACCCTGAAAAACCATAACTTTCTCTCAAATATAGAAATCCATACCACTAAGTAAAAAGAATGTGTCAAATGGGTTGTGGCCGAGTGGTCAGCACCCATGCTCCCAACCTAAAGGTTGGGGGTTCGACACCCAATTCAGTCATAGTGCTGTTAGATCCGGTTTCAAACCAAAAAAAAAAAAAAAAAAAAGAAGTAAAAAGAATGTAAATATTTTTTATATTACGAATGTTTATAAGTAATGACTTGAATTCCATATGCCAGAACCAAATCAGGCAATTAAAAGAAGAGAAGCATAGAACCATACCCAGACTTCAATTTGCAGCCTATAATTTCCTAAAACCAAATTATATGATCAGGAGAGCAAAGTAACTAATTTGTCTATGGAAAGATTTTTAGACTTATGGGTCTATTTGGACACCCATTTTCTTTCAGAATTTTTTACTTATTTAAAGTAAATCTTCCATTAATTAAGTTTTAATATTTATCTATAGAAATTTCAAATCAAATGTCTAAATTTAAAAAGTGTTTTCTTGCCAAATTATAAATCCAAAACTTAAGGGAAAAAATGATTGTCCAAATGGACCTATAAAGTTGAAGAAGAAAAGGTTCTCATTATAAAGGGAAAAGTTCATAAAAGATGGCCATGAGATAAAGAATATTTACCGGTGGCTTTCCATATGTCATCAAGGTTGACCAGCAAGAAGTTTGGAGATCAAACACCTTCACTGTCATAGTAATAAAGAAATTAAGAGGAAAGTCCATTATAGACACGCTCATGGTCCAAATAACTTTCCGTTAGCTCAATATTCTATAGTACTAAAATTACCACATACTCTAAATGCTTAAACTAATAGAGAAGGGGTGGTTTAAATTCGACCCTTCTCTATCAGTTTAAGCTTTTAGATGAGTTGGAAATTTAATGTATAACAAGGAAGACAGGTCAACAACCAAATAACTTAAAACCCATGCAGCAATATATTTAGCTCCAAAATACAACTTTATTACCAAAATAGATAGAACAAAAGATAATTGAAATGTTGGAAACCCCCCAACAGACATAAAAGGTCCAAAGTTTACAAAGAAAATGTGCAACAATTTACAGGGATGTTGCCATATAGAGAGATGAAACTGCAGAATTTTTTACTAGAAAACAAAATGTCATTAATATTCAATTAGCCAACAGAATGTGGTGTAGTTGGTTATAACCATTATCCTTAGCAGCACCACCACCCACCCCAACTTTCAAAATATATAGCAACTCTAAAATAACTGATTTTAGAATGTTCAGTAAGGTAAAGCTCATCTTATTCTGCAGAACTTTAGACCAGTACAAGAACAGTTTTCCTAGACCAGCTTAAATCAATGACCCTGCAATAGAATATAAGGAAACAGGCAGACAATTGCAAATGGAGGTTTTGATTGCAGAAAATTTGTTGATTCACACCACATATTTAACTAAATACATTAATGTGAAATCGAAATTATAATTTTGAATCCTAATTAAGTCTAAAATATGGATCTCAAGATACAGAAAAGCTGAAGAAATGATAAAGGTAGCTTGAAAGAGTCATAAACCCTTCTCGATTTAGTCAATGACTTAAAATTTGAGGCTTTCAGGAACTGCAGGACTTTAGTCATGTATGCAAGTAAACTCGATAAACCATTTGGGGGGAGTAGGAAAGTTCTAAAGATAACAGGTACGGATCTTGAGACCAGAATTCCAAAAGCTGCCAAAGAACTTCTTACAGCAGCGTAACCATTATGGTTTTAAATGTTGCAGTATCCCTCACAACTGTGAGCATATAATAAAATCAAAGACCAAGACAATTGAAAAAATGTGTAGCACCATGAACCAAACCTTCCATAGAATCTGATGGATCCTTTGTATGTCCACCAATTGAGAGAAGCTTTCCTTGCCATGCTATCTAAATAAACAGCGCATATCCACTTGGTATCAGCTAAAAGGACAGTATATGCTCACGCAAGGAGGAATTGTTTTTGCAATGCATTTCAAGCAAGTCCTCGAAAGTAAGATAAACTAACCAATGAATGACCAGCACAGGGAGTTATAGACAGTGGAGAAACCTCAGACCCGCCTCTGACTTCAACCTTAGACCAGGTCCAACTCTTCAAATCCAATGTCTGCATTTTTTTTCCACCGCATGAGGTAGAAAAGAGGATTTAGAGCAAGTATTTAAAAAGAACACTTTGGAATCTAAAACTTAGAATCCTCAGTTGATTTTCTGGCTATGTTAAAGCACACAAAAACTATATGAAATTGCAAAACTTGAAAGAACTTAGAGAATTAACTAAAAATATTTTTATTCAGAAAGCAATGGACATGGTTTTTCTACGGGAAATAAATATTAGTGTATATACAAAACTGTCTAAACAAGCTTTATTAGATAATGTTTGCATAAATGCTGTAAAAAATATAAAGGGAGAATCTTCAAGTGATATTCTAGAGACGACATGATGAATTGGGCATAATGCCTAGTGAGAATATTTGTCAAACCTGGAGATCACTTAAGTAACGTCCATTATGGTTTCCACCAAACATATACATTTTATCATCAATAACAGCTGCTCCATGCTGTGAATGCAAGAAATTCATTATCAGCACATCATAGATAATATAAGAATATAAAGATTATAAAATTTAGTAACTTGCACAACCTCATATCGAGCTTTTGGGCGTTGACCAGAGACTGGAGGTGCAACCCATTGATCATAGACGCTAACAGCACCAAAGCCTTCAGAAATAGCATCTGAATCCTGAGTTTCTGGTAAACTTCCATTTTCATCATGAATTTCTTTTGGCTGAGGACAACTATTACCATTCTCAATAATTTGCTCCACTTTTGTATTATGCTGAGGCAAAACGAAGGATGCATACAAGATATGAGAAGAGTGAAACAGTACCATTAAAGGTGATAAAACTTCACTACAATGAGATTATTACTCATTCCTGCTTTGAATTAAGCTGGTTGTTCTTGTTCTTACATATTCCAAGTTTTGCTGTATTCACCTTCATCTTTTCTTGTACAATAATTAGTTTCTCTATTTACAGGTCTCACATTTTAACTATGGGCCACAGCATCATAAGTGCAAAATTTTGTCTAGCTTCCCAATTTAACAAGGGGATGAGGAAGAGTTAACTAAGAGGTGAGAGAAGAGAAACATATTGAAGTTAAAAATTCAATTGATCAAGAAGATTGTAGAACATTTAACAGAATAGGATCATTTTTATTTCTTAATTACCTATCTCAGCTTATGAATGATGGATTTACTTACTGTTACATCATTAAAAGTTTAGAGATTATTGTTTTTAGGTTCCTTTTCCCTTAAAACTTTCTACGTAATGAGTGTTAAAGATGGTTTATTGGTAAATCTTAGATACCTTTCAACTCTATGCATCTAAACCTAACTAAAACAAAACCATATTGCTGCGTTGAGTATTGTACACCAATGAAGAAGAAACATTTTATGTTGGGCTTTAGAGTCAAAATTTTGTTTCAACTTTGGGAACCGAAATTAGATACAGAAATGTTCATTTCACTCCACATTAACAGAAAATATAAGTATGCACCTTGAAGATCATATATAAAGAATGTACCGAGAAAGATCATATATTAACTTAAAGACTCACATTCATTTCAACATCTACAACAGGCTCTGGTGTGAAACTTGATATTCTTGAATACCACCCAGGATCTTCTTCCTGTACACATGATGAGTAAGTGTGCTAAAGTTTCTTCATTCTACATGATCTGATTACAAAGGAATTCTAAAAGTATCAAAAGAACAAACCTCTAATATTTTAACAAAAAGACGCATTGCCTCTATACTAGCCAAGTTTCCCAACTCGTACCAACTACAGTTTAAAAGGGAAAAAAAATTGTTAGAACCAATTGTCAGGGGAACGTCAACATCCACATAGACATCATGGGTATAATAATAATTTAAATTTAAATTTAAAAAAAATGATAAAAGTTATGTGAAAATTTTTAATTAAATTTCTTTTGTTTCAATTTTGCAATTTTTGTGGTTCAAATGAGTAAAGGGTTCAACTATTTACAGTCCAAACAACCAAACCAATTAATCTTAAAGCAAGCTGACATTCTCAAACTCAAATCTATGAAACCCAACCTCAGATCCCAATCCTAACCCACTACTAGCATATCATTTATATATATATGTATGGTTTGTACTTCTAAATGGGGTGGTAATTAACAATATCATTGGCATAGAAATTTTCCCACTTCATCAGCATTATACCCAATTCTTGTAACTTATACCATCCAAAACCTGATTCTTTCCAGGTGTTACAATCGGGTTTACAAACAACTGAGATCAGTTAATACTAAACAAATTGAAACAAAGATCCACATACCTCCTCCATTTGCTTTGCTCCACAGGACTCCATCCTTTGGGTTTGGGAATGTTACAAGGTCCCACAGTAGCCTGCAACAGTTAGAAAATACCTAAAATAAAGGTCATTTCACTAATAATATTTCACAAAACTGGCCAAGAAACTGTTTATTTAAGGGAAAAATGAAAGACAAAAATCAATGTGCCTAGATCTTTCACTAGTATTAAAGCTCTTATTGAAATGTAAATCCACATTTCCGGAAAAAAAAAAAAAAAACCATTTGTATCTTCCCAATCAATGGAAAACAAACAAAAGCAACAAATTATTACACTCAAAAACTCAATTGAAATACTTAAAAACTAAAGCAATGACAAGCTGACCCAGATCTAATAAGATCAAAATCAAACTCCGACATACTCAGCAAATGCAACTGGACAGAAACTTAAAACTAATCCCAAATTCCACGAAAACAAACCAAAATTCAGAAATTTCATGTAATGCAACATTCAGATACAACAAAATACAAAGTAATTAAAAATAAATGAATTTCCATGCAGCAACATCCAAACAAAATCATCAACAAATAAAACCGAAACTTAATTGCCGTACCTGCTGATATAGTGCGTAAAGGAGTAAAGCAGCATCATTTTTGAACTTGGAGCTAACAGCAGAAGGATTCGAAGATCCATCAAAACCAGCATAAGATGCCGCGGCATGAAATCGCTGGGGGTATGCGATGCCAGCGGTTGCCTTCGCCGTCGACATTACTCCGTTTCCCAATCTCTTGCCCCCCTCCTGTTCAGTGAAATCCTCCAAAAATGGGTGATTTTGGAGATCAAAATTGAAATTTACACAGAAATCTCGAATCGATTTGAAGTGGAGGTGAAGGAATAGAAATTTTCAGTTCAATTCTGTATAAATTGAAATTTTGGGGCATCATTTAAATGCATTCCCTGGTACACTGATGTGTAATAATTCTAAGATCTGGCCTTCATTTCATTTTATATTAATCTCTCGAAATTATATTTATATGTTTATGTTGTATAAAACATTACAAAAATTTTGTTAAAACACTCTTGTCAATCAGATATATGTGTCTCTATACAATAATTTTTATTTTATTTTTTTAGTTACAATTTCTGATCCATTTTTTTCTTTTTTTTAGTTTTAAAGTACAAAAATTTTAAATTTAAATGTTTAATTTTTTAATTTCTATTAAACTTTAATTAACTTTTCGGTATAAAATTGCCGTGGGATGCATGGGGCAACTATTTTACATAAAAATTTACATTTTAAATTTTAACTGAAAAAATTAAAAAGAATTTATTTAAATATTTTAAAATACGATTAAAACTTAAAATTTTATTTTAAAAAATAAATAAAAATTTTAATCAATTTTTTTTACTTATATAAAAAATAATAACCTTAACTTATTCCATCAACATATACTTTCTTAATAAATCATTAATTTTTTTAAAAAATATATTTATAAATTAAAATTAACAAACATAAATGTTAGGTGAATTCTCTCTCTCTTTTCATTTTCTTTATTTTCTTTTTTTGCTCATGATTCGCAACTTTACATATCTTGGTATTACGGGTGTATATATATATTTGCTTATCAAAAAAAATATATATATTTATGTTAAGATCTAGATTCATAATTATTATTCTGGAAGTCAACTTATATGTTGTAGTTGTGTACAAAAACCTTCATACTCACTATGAGAAAATTTCAAACTTATTTGTCTCAAATTTCCCTTTTTTGAAGAAAAAAAAAAGTCAAAATTTTGCATTTTTCTTGGATGTTAGGTGTGCAGTCATTCTGATACCTTGATGATGATTACCTCAATCTGATTCGTGGTAAAAAGTCATTAAGGTTTCATAATTTGCCTAAAGAAACAAAGAGAGAGAGAGAGAGAGATAAAGCAAAATGCAAAGTGATGTGTGACTAATAAAAATTAAAATACACAAAGCCAAAGCATTTTTTTTTTATGGTTCAGGAAAGACAAAACTATTGGCGTTATGATGTTAGAGAGAAAGAATTAGTAATTCTATAGATGTCTGATTTAATATCTGGCCATAAAGATTCAGGGGACTGAGCATTCAAAGTAAATAGCCTGCCTTTTCTAGCACAGCATACTGCAACGTTATGTCTTTGAAATGTAGGGCTCTCTACTTGGAATTCCAGTGTATAGTAGTTGACATTCTTTGATGAATCCTCTCTTGTGGATGATTTCAGTAGTTTTCCCTTCAAATCTGGACGCCTACCTGATCCTGTAACCGTCTTAACCAACGCTTCTCCCACCTCTTTTGCTCCTCCAAATGCCTCAATGCTGTTAAAAAACATTTTTACACCGTATATATATAAAATTAACCTGTGGTTATAATTATAGGTATGGAAGATTAGGGCAACAGATTACAGATTACTTACGAGAAATCAATTGGAACTGGTGATACAATGACACTGACATTAAGCTCCCCGTTTGAGCCTGGAGGACCAAACGCAACAATTGGTTCGTTTACCTTTTTCCTTCCCTGCTCACCATTTTTCAGAGGAGGTGGATCAAGGGATCTTTCCGCCTTACCGGCTGCTCTGTATAACAAAGTCTGATCTCCAACCCAATTTGCTGGATATATGAATTCTGTTTTTATTTCCCCAATAAGATGGTAAGGAAAGGAAAACTGTTAGGGAAACTCTGTCCCAATTCTCAATCCAATCAAGGACCAAATTAGAACTAGTCTCTGTAATCGAGTTAGATAAGAAAATAATCACTTACTAACCAAATCCTTCATTTCCTTCGATGCATCTGCTATACCCACTGATCGGATAAAGAACATCCAACTTCAATCTCCGAGCGTTCTCCGGTGAAATTCCGAGAAGAAAACTTGTAATTCCAGCTAAATTAGCCCCAACAGCAACTAAAGAAGCAGTGCCGACTCCGGTTAAAACTCTCCTTCTAAAATTGGATGCCAAGGGAGGCGCAAATTGGTCTGCCGGTGACCTCTCTTTAGGGTCATCTGAAGATTGCTTCTGCTGCGTCATGCAAACAACGGGGAAAATGGAATTGGTCGTGGCTGCCATTGATCAATCCGTTTTTCCTTCTGTTGATACTGTGACACTCTCTGCATGGAGGATAAGGTTATCCATTTAGTGGTTCACGGTTGAATTCAGTTTCTTGGTAGGTTTTGATTAAATTAAAATAAATAATTTCATTTTAAGAATGGAATATGTAACTAATATTTTGGAATTCAGATTAATATATAATTGACATTTACTATGTATGAGTTGAACTCATCTAATATATTCAATTAGCATAAGCCAAACATCCAATTAAAAATCTTAGCAAATGTGATTAGTTAAAAACACATTAATTATATATATATATATATATATATATATATATATATATATATATATATATATATATATATATGTTGTGTTAGACATGAGGTATTTAGAACTATTTCTCTTATTGTTTTCTTTTATTATAAGACACAACAGTTTTAATTTTTTAAAAATGTATAAATATTGTAAAAAACAAATAAAAACTAAAAGATACAAAAAGATGTGGACTTTGGTGACATATTATATTGATGCAAAAATAATTGTCCAAAAAAACTTAGATTAATTAACTCATAGTTGTTGCTCATGTCCCAATACTGTAAACCATGGGAAGCATCAGCCTCCCACAATAATATTAATTTTCAGTAATTAAAAAGAATATTTCGGATAGTAGCCATGCAATGCCAAAATGGTCATATTAATCAAGCATGATAATCTTAAATTATCTTTAATTACTTAATCATTAATTTAAGAGGAAGCAGTTGAAAATTGACCATTTTATTATCTTCCCAAGACTGCATCGTCTGAAATTCAAACACAAATATATATATATATATATATACATGATCATAATCGTCATCATTATTATTATCTCTAGCAAACACAAGATTCTAACTACTTGTCTTGTTTTAAGGTCACTATCAACGTATTAAGAACAATAATTAAATAAAATTTCTTAAATATAAATTACTATTAAATAATAAAAATTAAAACCCCATGGCCATATATATGCAGACACAGCAACAGCCAATGAGATGCTTTGTTTTCATCTTATACTTGTTTTGGCAGAAAAGAGGGAAAGTTTCTTGGTTTCTTGTCTTCCTTAACTAGAGCAAATCCCATGTTTTTGTATCCACCTGAAAATCAATAAGAAGGAAACTGCACCTCCTGCTGTCCAACAAACAACAACAGATTCAAGAAAAAACAAAGTTCCTCTTTTTGACCTTTTTTTATTTTCTCCTGCAATTTCAATGTCAAGCATATCAGGAGATGGTGAGAGCTTCTCCTCAGGCAGAAATGGAGAAGAAGCTGAAGAGCATCATGGATCTTCAATTTCACAGCATGCAACCGATAAGAAGAAAAGAAATCCACCTGGAAATCCTGGTTTGCACTTTTCCTCACTCTCTCTCTCTTTCTCTCTCTCTCTCTATATATATATACACTCCAAGTCATATATTCTTTTACTTAAATGTTTTCTGATTTGTTACACCTCAATTATTTTCGTGTTTGTGGGTATACATATATATATATATGTATCTAGTCCTTGTTTTTCTTTACCTACTGCATATAAATATTTCGTTTTGAAGTACAGTACTTTTAGATTAATCTAGATTCATAAGAAATTTCTACTCACTAATTTTGCATACTTTTAGATTAATTATGGTTATTGAGTGACTTGGATTTCATATGTGGATCCTCATGGTAGGATCCATCTTGAAGAAGAAAACAATTAAATTAGAAACATTAACTCTGTTTGGATTGATACAATAATTGGAGAAACTTGTTCCAAGACCTCTGTTTTTTCCCTTTTATGCTTCAATACATATTTGATACTTATATATATATAAAGAATGAATAGAATATGTACGACACATTACAGATCCAAATGCTGAAGTAATTGCATTATCACCAAAAACCCTGATGGCCAAGAACAGATTCGTGTGTGAAATATGCCACAAGGGTTTTCAGAGAGACCAAAACCTTCAATTACATAGAAGAGGCCACAACCTTCCCTGGAAGCTGAAGCAGAGAAGCAGCAGCAGCAGCAGTAGTGGCGAAGCAAGGAAAAGAGTGTACGTTTGCCCTGAAGTGTCGTGCGTTCATCATAATCCAGATCGAGCTTTAGGTGATCTTACTGGAATCAAGAAACATTTCAGCAGGAAGCACGGAGAAAAGAAATGGAAGTGTGAGAAATGCTCAAAGAAGTATGCTGTCCAATCTGATTGGAAAGCTCATTCCAAGACTTGTGGTACTAAGGAATATAAATGTGATTGTGGCACTATCTTCTCAAGGTTAGTATGTAATATATATAGTTTAGTTAGTTAATTATAAGACTATAATTTTGTTACTACCATTTCTGCAGAAGAGACAGTTTTGTTACTCACAGGGCTTTCTGCGATGCACTTGCTGAAGAAAACAACAAACTCACGAGCCATGTAGAAATGAAGATCCCTTTGCATTTGCATATGCATGCACCATCGTCTTCGTCGTCCATGAACAATATGTACTCAACTTCAAGTCTCTTCAGCAGTCTGATGAATAGCAGCAACAACAATAATGTTCAGTCTAGTTACATGGCACCTGCAGCAACGTACAATGAAGTTTTTCAGGCCCAAATCCTGGAGAATTATGATGATCAAGCACAGATTTCTGGTCTAATTATTGATGGTTATGCAAACAGGTTTGCTGCTGCTGATCATCAAAATAATAAAACACAAGAAATTTTAGCTGATCCCAAGTTTCAAATGATTGGTAATAGAGATGACCATATGATGATTGATCAGAACTTAAACCTGGATTTCTTGAACCATATTGATGGTGCTTTTCATCATGCTGAGCCTGAGAGTGGTTCTGCTTTGAATAACTGTAATTCACATTCTGCAGAGATTGATCTAGCAGCAAGAGAAAGAGCAATATTGAATTCAGAAAATTCTGGAAGCAATATTGAGTCCATGACTCTTGATCTTTTGGGAATGGGAGCAGCAGGAGGAATCAGACCTGCTAATATTTTTCAAGAAATGCAGCAACAAGAATGGATTTTGAAGTAGTACCAAAAACCTGATGAGTTTGTCAGATTACATATATATATATGTGTGTGTATAAACATTGATAAAAAAATCCAGATGGGATAGATGGATGCAGCGACTTTTAAACAGTAAAATCGGAAGGGATTTTTACATGTAAGAAATCCCTAAATATTCTCTATTGATTGTGTGGAGAAGTTATGTTATACATTTGGGATTTGTGGAAATTTGAGTACTACTTTTAGCAAGTTTTGAGGTACAAATTATGGTGACTGAAAAAAAAAAATCTTTGCAGTTATGGAT
Source organism: Cynanchum wilfordii (assembly GCA_025388415.1). NCBI lineage: Eukaryota > Viridiplantae > Streptophyta > Magnoliopsida > Gentianales > Apocynaceae > Cynanchum > Cynanchum wilfordii. The sequence continues at coordinate 94,027 of JAHSUH010002256.1, read as the reverse complement.
TACTGCTTAATTCCCGCTATTTGTAACTTTAACGTTCAAACTTTGCCGCAAAATGAGGTGATCATATTTTCTCGTGAAAAACCCAACTCATCTTCAGCTTCTCTTAGTCAACGGATCAAAAAAATAATACTATATTATTCTTACTACCATCACCATGTGTTGATGTTTATTTCATACGCTTCTTCTCTATGTCTAATCCATATTAATAATATATTAGTAATTTTGTACATGCCATGATGCTTCCCCGAGCAAATTGTCATGTCTGACTGCTAGTTTTCCGAGTTCATTCACGAGAAATATGTCTTTTTTTTTAAATAAAAAGGAACATGTGAGCGTGAGCATCTGTGTTTAAGTTTGGAGTTCAAGATTTTCCAGCGCTAAAGCAGCAAATCTTGAAAGGTTTTTTAAGCAAAGTTTCTGAGTATTTTTAAGTAACAGTTCAGTTTGTTGAATAGATCGAAGTTTCAGTTTCAAACTTGCAGGATGTTTGCATTTTATTTTATTCTTGAATCGTTCTTACTAAAAGGTTTTTCTTGTTTGAGCTCTGTTTTTCTGTAACTGTTCTCGGAATCAAATTACCCAGGTAAAAAAGCTTTGATAAATCTCGTGATTTTTCAGTTTCTTTTTAAAAAGAAAATTTCTTGATGTGTTTCTATTTGAAAACTGCTCTTGAAGATTGAGAATTTGAGATTTAGGGATGGCGAAGAATTGTTTCCCAAGGATGAGATTAGGTAGAATAATGGGGTGGCTTCAGATTATTCTTGGAGGGCTGGTTATTATTGTGAGTTTATTGAGTTTAAGCAAGCTCTATTCTGCTGGAGTTTTCTTTCACAATGAAGACATATGCCGCCATTTTTATGGCACTAAAGATGCTTATGAAAATGTCGATGTAAGAGCACTGGCTGCTCGGATCGATGAAGTGCTGAACAAGATGGATGCTTTACAGATGAAGATTGAATCAACCGTGCAGCAGATGGAAAGAAGCAAGGAGGAGTTGAGAAAAACCAATATTTCAAGATTGGAGTACAAGAGATTTCTAGAGGAAGAGGTGATTAGGCCTCTTTACAGTGCTCATATCGGTCTGAGGCAGATTCGACTGCCCAGAACAGAAGCAGGGAATGGGAGTATGGAAATAAAGGAGGATCCTTTGATTAATACCTTTGTGGTTGAGGAGATTCGGAAGTATATTACTCCCAAAGAAAGCAGAAATAGTGGGAAGATTAACATATACGGAACAGGGAGAATATACAACACCATCGGCCATGCTTGTGTGTTGATGAAGAAAGAACTGGAAGAATACATGGATTATGACATTGGATCTTACTGCAAAGACGATTGGAATATTGCACAGAAACTAATGGTTCAAGGCTGTGATCCCTTGCCTCGAAGGCGTTGCTTGACAAGAGCCTCTAAACTCTACCTCAAGCCTTATCCAATCAATGAGTCACTATGGAAAACACCCGATGGCAGAAATGTCAGGTGGAGCAACTACCTGTGCAGAAATTTCGAGTGCCTATCGAGCAAGAATCCAAAACGAGGCTACACAAAGTGCACTGGTTGTTTCGAGATGGAGAAAGAAAAGCTCAAGTGGGTAACAACAAATTCATCATCTACCAATCCAGTAGATTTTCTGATCAAGGATGTTTTAGGAATCAAGACAGGGGAAATAAGAATAGGCCTGGACTATGGAGTTGGCACGGGTACATTTGCTGCTAGAATGAGAGAACAAAATGTCACAATAGTTTCAACTGCTCTAAACCTTGGAGCACCCTTCAATGAAATGATTGCACTTAGAGGTCTGATTCCTTTATATGTTACACTGAATCAAAGGCTACCATTTTTTGACAACACCATGGATTTGATACACACTACTGGTTTCATGGATGGCTGGATTGATCTGCAACTTCTTGATTTCATCCTGTTTGATTGGGATAGAATTTTAAGGCCTGGCGGGTTGTTATGGATTGATCGATTCTTTTGTAGTAGGAAGGATATTGATGATTATATGTACATGTTTCTGCAGTTTAGGTACAAGAAACATAAGTGGGTTGTTTCCCCTAAATCTAGAGATGAAGTTTATCTTTCTGCCATTTTAGAGAAGTCCCCTAGATCTTTGTAATAAATACACATCTTCTTTTCTTTTTCTTTGTTGCATTGGTTGGCTGCTATATGCCACATATATATATATATATATATATATATATATATATATATATATATATATATATATATATATATATTGTGTATTTTATAATTTTTTTAAAAAATATAATCTACAACTACATTAATTTTTCATTTTAATTAATTAAAAATATATAAATTATTTATAATATGATTACAAATATTTTTTTTTTTTTAAAAGTTATAAATATTAACTTAACTGAGATAACAAATGGAGGGAAAAAAGAGCAAATTGGTGGTTTCTTTTGCAATTTGGCTCGTCTGATCTTTTAGCAGTGGCTTCTAAATCTCTCTTCGTAAATGGCATCCTTATTTTCCCTTACCCTCAACTGCTACCCGCTTTACTATAATCACAAAACCTTGTTCCAGGTAGGTTTCTGCTTCGCACTGCTTCCTTCATGGGTTTAATCATTTTTTACGTTTTCAAATCCCTTTACTTAACGATTTATTTATTTATTTTTTTAAATCGAATTCAGGTAATAATCGTTCTGTTTGTACTTTACTAGATTTTGAGTAATGTGTTCGGTTTGATTTTGGTTCGAGTGTCACATTCACCATATGTTTGGTTAAATGCGGGAGAGAATATGAATTGCATTTGGGATTTGATGTTCATTGTTTTATTTCTTGTGTGGGGATAGAGGAAAGATGTTTGGTAATATGTTGGGTTTTAGTGCTTGTTGAATCAAGGATAAAATGTTTAGAGGATTTCTGCTTGAAACTAACAGTTGTGCTGGACACAACTTCCTATGTTAGAAACCCCTTGATTTACCCAGTGGAATCTGTTTTGCTGGGTTTCTAGCACCCAACTATAGATTTTCCATTTTTTTTTTTTTTTCCCTTTTTAGAATATTAGAATGTTCTATCTGATTCTGATATCATGCCTTTTAATGTGTGAATAGAATTAAATTCATGTTTGGTTTTATAAGCATCTATTCCTCAAAATTTAATTTCTTAGTCCTAATATGAGTTGGGCATGGTTAGTTATGAAAACTATAACCAATTATTGCATCTTAGTCTACATTTATACATTCAATAAGATAATTCAATTTTATGTTGGATTCAAATGATATTAAAATAAATGTTCATTAGATTTTGAATGAAATTATTCTTTGATCTTCTAAATGGAATATGACTTCAATTACCAAAAGATGGGCAGTGACCTATAATGCTTACCATTGTATGGGCTTGCTGTAGGGATTTCCTGCATGGATTTCAGTTGGCAGAAAGCTTCAGAGTTCAATTACTAGCTCTAAAGGTTGTTATTTTTCATTTTTCGATAACGCACCACCAAGTATTCAGAGTTATAATATCGTTGGATATTGTTCTCCTGCTCTGGCCTCTGTTTGCTTGTGATTTAATTTTTTACTGAAAGGCTTCTGATCTAGATTTCTGTGATTTGAAACAATCACATTAAAAAGAAGAGGAAGAGCAATTCTTAAATTCCTAGACATCTCTGATTCTCCTCTCCCCCTTCTGTCTAAAAGATTTACTTTGTCTCAAAATGAGATGTTTGATAATTTTTTGAAGTATAAAGAACCTAGTTCACGTACCTATGAGCAATTCTTGTTTTTAACATTTACAAAGTCAGGTTCAGTTCTTGACTGATAAGATAGTACGTTTGCTAGTATCTGAAAGTATGTTGAATACAGATCCAGAAGTTAGCCTAATACAAATTGTTGTGTTTCAGCATATTCATTTTGATGAGAATTCTTATAAAGTACAGAACCATGTTGCGTTCCTAACAGGGTATGATTATTATTACATATGCTCTCATTTTGATCTAAGAATGGAAGAATCCATCTAGTTGGTTCTTCTTTTTTTCTGCTTGTTATAGCAGTTGATTGATCTAAAGTTGCATGTTATCTCATTCATTCTTTCCATTTAGTACATGCTGAAAATAGTATTCTTCCAGTTGTCAAATATAGCATGTACCATATCAGAAGTAATTAAAATGGAAACAAGATTAAAAGAGAGAGAGGTTAAACAAAAGAGAAAAAAAAAAAGAAGCTATTTCTAGAAATACAAGAACAACAAAAGCAGCAGATAACCGAGCCAAATGGAAGTAATCTCTTTCTAAGAAGTAGTAGTAGCCAACTCTTTTTTTCTCCTGAATAGTTATACTGGAGAAATTCATGAAGTTACCTGTAAGTCATTTTTGTCTGACCTTTTGAATACTTTTTTGCAGAGATCCACCTTAATTGGTCAAATGGCTTCAACAGAGGTATTTTTTCTGTAAATAGAAGCTATTTCATCATGATGACACCCTCAAGAAATTTTTCTCTACCCTTTTCAAATCATGTTGCTGTATCTTCTAGTTCATATGTAATTATTTCTGGTTTCTGGGTGGGACCTGATACTGATGATGGATGGGGCTTTGTAGAAGCACTTGTGCATCACGTATGACAAATATCCTCGTTATGTTTTTTTTAGTTGGGTCCTCTTTTCTTCTCATTTTGGGTTCAGTTTGGTGGTAGACTAGGTATAATCCTTGATGGATCTGTCTTCATTATGTTGCTTTATTTTGATTGGCATCATTTTAGCACCCTTTCTTTTGATGTACCCTCGACAATCTTGAAATATTTGAAGTACATAGTCACTGTAATAAGTTTCTGGTTTTTCCTTCCCCCCTTCATTTCGCACACTCCGCTCTCCCCATCTTGCCATTTCAATTTTCTGTGATAGGATTTGTGCTTCTGGACAACTGCAAATGATTGATGAGAGGTAACTATACTCAAAATATTACTAATTAAATGGATACTCTGTCACTTCGTTCTAGATCTCATAACTTTTATGTTACTTAATACTTTAAAAACAAACTTACATGTTGAAATTATACAAAGTTATACATGTTGAAATCAGAGTCACTTCCCCATTGATATTATATTTTCCTGAGTACTAAACTTGGCCTCATTTGTTTTGCATCTCATAGTGTTGCTTCCTTAATTTAGCATCTTTCAGTTACTTGGAACTAAAAATAGTATATATTAGAATTTGTAGTATGCTTGAAGCTTCACATGCTCACTGCATTGATCATGGTCACATTGTTTAATAAGGGAAGAGATTAGAGATTCTAAATATAGACATCTTAATATGGTCAAGGAGAAAATCTGGAGCAGGGAAAAGTGGTTTTTGTCAGTTGGGGTTCCCTTGACACTCTTTCCCACCTTTTATGTAGATTTCCTATACATTCTAGGATCTTGGACAAATTTAACCACATATACTACCAATATGCTTGAAAAGAAAAAATTGTATTATATGCATTACAACCGTTTAATTAAATAGATAATCTCCATCTTTCTAAACTAACATGCACTATATTTTTCTCACAAAAGTTTTTATATTCAAACATGGTAAACTGAGAGTTGAAGATAATATGGAAGAAAAGGAAATGGACTCCCATATTTTGCTTCAAACATGGTAAACCATAGTCTTAAATGAGTTCCAAACTATAGGATGACACCTTTAAGTCAAATTCACATCTTTGTCAAATTCACATCTTTGAGCCGGGTTGGTCCAAGAGAAAACTTTGACTCCAAATTTTAAATAGCTGCATATATGAGTAAGAGTTTGAATTCTTACCAACCTAGAGAGTTCTTTACCAACTCACCTACGGGTTTAGCTATCAAAACATTTTGATTTTACTATTCTCTCCCAAAAAAAAAAAAAAAATGGAAGAAATTGTCAAGTCCTATTTTTCATCAATCACATAATTGGTTTTCTTCAAGGACTTTTAGGTCAACTCATAATTTACAAAAATATCTTGGCCAAAATATTTAATAAACTCACTACATCTTTAATTTTGCAAAATATAATCTAAGCTTTATAAACTTCATCCATAATCTTTTAAAATCAATTCAAGTTTTGGCTTCAAAGTTTCTCATTTCAAGTAAACATTAAAAATTCCAGAAGTGAAGAAAATCTTATATATATAATTTGTACATTAGCAATAGCAACGAAGAAAACAGACAACTATTGCTTTCAAAATAATTTCACCACTAAATCTAGAAAATCAATTGCAAAATCAACGCTACTATTGTCTTATTAAACTACGAATCAAAAGAAAAATAGACTTGTAAAAATTAAAGAAAGATATCTTAATCTAATTTATTATATTACATTCCAATAAATCATTAAATGTTCTTTTAAGGATATATTAATAATTTTGTATTATGTATCTACAAAATTAACCTTTTTTTATGGCCGTAGCATATCTTGAATTAATGGCTAACGCTATCTTTTAATTCTCTTTTCATTGCTTGATTTCTCCACGAAATCCTAGATAATCTAAGTGCCTCCTCATATTGATTGCACACATGCAACAAAGTACAAAACTTTAAGTTGAAGATGTTTCTCTTCTCTAATATTTGAGAAAATTATTAGGTCTAAATGCACAACAATTAGCTAGCTTATGAGCTTTTATGAATTGATTTGATTTAATTATTTATATATTTATTGACAAAAGCATTTAGAAATCTTCTTATGAACTTTATACAGAAAATGCAACTACAAACTCATAAAAATGGTTCAAAATTTTCGAATTAATTGTACTTTATTTATTTTCTCATTTTTTATCTATAGTATTATGGGAAATAATGAAAGCTATTTACCAGCTAAACCTTATAGACTTAAATTAAACTAATGGAATGAAAATCCTTTTACTAGGAAAATTTCAAAACATTCTGAAGCCTATTGTTTTGAGTTTTAGCCCCTTATGATATCTGCATCTTTGATCTATTAATATATTTTCCAATGGTTTTATAACATTCATGTGGATATATATTAAAGAAATTATATTACAAATGTTCATGATTATGTTCTTTACTGGACAATCGCACAAATGTTAATTGGAGATTTAACTACTATTGATCTAGGCAGTGATTCTTGACAAAACCATAAACATTATTCAGTGGATATATGTATATATAAAGTGAATACACTGTTGAGTACACTTTATTGTTGATAAAAGTATTCTTCATTTGGAATTTCTTTTGACAAGCAAGATTGTTGTAAATATCTTTACCTAGGAAAATCTCTTATATGCTAGATGAGTATCACAAGTCTCTACTTTTGTCTTCAATCTCTCACTAGTTTCTTTCACTTAATGTGGGTTCAAGATGTGTGTAACATTTTTTGAAGACACTATAATAATTAAGTGGTTACAAATGTTGGTTTAATTAGGTTGGAGAATTGTAAGATTTTCCATCTTAGGTATTTTAGCACTTACTGCCCACACATATATTGAAAATGGAATCTGCAGATCAATAAATCTCCAATTATGAGTTTCTGATCTTATTTGATCTAATTTTATTGTAATTAGTTATTATGCTTTTACAAATCTTTTGGGCTTTCCGGTTCTTCAATGGTAAATATCTTCCATCCAAAGAGGAATCCATCAAGTATATTTAGTGGCTGTCGATTACCTCAAAATGTCTTCACATCTAATTAAGTACTTTCAGTGAGGAATGAATCATAATTATAGAAGTTAGAATTTCTGGATTTGGAATGGAGGTTATTTGCTTTAGGGATTGTAGATAGGTGAATTATCTATGTAAGCTTAAACATTGTTTTTATCTTTAAAATGAGCTAGAACAACAGTGGAGGGTTGGAAATTTCAGCATTTTGCTAAGGAAATTCTCTTCTTATGTAGTTAACTATAAGATGGATTTAGTTAACTATTTTCAATTCTAAATATTTAGCAGAAATATTCTTAAGTAATTGATTATGAGTGCTCCTAAACCCATATTTGAGTCGTGGGTGGAAGGAGTGACAATTCATTTACTACTTTTATATATACAAATCTTACTAGTTAAACTTCTGCGGAAATCAGAATCCCATTCAAAGGGAAATGACTAAAAGAAAGAGAGTGATCTAATGATGCGAAGAATAACTTTTGTAACGTTGGTGAACTCATGCTAATATATATATATATATATATATATATATATATATATATATTCAATTCAGCTTTATGTACCAATGTAGGAAAATAGAAGTTTTTTCCTAACTTGAATATTTTATCACATTCATTCTTATCTGTTTGATGAGAAAGCAAATAGGAAGAAGATTTTGAGCTATTTAATCCTTATTATTATTATTATTTTAAAAAAATTTTCCGAATATGCTTACTTTTTCTCTGGCAGCCAAGTTGAAGGGTGAATTTTCCTCCTTTTCTTAAAGAACCTAATTTGCCAGGAAGTGGTATATATGGCATTTCCTCCGCGATGCTTGTTTACCATCATGACTATACATGTCATGTGAATTGAGGATGTATATATAAATCTATGTCAGTATGTCCATGTCTCTTCAGGATATTCTGGATGATAGTAAGCATATATCAAAATAAATTAGATAATTTCCAGCTTCGAGTTTTACGGGACAGATCGATATGCTGTTAGACAAAGGGATGATTTCTGTTCACATTCCCTTAGCTGTCAAGTAAAATGGTTGTTTACTCTTGCCAAAGTCCTAGATCCAGGAATTCATGCCTGGAGTAAGGGTTATGAAAATCAGTATAGTGCAATTTCATGGTCTAATCTAATAATCCTTTAGGTTATTAAATTGTCCACATGGATATCAAGAGTTCACAAGAAAACTGTGGGCAGGAGGATGTTATAACGTATAGATGGTATACTATTTACTAGATGTTTTACAGCTTAGCTTGCTAGTTTAGATTTCAAATCCTCATTTAGTTTGATATATATGTACAACTGATTTATAAGTTTTTCTTTGATGCCCTAATTAATTTTGCATAATTTATTATAGCATTTATGGTGGTTGGAATAATTTGTTCTGATTTCTTCCAGCTGTTTGGGAGGAGAGGAGAGGAGAGGAGAGAGAGAGAGATTGTCACTAATTAGAATATATACTTCCTGTTACCTTGCAATTTGTTCCGGGAGATATTGGAGAAGTGGTCCCAAAAGAGATTGCAGAAACCCTAGGATGCATGCTTAAACCCTAACTATTTCAAAAGTTCTGATAAGCTCAGTTTTTCAAGCACGCAGTTGCTTTTCAAAGACCACAGAATCCTTAAATAAGAGCACCCACCACAATTCATTTTTAATGTAATTCATCTCCATTATTTCATGTGTGTACACATTCACTGCATCGATCAGGATGCATGCTTGTTTTCATGGGGATTTGAAACCCTAATTGCCCATATTTTACTTACTAAGCTAGTTTGCGGGATGAAGTGAATCCATTCGTATGTTATAGAATTCATGTAATTGGATATGCTAACTATAGTTACTTTCTTTCCCTTGACAGGTTCTGGTTAAACATGAAGTCTTTACCATCTATTAATTAGTACTGTTGAATGTTGAAACCAACTCATTTTATTGGGAATCAAGATAAGTAACATGCATATATTGTCACCATCAAGATTAACAAGTGCAGAAGCAATTAAGGTGAAGCTATATGTTCCTCTTCCTCTTCCTACCTAGTGACTCTAAGTTTTGCATATATCTTTTTCAACCTTAAATATGGTAAAACACCATTGATTCTTGGACGTTTGATCACTATGTATATCCGCAGGTCATAGGTTTAGCTGAATTGGTTAATTAGTTGCTAGTCTCAGGCAGAAATTGTTTAATTGTTATTTGATAAGGACAAATATATAGTTAAAAGTTAGTCTAGACTGGGACAATTAATTTTTCTAAATAAACAAAAACAATTATGAAGGCAAAATACCTAGTTAACTAAACGAGAATTTGTCAAGAAAAAAAGGTCACAACAGATAGCTAGCTAGCTAGCTAGAGAGATGTTCCAAATTATATAAGCTTGATCAAAGTGATGCATGGAAGAAAACTTGATCTTGAAGAATCGAAACAGCTAGCTAGCCAACTGATTATTATTAATTTCCCTAATTAACTAAAAGATCAGATTTAAATTACATCAAAATCTGTTAACAGTCTAGAGATGAAAAGAAAGAAATTACTCACAACTAATTTACAAATTACCAATTTCATATATAATTAACCAAAATCTGCAAACCTATATAGCTATAGCCACTGCTTTCTCCTCATAGAAGTACATACCTTACCTAACTAATTAACTCCATATATATATATATATATATATATATATATATATATATATATATAACCTTTCCGGCCATCTGAAAGTGTTGAAATTCTGATGATAATTGAAACTGAGATCATGTGGAATTTGGGGGTAGCTAGAAAGAGAAGGCATATATCTTCAATCTCCTTACTCATTTTCCTTGAGATTCATGATGGTAGCTTTCTCGCTACTTATCCAAAACTCGAAACTCAAAGAGGGTTGGAGGAGTAGTAGTTTCAGATTGATTATTTTCATTTACTGCAGTAGTAGGGTCTGATTCTTCCTGTTCTTCTTCTTCTGATGATGATGACGATAATCTGTCTCCAGCTGCATTAATCATATGAGATGAGGAGGCTTTGCTCAGGTTGATTCTTTCCCTTTCAAATTCCCTAATCCTGTGGAGGTACCTGAGCATGGCTTCAGCATAGTTATCAAACCCTAAAGAACTCAAAGCCCAGCAGATATCATCTCCGTTCACTGTTTTCCTGTTCTCTTTGTGGCACTTGTCAGATGCTTCACCAGTCACGAAACTTATAAACTCTGTTGCACATTCTTGGATTGTTTCTTTAGCTTCTTTGGAAACTTTGGCACTCGGTGGAAGGATCTGCTTCATTATCCTTCCCACGTTGGCTATGGGCAGTAGTCTCTCATGTTGCTCGTCAACCATTTCAGGAAACAATAAAACAAAACGAATGGTCGACTTGGGCCGCTCTGACACCGACACGTCGCCCTTTATTAGAAATAGGGTTTCTGGAGGGATGTATGTATGTATGTATGTATGCATATGCATATCTATCTATATATATATATATATATTTATGTGCACTAGTAGTTAACATAGCATGACACTTATGACATACATATATATATAGGCATAATAATAATAATTAAAAACAAGAGCACATGCATGGGTGGCATATGGTGGTGGGTTAGGACATAATAGTTACGAAACCATTATCCTAAATGCAAAGTGACTTGGTCCTGTTCCCATGTACTATCCCACCCACGTATGCAGTAGGACCATGGAACATATATAGCAGCTGTAAGAATTCTTGTTGGGCATGATGTACCAACATGTTAAGACGCGCGAGCTACTTGGAAGATTAATATGATGAATGTACTACAATATAATCACATCCCATACATATTATATCATATAATTATGTATGAATTGATATTTATAGGTATTTATTCAAGTTTTATTTGTAAACGTTCATTAATTATAGATTACACTGTTACTTAATTCAAATTGGGTGATCAAGATCTTATTTCTATGCAATAACAATGCTAATATAAATGTAGATCAGAATAAGATAAAATACTTTATTTAATAAACAGAACTAGATACGTTATTTTTAATTCAATTATATAAAGAGATACAATAAACTTAAAAAAAGAAAAAAAAAGTCAAAATTTAAAAGATGAGAAGAGAACATGTTAATTATTGAACAATGTGGTGTAGGTAATGCAAATAAAGCATAAAAAGTGCAATGTTCCCTTTGTTATAAATATTTCTTTAAGTAGAAATATATATATTTATATTAGGAGAGAAAGGTCTTCAAATGAATATGTTTTTTTTTTTAAAATGAAATTGAATCCCATTCCTTATTTATTAACATTATTAGCAACTAAAATGGTGGGGTGGGGGAGTCAAAGTTGCTTTTTATGGTCATATAATTGGTTGTAACTTGTAAGTGATATCTAATCAAAATTCATATTGGTAGCTCTTAAGCCGGGTTATGAGAAGAGTATATATATATATGACTTTAGAAATCTTGAAAAGTTTGTCTAAACACTCAAGTATCTATATATATGGTCCCCTCCTCCCGACCTCAATACCCCTAATATATATATATATATATATAGCCCTTCTCTCTATATCTAATCTTCTCATTAACCAAAAACTTAATTAATGCTTCCCAATATTGTTTTTTTTAATGAAAATAAAGGGGTTGAAATGAATGGTCATCATCTATGCACGTCTGCATGTTCTTGATTGGATCGACCAAAGAGATTGATTACAAACCCTAGTGTTTCATTACCTCATATGTAGTACTTTGCTAACTTTGTCTTTCACTTAATTTGGCTATAAATATTATGCTTTGCATTCCCTAGTTTAAGTATATTAGGTTTCAGTCAAGTCGCTTTTAATTAGATTTAATATATATATATATATATATATATTTCATGGTGAAAAATGTCTTGATATTACTATAATGATTTCATAAAAGTGTTGTTCTTTTTTATGATACCTTTTCTTCCATTAAAATGTTCTTGTTCATTATTACTCAAGATCAATTGGAGGAGAGGATTAATTAGATTGTGATCATGTACAATTTTGTTTTTCATATGGAAATGATAGTAAGTTGGAGTCCAAGCTAAGTTCCCCTTCGATTAATTAATATTCCATTAGTTTTCCATTTCAGAATACATAATCTCTTATATTGGAAAAAATAAGGACAATACAACTCTAAATACTATGGATTTGTTTTATCAGTTAGTTTTATATATAATTTTATATATAATTTTAAAGAAGAAATTACTCGTGGTTTAGGCATCAAAAAAGTAAAAGGCATTAATTAGTATAAATAAACTAAAACTAATGCCAGTTCAGTTCTCCTTTAATTTTTTCATGAATATATATATATATATATATATATATATATATATTATGTGTTCAGAATCAGCACCAACTTTATCAATTTTGCATTTTCTATGATACAAAAAGCTGGAAAAAAACCAGCTTTTGCTAAAAAAATATTGTACGAGTTCTTGGATTGGCTATGATTTGTTAAACTATGTGTCTTATTGAATCATCCATTACGTAATACTCCTACTCCTTCTTCACAAATAAATTCAATTTGTCAGAGTTGTTCCTTTATTAATTTCTTTCTCTTTTTTCCAGAGATCTTCTCTTCTCATCACAATTTTTAGAATTTTTTTTTTGGATATAAACATATGTATTCTACAGTGTAACTTGTTCCAAAAGGTACAGTATAAAATAAAATAATGATAGCAATGTGGTTCCCTAATTGACACATATCTAGGGTTTTCAAGAAAAACTTTATAGGGTTTTCCATCGGAATATTTGCTGCATAAATTAATGCAACTTTTGGTGAATATCAAGAAAGCGCCCTCTGAACAACCCTATGCATAAAGTCTTTCGAGGAGTTTATAGAACTATTAAAATTATTTTTTCATTATATATATATATATATAATTCCCTTTGCAAAAACTACGGTATTCATATTATAACATAATGTACGAAGCAAATTCTTGATTAATTTGTTGTGATAAGTCACTTAAAATATTTGGTAGCATTATATTTCAAACAAACAGTAATCTGCATATGATACACAGCTTAGGAGAATTTTCTTCCTTTCTAACATATGATCGAACAGAACAAAACTGCCTTATATTAACTAACTATGTTTCTCTCTCAAGTTCAAACAGAGATATGTGACTGATCCAAGAACACCACAAATTTCCACAGATTAATTAACCACCTGGAGTTGCAAGACATATCCAAAGCTTGAGTTGCTGTCCAACTGGATTCTTCGTCCACAAACTTGATCAGTTATTGTTAGATATAATGGATAACACTTTGGGAGACCATTGTAAAATTCCTATATAATTGTAGGCTGATGCTCCCCTTTTCTGAACATCAAATTGAGAACAAAAAGCTCAAACTGGGAGCAATAATCTGGATAAAGCAAGCATTTGCAGATGCTCGGTTCTTAAGTTCAAGACATTGCAAGCATGTCATGAGAGCTCTCCTTAGATCTGTGTTTACGCTTCTTGCTCCTGCAGCAAGGAGGAAAAAGAACAAAAAAAAGTCCACATAAGTTGTAGATATAGGCATTTCAAACTTAGTTCTATCTGCACATATATTTCATGTGCTTTTTTATACATTTAGCATACACGTATGCATACAGAGATCCAAGAACGAAATCTGTAATTATTTGAAGGTATATAGAATAGTACTTGTCATGTAAACCAGGATCCAAACATGATTTTAGTTTCCTGTCAATATGCTTCACATCCTTCAGAGTAGGGGTCTCAAGTTTATTCACCTACAAGGAGCAGTCGTGTATATATTAATACAAATATAATCATACATATCAACTATATGTATATAGTTAGAACAATAAGAAACTATTTTATCAGAAGATGGCCTCAAATGCACAACAACTTTGACACATGATGGATGTGCCATACCATAGAATCAACAGCATTCAGTGAAATAACGAGCTCTGACATGGAATTATTAGGATTCTGGCGCAACAAAATGCTTTTCAGATATCTGCACCAAATCCAACTAGAAATTAGTTCAGAGAAGAAATATAGTTGACAAGTAGACAAAGATTATCATAAGTCCATTTCAGGATCTCAAACCTTTCAAAGTCAAAAATTCTAAGCACATCATTAGACCTTCGTAAAGCCGTCAGTGCCAACTGTACCAGATTAAAACAACAAAAGCAGATTGATCAAATAACATATTCATAACTTAAAGATGATGAACAACAGAGCATGTGAACTGGAGAGCCCAACATCAGACTAATTTTCCTTGGGTGATTATATTTTCAACAAAGCTACTTAACATGTAAGTCTTTATAAGCCAAATTTTGGGTACATTTGAGGTTCTGAACTAATCTTACAAATCATAGAAAGAAATTGATAGGTTCCTTCAAGTTTTGACAGGTGAAGTAGATACGAACAGTTTTCTTCTTTTATGAGTTAAAAACCCCTTTCAAAGTAGGTCTCTTCAAGAAAATCTAGGAGTTACATCTCAAAAGTAAGTCTCTCACTTATTCTAAAGTTTAAATCTGCCTTTACTGGAAATTCTACTTCAAACTTTTCAACTTCAGCAAGAGGAAATTTACATTATGCAGATTAAAGACACAAGAACATACAGTACATATAGTAGGAGTTTTCTGGATTGATACAAGATACCTGCCCAGGGGGGAATAGAAGAGGTGCATCTGTACGCATGATTTTATCCACTTCTGCCTTAGCCAACTCATGCAAATTCTAAGGTGACACAAAATACAACATTTTTCACACTAGTTAATAGAATTCTATTGAGCAGAAAGTCTACCGTGAAGACAGCAGGGTAAGATCAAAAGAAACTTTAGGCATGAGTTAATCTCGCATAAGCAAATTCAAAGATCATCAAGTAAACAGTTAAACATGTTAAGGAGCAGGAGAAGACTTGTCAGGCAAATGAAATGATGCAGGAATACATAAACTAGTACAAAGTCATTTCTTTTGGAAGTCACTACATTATGTTTTGTTAAAGCTACAAACATATTCTTATGATGAACAGTCATTGTGATAGAGATTAAGTAATATTTCATTGCGAATAGTGAGTAATAGAGACAAAAAAAGTAATTGTAAATTTGAATTTTGAAAGAAAAGTGGATTAACTTTGGGAGGGAATACCAAAAGCTAACTCAAAGAAATTAAGTCAGAGTTATGAATCAATGAGTTGGTGCCTAATGCACCTAGGTAAGGCAACATTAGAAGCTACTTGATTCTACGGATGAATAGAAGCAATCAGATCTAGGCATTTATGAGCAATATGCAGCAGTTTTCTCTACAGGAGATGAGATTTCCAAGCTAGTCCAGTCAAAGAAGGAACATAAAAGGCAGCCTAATGACATTTTCTTGTCTGAAGTTCTTACATTATTCTTTCTGGAAGTCCTTTCGGAAGTTACAACAACATTCTTTATGCAGGTTATAGTAACTTAAGATCTCTTAGTTTTTTTAGTCATTTGTTTCATATATGGTTTAGGACTTCATAATAATATTAGTTCCTTATTCTTTTCCTATTATCATGGGTAGAACTCTTACTCAAGCCGCCTACTATTGTTTTAGGATTAGTTCAGGCATTATTACTATTCAATAATTTTACTAAAATTCACACCAAAGAAGCCTCCTGTGATTTCTCTTTTCTATCAACATAATAACCATGAGCCCATGAAATAATAGGAAAGGGAGTGATGTTCATAAGAACTTACCAGCACTTTATCAAACAGAAAAAGATATGAAAGAGAAAGCATCAGTTTGGCAATTGAATAATCAATTACAATACTTCCTTTCTTCATCTCCCTGATTGGGTAACTGGATAAAATATAAAGTCTGGAAGTAGCAATTATGTTATGGATGGTACAACAAAATACCGATGCATCATGTTTCTCTATTGGAGAATTCTGAAACTATCTCCCCAAAAGTGTAAAATGAAACCCCTTAGAAATTCAGTTGTGTATTTAATGTGATAAGCCACAAACACTCAGTATCCAAGAAAAAAGGTTTGTTATAATAAGAGATTTCCTGAGATTAAATATAAACTGACCTCCTGCATCTGAAGTTGTTGGTCAGTTTCTCCGTAGAACTCCTGAAGTAACATTTGAAGATTGTGAAAATTTTGTTAGTTGAGCGAAGATGAACACGGCCGTATAAGCTTAGAAACAAAGAAGCACTTCAGAAGCCAGAAGCTTGTAATGCATAAGAACTAATAAGAGGATTCAAAAGAGACCTCAACATCATTGACAAAACCACCAAGTGCACGATATGGTGCATAAACAATAAGATCAAATCCCAGACTCTGCAAAGAAGGTGATCTGTTGTCATGACATTTGAAAAAGTAAAGAAACAAGATTTAGAAAAGAAATCTACTTAACGCCCTTGCCTGAAGAACCAGCATTTCGTTGTTGAGGATGACCTGATGATCTTGTTCAATCCCTTTACCAAGCTCCTCTGCTGAGACATGGTTTTCTTCTGCCTTGCAAGCAGCATAAATGCACGTCAACCTGAAAATTTGATCATTTCCATTGGAAAACGAAAAAAAAGAGAATAAAAATCATTCCTTAAATTCATTAGTTCAAAGTAATTATGCCTATAAGAATTTTTAAGGAACGTGATATGACCTTGAACCTTCATGTTGTCAGAATCCAAGAAACAGAAAGATCGTGTGAAAATAATCATGTTCTGGTTTCTACTTCAACTCTTTCACATTCACATATTAAAATGCATTTATTAAAAACAATAGTTACTTATAATATAAGTACATCTGTGTCTTTGTATGTCTCTGCACTCAAGATTATGAGGAAGAGATGATCTTACATGATGTGCTTCGGATGATGCTCCATCACAGACCATTGCAGATAAAACCTTTTGAAATAGATGAGAGCAGTTGCCTGCAAAAGACAGAGAAATTAAGTACATCTTGAACTGGAAACTGCATTATTTGATAGACTGATTCAAGAAAGGAACACTTATACCTGAATTTTACGTGGAAATTTAAATGCATCACAGACATCCTGAATCTTGAACTCATAGAATCCCCGCAAAAGTAGTTCTTCTTCAACCTTGAGTGGCTTCTGACGAGAATGATTATCAGCTTATTCAGATGCAAAGATTGGAGAGGAAAAAGAAGGGATAAATGTTAGTCAAATTGTAATAGACATAAATCGTAAAGGAGCTTGTGTCAAACACATATTGTCAATGATTTTCATAAAAGTTTTACCATTATCTTTTGCATCATTGACATGTTCGGCATAAGAAAATGACCCATCAATGTTCACTTCAACTCTTGTTGATCCATACTGAAAAATGTAAGATACTATTAGAATAATTTGTAAAACACATTTGTCCAACTGGTTAACAGTCGATGCAAGAGTTTTCTCTATAGCATTGATAGGTGGATGAAAATAAAACCACTATATGAGGTCTCCTAGACAGATATCATCTCAACACATCACAGAATAGAGCTATAGAATTCCTCTCAATCTTCATTGGCCTGTCTATCTCTCCAAAATAAGTGCATGAAAACAACCCTCAAGAAGGGGACAAGTAGTAAAGCTTTATAAACAACAGATGCTCTAACCTTCTTTTTTCCTTTTTTTTTTTTTCTTTTTTAGGCTCACAATCTCCAATAATTTCTAATATAAGTTTAGCAACACAAAGCACAATAGAATTTCAGCAACAGAAAGATGGAGTTTCAAAGGAGATTGTAGGTTTCCATTACAAACTAGACTTGAATTAATTATTTACGTCAGATATCAAGATTCCTATTGAATAAGAACTAAGGAGACTTAAAATATTTGTTTTTTAAATTTATCATAGTCTAGACAAGCTTGCAACAGGAACTTCTTGGCAGTAGATTACAGAAACTTGACAGCATACTAATATAAGAATTGTTGAATCCAAACTTCATCAAGTAAAATAAGTAAGTCTTCCTCCTTTTTTTTTTTTTTAATTAATTGATAAAAATAATAAGATGCATCAGTTGAATGCAGCCAAAGGTAATTGCTAACCCATGCATACATGGTAGTTTAGCTGAAAATTTGCCCCTTTACTAGGTAGTTACTGTTTTTTATTCAATCTAGGATGTAAACCCTTTACACTAAATCCCCTCCTCCTGCTTCCTTTCATGTTTGTTTCAGCGTAATTTTTTGGCATTTTGGAAGATCTCAGAATGTAGCATCTTTAAATTAAGTAAATCATCACTTCAACTAATGTCCATGTATAAAGTAACTCCAAAATTATTTGACACCAACTTTTCACAGCAAAGTCCCTCATGGAAGGAATTCCATTCAAATAATATCCAAGCTTGAAAAAATTGACAATTAGATATGAAGATGACTAACTAAACAAAGGGAGGAACCAGAAAAGAATTCACAGAGTAACTACTGCACAACTGTATAAAAATTGATAAAACTTCCAGCAAACAGTTCATGCCCGATATATCCAATGTAGCAACAAAGAATAAGTAATTTGAAAACATATAAGTAACTTTAGAAACCAAATTGACCTTTAAGCAGTCCAAAAAATTAATTAGCCAAAAAGGTATAGTTCTAATGTCATCATCCAGAGAAAGATCCCAATTTTATAATCTGATTACACCACTACTCCAAACATGCCCTTCTCCCAATTAAGTCTTCAATCTATCTAAGAATCACCAATTGCCTAGAAACAAAGATAATTAATCAATTCAAATGAAGAATATACCTTCTCCAGTGCTTGTCTCGCCCTATGATTAGCAGCTTTGTATTTCTCCTTCTGCAAACAATCAAAGAAGAACACTAATTTAGCGGCATTAACAACCAATACTAAGAAAAGAAAACTTCGAAAGATTCCCAAATTTACATAAGAATAGAACTTTACATTGAGCAGAAACTTTTTATTTTTTATTTTTAAGTTTGATTCTTAAATAACAATAAATTAAACAGAAATTTGGTGAAGTCTCTCTAGCTTTAACAAAAAAAAAAAAAAAAAAAATGAAACAGGAACAAATTACAAGATCTTGAGGAGTAAAAATCCACTTGGCCCTGTGCGTTGATGTCATAAAGTCCGCCATTTTCTTCCCTGATGTGCTTCCCCTGATGCAGAGGCCCAATCAATGCCTGACTGCTAGTGTTCTTCAAAAGCGAGGAACTTTTTACCGGCTAATATTTCGAAAACTAATACTAATAATATTTTTTTGTTCCGTAAATTAAATTTGAGTATTTTTATATTAACAGTTCCGGGTTTTTTAATTACCAAAAAAGAGTTCTGGTTTTTTCTTTTTTTTTTTTTTTTTAAAAATTTTTTATTTGCTTTCTTGATCCTTTATTTTTAATATATTTTTTTAAGGAAATTACTCTTAAATTTTTTTATAAAATTTTAAATTAATAATTTATTTAGTATTATCTTTTAATATTTTTATAAAATATATTAATTTGTTCCATATTATATTTTATAAATTTTATTTAATAAATTCCATTTTAACATCAATCGAATAAGTGCTACATTTAGTACCGTCGCATGTGAACTTTGCATACAAAACAAAATCTACAAACGAAACAGAAAAGAATGACTTTCTGAAATTTTTTATCTTAATTTTTTAAAAAAAAAAAAAAAAGAGAAAAAAAACAAAGTCGTTTCGGATACACGTAGGCAGACGTAATCGTTTTGATCCATTTAGCAATTCACCTTTTTTTTCTTCCTAAATTAGTTTTTTTTTTTTTTTTTTTCATTTTCCATTCGTTCAATTTTATTTTTTTTTCCTTTTCTTTTTCTTTAAACATTTCCAAATAGTATAAACTTCATTATCATTGCAGATTCCTTTCTGCAAACTCGCAAATTTATGATCTTTTTAAAGATCCATGAATGTCGATACTATCCAAACCCACCTTCAATATTAACCCTATCATTTCTCTAGTCTGTGTATAATGTGATTTTTTTTTTGTTTTTTTTTTTTTTTCATTTTAACAAAAAAGTTCAGTTTGGATTCTGATTTTTTTTTTCTTCTTAATTTATGAGTTTGATTGTTTAGGGCTTTCTTGAATTCTGTTGGATCCAATATCTCTGTGTTATCTTCAGATCAGAGCTTGGTATTCGGTTTCGTTTGAGATTTTTTTTTGTTTGTTTTCGTTTTTCCCTTTTTGGAATTGAATAATATTTGAAGGAGGTTTCTTAGCAGTTTCGGATAGTGGGGATTGATCTTTTTGGATTGTGGAAAGAGGGCATAGTTTCCTTGATTGCATGGCATTGAATTTTCTCGATAAAGGTCTTTGATTGAGGATTCGATTAGGGTTTATTCTGGCGTTATTTTTGGTGGTGGTGGTGGTGGTGCCTTGGACTTGCATGTGTGAGTTATAGCTGGGGGTCCTCTGCCGCGTTGTGGAGGATCCCAAAAGTTCTATTCTTTTTTTTCTTTTTTTTTTCCCTCCTCTCTTTAGCCTTTTGTTTGGATTTTTACTTGAGAAATGTATTTGTAACTTCTAAAGAGGAGTGTAGCATAGGTTCATCCAGTCATAGTTGCTTCTTGAAAGATTAGACTAATCATTACTAGTAATTATTACATTAAATTGAGGAAGATGTTTGGGCCTGGTGGAGAGAGTGGTCGAAGTAGTAGTACTGGAGGAGGGACAGTGTTGATACCAACCCGATTTGTGTGGCCTTATGGTGGAAGGAGGGTCTATTTGAGTGGCTCTTTCACCAGGTGAGAAATTTGGGATGTTGAATATGCAGAATGTGTAAACCTGATGCAATTGGGATTTTCATTTGGCTGGATTTTTTTGGTGAGTTTGTAATTCTGATTCTGGACATTAATTACCCTGCAGATGGATTGATCACATACCCATGTCACCCATTGAAGGTTGCCCCACAGTGTTTCAGGTTATCCACAACTTGACTCCAGGATACCACCAGGTAAACATCCCATTTCCGGCTAGAGATGTGTGTTTATTTTCCTTTTTGAATATTATATATTAGCAAAACCATATAAGAATTCAAGCCTAGATTTTTGCCCTTAAATATGACTGACACTTCAAGAGTCAATTTTGGTTATTTACAGTTCAATCATAAGAATGATAGGGAAAGGAAAGTTCTGATTGTTGTAACATTTAGTACTTTTTGCTCACTGAATCTCTCAAATTTGATTTAAACATTTTTAGCCATGGGACTCAGAATGCTATGCTCTTATTAGTGGATTACATGTTAATCAAATGATTTTATCACGTTTTTTTTTATTTCTCGGGAATCATTGATGGTTTATCATAGCTGTTATCGAAAAACTGGCTTCAAAAGATTTATGAGTGTTTCAGAGGAAAGGTGAAAACATGAAGGAATGACAAAATTTTCCATTGGGTTAAGGTAGATAACCCGTCCAAGTGAATTTGTACTAGGGACTTGAGACGTGCCTATAATTCAAGCAAATGTTCAAACTTTGGGTCATGAATTAATATTAAATATGGATAAAACCATTTTTTTTTGAAGCAATGCTGATTAGAATCTTGAGAGACAATAAGAGAGATTCAGAAAATTACTGCCATGGAATCTCCTTGAAATATTCATTTTGAAAGTGCTTGCAATAGGTAAGTTCCATGAAGCTCTTAAACTTTGAATAGGACTTTGGCTCCTTGCTGATTCATCAACAATAACACATGTTTCACTCCCTCTGATGATGCCCATACACATTAGAGCATGTGTACAGTAGAAGAACGAAGTTAAATTTATTGGCACGTGCTAGATATATGGAATAGCTAAGATATATTTGTATGGTTAATAAAAAGTAAGGTGCTCAGGATTTGGTAGAGTATCATATAGACATGGAGATTGAATATTTAAGAATTGTAAATTATAGAAGTCCACTTGTTTACGTTTCTAAAATTTTCTTTCCCTGCCAGTTTTGATATTTTCCCCCTTGGTTCTTATGGGTTGACAGACACTGTTTTTTCACATTCATTAAGGTTCCCTATAGAAGCAAACAGATGTTTAATTGGAAGAAACAAAAAATAGAGGTAAAGCAGTGGGGACATTCATTTTGAAGACTCATCTTTCATCAGAATGTACGTTATGGGGTTTTGAATATATTATATTTGTATTCCCTGAGGAAAATAGTTTCTGTATTATACAGAGCCTCATTTTTGTATTCCCTGAAGAAACAAAGACACTATGTATCTTCTGAAGCTTTTGTGACATGGAAGCTTTAACAACTGCAATATTTAAATATCTGTCAACCAGTTCCCATTACTTCCATTTTTTCCCTTTATTTATCTGTGTGTTATGCTGGAGTAGCCTGGTAAAAACCCTGTTTGTTAGAAAAAAGTTAGTAACGAGGATGTGTGTCAAGCTATGTTATAATGAATACCTCCACCATCTGAAATGGAAAATCTGTATTTTTATTTGGGATGTTTAAAATTCAATGTTCATTATCCTAGAAAATATATTTTCCATCTAAAATTCAGCGACTTACTAATGGTCAAAGGCACTCTTTTATTCTTGTGCTAAATCAAAAGTAGACCTTTATTTTTGTGCCAGAGGAGTACTGGATTTGTATAAATGTCTGGGGATTACTGCTGGTGGGATCTGAAACTCCCCTTTAATGTTAAAAGGAAATATTAGTTCTAATGCTGTATGTTTCCTGAAGTGGAGAAATTACATTTTTCGAGAAAAGAAGAAATCATAATCTTGTTCTCCTTAATGTTCATTAAATATTATAGGGCAACAGAAATGTTAGAATAGCATGTCGGTTGAAACATGTGCATTAGGGATCTCAGTCTCAATGCCACAAATGAGCAGATGCAGCCTCTCAAAATTTTGAGATAGGAACAAAGGTAAAAGTAAGTGAAATCTTATATGCATGCTGGCATGTTTCTGATGTTGCTAACATTGCAACTTGCCCCCCTAGAGGATATTTGTGATTGACTTTTCCTAACATTTGACAAGGAATAAATACCCTTTAATGGGACACTTTCCTGTACATCACTTTCCAGAGTGTAAGAAGAAATATGAACGAGTCATCCTCTAGAAAGTAAGATAACACTAGAGGATTAAATCTGATGACTACTTTGTCTCCTAAAAGGCTAGATGTTTCTCTCTCACCTGTAGGGAAATACTCTCACTTTTAGCTTGAAAACTATATTGATCCTAAGTTACTCTATAGACATATGTTGATAGCTAAGATTCCTGATTTTCCTTTTCTCTTCCATTATTATGACTCTTGGATTTGTTGCCTCCATCTACTCTCTTCTTTAAAGAGTTGAATCCATTCCTTACCAGAATCTTGCTACAGGATGGAGAGTGAGGTGGTGGGTATGCTTCTTTTGGTATTTGTGAACAACTGGTAGGTAGATATCCTATGCTCACTATTTTCTTATTTAAAATGACCTATGGAGATATGAATTTTATTTCATGGACCATTCCATTGCATCAGAAATGATAAAAGAACTTTATTGGTGGTCAAGGCTTCATAGTTCTTATTCTGCCATTGATTTTTAGATATTAGGCACTGCTAGAAAATCTGATTTGACTGATGATAGTACACATGATCTCAGTCAAAATCATTTAGAATGAATCCGCAACGTTCTGCTTATGTAAAATTGTGTACTCTTCTACTTATATATTTACTTTGTTTCCTGAGTTCATTTAAGAATTTTTTATAAATTTTTGGCAGTACAAATTCTTTGTTGATGGGGAATGGCGGCACGATGAGCACCAGCCATTTGTAAGCGGAAATTATGGTGTTGTCAACACTATTTTCCTGCCCAGGGAGCCTGAAATGATTCCTGCATTTTTCAGCCATGAGATGCCTAGTAGATCTAGTATGGATGTTGACAACGATTCCTTTCTTCGTCTTGTAAGTAACTTCATTTCACTCTTAGAATTATTTCATTTGTCGGTTTTGTTTCTTCAGTAACAAAGGTTCATTCAGCCAATCTAGCTATTGCTTGTTTTATCACAGTGACAAGAATTTTCCTTTTATTTTATTAGATTGTGAGCAAATTAAAATGTGTGACCATGTATAAGGTAGATTCGAAAGATTAAGATTGGGCTATTAAATTGGGCCCAAAATCTACTTTGTCAATATCAAAACCAAAAATTATTTTTCAGCAGTTTAAAACCACAAAAAGGGAACCTAATATTGATGTCACGTGTAGTCATTCACCTCTGCTGCCATGCCCTCTTGTTTTTTCTCCTTCCACAACCTTTTTCTATCTTCTCAACAGGTACCTGTTTCTTTCATAGCCACTTGCCTGTCATCACTGTGCTTCTTCTCTAAACTTTTCCTTCTTTTCTTTTCTTCTCTAAACTCCAAACTGGGTGTAAGAGACGCACATCTTGTCACTAAGCTTTTTATGCTACTTGTAGATTCACTATTTGAAAAGTTCATATAATTTGTTTATCTACTGCAGGAAGCAGTTTCAAGTGTATCTCAGGCTGATATTGAGCTATCCCGCCATCGTATTTCTGTTTTCTTATCAACACATACTGCATATGAGTTACTTCCTGAATCTGGCAGGGTATTGATACAGAACCTTCTATAATTAGTTCTTTATCTGTTAACATGCTGTAATCTTTATATTGTATATTGGGAATTATAATTTGTCTCATTCCATTTTAGGTCATTGCTTTGGATGTTAATTTACCAGTGAAGCAGGCATTTCATATTCTCTACGAGCAGGTAATTTTTACGTTTCACATGCCTATCACTTTTTAACTTTGTAGCAAATTGATGAATGCTGCATTGGATGTATAATTACAATCTTTTTGTAATCAATGCAGATGTTTGGGCCCATCTATGCATGTTTATGCGTTCTCTTAGATTTTATTAGTAAGTTTATATTACTGAGATTGTCTTTATGTGATGATCTTAGATTTTGTTTTGTGTGGCCTCTATCTTATACTTTTTGTGCACAAACTGGAATATTTGGCTTGCTTGAGAGCATAAATTGATTACATAGAAAGATAAGGGTATGAGGACTAATGTCCTCTTGTCATTGGATAGGAATACCTTCAACTATAAAGTTTTCAGCTTGTTTTCTTTTCTGTGTGCTTGTGGTTTGCATTTTGTGCAGCATTGTTGATTCTAATTGTGCCATCACTTTCTAGGAGCTCCTTTTTTTGAATATTGTTGATACAATATTTACTATCTTTTTGTCCTCGGAAACATTGTTTGAAGTCAGTATATTTTCTTTCTTTTTATCTTTTTTTGCAGGGAGTAACTGTTGCTCCTTTGTGGGATTCTCGAAAGTGTCAGTTTGTTGGAGTTCTTAGTGCTTTAGACTTCATCTTGATTCTTCAAGAGGTATCAATTTCATGTGCTGCCTATATTACTTTCCTTTGTTTGGTAACTCATTTATACATTATGGTTAATTCTTCAAACAGAAATGGATTTTGCTATGGCGTAAGGGAGTTAACTTTGGCTAGTATGCTTTGAAGCAGATAATTCTAATACTCTATATCAATACATAAGGAGGCTTTGGTTTATGTTGTATGTATAACAATGTAGCCTAGGCTGTACAATCATCTTTTGGAATAGGTGCTTTAATCACATCTTTTATCATATTTTTCTTTGTGAAAAGTTTGGTTTCTTACTTAATATGTCAGTATTAATAACCATGTCATGATGTTCTTGTTTCCAAATTTTAATTTTGAAGGCCATCTTGAGACCTCACAATTAACAAATAGTGGTCAAATTATGCACATACTGATTAGTTCAATTTCTTGTTTGATTTTTGTGTTTTACTTCTTTGGATTTATGCTACTGCTCCTTCAAGCAGTTTTTTTTTTTTTTTTTTTTTTTTTTTCCAAATTTGGAAGGGAAAAAACTGTAACGGCTTATCTTAATATTGGTGTTTTCTATTTTCTTCTCTTTTATGGGTCTGCTGTTATCTGAGCTCCATGTATCTTGTGACACAAAACTGTGTAACTGTTATCATCTACAGCTTGGGAATCATGGATCTAATTTAACTGAAGAAGAGCTTGAGACGCATACTATATCAGCTTGGAAAGAAGGAAAATGGCACATTAACCAACAGGTTGATGGAAATATGAGATCTTACCAGGGATGCCTGATTCATGTAAGCAATGTTCCTTATTGCATGATAATTTTCTTGACATGATTTTTGGGAAACTTCATATGTTTGCATTTGCTCTTCTGATCTATTCTTCTTGATTATGATAATTGGGCACTTCGCACCTAGAATGTGTGTGTGTTGAGTCTCTGGGATTGTTTGTAGTTCTTTTCCTGCCTCATTGAATAAGGATTCATATGCTTTAACTGAGGATCTCCATTTCCTATATGTTTGTTTCTAGTTTCATCTCAAACATATGGGGGCCTATATAATGTGCAGGCTGGGCCTAATGATTATCTGAAAGATGTTGCTTTGAAGCTTTTGCAAAACAAAGTCGCAACAATTCCCATTACTCACTCTTCATCACCAGATGGTTCATGCCCTCAGCTTCTTCATATGGCTAGTTTATCTGGAATATTGAAGTGTAAGTCATTATTCATTGGCATTGTGTCAAACATATATACTTTCATTTGCAACTAACATATGGAAAAAATTCCAGGTATTTGCCGGCATTTTAGACATTCTTCTGGCTCCTTGCCCATACTGCAGCAACCAATTTGTTCATTTCCTCTGGGTACCTGGGTTCCAAAAATTGGTGATCCAAATGGAAAACCATTGGCAATGCTGAGACCAAATGCTTCCCTCAATGCAGCCCTTTCTCTCTTGGTTCAAGGTGATTCCCTGCTTGCCTGCCTTTATGTTCTTTGAATTGGTTAGGGTATAAGCATTTTTTGTGCATTGGGTTGGATTGCTATCATAAATAATAAATCCAGAGTGCATAGTGTGGATTGCATCTTCTTCAAAGTTTGATCTTTTCTGTTTTCATGAAATTGTGACAACTTTAGGTTCCCACTCTATTTTAATGAAATTTTTTGAGACCAGCCAATCTTCTTCATTTATTTATTTTTTTTTTCTAGTGCATTTATTAATTTCTTAAGGTAGATTTGTGATTTTTTAAGTAGCCTCCTTGAGTTTACATTTTTCTTTTATTGTGCTAAATCTGTGGATAGAATTAATGGTAGATATTGGATATCCATATATTTAACTCAATCTAATAGAAGTTTTTATTTTGCATGTAAAGATTCTTTCAATTGACTGAAATGTATCTTAAGTCAAAAAAGTGAAAGTTTGACAGCTGATTGAAAAGTAGATGCTTATAGGTTGAGAAAGTTGAATTTGCTTAATTTCTTACTGTGTCTCTGAGTAGTTTGTATTTGGCTTGGAACCTGATCCTGTGACTCAACCGTTTTCTGGAGATTAAATTTCTTGTATGAATCTAATAAAATGTCTTAGCTTATCAGGGTTGTCTTCCCCTTAGGTACTTAAAATTTCTTTCACTAGGATTTTTGCTTCTCTTCCTAATGTTATGCTCCTATGATGCATTTGTTTTGCAGCTGAAGTTGGTGCAATTCCTATAGTGGATGACCATGACTCTTTGCAGGACATATACTGTCGTAGGTAATTTTGGGATGTTTCTCTTTTGGGGTATACCATTCAATAATTAGTGAAAATGTGTACTTACATTTCTTTTGTGACAGTGACATCACTGCTTTGGCAAAAGACAGAGCATATGCACAGATTCGTCTTGATGAATTGAGTATTCGTCAGGTGATTGAAAAAGTTTGTCAATTTCAATTACTAAATGCACTGGTTTTTCCACTTAATTGAATTGAAAGGTTTTAAGACAGGCTTTATGGTTGTAATTATTTGAGTTACCTGTTTCCACAGGTGTAGTTTAAAAGACTCCAGATCTTAGACCATATTGGCGAAGTCTATATAATTGCCAAAAATTCAGAATAGAAATGTCTATGGGTAGAAATAAACTAAAAAACAGGCTCTCAGGTGATTATGAGTATAATAGTGTCAAAGAATGTTTGTATGAATGAAGAATAAAAAATCTTTCCAGTAAAGTGTTTGTGTGTCTTTTAAGAAATTGATTAGTGATTAGTGCTCTATATATTTAAAATAGTAGGATGAAATGTTGTATTGTCTTTTGAGATCCCAAGTATCATTTTTCCTGGTTATAGTTTGTGCTGTTGGTTCTTAGTGATCCATTAACTACCTCACTTCGTCCTCCAAAGTTTGACTAGTAAAAGCATGAATAGTGATGCTTACTTTGTTTCTAATTATCTAGATGCTTCATTATTCTATTTCATCACCCTTTTATTAATGAACAACTGAGTCCTTAAATCAAGTTCATCCAGAGAAAATAGTTTCTTCAGTTTCTCTTAATGTACCAAACAAGTTCAATGTGCTTGTTTGATCTTTTTTTCTTCTAACATACAGGCATTACAACTTGGACAAGATCCAAATTCTTCTTATGGTTTCTTTAATGGGCAGAGATGCCAAATGTGTTTGCGTACTGATCCTTTGCAGAAAGTGATGGAACGCCTGGCAGTGCCTGGTAATTGATTTCATGCTTTTTGTTATTATTTTTATTTTACCTTTAGGTATTTGGCAGTGTGTTGGATGAGTTTGGGGCCTCAATGAATAACCCATCTGCATATCCCCATCACTTGGTTTCTTTGCTGATTGTTGAGAATCCTTGACAGACTCTTCTTTATCATGTATCACTTTCTCATTGAATAAATAAGGCAAAAATACTATTTTGCATTAAACACTGGAGCATTCTTTCAGGGGTTAGGAGACTTGTAATAGTGGAGGCGGGCAGCAAGCGCGTGGAAGGCATAATTTCTTTGACAGACGTGTTCAACTTCTTGCTTGGTTAACTGAATGATCATTTGGCGAAGGGAATCCATTTGTGGCTTTGTTGGAGTATCTGTTTTTCAAGTTGGTTCATTCCTTCAGCCATAGTTACCTGGGAGTTGCTGCACCATGGTGTTTAATCCCAGTCTCTGATTAGACGACAGGCTCATTCTTAGAGCCTTACCTTTTTAGGATACAAATCAACAAGCTTAGGAAAAGAAGAAAAAGAAAAGGAAAAAAAAAAGAGAAAATTTCTGTAAATTGAGAGAAATCAGTTTTTCCTCTTTTTAATCTTTTATGATCTAATTATTTGTCAACCCTACCATATTTCTCTTCCTATTAAAAGGAGAAGTGGCAAAGGCCTGCACAAACTATATGCAGAATATGGTGGGCTGCCCATGGAAAACAGGTTCATTGTTTGGTCTGAAGTATAACCCTCAGCATGTCAATTTTGTCGCATCTCTTTACATATTCATTAACCTATTTGTCTTATTGGCATCTTTTCACTAATTTTATAAAATATGTGGACCCCTAATCCAACTTTACACTTGATTTGCTAAGTTGTTTTCTCAAATCAACGATTGTTTTGTTACATTTTAAATTCTAAAAAGTGCTTTCTTCAGGGATGCAGCTACACGCCTATGCCATAGATGGTACATTTTAATAAAATTTAATCAAAAAGAGCCAATGTCAAAATTCACACGTTTGCCTTGAAGAAAAATAAAGAATAAAACGGCTATTCCATCTTAAGAAAACCAGTGCAGCCACCAATCGATACAATCTCATGAATGATGCCGGTATCATGCAACTCGGCGTCCATCAAACTTCATGCTTCTTCTGAATAAAACCCTGCTGGATTCGTCTATGCTAGCCATTGTTAGTGGCTCTTAAGAAATCTGGGACAACAATGATTGGATATCAAAGTTCACTTGGCTCTCTGATATCTGCAACTCCAGCCAAAAAAGTCGATATGCAAAATTGCATGAAATGGGAAATGGGTTCCTGCAAATAACTTTTAATGATTGCATAACGGTCAAGAAACCAGAAATACCATGAGAACAAGCAATCAACTGGGAAAGGAAAAAAACTTTAACTTTCATTGCAAGACAATAAAAACACGTGTCTCGATTTTCATCTCACGTTTACACGAGGTCTCCTAAATCTTTCATCGTCCAAATAACTACCATCCCTTTGATTTCCTGATCTCTCTTTATAAGCCCCCTCACTTCTTGAGCTTCTGAACTTTTGGAAATCAGAATTTCTACCAAAATGTGACTTTCCTCGGCTCTGCTGGCTGCCTTTATTTCTTGATCCCCCTTTGCTGAAACGTTTGTTATTGTTGGATTCTGAATCAGAGAATAATGGTTCATCTTCACTGTCAGAATTTCCTCGCCTATGGGAACCCCAAGGTTCGCTGGCTTTATTTCTAAACCCACCCCTGTCAAAACGGGTATTGCCGTTCGATTCTAAATTTCTCCCCCTTCCTATACTACGATGGCTACCTCTGCTGCCAAAACGGGTATGGGCATTGGATTCTATATCGGAGTCTTCCATGTCTAAATTTCTTCCCCTTCTTAAACTGCGTTCGCTACCTCTGTTACCAAGCCTGCCTTTGGTGCCAAAACGTGTATTATGGTGGGATTCTGTATCAAAAAATGAATCATCTTCAAAATCTGAGTTTTTTCCCCATGTGGAGTTCCTACTAGAACTCCATCGTTTTCCTTTCTTCTTCTGCTGTTCAATGTCCTCAGGGTCAGGGCTAAGTTCATCATCTGAACCAAAGCTCATAGCAACTCTTCTTTCACTTCTCTGATCAAATTGTGTGACATGACTAGATTTCCAGTTAGGATGAACTGGAAGGTCATCATCTGAGCCAAAATCTATTTCATTGTCAGCGCCAGAGAAAGGCACTGGTCGACGACTTGATTTAGATGTTGGCTTATTTTTTGTGCGAAAATTGGATACTTGCTGATCTGTTGTTTCCTCATCTTCAGATATGGACTCGTCTTCAAGCTCAGAAAAATTCACTCTACGAAGCTTCTGTCCAGCACTTTCTGTATCCAATTCATAGCTGTTGAGATCATCATCATCATCGTCGAAGTCATTGAACCCAAATCCAGGTTTCATGGCACCGGTATCAGAGTTCTCGTTCTCATACAAGCCAGCTTGTCTGGTTCTGGTTCCCTTAGAATATCCGTCTTCATGTCCCCTGCCCGTATTGAGAGGGAAATCTTCACCCATCCTCTGAGAATCTGCATATTCAAATGCAGAAACATCTGCCCCATCAGATTCATTGTCGTCAAAATCAAAATTCCATGCATTAGAAAACTCTCGCCTGTCAGGGACTTTCTCCAATCTCCTTGGACTACGTTGCCTTTCTTGCACTTGACTGTCCATAAATTCATCAGGTGGGCGCTTGTGTTCACAATGGAAGCATACCATATTTCTTCTATAGTTCAAGAAGTTACACCTGCAAAAGCATAGGTTGACAATAACTTTCAAAACGAATATAAAACAAACTTTGGAAGTGATTTCAAATTTATACATAGAACAAGTATCCAAGAGAAACAAATTTATATCGCTAATTTTT
Source organism: Cynanchum wilfordii (assembly GCA_025388415.1). Taxonomy (NCBI): domain Eukaryota; kingdom Viridiplantae; phylum Streptophyta; class Magnoliopsida; order Gentianales; family Apocynaceae; genus Cynanchum; species Cynanchum wilfordii. The sequence goes on along the minus strand of JAHSUH010002256.1, from coordinate 62,149 downwards.
CAAGGTTACGAACTAGTAAAGAAAAAGATGGAAAGAATCAAATTGAAAGTTGATAGCATAAAGAACAATAGCTACATGGCATCTGCTCCAACAATGTTCAATAAAATGAAGTGGAAAAGTAGCAAACAGATGAACACAGACTGAGATAGGCACACACAAGACAAGTCACCAGTTAGAAACAACCACAAGTTTCACATACAGAATCTCCCTCATGAACAGTTGCAGTACAGAAACATGATTATGTTTCTTTCAGTTAGGGGAGGAAGAGGGGTGGAGAAGGGAAACTGGATTAAGAAACAGGAACATATGCATACCTATTTACTTAGATGTGCATGCATTTTCACAACATTCTAAGTATTGGACCCTAGACCATTTCACAAAGAAAGATATAAAGAAGGGAATAGAGATTGAAACCAGAATGTGCATAAAACGACAATGCAACAGTGAAAGACAAGAGTGATAGATTAATACTGGGGGCACTCCCATTCTCCAGGAAGCAGCTGCCTCTTTGGACGTTTGGCATCACATTGTAGACATATTGTGTTCTTTGCAAAGTTCATAAAGTCACACCTAAAAGAATAAATCACCATTAGCAAATCAGAGTCCAAAAATACATCTCATTTACCAAAAGTCAAAATAAATGAAGAGCCATGCATTCTCCAACTAAAGCCTACTAGTAGCAATTTGTATAGTCCCAACCCCATGACCTGTAGGCAGTCCGGGTATTTGTTAGTCTCATCTATAGTTGGCGAACTATAACTCCCTAACCAGAAGTAATTATATAAGTAATGTCTCATAGATAACCAACAAAAAATGTATCTTATGGTCATGCAGATGCACTTTATCAGCATGGTATATTTTTGCTATTGGTAATAATATGAAAACCCAAGCTTGATTGCTGGAAGGTTCATCTTGTTATTGTTAGAGACACAAAGAATTTAGCTAAAAAAGAATTCAGCTTCAGGGTTGCTCAGATGTACTGCAACTCATAATAAACTTCCAAAGCAGACAAGAAAAAAGTTCACTCTATTAATGTAATGATCCAGTTTAATTTGGAACTATATCTGATTGCAAAGATCATTGCATCATACCCAAATTATTATTTGCCTAGAGATGATGCAATAAAAGAGGATAGCAGAGTTCCCTTGAAAATTTTCCAGAAAGATTTCAAAGAGGATTTTTCACAAAGACAAGAAGGATTATGTTTCCTTGCAACTCTTCAGCCCTTTGTTAATATCAAAATGGAAAATGGAAATTAAGAGTCCTAATTGAAAGAAAACATACTTTGGACAAAGCCAATCGCCCTTTTTCATTTCAATGTCATCACGTCCAACACGTTTCTTTGGAGGCGGAGGAGGCTGCTTAACCTTCGGTGGAGGTTTTCTAATGACAGGAGGAGGAAGATTTGGATCAATTGGTACAGCACTCAACTTCACAACCTCATGAAGCAGTTTGCGGACAACAGTCTTGATAGATTTCATTTTCAGTAGAGGCTTATTGGTGACTGAACCATTTACTGCATCAAAACCATACGTTAATAGTACACGCATAACATCAATAGTCCTTGCTTCATCTTCTTTATTTGTCAGTAGATAAGCTCTTTCGCAAGTGCTCCGCAGACTGCACGTACTACAAACCTGAAAACAGGTAAATATAATTTTAAACGCAAGAGCAAATAATTAATATTTTGCCGACAAGTATATATTACACATCGAATACCAGGATGTTGAAACAAAAATCACCTCTATGGCATGTTCAATATTTATTTCGAGTGGAATCATCTACAAGTCATATCATAATGATTTTCCTAGTTCATTATGTCGTGAGTTATTAAATATTTAAATGTGATTCACGTCTTGAAAAGAATAGCTTACATCAATTCAGTTATTCCCCCTAACCCACTTTTATTTGTCCCTAACTCTTCAATCTTCTTGAAATAGAAACAATTATAGCAGATATGGAAAAGCTTCAAAACAATGAATGTAACAACAAGTGCAGTCATGAGACAAAAATCATAATTAGGAAGTGCTCATATATAAGCTTTTAGTTTTGAAAAATGTAAAGTAAAAAAATTGAGAATTTAGCAAAAGAATAAAATACAACTTTGAATGCCCAGATATCTCTTATAATGCAATTGACTCATTTCACTCCATATAAAAACTTTTTTTGGGGGAAAAAAAAAATTATATTCTTAAACTTACATCTCCCTCATCCAAGTGAACAAGTTTCCTCAACAATTTTGCTGAAAAGACCACCTTCTTGTCTGCACTGGGGCATCCATAACCAACCAATACTTGAAGATCCTGTCTTGACAATGACCTGAAATCAACTCTCAATCTAAGTGTGTATCAAGAAAACTTGAATCTCATTCCTTACATACAAGTGGGTCAAGGTGAGACATTGCATTTTCTTATTCTCCCTCTCTCTAAAAACGGGTTAAATAATCAACACAAAGTGAGACATTGCAGAATGCCAGGAAAATTAACACGAATTCAGTCAAATTATATGCAGTATAACATATTCATCCTAAAATCTCACGTTTCTTCCTTTGGATAATGATTTCAATCAAACAAAAGATAGATGGAACAGACCCTTTCACCAAATGTGCACACTACACGAAATTGCCGAACAAGAGATTTAAATTTTTTTACTTTAACAACTAACTGGACCAAGATTTCATCATATTACTTCATAAACAAGTTTCCAACTTGAAGCATTTAATCAAATGTACATGCATAACCCCCATCCCACCTCCCGGTCTTTAAGCAGTATGTGTGTCGATTTTCCAAGAAATAAACAGATTAAAGACCTCAATATATCAAACCGATCCCGACCGAAATTAAGCACGGCAGTCTGAACAGTCTTGAAATCCCGAGTGAAATCAATGCCTTCTTCTTCAGCAACCTCTGATAAATTAAATCCCAAATTCTCCATCATTCCATCCTCGTCTTTCCTCTTGTGATCAAAATAGTTCTGCTGCACCATCCTCTCCATCAACCCAATCCATTCTGGCCAAGGGTGGACCAGCTCCACTTCCCTTTTACCATCCAATAGCCCCAAATCTCCTCCATTTTCCTCCTTCCTTTTATCCAAACTCTTTCCAGAGTCCAGCTGTGGCTCTTGTTCTGATAACGCCAAGGACGGAGGGCTAGCCTCGATAGGAGGAGAGGCTTGTCTCTTAGATTCCCTCCAAGCCCTGATACGCTGGAGGGTTTGGTCTTTCTCGGCGCGTTCCTTTTCAATTGCATCAATTTGGTCGAAAACGAAGCTCATCCTAGCCGAGAGAGTGCCCGGTTTGGGGGCGGTGTTTGAGGTGGCGGACTGGGGTTGCGGAGAAGACAGAGAAGAGAATAGAAATTTTGGTACCGTAACATGACGGCGCCGGTTGTGGTGGTGGTAGTGACGGAGCGTTCTGAGGCGTCTGAGAATAAGCATTTTGAAGGTCTTTAGGAAGTGAGGGTTAAACCCTGCCAAAAGAAAAGGGAGGAAGAAGGGACCTTAAACCCTGTTAAAAAGAGAGAATTAATTAAAGAGGGAGCATTTTGCCATCTCAACCTAGTAGCGAAGGCGGAGAGATACTGGACAAATGTTAGACCAAGAACTTATGATTTTTATTTAATAAAAAATTATATTAAAAAAAAATGCTACAAAATGTTCTTCTCATCGTTTGATACATGGGTTATAAATCAAGAAACAGATTTACAACATACATTTATAAGTTCCATAAGGAGTCCAAACCAGAATATGAAAATTGTGCTAAAGAATATGAAAATTGTTAGGCCATTTAACTCTGTGTTGCGTGTATAATATATATATATATATATATATATATATATATACATGTATCCACAAGGTGAGGTATATGTAAATCATCTTCCAGTATCTGAGCAGATTTAATAAAAATTTAAAACCATTCAACCATACATTTTGGATAGAAACCATATTCAGTAGCGACAGCAGAAAGTGACTTCAGGTCTTTCTGAATTTTTCTCCTCTCGTAAAAGACAGGGCATGCAAGAGATATGCATTTCACGCCGCTTTCTATGAGCCAATCTCCACCTCCACAGTGTCGGCATATCTGTAGATTGCAGAAGAAGAAACAGAGAAGTTTTAAAGGAAGTAAATGAAAAATGCAGTTGCAGAGAAACAAAGATATCAGGAAAAAGGAAAAGAGAATAAAGTTCAGAGCACACATTGCAATAAAATCAATGGAAAGAACAGTAGCAGCCAAAATCTTCAGATAGGAAAAATTCTGAGGTCAAAATGTACAAGGCCTGGTTTATAAGTCCCCATTCAGAAGTAGCATAAATTCTCATCAGAAGACTTACAGCTGCAACGTGTTGGATATCCTTTTCCAGTTTGGCAGTTCTTCCTGTCAAAGCCATAGCAACAGTTGCCTCACACATGGAACAGCTTTGACATAGACGGGATGATCCTTGGACCATGTTGCCACATAGGATACAGTGCTTTGATAGATAGTAAAATTCAATTCTAGTTCGATGTGAATTAGAAGCAAACAAATGGCGTTTAGTAGCAGCTCCCCGTTGTGGACGAGGCAAATCAGAATACCATTGGTTCAAGTCAGCTCCAACAAGACCAAAAACACGTTGCAATGCTGGAATTATCTGCTTCCTGATATAATATACATCATTTAACCTGAAAGGAGAATCGAGGGCCAAAAGATCCAGTGGATCCACAACCATATCAACTAGGCGGGCTCCTGGTTCACCATGAACTACAACATATGGTATTCGCTCTGCATAACGTGGTTCCCTCCTGGGGTCAGATTTCATTGCCTTTGTTGCAACAATTGCAGCTGGTGGGAGAGAAGATAGCCTTGCACTATAACTACCTAAACGAACCTCCTTCGCAAAAACAAAATCCTGAAGAGAGATTCTGCCAGATATAATGCGCCTCCATTGACGTAGCAAGTATACCTTAACCTGCTGACAGTAAATGAAACATATACATTGAAACTTGGACATATGTATAATAAGAAAAACTTTAAAGTCTTGGGCACATGAAATAACTCAGATCAATAAAATTAAATATGCAAAGTATAATTATGGCAGAAAAGTGAAGGGACAGATCTTCCTTTAGTTTTCAAGATCGTCTATTATATCCAACAACCTCTAAAGACAGGTTAGCTTTTCATGCAATGTGAAAATAAATTACATTACGGATGTGATGGGAATTCAGTATGGTAAAACAGGCAAAAACAACATGAGTTCAGAGTTCGCTGCTACTATCTAAAATTATTCATTTTTTTTAATTCAATAGTGGAGTGTAGCCTAGATGCCTTCAGTCAAAGTGAAATAAAACACCACGTTGCTAGTCTCAGGAAAGGAATCAGTCTCTAGAGGTTACCTTATCAACATCTTGATGTTCAAAAAAGATTCTCAGTGACTGTTCCATAGTCTTAGCTACAGCCCCACATGTATCTCTTCGTACAGTCTCAATACCTTTTGCATCAAATTTTGGCTCACTTTGATCAGGGCTCTCATAACTGTATCCAACATATCTCTTTTTAGCAAGAAGGAAGCATGGATGATATACCTTTTCCATCTTTAATGCCACTGGATATGGATTCATTGCACTTATTGCAGCTGCAATTTCATTACCAATTTGGAAGGCTTCTTTTCGAGATCGCCCTTTGAGGAGCACAAACATGCTGCAAGATGGAAGATTATTAGGTAACTGAAATGTATACATCAAAGAATATGAAACTTCATAGAGCTTTTGTAAGAATAACCAAAAAAAACTCCAATATAATACTGGATAAAATGAGATCAAACATGCACCTATCTGTATCACCATAGATAACTTTAGCTTTCCACTTATCATGGTTGTTTACGAAGGCAATAGAAGTTTCCAAAGTTCTTCGTCCACATTGAACAATACTATCAGCAAGTTCTGCACAAGGCATTCGCCCACTAAATCCTGCGGCTGTATACCCATATGTCACGTTTGCTATAAGCTTTAGTGCAAGTTGTCTTGCATCAAGTATACGGTGAAGCACTCTTTGTGAAGGACCTAACTTCTTCATAGCTTGTTTCACCATAATCCTAGTTGATATTATTTCTTCCAACAAGCGAGGCAGTACCCCTTTACGAACCTTTGAAGGTACATACATAACATTATTGGGGGTAAACAGCATATCATGTTTCAACTTCTGTAAAACATTCACATCTGTTAAATAAGAACTAACCCCAAGGGTTTTTTCCTTTGAAGGGGTAATTTTTCCAAGGCATGTACAAAAGCAAAGGTTATATGCAATTATCATTGATGGATAGAGAGACTGAAAATCTAAAACAACCACCGGGTCTGTGTAAAATCCAGATTCAGGTTCCATCACAAGTGGTAGACATTCCATTGCAGGTTGATAAGCAACCTGCTGGCTTCCTGGGGAAATTGCTATATAGTTTTGGGTGTGTGCCAACCTTAGAAACATAGATTCTACACGAAATTGCGAACCTCGAGATAGCACAGAAAAGAAGTCAATCCCAAAAACTCTAGCAAGTTCTGACGTTCGATTTATCATATCAAGTTGATTCATGATCTGAAGGTTCAACTTTGCTCTCTCGAGAACATACTCCATACAACGATATCTTGCACGACCAGGACCACTTGAAAACCATTTTGTGAGCACCTTGCTAGGGATGGATGGTATTTTCTTCCTTAAAACAGCATCAGCCACAGACTCAATTGTGTACATGTTAAGCTTAACTTCATTGCGCATCAGTCGCCAAATATTAAGAACAATCCGACCACTAACGTGGACACCACTGGCATGAGTTCGGCCCCACTCATCCTCAATGATAGCATCCTCCATAGGTACAGAGTCAGCAGTAACTGCTTTTGATGCCACATCATTTGGCATATCTTTACTGGTAGAACTAAAATCTCTAGAAGTTATACTACTTTGTGATGGGGTTCGAGATATGTTATTTAGCAAGACAATTCCAAGATGTGCAGCCCTTTGAGCCAGAAAACCAAGAGAACCAACTTGAACATCCCAGCCCATCAGTACATCTGGATCGAAGGAGCAGACTATCTTCACAAAATAGCTAAACAAATGTTCCTCTTCAGGGAAACCCACTACCCTGCAATCCGATACTCCATCAATATTTTGTTTAGGCATATCTATGTTACAGCGCAGGAGTATGAAAACATTAGCTCTAGAATCATTGTCATCTTGAAAAACTAGAGTTATGATATTAATAGCATCAAATCGAGGATCAGACCTTAAATCTCCCCTAGATTCTGCTTGGACCTCAATACTGACCATTGTTAGCTGCTGCCCACAACCAACACTTGCTGGGTCGCGAAAACCAATTTGACTTAAAGGAGTTGACTTTGATTGCGCATCAGGACCTGATATCTGAGACATTTCTTGTGAGCTACCTATTGATGCCTTGCATTTCAGACTTTTAGCGTCATTTTGTTTTACTGCTGTTCCATCATGATTTGGCTCCCCAACTTTCGTACTGATTTCATGATTTTGAAGATCTGATTTGTCCAGATTGCAGACCAAAACAGGTCTTAAAAAGGTATCTAGTAAGGAAGAACTACAGGCTTGAGTTGGAGACCCCTGTGAATCCACAAGATCATTACACAAATTCTTAGGTGATGCAGCCAAAACAGGTGGCACAGACACACTTTTTGACACAGAATTTCCGCCAGTGGAAAGCCAGCTCCTAACAGATTCCACAGATGGAGGTGAGAAAACTGGGGTCAACATGTACAGGTGGGAACCATCATTCTGGTAGTGCACAGGGACGCCCATAACTGCTTCTTGATTATTTCTACAGTTCTCTCTCTTACAGCTAAAACTTTCAAGTCCCCTTTCTTCTAGGTGGTCACTCAAGAAGAAAGGGGACAAGTCATCCACAATTACATTTCGACAAGATACTCCTACACTTTTTCCTTTGCTCAAAGGACCCTTTATTGTTACAGCAGAATTGCCCCCAAGATCATCAGTCCATTCTATCACCGGAGGTTTCTTGTAGAAGACCATGCCAACTAATTCCAAAGGCTTAACTTTCACAGACATAGACATTGACACAAGACCATGGGACTGATTCTTGGTTTGATGATGCCTATCAATCTTTGTATCAGGTGGAACTAGACGTATTCCAGTTGATTCCCCGGTACCCTGAAGTTTCTCATCCGAAATTTCAGGCATCTCCTGAACAAATATCCTGCTCCTGCAGGGAGACTCAGTCACTGAACTACCCCTGCCAAAAGTATCACCTTGAACTGAGCTACTGGATTGGCAGCTGGAGCTGACAGCTCTCAGTTTTGGGAAATCTTTATGATTTGCATGTCCCAAGGAGACTGCAGAATTATAATTTTCACGTGCAAAAAGACAAGATGGTGTCTCAGGTTCTCTGAGCAATGAGGAAAAACATATCCCATCATTCTGGAGAACTTTATTTTCTCCATGGTCAGCACTAAAATCAAGCCTGTTAGAAGAACTTAGCTTTTCAACTTTGGACATATTTGCTGCCAGACTGCAGTCACTTAGAGAGCCAAAAGGACCCTCACCATTCAGAGAAGAGTAAGTGTTACTAAGTTCCTTTTCAAAACCCTCAGGAAATTGAACACCAAGAATATTTTTCTTGTCATATTCAACCGAAGCACCTTTAGGAGCCCAGTGTCTGCTAATTTCATCATCAGTTACTTCTGAGTGAAGAGATGTGTCAATTTCTTGCTTCCCCTGAGAACCCCTACATTCTGGCAGCTCAGCTCGATAGCATCTCTTTTTTCTCATCAGATCCCTCATAGAGCATTCCACTAATGCATTAGCTACTTCTGTGTAATTACCATCAAGATGTTTGTCTTCCTCATTTTTGTCCTGAGACAAATTATGTATGCTCATTTTTTTCTCACCATCAGATCTACCCATCACAGTGAACATGTTAGAAACAGAATTCGGGTTTGGACTTGATGAAACAGGTAGAGTGCCCCAAGATTGTATTTTCCTTTTACGATCATTAATAACACTTAAACTGCCATGCTGCAATTGGACTTTGGAAGAAGTTCCAAATTCGCGGTTTAATTCAGTATACGGCTTACCCCCCAAAGTAATTGAGTTGACATCATTTATGGAGCCATCTACTTGAGGAATTGTTTTATTTGATGAAGTATCACATGAAAATTTGTTATCATCAGAATGGGAATTTCTCATGTAAGATCGCTCATTATCAGTTGTATCTTCAACAGAATCGAGAATGTCCTGACACTCTTGCTGAGATAGGTTCTCAAAATCCATATTAGCTTTCTCCAACACCTTCTCAATGGTAGTTGCAGGTAATAAAGGACTCAGAATAGTCTCACGAGCAAGTTCATCATCAGAATTGATATCTTCTACAGCTTGAGAAGATGCAAGCCACTTCAAAAGCCCCATAGCATCTTGATCTGAGGCCTAGGTTGATCACAAGATTTCACAATCACAACACAAAGTTAATAATTAATAAGTTCAGACAAAGTAGCTTCTTTAAAATCAGTGAATTGTGATCTCAGAGAGTATTGGGGATATAAATACAAATCAGTTGTTGCAGGATACCTCAAAATAGTAGCATAAAAGTATGCATCCAAATTTAGATATTAGATCCTAAATGATCAGATAATAGTTTAAACTTTACGAAATACACCAGCATGTTCTTAAATTTCATAACCTCCATACCATTTTTCTAAATACTAAAATATACCATACCTTTTATACAAAATTCTACATTATTCATTGATCAAGAGATGACATATTATATTCATAATCTCAAAATATAACCCAGAGCATTTGGAATCTTTCAAGTCTTGGTGTCAATAAATCAGAGAAGCAGACACGTAGACTGGGTATGACTTGATATTTAATCAATGAAATGACATGCAATTCAGATACATGGAAAACATAGAAGGAAAAACCAGCAAATGGCAGAAAACTGTTGTAAACAACATACTAATTTCTTAATCAAGAACTTGCACCTAGCTCCATCTTAAACGACATATATATACACAATAGCAAATACCTTTGTTTCAGTGGAGGAAGATATTTGCAACTGATCAACTGAAAACTGTTGCACACATGGATCTTGCTCATCACCAATATTTATATCATCATTGTTTTTCGAGGATGAATTTACTAGAGAAGGCAGTCCTACTTCGTCATTTCTTAATTTACATCTTAAAACATCTTTGTTTCCATACCCAAAATCAACATGTTCAGCTGAATTGCCTTTATCTGTCAAAAAATTGAGTGAATGAGGAGAAGTCCGAACTTCGGTAATATCAGTCAAATCAGCGAGTAATTTCTCCAAGTCAGGCCAGTTCGAAAGCATCTTCAAACCATCTTCTGGAAGTGGTTTTTCAGGATCATGAGAAGCTACAGGCCCCTGCATTCCACTTCTTTCAAACTCTTCCTAACAACACAAAGAAATGGTTTTTCATAAATTGTCAGCACAGTTACAAGTATAAAGCCAATATCTGATATGAAACAACTCCAACCTCCCAAATAGGTATTAAAGACTGGACCATTTTCACATCAGAACAGGTCTGTGAAAGAGGTGTATATGAAATAAACATCTGATTGAGAATATCTGAAAACAAAATAAAGAAACAGTGATTTCAGCTAAAATATCACAAAGGAGAAACGATTAAATATCCAGATGTAGATGGAAAACCAACAAACCTTCCACAATAGCATCCCCCTCAAGTTCAGAGGTACTTTGGCGTTTAATCAGGGATAGGTCTTTGTTTGTTGAACCAACAGGTTGACTCCAGGATTCCCAAATCCAATCGTTTGGAATTGTAGAAGACATCCAAAGTGAAACTGGCCCACTATCACCACCTAAATCTGCCTAATCAGAAGTTGTGGGGGAAAAAAATGTTATTCTAATCAAGCAAATATTACACTTCCCGCCAAACAAGTACCCAACAATGCCATAGCCCTTCAGTTACCTCTCTCTGATCATTATAAGCTGGCTTCCTTTTCAAGACAACTTCAGGTACTGGATGGCGAAATTTAATTTTGGATACATGTATATAACCCATCCCATACAAATTGTAATCAACCTGTTTTTTTTTTTTTTTTTTTTTTTTGGGGGGTTGGGGGGGGGTGTGGCAAAAAATGATGAAGTGTTATAAACTTAGAAGACAAGTTCAATGAGGTAACTCGAAAACAACAAAGCTGATCATCTTCAGTATCAGCATGAAGAGCATTCTTATCAGTTATCACATGTGACACATAGGGGAGAAATATTAGAACTTTGTAACCACAAATTCATGCACATCAAAACCAATAAGCCATTAAGTAAAAGACTTTTTACAGCTTTCTTGGGTGTTGAAAGGAATGAACACCAGTAAAACCTACTTTTAGGACCTTCTTATGTGATAATATGTGCATGCCTGTCCTCTGTGCCATTAGCTGATATGCACACATTAACGTAATTGAGTTCACACGGAATATAAAAACTAATCTGAAAAGTACAAGTTTAGGTAACAAAGAAGCTCAATGAAATCAGACTAAACTTGATCCTATATTACTTGAGTTGCCGGCATAATGATCTAAAATTTTGTAAACAGAAGTGATGAAAGGAGGCAATAACAAAAATATGGCAAGTCACAAAAGACCCAAAACCTACAACACGGTGAAAAACATACAGGACAGCAGTTAAATAGTTGTACTCGAAAGCAACTTTACTCAGCCAAAACAAAGAAAGTGTTCCAAAGAAACATATCAATTGGGAAGTAAAATAATCCCTTTATTTTTATTTTTGTTAAACTTGTCATCTTAAAAAAATATAGGTAAAATTTGTTATATTTTTACTTAATTATTCTTTATAGAAAAATGAAAAGTCAAAAAAAATTAAATTAAATTGCATTAACAGGGAGAGTGTGGACCGTTCACAAATTTTCTTAATAAGCCCCAATACGTGCACAATAATCAACAAATGGGCTAAAAGCAGGGATTTGAACTAACGATCTTCCACTCTAATACCATGTTAAATTGAGGTAAATTGTAACTTACTCTAAAAGTTTAAACTCATAAAAAGAGAATAAATTAAACCTCTTAAGACGCCCTCACGTTTGGGCCAATCATATATTTTCATAATAAAGGTTCAACATGTGCACAATAATCAAGGAATAGGCAATAGCAAGGATTCAAACTCAAGACCTCCCTACCATATTAAATAGAGGTAAATTTGTTAAGAGATTCTCATCTCTATGAGTTTAAAATTTTAAAGTTGGTGGTAATTTACCTTTAACACTATAAAATATATAATATAAATTTTAACATTTTCTTAAAGTGTGTAATAAGTAAAAAAATTTAAATGTAAATAATAATAATAATAATAATAATGTTGTGGGATAGTAATAGTGGAGTTCATTCCTTTGAAAAAATTCCCAAGCAATGAAGTGTAACTAATAGAAAGATAGTCAAAATATCTAACCAAAAAATGAAACTTAACTCAAAGAAGAGAAAAAAAAAAAAAAAAAAAAGCAACAGCAGAACCACTTACAAGAAATTGCAGAAGATAAGGAATATGTGATTCGTGGGGCTGTAGAACTTTGTCTAAAACAGCACCTTCCTGCACCATAGTCGCATTGTTACCAATAAACAGAACTGCTGCTTTTCTTAAATAACACAAAGGCTATCTAATAGCAATTTGATAACACATGATATTCATTAAGGGAATGCATTTTTCTTGTGGGACAAATATTGAGGGGAAAAACAATCCAATAGCATTTCTGCACAAGAATAAAAAAAATTTTAAAATAATAATAAGAATTACTTTGTGGAACATAAAGAATGGAGTAAGGAAACATTGTACTGTTCTCCACCATTGTTTTCAACACATCATGGGCACACTTTCAACTCCAATCCAGCAGTGACTGAAAACGCATGTGAGAGGAGGCTTTATTTTTTAAAAGAGAATAGGAAGTGACCAAGAGACTCCTATCTCCAATTTTAGATACCAACCCTTTTAGAAATCTTGAAAAAAAAAAGTTACCTTCTTGGTAGTTTATTGCAGGTTGAGAAGTTCACTGGAAAAATCTAAATGAATGTTCGGGAGCAAATGTTCTACACAAGTAACTTTATAAAAGATCATCTCGATAATTTGATTCTAATGCCTTGAACTATGAAATTAATAAGGTCAACAAAATGTTTACTTGAGCTGAAAATGTTTCCTAAAATAACACGTGTATGCTTCTTTACAAAAAGGGCCAAGCAACAAACAAACTCACATGGATTTTGGAAATGATTCAGTTAAAGTTATATGCTTGAGTATTGAATATTTACAGAGAAGAGGAAATTCTGCATTAGAAGATAAAATGCACAACTCTGAGAAACAAAGTGCAAGATAATTCTACACAACAATCCATATTGCAACTTCAGAGAAAGTCCAATAGAAACATAGATCATAGTTCAGTGGCTCAAAATATGTACCAGAAGAAGCTTAGAAGCACGGGAAACATCCTGGGGGTGGTACCTATTATATCTGTCAAGGAGTTCATTTAAAACTCAAAGAACAAATTAATAATGAAAGCAAAAGATAAAGGAAGGAAAGGAGCAATTGATCAAATATGACCAACGTAGCAAAATAATACTCACAAAAATGAGAAGCTATCCATCCCAACAATGTTAATAATGATCATAAAAGAATCATTCAGAAAATAATAGCACAACAAACCATATCTTTCCAAATAGATTAAACAAATCCCATCTGGATTGGGAATGAAAATGAAGGATACAGATATATCTTTACAAATAACTCTTCTGGAGAATGATACCCATAAAACTTCTTTGCTCGAACTAGACTGCAACTGTGGACATGCTGGCGTTTTGTGCCAATATTGCCAGTATTGCCTTTAAGCTATAGGTTCCAAAATTAAAAAAAAAAAAAAAAAAAAAAAAAAAAACACATGAATAATTTCCTGCAAGCACTTAGGCTACTAGCTAACAACCTCACAGAATACAACCACAAACCTTCAGGGCTTTCTCCATAGCAAGACTGATGGCCCGCATGCATCCGCTATCTAAGAAATATCAGGAAAGATAAAAGGAAAAGGAAACATAACTAAAATTTAGTCCCAGATATTATTAGAAAAAGATAAACTAACTAAAACTGCTACCCTGTCAATTATGAGTAGTGATATACAGTAACAAATCAGTAATTATGTTAGTACAAACCAAAGCAACAGGTATATAGATGAATTTGCAACTAACATTATGACCCTAAAAATGAAAGAGAAAGATTCCGAAGAAATAAATAAAAGAATATAGAAATGTCATAATTATCAAAGTCCTAGTTTCATAATGAACAGAAAGTGTATTCAACAGAATACTTATAAGATGCTTGTAAAAACTCTGAGCTGGAAGTTAATTTTCAAGGGATTGGATATCATCATGCCCACGTTAATAGATGGAACACTGTCCTACAACTATTAGATAGAGAGGAAAAAAAAAAAGTGAAAACTATACAGATAAAATCAAAAAAACTCAGAGGGATAAACTGAACAAAGAGGAGATGTTAAGTCTTTTTGGAGTCACAAAATATTAGATAGCATCATGCATCATATGGTACCGTAGCTAACATGTAGAGTACCTTCTTGATCAGGATGAAGAGACAAATCTGCACATGGAATGTACAAGTAAGGAAACACCTACATGGTAGAAAGAGCAACATCAAATAAGTAAATATGTTAAAGGAAGAAGCCTATAGAAAAATGAAGCTATGCAAGCACTTTAACAATAGTAGCATTACAGCATCTACTACAAATTCAACGTCTGGAATTGGTTTTCCGTAAAGACTTGGGAGAGAGCCTCGCCACTCAGTAATTCCCCATATTAGCCTTAACGAGTAAAGAGTGTCTCCACATAAACCAACCAGCTCTACAGCTTACAACTCAGAAAGTACAAATTAAATGATTCTACATCGATCAACATTTAACTTTTATTCTAAAGAACAATAGGCATGATGGCATCAATAGAATCAAACTAAAGTACAGCCTTACATTATGGATGTGTAAGCAAGTTTTCTGACCAGCAGGCGTTGAACCATATATCCTTATAATAGGAACCTGATTTACTTTCCCACCTGCATAATTCCGGGATTTCATTACAGCAGACATATAATGTACATATATAGATATCTAAACTAAAAGCTGCATTAGTATGATGCAATTTTTTTAAAGCCATTGAAAAAGATTTACTAGTGAACTAACATCTTAAAGCTCTCAAAAAGAACACCTCCACACAAATTTTGACAATTATCTAAAGGGTGAAAAATGAAGCTTATTTTAAGATAAGCCCACATAAAACGACAAATAACTGAAGCTTCCATCCCAAATAGGATTAAACTTCAAAGAAAAAGAAGAAAAAAAAATTCAGTCCAAGTTATCAACTTTAAATTACAGTGAATTATTTAAAGATAAGCAAAATAAAGGAAGTAAAGATATGCTTCCCAAAACCTGCAGTAATTGCAAAAATGGGGGAAAAGAAGAAGAATAGTTAACTACATAATAAGAGAAACAATCAAGAGAGTGCAGGAGGAAGAAGATTTAGAAAAGAAGAAGAATAAAATAAAATAAAATAACCTTGAAAACTACTATATGAAATGTCAAGACCAGGAATCGGAGAAGACATGTAATAGTCTATGGATACAATTCGAATACTGAAAACAAGTGAATTCGACTGCGAAGAATCCCCCATTTGTTTCTTCTTCCTTTGTTTCCCTTTCTCCGTCCCGAAGATTTGGCGCCGTTTCGGAGTCTGGGAGCCGAAAACTTAAAAATATGGTTCCCCAGACAAAAACAAAAGGAAAAAAATAAAATAAATCTTCAGAAACTTCTCCAGGAAGCTGGTCCAGTGACCCGCAGTACCCTCATTATTTTTATTTTATTTTATTTTATTTTATTTTATAGGTCTCATTATTTTATTTTATTTATTTTAACAAGTGAAATTAAATTAGTGAATTTGTTTTGGTTACACCTGACTCAATGGGATTTCGCCTGTAGCGAATGTCAATATACAAGAAAAATTAATCACCCTTATTTAAAATACTCCAAATATGATATTATAAATTTTAATTTTTAATTTTATTTTTTATTATCATATTTGATTCTTTCAATTAGATAAAGTAAATTAAATAGTTGAAGAATTTTGTTCAAACAATGCAATCATGTCAATTGATTAAAACAGTTAAGAACAAAATATTATAAATAAAAATATATCTTAAAAAAATTTAAATAAAAGAAGGGAAAAAAAAGAAAAAAGTAAATTATTATTTAGATTGAGATACTGTTTGGAATTCCCTTGCCAGTAAGTCCAAATTCACTGGTAGGACAAAGTAAAGTGTAAGGCATCTTTACTGGGCCAACCCTGTTCTTAAATTTTGGATTGTTGTTGTCGTTAGTAATTCTTTGTTCAATTTGAGCAAGCCTCTTTCCAAATCTTTCAAAGGCTTTAAGTGGTTCTGCATCGGATGTCCATTCAGGGGTGTCTCTCTGCCCAAGAAAAATTTCATCTGAAGTATGTCTTGACAGTATCTCTATGAGGGAAATGCGAAGTAAGCTTTGAATCTGTGGCGTGATAGTCTTTAGGAATGCCTTTTCGGGGTTTGTCTTTAGCTCATCGTACTCTGTTGATCCAGGCTTAGGCATGAACCTGCGGTTCATGGTAGGGCGATTTGGTTGATATCCTGCATAAGGGTATTGCCCAAAATTGACTGCCGCGTGAAGAGCAGATGCTACCCATATAATGATAGTGCATGTGTTAATGTGGTCTTTACGAGTTTGCATTTGTGACCACCATGCTTCATCTCTTTTATCACCATGCCCCTTTTCTCGGAGTTCCTTCCACCAAAACTGGAGTTCACTGTCTTCCTGAATCATCTCATCGCTTCTGTAGTAGAAGTTGCAATACTCCTCTACCCATGATTCGATTGCCGACCAGATCTCAAGCCCATCAACAGCAAATGGGTAGTCTTCTATTAATAAACGGACGCCATGCTTTGAGTTCGAGTCTTCTATTGCAATCCCTCTAAATCAACAGTAACAGAGGGAATTTCAGAAAGAGGGCTTTCTCTTTTCAATTTTGAGTTCAATTTGACAAAAGTAATAATCTTTTCATATGATATATACATTTTTTTTTGTTTTTGTAATGTTAACATAATGTCTTCTGTGTTTTGGCCAGATCATATGATAGATTAAAGTGATGCTGATTGTTGTACCTCTTGATGAGATCTGCAGGGAGAGCTTGGTCAGTAAAAATCCAGTCATCGTAAATCACAGCTGATAATTCCAGCGCAAACCTTCCGGGGAAAACTGTCTTCTCAAGCATCCCTCCAGCATTAACCAGCGTCTGTCTAGCCATTGCATTTATGTTCATCGTATCACGGAAGTGAGGATGCAAAAGCTTGTAAATTGGATGAAGTACACTTAGCTGTCTATTGGTTGCTATTATGAATGGCTCAATTACTGCATGTGTGTGTAGCCTGTTACCACTTACCAGAAGGAGATAGTAAAAAACATAAATGAGTAACCAAGTCCTTGAAAGAGCGTCATTTGTTCACAGTAGATCTTCTTCTTACCAATGAGATATAAGTTGATGATAGCCAGAATCATTTACAGCCACATAAGCCTTTGCCAGCTGCCAGATGGTACCTTCAGCACCTTCTTCTGTAGGTGTAGGTATATACACTTCACTCATAGCTCCAAACTGATCGCCATCTGGATGTGGCAAACTTAATTCAATAGCTAATGGCCTAAGTGTTCCATCTTCTTTCAGGAAAAGGATTGTCCTTGTTGCATAAATCTTGACCGAAGTTGAGTTTATCCTTCTTAGGTACGGCATCAGGTAATCATGGTAATCCAATATGAATATCTTATTGCTCTTGATTGCCTATAAACAAAAATTTTATAATTTTGTCTAAGTGTTTTTATGGTGGAAAAGCATTTGGAGTAGAGGGTGACAAAAATTAATGTTGTAGTGATGGTATGAATATTTGATTCGAGAGCCCCGGTGTGAAATTTACCTCTTGTATTGTTAGTCCATCCAGATTCCTTTTAATATGTTCTTCAGTAATGGTACTTCTCTGATCCCCATAGAGCTTCCGATCTAGCTTGCTTGATGGAGGGAATTCCTGTCAGTAGAAATTGAACAATTAATTTCTGGCATCTATCAATTTGAGAACATGTAAATTGGATAGGCCTACTTTGAGTCGACGGAGAACAACAGGGTTTACCCCTGCCAGCATTTCTCTTGCAAATTCTTCATCTGTCCTCCATGCTGATTTATCCTCTGAAGATAAATAAGAAAATGAGTTTTCTTTATTGTTTTCAGAAAGGAACCTAGTATTTGAATTTCTTCTCTACCTTTGATGATTTGGGGTATAGGAAAACTGAATTTTCGTTCACCATCAGAGCGAAGTAGTTCCTTCAACATTTCTAGTGGAATGTTCTTTGCGATGTTGTCCATCAAAGATCCATTAGGTTTCTGACTTCCACCTTCATACAATTCAAGTACATCTTCAAATGAGTCAAATTCAGTTGGGGTACTGTCAAGTAGTGCCTCAAATTCAGGAGCTAGAAATTGCATTATTGACTTCAGGGCATAAGCTACAAAATCTGACATCTTCACATGACTAAATCTTTCATCTCTTGGAACATAGATTTTTAAGCTATCACTAAGTGGTAGCCTGCTTTCTACCTGGGGATCTGTTAAGAGAAATTAAAAATGGAAATTTTGGATTAGATGAATCTTTCTCACAACCAATCAACTTCTTCTATTCCCGAATCCTAATGAGTTTCTTTTTTCTGTAGTATCCATCTATTGCTATCATCACTTAACTATCTAAGCTCGCTAAGAGATGAACCTTATTAGGCTCCAAAGAGTTACCTGTTGATATTAGAGTTCGGCCCGTTCTTCCTCTACGAGGATAAGGGAACTTTTTTGATCCTCCAAGAATCTCACGGAAATGTTCTGGCCCTTTATCTGGATCACATAGATCATGGTAGACATCATAATCATAGACCCTGTCCCATTCCTCAAGCTGTCCAGCTCCATTTCCTCTGAGAGTCTCCAGTTCCTCTTCTCTGTAATGTTGTAATGCTGCTGGTGTTTGGGCTGGAAGGTATGCCTACAAGATGCAATGCAATAGGTTTGCTTTTGGAGTTTTGTTTTTGTACCAAGAAAGGTACTATGCCTTCTTAGTCATTTCAGAGGAAAAAATAAATAAATTCATAAGAAAGAGTAATATTCTACTGTAGATTGTTTGAGTTCAACAATGAAGATGAAACTGAATTGTGTTTCAGTTCTTAATGTGCATTTCCCGTTTTGTTTTCTCCAACTAATAGTTGATGATGATGATATATATATATATATATATATTTTGCAGTTGAATATAATTGTTCTATGCCCCTAATGGGAGAAACTGTAATTTGTAAAATGGTTTTTTCTCTGGTACCTCATTAGTGAAGAAAATACGGTCTTTGATATAACATTCAGCTGGATAAACCCAAGAATTGCAGATAAAGTGGACTCTACCATGACCTGGAACATCTTCAAGTGTAAGTGTCTTCAGATAGAATTCATTCCGATGAAAGTTTCTTATTATGAATGCTCCTGGAACTCCTATTTCATTATTCCATTCAAATGTCACACTGAATGTTGAATCTTGTGCTACTAAAGGGCCGATCTTAGTAACCCAATCTTCCAAGAATGCTGGTTTTCCGAGTGTTCCACGAAATTTGTTGGCTACAAAGATGAGTAAATAGGTCAATGTTAGATGCGCTTTCATTTCATATGTTCTAGTGAGCATATATCCCCCATACATGGTAATATTGTGCATGTGCAATTACAATTGTTAATGATTATGTAGTAATCTTAACAGAAAGTCCACTGAAGGAAAACAGGAATGAAAAGATAATGAGCACAATGTCCCGATCAGGCTGACAATATATTCTTCCACTTCTGATCATTAGAGCTTATAAATCTGTACTTGTATGAAAAGATGATACCTGAGTCACAGTTAACAGCACTGATCAGCTGCAGAGAGACCTTATGACCAAGTATCTCATCAACCCGATCTGTAACCGATGCAATGATGTCATTCAAGTCTATGAAGTTCTTCTTCGTCAGGACAACGGTTCCTTTAATCTTGCTTTCAGTTTGAGATTTCCTTCTCTTACAGACATTCTCTTCCATTAGTGCATTTGAGAACTCCTCAGACATTTGTTCTTTGAGCAAATAGCAGCGAAATGCCACTCACAATGAAGGCCAGTAGTAGAGAGGTAAGACTTTGTTAGACCCATCTTATAGGCAAAGGCAAAGCATCTTTTCTAGTTTGAATAAGAATATTTATTTATTTTTTCATGTGCAAGTTGCTCATTCCATGCTATTCAATGAGATGACTTTGAACCCATAATTCATTCATTTCAAGGTCAGTTTTTTTTATTTAATGAGATGACTTTTTATATTTCTTGCTTGGCTTCCAAGATGTATTTTTGTATATCCCATAGAAAAATGATAATATTTACTCATAGATCATGTAAATCTCTTTCACTTTATTGGTGCAAATCTAACTTTCTTTTTGTTATTTTCGTGTGTTAAATGTACTTGCTTTGCTTCTTACGGTGAAAGTTTTTGGCCTATACAACAGACCTGCATTCTTTATTTGCTCTGTTTTTGTTGTAGCTACTGACTGCAAATTGCATAGATGGTTCAGAGCATCTTCCTAGAACAGTGAGAATTTTCTAATGCTCAGATCTTGATGGACTTCTAAGCATTAGTGCACACTTATATATATATATAAAATTTTAAAAATTACACACAAATAGATTATTCAATCCATCCTGTATCTATGGTCATCTATCCATACTAAGGTAAAAACACCAATCGTTTATCAAGTTTAACTAATGGATCGGTATCTACATCCAAAAAACAAAAATAAATAAATAAATAAATAAAAGGAAAATATTAGCATATAACTATACTAAAGATTTTTTTAGTCAGTATCTAGTAGTAATTGAGGATGGGCAGCATTGATAGTGGCTTTTTTTATAGGAATGCCAAATTGGCAAATTATGGTTTTAAATATTTCAACCATCTGGTCTGATTGGATTTTTTATTCAAGATGCAATCTTTACTTTCTTTCTGTGCGATAGTTGACAACCCAACTTGTCACTTCAATCAAGATTAAGCTTCCGAAATGACCCACCCCTCACAGTCAAATCACAAAGATATTATTTTGAGAATTCAAACAATCCCATGGTTCATCTTTTTCCTATAATTATGACATTACCTATGAAGTTTCTATGTCAAATGAAGTAGAAATAAGAAATAGTAAACAAAGAAAGAAGTGCAGTGTATTCTGTTTAAATACAACAGCAGAACATAATCTTCAAAAGAGATTACATACTGTTGATGGACATTACATGTGCCTTGCTATTAAATAAGGCTTTATTGAGATAATAACAACAATAAAATTCGGAAACTACAACAACTATATATGGCTGCAAAGAATTAGTTACATGAAATGGAACCAAAAGGAAGGAAGAAGTGCCTTAGATTGACACACTGTTGGGAATTCCTTTGGCCGTCAGTCCAGGCTCACTTGTAGGATAGAGCAACGTGTATGGGAACTGTGCCGGTCCCAACCTGTTCTTCCATTCAGAGTCATTGTTCATTTGGACAATTCTTGCCTCAATTTCAGCTAGGTTCTTTCCAAATTTCTCGAAGGCTTTCAAGGGCTCTGAATCTTTTGTCCATTCAGGCGTGTCTCTTTGTCCTAGATAGACCTCATCGCTGGCATGCCTTGACAAAATCTCAATGAGGGAGACACCAAGTAATGTCTGAAGCTGAGCAGTGATTGTTCTCAAGAAAACTCTATCAGGGTTTGTCTTGAGCTCATCATACTCTGGCGTGCCTGGCTCTGGCATGAATCTTCTGCTTATAGTTGGGCGGTTAGGGAGGTAGCCTGCATAAGGGTACTGTCCAAAATTAACTGCAGCATGGAGGGCTGAAGCTATCCATATGATGATGGTGCAGGAATCAATTAGCTCTTCACGAGTATGCATTTTTGGCCACCAGGGTTCATCTTTTTTGTCTCCGTGTCCCTCTTCTCTGAGTTCCTTCCACCAGGCCTGGAGTTCACTGTCTTGCTGAACCATTTCGTCTGATTTGTAATAGTATTTGCAGTAGTCCACAACCCATGTTTCAATGGCAGACCAAATCTCTAAACCATCAACAGCATAGGGATAATCTTTGATCAATAAACGGAGGCCATGTGGGGATTTTGGATCCTTAACTGCCATTCCTCTGATGAATCAAATTGTACCAAGCAGATGATTATTAAGAGTTAGATTCACAACTAGATTATATATTATTCTTTATATATATATATATATATATATATATATATATATATATGTAGCAGCCTAATTATTAGTTAATTAATTATTACCTCTTGAGCAGATCTGCAGGAAGTGCTTGCTCAGGAAAAACCCAATCCTTGTAAACTACTGCTGACATCTCCATGGCATATTTTGAAGGGAAAACTGTGCTCTCAAGAATACCTCCTCCATTGATCAGGACCTGGCGAGCCAAAGCATTGATGTTCATGGTGTCACGGAAGTGAGGTTGTAGTAGCTTGTAAATGGGATGGAGGACACTGAGTTGCCTGTTTGTGGCAATGATAAATGGTTCGATCACAGCATGTGTTCGTAGCCTGCAGATAAGATGAAATAAATGTCAATGATCAAATCCATCACTTGAGAATCTTCAGGCTGGGCCATTCAAGGGGAGCATGGCTTTTACCAGTGGCTAATAAGCTGATGAACGCCAGAGTCATTCACTGCAACATAAGCTTTGGCCAATTGCCACAGTGAACCTTCAACGCCTTCATGAGCAGGTAAGTATACTTTGCTGACAGCACCCAATGCATCTCCATTTGGATGGGGCAAGCTTAGTTCAATAGCTAATGGCTTCAAGGTTCCATCTTTTTGTAAAAAGAGCAGAGTCCTTGAGGCATAAATTTTGGTGCTAGTTGTGTTTATCCTTCTCACATATGGCATCAGCATGTCATGATGATCCAGTACATATAATCTGTTTGTCTTGATTGCCTATATGGAAAGATGTTCATTTGTATGAGTTTCTAAGTAGATAATACAACATGGAGAAAGTACCATTTCATCTGTTTTTTTTTTTTTCCCTCTCACCTCATCAATTGTCAGTCCGTCTAGCTTATTCTCAACTTGATCAATGGTAATTGTACTAGTCTGATTGCCATAGAGCTTGGGATCAAGCTTGCTCTTTGGAGGGAACTCCTGCAAAGAATAAAGATAAGTACTGATATGTGAGAAACAAGTGCTGTTGATAACATGTTTTTCCTTAGTTCTACGAGAAGAATATATATATATATATATATATATATAATATATATATAATGAGTTGAGAATGAATACTTGGAGGCGACTGATAATGATAGGGTCAACTCCGGCAAGCATTTCTCTTGCAAATTCTTCATCTGTTCTCCAAGCAGATTTGTCCTCTGTTTCCCAGAAAATGCAACGTTTCTTAGAAATTTTTTGAAACCTATGACATGACAAGAAAGCCATTGTAGGCAGTAAAGTGGAAAATTTCAAAGGAACAATACCTTTGATAATAGCTGGTGTTGGAAATTTCAAGAACCCTTCCCCGTCACTTCGGAAAATTTCTCTGATCAGCTCCAAAGGAAGGTTGTCTGTAAAGTCTTTAACCAAATCACCACCTGGTAGTTGAATTCCTTTTTCATTGAGTTTAAGAAAATCTTCCATGGTATCAAATTCATTAGGAGTGCTGTCATGTAGAGCCTGAAATTCAGGGAGAAGGACTTGGACCACTGATTTCAAAGCATAACCCAGAAAATCTGACAACTTCAAATGCCCGAATCGTTCATCTCTCGGAACATAAATGTTTAAGCTCGTAACCAATGGCAACCTACTCTCAGTCTTAGGATCTGTGACAAATAAAGAAAAAAGGTGGTAGACTCTTGCTTAATTAAACTATGAATTTCTGAGTTATAGATGCCAAGGAAATTAAGATGCTAATTAAATTAAAAACCTGATCTTGTTGGTCTTCTTCCTGTTCTTCCTCTTCGAGGGTAAGGAAACTTTGTAGATCCTCCAAGGACTGGACGAGCAAAATGTGAACCCAAGTCCGGAACTCCCAAGTCATTGTAAAGGGCATAGTCATAAACCCTGTCCCATTCTTTGAGTTCTCCATTTCCATCTCCTCTCAACTCCACCAGTTCTTCTTCTCTGTATTTCCACAATGCTGCTGGGGTTTCGCTGGGGAGGTACGTCTGCAAAAAAAAAAAAAAAAAAAAAATGTCATCATTAATGATTCCTCGTGGAATCCATAACACTGACTTGACCGCCCACAACACAATCATGGAATGGTGAATCCGTGGATGAAGTTATATATACTAAAATTAGTACCTGATTCACGAAAAAGACGCGATCTTTCTTGTACTTGTCAGCTGGATACACCCAAGAGTTACAGATGAAATGAACTCGGCCATGACCAGGGACATGTTCGATTGTGAGTGTCTTGAGGTAGAATTCACTGTGGTGGAAATTCTTGACAATGAATGCTCCCGGAACGCCCAACTCTTCATCCCAATCAAACTCAACATCAAAGGCTGATTCACCGGCATCCAGAATCGTGCCTGTTCTGACCCAATCTTCCAAGTATGCAGGGTTTCCAAGTCTCCCTTCCAGGCCTTTATCTTCAGAGGAAAAAGAACACATAAACATCATTCCTCGGTTACTATTCCACATGCCATAATAACTGAGGGGAAAATAATTTTAAAGAATTTCTGAAACCATGCAATTACGGAGAGGGGAGAGAGTTTACCTGGGTGGTGGCCATCGCCATGAACAGCAGTGACGAGTTGCAGAGAAACTTTCTGACCAAACAATTCATGAACACCATCAAGAATGTTAGCATGGAAGTCATTAAAGTCCAAAACATTCTTCTTCATCAACACTACTCTTCCTTTGATCTTCTTCCCATCTTGTTTCCCGCCAGCAACAGACTCAAGAATTTGTTTCAGCATTTTTTCAAGAAAATAATTAAAGAATTAGGAAAGATAAGAATAAATAAATAAAGATTTTAAGAATGAATTCTATGAAAGATATGTTTGCAGTTATGGATACGATGAGGTAGAAATTAGAGTTTGGTAGTAGAAGTATTTATAGGCATAGGAAGAGGACTGGCCTCCTATTAAGAAGTTTCAAAATTTCATACTATTCAAACAAATTAATAACTTTCTTTTCAAAACACTTTGATGGCAGACTTTCATGCGGAAATAAGATATGAATTTTCTATTTTCTCATATTAAAAACGCGCCCATCTTTTGAATATTAAAAGCATTATGGATGAACTCAAATTGCTTACTTAATTAATTAATTTATTTATGTAAGGGTTAATTGAATTATGTATTGTTTGAACAAATTTTGGACAACTCATTTTTTGGGTAAGTGCTTAAATAAAGTAAAGATCTTTGTGGGGTTGTTTTTTTTTTTTTTTTTTTTTTTTTTGCCCTTTTCACAAAGGTAAATTCGATTCCTCAACTACAAGTGTGGTCTTGAAGCTTCATGGGCCATGCCTACTAGGATGTCAATAGGACCGGTTTGCTAAGATTTCCTATTCCTATACATTTTTAAATTAAATATTATGATTCATTTATTATTTATTAAATATTTTCAATAATTACATAATTATTATAATTTTATTTTTATATAAATATATTACTGAAAAAAATTATATATTTTTTTTAAGGAACAGAGTGAGGGCAGGAATTAAGGAAAATAGCATCTCTGCCTCATCCCCAATTTTAATCACGAGTTTGTACTACTTTGGACTTTCAAGTATTCACAACGTAAATGAATTATTTTTCCCTCAACCAAACCTTAAAATTATTATTTTTTTTAAAAAATAATAATATATATGTGCCACACTTATTTTGATTCTACTATTAGAATTCTTTTGTGATATTTGGTTAACGTCCTCTTCAACACTCTCTCAAAATTCCAGCCCATGCAAGAATTTTACGTGCATAAAAGACAAGACAATAATTATTGTGATATATATTAGGAACATTATCCTATATTAAGTGCACCCAAAAAAAAGGAAAAGAAACAAAAAGTCAGCGGCCGTAGAGGGAGAAATAGAGAAGTGAAAAAAAATTTGACCCGTAGCTGAAACAAGAATATTCAAGCAACCAAGCTAAGAAGATAAGGCGAGAAACATAAACACAAAGAGACAAGGACGAAAACTGGCTGGTAGAAATAACCTTAAATTAACGGTCAATTAGCACGTTTACATATGAATTTTCTTTTGCAAAAGACTAGTTTAAGGAAAAAAAAAATATAAATTTATATATTATGGTGGCTACTATTCTTCAATAATTGCAAGTAGAAAGGTAACGTGCCCAACTCCAATTTTAAATTAGGTTTGGGGATATTTATTTTTGGTCAATTTTTCTCTCTAAATCTACCCGGCTTGCACATATGTTATTGAATATTATAACAATTTGATGGTAGTTTTAAAGTATTGATTGTAGATGTTTGCTTTTGTTTGGTTTCTTAATTTATTTGATCAGTTTATATTTTCTATAACTTGGAAGCCAATGTATTATATTATTGATTATTGAGTAAATATTTTGTCCATTATATTTCAAATATTATTAATTGTTAATTGAGATATATTTACTCCAGTTATTTGAATTTTGTTTTCATCTACTTGAAAGCAGAAATTTGTCCCTTATTACGTACCATGCACGACCTAACTTTTTTTTCTTAAAAAGACAATTGTGTGTTTGTCACGGAAGTACTAAAATTAATTGGTTTTAATGCTTAAGAAATATTGAAACTTCTTCTTTCATTCGTATTCTTCTTATATAAATCCCTATAAATACTATACCTAAACCTACCTACATCCATATAGTAGATCCCATCCATCATCGTCCTGCCATACATGATACATATATATATATATATATATATATATATATATATTATTTATATTAGTACTGCTAGCAAAAGCTTACAAAAGAAAAAAAAAAAAAAATTACTGCTAGCAAAAACAGCAGCAGCCACAGGTCTTTTATTCATTCATTTAGTATTTTATTGAAAATATTAAATCAAAATGACCAGTTGAAATAATAATATTGAAACAATCCAATATCCAAACTTACGTAAAATTTGAAGAAACTGATTCTGATCTGGATTAAACTGGAAATTTGAAGATGACACAAGTATTTTAATCAATGTAAAGAGCATATATATAATAATTTCCACGAAATGTAGCAAGATAATTATTGAAATCACCAGAATAATATATAAGTAGAGGCGCCATTGGAGGGAACAGGGGCAGCAGAGCAGACGTAGTACCTTGTTCTGAAGATCAAATTACTATACTGTTGGGGATTCCTTTGCCAGTTATTCCGACCTCACTGGTTGGGAATAGTAATGTATATGGTATATTTACTGGTCCAACCCTATTTTTCAAATTTTTATCCTCATTCATATGTAAAATTTGGTCCTCAATTTCAGCCAAATTCTTCCCAAATCTTTGAAATGCTTCCAGGGGTTCTGAGTCCTTGGTCCATTCACCATTCTCTCTCTGACCAAGATAAACCTCGTCTGAAGAATGCCTTGACAAAATCTCAATGATGGAAAGGCCAAGCAAAGTTTGGAGTTGGGCTGTGATTGTTTTCAGGAAAATCTTGTCAGGGTTGGCCTTCAATTCATCATACTCGGGACTCGCTGGCTCTGGCATGAACCTTCGGCTAGTGGTAGGGCGATTGGGATGATAACCTGCATAAGGCCACTGCCCATAATTTGTTGATGCGTGAAGAGCAGAAGACACCCATATTATGATAGTGCAAGATTCAATCAAATCTGAACGAGTTTGCATTTTAGGCCACCAGGGTTCGTCTTTCTTGTCCTCATGTCCCTTTTCTCTGAGTTCCTTCCACCAAGATTGGAGTTCAGTGTCATCTTTGATCATCTCATCAGTTTTGTAGTAAAAGTTGCAGTAATCTTTGACCCATGTTTTGATTGCTGACCATATCTTCAGACCATCAACGGCAAAAGGATAGTCTTGAATTAGTAGTCGGATGCCATAAGGAGAATCTGAATCCTCAACTGCTACTTTCCTGTAAATCATATCATATCATTATTCATTAATGGATCGATGATCGAGGAGGAGGGGAAGGACAAAATGAAAGTAATTAACATGGCGTTTGTACGTGCCTTTTAATTAAATCAGCAGGTAAAGCTTGCTCAGGAAAAACCCAGTCCTTGTAAACAACTGCAGACATTTCCATTGCATACTTGGAAGGAAAAAGCGTGGCTTCAACCACTCCTCCGGCATTAATCAGGATCTGACGAGCAATGGCATTTATATTCATCGTGTCTCGGAAGTGAGGATGCAGTAATTTATAAATTGGGTGAATTACACTTAGTTGCCTATTTGTTGCAATCACAAATGGCTCAATTACTGCATGTGTTCTTAACCTGCAAATATATATATAGGAGCATCTATCTTATTATAATGGGAAATTATTAAAATAAATAAATAAATAAAAGCATCTATCTTTAATTTTTGTATTACCAATGGGTAATAAGCTGATGAACACCAGAGTCATTCACTGCAACATAAGCTTTAGCATGTTGCCAAATAGAATTCTCAACACCTTTTTCAGCAGGTGTGTAAACTTTGCTAATGGCACCAAACTGGTCTCCATCAGGATGAGGTAAGCTCAGTTCTATTGCTAATGGCTTCAAAGTTCCATCATCTTGCAGAAACAGTAGTGTCCTTGAGGCATAGGTTTTTGTGCTTGTATTATTTATTCTCCTTAGATATGGCATAATGGTATCATGGTGATCCAATATGAAGAGTCGATTCACCTTCATTGCCTATCATTAATAAAGCTTGCATGCATCTGTTAGAAAAAAAATTAAATCTTTCTTCTTTTATCTATATATGGAGAAACTATATATATATATATATATATATATAAACACCTCATCAACTGTTAATCCATTTAATTTGTCCTCCATGTGTTCTCTTGTTATTCTGCTTGTCTGGTTGCCATAGACATTTGCATCTAGTTTGCTCAATGGAGGAAAGTCCTGGAAAATTAAAGAGCAATATATCATATGTACCATTAGACTTAATCACAGAAACAATTAATACTGTATTTTGGCTTAAGCATGATGAAGCTTTTAGCTAGTTTTCTGCACAATTAAACTCGATATATCAAAAAAAAGAAATGGTTCTAGCATTACATGAAGGCCATTAATTATCATGGGATTAAGTCCAGCTAGCATTTCTCTTGCAAATTCTTCATCTGTCCTCCAAGCTGATTTATCATCTGTTGCAAAATCATTCTGAATATATGAGTGGACGAATATATAGCTTAATGTAAAATTAATCGTTCTAGCTATATATATATATATATATATATATATATAGATATGTTACCTTGAATAACCTTTGGCATTGGGTATTTGAAAAGTCCCTCACCATCACTCGGAAGAAGTTGCTTAAGAAACTCAAATGGGATGCTTTCGGTTATCTTTTCCAATGTTCCATCAGGTAGCTTTATACCTCTTTTGTAAATTTTCAGTACATCCTCAAAGGTATCAAACTCGTTAGGGGTTCGATCAAATATAGACTCAAATTCCGGAAGAAGGAGCTGAGAAACAGATTTGAGTCCATAGGCAAGGAAGTCTGCCATCTTCAAGTGTCCAAAACGTTCATCTCTCGGGACATAAATGTTGAGGCTAAGAAGAAGTGGCAACCTGCTCTCTGTGTTAGGATCTGACTTGACAAAAAGAATTTGCACCTTTAATGTTTGGTTTTTGCTAGTATACATACATATATATATATATATATTTCTAGGATGGATTAATTACCAGTTTTTGAAGGAGGTCTGCCTGTTCTCCCCCTCCGGGGATAAGGATACTGATCTGATGAACCTCCAAGAACAGGGCGTGCATGGGTTGAACCCTTATCGGGATCTCCTAAATCATTGTAATATGCATAATCATATACTCTGTCCCATTCCTCAAGCTTTCCAGTGCCTTCTCCTCTTAAGATCACCAGCTCTTCTTCTCTGTACTTGCGTAGTGGTTCTGGCGTATCATTCGGAAGATATGCCTGCAAAACTACTACTTGCATGTTAATTAACTACGCACTACATGCAGTAGATGATCAACTAGGGATCGATGAATGGATCGATTGGGATACCTGATTGGAAAAGAAAATACGGTCTGATTTGTACTTTTCAGCTGGATAAATCCAAGAATTGCAAACAAAATGCATCGTCCTTTCTTGATCAGGAACACCTTCAAGTGTGAGTGTCTTGAGGTAAAATTCATTCTGGTGGAAATTTGTAATAAGAAATGCTCCAGGAACTCCCATCTCCTCATCCCAGTCGAATCTAACATCAAATGCTGATTCACCGGCAGTTAAAGATGTGAGTGTTGTGATCCAGTTATCCAAGTATGCAGGATTTCCGAGTTTCCCTTTCCAACCTTTCTCTGCACACACAATACTATTTTATTATTTTCTTAAGAGACGTGGCACAAAATTTGTTAACATGCTTCATTCTGATCAATGGCAAATTTGTTAAATTTGTTAATATGTCTTTTCTTTATTTATGTTGTATCGAAAGGAAATAATTAACGTTAATTAGCAAAATCAGGAAATCACAGCACTCAATTTTTTAAAAACATGAAACTTGTACAAACCAACAAAGATGTCAAGCGAGAGAAAGTAGGAAATCGAATGATTAATTAGAAAAAGTCAAGAGACGACTTAATTTATAATTTGTTGAGCTAAATAATAAAGTGTGAGCAGAAGAACAAAAAAAACCTGGATCGGCATTAACAGAGCTGATGAGCTGCA
This sequence comes from Cynanchum wilfordii, assembly GCA_025388415.1. NCBI lineage: Eukaryota > Viridiplantae > Streptophyta > Magnoliopsida > Gentianales > Apocynaceae > Cynanchum > Cynanchum wilfordii. Next base: position 31,188 of record JAHSUH010002256.1, on the reverse strand, counting down.
GAGATACCTTCCTTCCAAGAAATTCATCAAGCCGATCAACAACAGAAGCACTGAAGTCGTTGAAGTCCAACACATTTTTCTTCATCAACACTACTCTTCCCTTTATCTTCTTCTTCTCCAGCTTGTTTCTTATACCATCATCGTCATCATGTTTACCTGTGAGGACGTCCACAACCTTGTTCAAGTTCAACGTATCCATCTCCCTCCTTCTCTCTTTCAAGAATGAAAACAAACAAAAAAAAAAAAAAAAAAAAACAAAACTGTCTTGGACAGATGAATCGACTTGCAGGTTGTAAAAAAGATACAACTATAAATGATCTTCAGAAAGGACTGCCACCTATATATATATATATATATATATAAATGAATAAAGAGATGAAAATTGGTTGGTATAGCTTTAGCCCAAACCTAAACTCTACACCTCCTCTCTTATTAATGAGCTATCCGTCGGTCATGTGTCGACTATAGTCAAAATTCCTTAAATGCAAGTTATGTCCGTAACATTTTCTTTTGTCCATTGTACAATAATTGTTATAGCTAGTTTACCAAAAAAATAAAAATAAATAATTGTTATAGCTATTTTCCTCTTTTTAAACAACTCTCTCTCTCTCTATATAGATGTATACAATGGAATGAGCATCAATACCTTAGACTTTTGGTCCCATAAGGATAAGGAGTGATGTTATAAAGGGTTTCATGTGACCAATTACGTTAGGTTCACGATTGATACACACACATATATATATATATATAAAAGTGATTTTAAGAAAATTATTATTATGCATCAAATAGTATTTAGAGTTTTTTTTTTATAATTTCTATTGTACTAATAAAAATATTTTAAATTTATAATTAGAATTTGAATTTATTCTTATACTTGATAAAAAATTCATAAATATTTTATATATATGAGACAGACTAGCACAATCATCCCTTTTAAGGCCTAATTATAGAAAATGACTACTCTAGTTCCACATTAAATTGTTTTTGAAAAATAAGATTTATTTAAATTACTCAATATTTCATATAAAGGATATTGAATCTGCCAAAGCTCGCTATCATCAATTCCACTAAAGACATTTTGCCCATTAATTCTCTTAACCCAATTAGAAGAAAAAAAAAAAACCATTTGAAATTTTTTTTTTAAATGTTTAACAAGATGGCTTAAAGTTCAAAGTCATATGCATAATTAATTCTGCTTCTTAATTTGAATGAATGACATAATTCATAATTGATTATATAAAACTTGATTATCTTAAAACAAATTTTTTTTTGTCGACCCAAAATGACTCATTTTAAAATAATTTTAAAAAAGGTCAAGAAGTGATTTTAAAAATTATGATCATTTTAGGAAACAACTCAAAAAGGATAGATTCTCCCAAACCCTAGTTAGGGAGTGCTTAACAAACAAATAACGGCCAGGCCATGGTACAGATTTATGAATTTCTGCATTCCTCTCATCCATAGATCATGTAGGCATTGACGAAAAACATACCGCCAGTGGAGCTGGTTGGTCTGTAACTTCTATGGGCTTGTAATATTTTACTATAAAAATGTTTTGCTGTTGCTTATGTTTCTAGCCTTTTGGGCTTGGTGTAAAACTTTTGATGTAAGGCCTTGTGTCTATCACTTCAATGATTTACAAGCCTGTCTTTCGGCTTATTTATCTGTATCCAGGATTTCATAGCCCATTGTAATAAATCTTGGCCCTTTTATAGGGTTGATGAAATATAATCACTCTTTTTTCTACCATAAATAAATAAATAAAACCCAAAAAAATAAAATAAAATAAAACTTGAATTTCTTTTTATATTTTATTAAATTTAATTGAAAAATAAAAAAGTATTAGTGACTTGATAGAATTTCATGCAAAAGAGACATATATTTTGTAGTGATTAAATTTAATAAAGAAGAAAAACACAAATTAATAGACATATTTTCTAAATAAATGATGGAAGAAAAACATACTAAAATCAAGATACTATTTTTTCTCTTTCAAAATAGTTATCATTATTTTTTACTCATAAATTTTTATTTTGATAATTACAATTATAATTGTCAAATTTATTATATCTACAAAGTCATGACCTATTTATTTAATTATTATTTGTAAAATAACATAAAATAAATGTTATTTCAATATTTTCAATTTAAAAATCAATTAATAAAAAAGTTTTTTTAAAAAATGCAATAGTAGTTATTGAAGGAAAAAAATAAAATTGTGGCAACAAAAAAAAAAAAATAAATATATAACTTTTCTTTGAAAAGGCCATACTATTTCAAAAAAATTAACTTTTATCAATCTTATATTTTTTTTTTATATATTTTGCATAAATAATATTTATTTTTTACTATCGAATCTCATTTTATTTTTAATTGAATAAAAAATTATTCTAATTAAATTTTATCAATCCTATTTTCTCCATGATTCATCCGATTCTTCACACAAATTTCTCACGTAGCTCTCAATAATCAAAAGAAAAATAATATAGAATGGAAAAAAAAAAAGAAAAACAATTTTATAATATTAAAAGAAATTAAAGTTTCACTTAGATATGAATTAGATAAATACAATATAAATAATATTAACTTTAGTAGCTAAAAATTATTAAAATTTAAATTAAAAAATTTCTTTATCTAATAAAAAAAAAAAAATTTGTTTGTCTAAATAATAAAAATAAACGACCATTCCCTTTATCTCACAACGGGAACGGAATTCTTGTACAACTGCCAATTTTGGTTTCCTGCTGTGTTTCGCCGTTATTTTGTCCGTGCACTCCACGCATGAATCAGGCAAGTTTTTGGGTTCAATATAGCTGTAGCGTTAGCGTGCATGCGTTTCTCCCTGCGTCTGTCTTACAAAGGAATCTCCGCGCACCACATATATATATATATAGAGAGAGAGAGATAGGAGCAATTGTTTATATAAGTAGTTAAAAAAGCAACGTAACATTTGAAATTTAGTATAATAATTTATGTTGTCTCAGTTTTGCGGTTTCCGATGATATCCCCGTTTCTCGAATTTCAAGGTATCGTAATATCAGCCTAGGATTCGTAACGCGTTAATATTACTTCTGGTCTTTTATTCCCTTTACGCCTAGAATTGTCGATAATTATCTGGGCTTGGATTGTTGGGTGGAGTCTTTACTCTGTGATCCAAAAAATGGGGTGTGGAAGAGTCGAAGAACAAGAACAACTGCTTTTTTCATCGTTCTCTCCTTCTGTCTCTGTCCAATCATCTATTTTAGGTCAGTTTCTTTTTCTCTCTGTTCTTTTGCTGGCTATGTTATTTTGATTGGATATTTGATGGGTTTTCCTTTTTTTTTTTTTAATGATTATATTTAGTATATCAACTGCAAGAATTACTGTTGTTGTGGCTAATTGTCTGTTAGTTTGTCGTGTACTTAGATTCTCTGATATATTCATGCTTTTGTCCTGATGTAGAGAGAATGGAAATGGTTATAAATTGGCATTAATTGTGGAAAATTTAGGAGTTTGTACTTTGAAGATGAACTAGAGATTTATGTTGAACGAGCATTGAGCTTTTGAATATTTGGAAAGGCCACAGCAGACTTGATAAAGCATTTTGTTGGTAGAAGTGTATGCGGTTGAATCCTCTTCAATTTTGATAGTGAAAAAACAGTATTGTTTTCCCCTTACAAATAAACCATTATAAGTGGTTACTATCATATTACTAGTGTTCAAGGAACTGAAACTGGACAAGATAAATCTTTTTGTGTTTGATTGATCTTCCGCATTCCTGTTGCCTGTTATAATATCATTGAGTTTTCTACACATATTCTCCGATAATGTTGTCTTTTGTTATTACAGAAAATGGAAAGAGATTTGTTCAGGCTCAGTACTGAGTTTTTACCTCTATCTTAGCTTTTAAATCCGAAAGACTTTCAGCTATTTTTGTATTTAGCAAAAGATCTCACCAAACATTGAGCATACAAATCAATCTCTCCTTAGGAAACTGAGATATACATTTTTAAATAAAACGATGGAGAATAAGAAACAATTTATGTATTAAATCTACAGAGTGACTATCTGAATTATGTACTGATTCAAATTATAATATCAATGCCTTAACTTGTGTTAGGTGTTTGAGTAGTATAAAAGAGATGGTAAGGAGCTTTTTGATATGTCAAACTTACATTTTTTTTATTAAATTCAACAACTTCTTTGATACTTAGTAGTTCAAATTTAGTGAAACTACTCCTTGATCTTTGTTCCACGTTGTCATACCAATTCTGTGTGAACAGTTGAAAGCATCGCTTTTCTCACTCATCTTTATCTACATCCTGATTTAACCTTATTGGTCACGGATCCTGGTTATACTTGTTCCTACCGTTTTTCCTTCTGATACCTAGCTTGTCTTATTCCATGCGAATTATGTTTGTTAGTATCTTTGTTTACATCAGACCTTGAGTCAAAGAGGAAAAGAAAATATATCATTTAACTTTCCTTATGATTTCTTGTGTTACGTAAGCACTTTTATATGTCAAAAAGCATACTTCCTATATAGTTAACAAATGGAATATTGCTTCAGGATTGCGTGACAAACATCAGAAGGAGCTCGATAGTCTGACAGTAACAATACAGCCGTTAAGGACATCTAAATTCTTTATTCTAGCTATTCTTCAGTGGCTCCAGCAACAAACGGGTTATATTTCTACAAAGATCAGTTTGTGTTTACTCATAAGTGTTCTTACTGTGGTCATTGGTGTCATAACTAGAGCTTTTCGCAAGCCACATGAACAGGTATTCAATAAGGAACTATTCTCTTCCAACTTTTTGTTGCGAAGCAAACTTGATAGTTCTGAACTATCTCTAACCAGATATTAGTGCTATCAAGCTTTACAAACTTCTTATTGTTCAACTTTGCCCTGTTCCCGCATCCATGATGAGAGCCTTGGTTATATTAATTTGTTTATCCATTGCATTATTATTTGCATTATGTAAAAACATTTTCTTATCAAAGACACGTACAGCTTCAGTATGTTCTGTGTATTTTATCAGGATGGATCTAGTATAATCCTTTTAGAAAGTAGTGTTTCTTTGGGGATTTAACTTTCAAAGATATTATTGGAGAGAGAGAAGGTCCAAAACAGAAAATGAAAGTCCAGATATGACTTCCCTTTTTTAGCTTGGATTTTGAAGTGTTATCCTGGGCATCATGATACATTACTTGGGACTTTTCTTCCTCTTACCTTTATCCAACATGCATAATTCATCATTATTAAGTTTGTTATTTCTAAACATGCCTAAACTATTTTGATAAATACTCTTATTTTAACATTAAACAAATATATTATTTCACTTGCTTATTTGCCATCGATATTTCTGTGTTTTGTCCTAGTTTTGCTTTCATGTCTTACAATGCTTTTAACTGAAAATATTGGTGATATCTAATTAACATGGTAAATTTGCAGCATTTTCAGGAGCTTTATAATTATCTTCAGTATGGAATCTGGTGGTTGGCTCTTGGTGTAGCATCATCAATTGGTCTGGGTGAGTTTTAACTACAAGTAAAATATCTTACTAAAGCAATTTAATGCTAGGAATTAAAATTTCTAGAGTCCATAAGTTATTTGAATTAAGTTAATTATATCATAGGAATCTAGGTCTTTCAAAGCATTGTTTTCAGTCTATTACTTATGAAATCATGAAATAGATTGTTGAACTAATTTTTATTTTTTCTTTCAGAAGATTTGCTTTGAATGAGTCATGATATTAGATCCAAGCATCATTCTCAACTACTAAATCATTTTAGTGAAGAGCAAAAGCTCCATTGTTTCAAATGGTGTAACTACCTGCCTGATTCCATCCAAAGTTTTACTTTATCCCAAGTACATTTGGCCCTTGGTTTGTTAGATACTGCTAGTCAATAAATGACTCTTTGACAACTTGAAGTTTCTAATATTTTCTATTTTCTGATGAGAATCGAGATATAGCCTACGTAACATGTGCATGATAGTTGGTTAGTAAGCTATATACTGTAACACTTTCCTTTTCTCACAGCACCATTCATTTTTTTTCCTTCAGGCCATGGCTTGCACACGTTTGTGTTGTACTTAGGTCCTCACATTGCATTATTTACGATGAAATGTATGCAATGTGGAAGGGTTGACATAAAAACTGCTCCATATGATACAATTCAGTTTAGAAAAGGTCCGTCATGGTTGGACAAGGACTGCTCTGATTTTGGACCATCATTGTATTCCTTACCTGGTTCACAAGTTCCACTAAGCAGTATATTGCGTCAAGTTCAGCTAGAAGCTATTTTGTGGGGCTTGGGAACTGCACTTGGAGAGCTTCCTCCCTATTTCATTTCAAGAGCTGGTAACTTTGCTATATTATGGTGCTTATTTCAGTTAGTGGGCCTGAATTGGCATATTTTCATTTTAACTTGTATTTATTACTCCTGTTTTATGTTTTACTTGTTGCTTTCTGAACAATCTTATGTGAAATCAATGCAAACCCCTATACCCTTCTACTCAATTCACATCAACTAATAAATGTTATGAAAGAATTAAAAGTCCAAGGATATTTTTTGTTACTAGTTTAAAAAAACCCAGAGGGTTTATTTTTTTTTTCCTTGAATCTATATGTTTGGATCTTTCCTTGTCAGGGTACCTAAATGTAGAGCATCTTCCTGATCTTTAAAATTGAAGAGTATTAAAGGTTGTATGTACGTACTTATGTCTTCTTTTAATGAATGTTTTGTAGGACAAGTAGATTTATTTTCTTTCCTTAATGCTTGTTTTGTAGTGGGTTGAAAGACTCTTTAAATTTATTGCCCAGTTTTATGGTTTACAGAGTAATGCTATTATTTAGTTGCTGTCTTGCTATTGTCTGTACTGAATTAGTTACGATGTGGCAATTTGAGCCCTTGGGTTAATTTGATGCAATCTTACTCACCTTTTTGCAGCATATCTGTCTGGTAGGAAATTTGAACTCATGGAAAATGTGGAAATTTCCTCAGAAAATAATGGCAGAAGCATTGAGAATTATTTAAACCGAATGAAGAAGTGGTTTCTTCAGCACTCAGAACATCTGAACTTCCTTACTATCTTGGTTCTTGCTTCGGTAATTTTAAGTAGATTTCTTTGAAACTCTGGGAATTATTTTAACTTCTGGTGAACGAGGTTTCCTTTTTCTTTTCTTCATTGAATCATATTTTAAATGGCAAGTTTTGGCACTTAAAAGAAAGTTGCAAACTCATTTGTGATGGACTTCTGTATTTAGCTGCTTCATTTTTATCCACGATCCTGTGTTCAGAGGCTTGAAGTACTTGTCAATGGTTTTGCTTTTGCACTTCTGTTACACTATCTTTATAGCCTTTTGTAATTAATACCATGGTATGCTCTGATAGCAAATTTATAATCCTCATTTCTTCGGTTTCCCTTTCGGAATTGTCTGGAAGTGGCTACTGCAGAGGGATAATAAAGGAAAATTTTAAACAAATATCCAATTTATATTTCCTATATGCATATTTCTAACATGTGCAACCAAATAACTATTTATGTATTTCTTATGATTAATACTAATAGCCATCTCACAAGAGAAACAAGGATAATTTTTTGCTGTGTTACCTATAACAAAAATCTGTTTTTGCCTTTGCCTTTTCTTTCCAGTGAGCAGCTCCCATTCTTACTAACAAAATCTTTAGGCCTTAGTTTTATTTTTTTCAAATAGTATTTATTCTTTTCAGGTACCAAATCCATTGTTTGATCTTGCTGGTATCATGTGTGGACAACTTGGTATCCCGTTCTGGAAGTTCTTTATAGCAACAGTGATTGGAAAGGCAGTTATTAAGACTCACATACAGGTTTGTAGGTCTTGCAAAATTGAAGTTGACATGTTAGTAGGTTCTAACTGATTCTAGTTTTCATGTCCCCAGTTGTTGAGGTTATAATTATGTATTTTGAATAACTGCAAGTATTTGTCACTCTCAATAGTTTGTTATGTATAACTAGAATAGATTCCGTTACTTAAAAACATGATAAGCTAGGGAGCATGAGACGCTTATGAACTTTTTCTTTCCAATTTCCCCTACCCCATTTTTTCTGAGCTAGGTACTGCATCAATAACTTCACTGGGCTATAAGTATTTTCTGTTCTGTATCCTGACATTTTCTCACATGGAATTAGAACTAGTATTCAGTTTCACCATATAGTAGTTTTCATTGGTAATAATTTAGTGAACAATTATTCTCTACATTTTTCTTGCACGTGATCTCCATCAGTTTATTTCTGAGTCATTGATCCTTCACCGTCTTGCTCTGCAGACTTGCTTTATTATCTCAGTTTGCAACAACCAACTTCTGGATTTGGTAGAACACGAGTTACTTCGGGTGTTCAGCTTTTTTCCTGGGGTTTCTTCTGTCCTACCCAAATTCATTGCAAAACTCCATTTTGTCCAGAAGAAATATATGGAGGCTTCTCCAAGAATTCCTTCAAATGTTAAGGTGATATATATATATATATAAATCAAATGGCTATCTGAATTCATGATGTTAAATGTGGAGTATTTTAAGTTGTAGCATAAAACAAGAAAAATTAGTGGAAAGCCAATCTACAGCAACACGGTGGTGTATAGCATAGCTAGTATGAAACTATTGTTTTCTGTTAGATTTAAATGCATTTCAAGCTGAAGCTATATTCAAGGACAATTGCTTTTCGATAGTCTCTGTTCTTTTTTTTCTTTTTTTTTTTTTTTTTTTTAAATGTAGAGGATTTATTCCAGTAGTATAAGGCCATCACTGGTCTATGCAGAATCTCATTCTCTTTTTTCTTTCATCAGGTGAAAAAGTGGGATTTATCATTGGGTTCGGTTTGGAATACTGTTGTTTTACTCATCCTTGTTAACTTCATGACAAAGATTATCAATGGTACAGCCCAGGGTTATATGAGGGAACAACATGAGAAGGAGATTGTGGAAAAGAGTTCTCGTGATTGAAAGACAGACATCTTTACAATGTCTTTTTTTTTTTTTTTTTTGGTAAGTCACCATTGAAACTTCATAATAGATGTATAGAAATAGTGTTTCAGGTCTAACTAAAGGCTCAAAAAATTTATGTTTGAGCTCTTTATGTGAAAAGCTTCTATAATGCTTACATGAATGAATAGGAAATCCTTAGGTGCAACTCGTGTCACTTGTGCAGTAACTTTACCATAGACGATATTGTGTCTAATTTGTTTATAAAATTTCTCACAAAACTCAGGTGATTCTGCCTCTCTCTGATTAACAAGATTCACTGACGAGAAGAAGACGACCACTCTTGTTTAGGTGGTATTATACAGACAATTCGTAACTCCAATTTTTTATTCTGCTTAATAGTATTTCCTTTTTCTCTCAAAAAAATTGGAGAATTAATTGATTTGTTAATTTCATTATATATCGATATTTTAAATAATATTCTTAAAAAATATATTAAAATTCAGGGCAAACAAACTTATGTAATAATAATTATAGAATTATTTATCTTTTGATATTAAAATTTACCAAAAAAAAAAACATTAATAGATAAATTTCAGATAGGTAAATTAATTTGAATTTCATCAAAATAAATGATTGTTACCGTTCCAAGGTGCCGCCTCCCACTATTTCCAGTTTTCTCTACCGCTGTACCCAAAGCGGCTCTGCAAAACCCTAACAATTCCGAGGTATGTATTACAATGTTTATTTATATTTATTTTTCAAACTCCTTTGAGCCCTCACTCGATCTAAGGCCCTTTAGTGTACGGCCTTTTTTCTTTTCGGTGTTGAAGGGCTTGTTCTTGTTCTTGTTCTTGGAGTCCTTGAAACCAATATTATGTGGGATTTGTAAACGAGCTTAACATTTTTCTTGAAAAATAAAAATGTATACTTTGCTGACCACATATCGAATTTTCCGAAAAACAAAAAAAAAAAGAAAAAAGAAGAGGATTTGGGGAGCAACTTGAGTATGAGAAAAGGATTTTGTGAAACCAAAATTATGTGGGATTTGAAAACGAGCTTAACATTTTTCTTGAAAAATAAAAATGTATACTTTGCTGACCACATATGGAATTTTCTGGGGAAAAAAAAAAAAAAAAAAAAAGAAAGAAAAGGATTTGGGGAGTAACTTAAGTATGAGGATTTTTCTCGTTAAATTTCTAGTTAGCATGACAAGTGTGGTTGATGAATCTTTTTCTCTATCTTAGTTCGTTCCTTTTGAAAGTATCAAAATCTTTTTTTAAAAATAATTTGATGAGAATATTATGTAGTGTTTTATGGATTCTAAAAGTCTGCTGTAGATTAACATGTTTGAGTTATTCCTTTATGACTGGTAATTATGTATTTGGTGGAACCTCAATGGAAAATTTTGTTGTGCTGAATGAGATGGGGGTAGTAAGCCGTTTAATTTCTCTGCCGCCTCTTTCATTGTGTTTGGTGGAACCTCAATTAAATTAGCTTGAATTGCACGCCCTCCTGAATCCTGATAATGAACTCAGCTCTTCCTTGGTGTTTCTCTGCAATGATGGTTTCTATACTCCTAATGTTTTTCGTATAAGTATTACTGCTTTTGATACTGGAAATTGGTATAATACATATTCTTTTTTCGTTTGTTTGTTCTATAGATAAGTTTTTTTATTTTTTTATTTTTATTTTTTTTTACAGTTAATGAATGGCAGTTAATGATACAGACAGTTGAACCTATGAATAAATTGTCATTTGATCATTGCATCAATGATGGCGATTTGGTTATCGTTTATGAGAGACATGATAACATGAAGGCTGTGAAAGTTTGTGAGAATGGGATTCTCCAGAACCGTTTTGGGGTATTTAAACATTTAGACTGGATGGGCAAACCCTTTGGTTCCAAAGTTTTCAGCAATAAGGGTGGATTTGTATACTTATTAGCTCCAACTCCAGAGCTGTGGACATTAGTTTTAAGCCACAGAACCCAGATTCTATATATTGCTGATATTAGCTTTGTAATTATGTATTTGGAAATTGTACCAGGTTGTTTGGTTTTTGAGTCTGGTACAGGAAGTGGATCTTTAACTACCTCACTTGCTAGAGCTGTAGCACCCTCTGGCCATGTCTATACATTTGATTTTCATGAACAAAGGGCAGCTTCAGCTAGGTAAGTTATTTGTTGCATTTCTGAACATTTTGAATTATAAGGTCCTTCAGGCATTGTACATATTTCTGTTCTCTGGCCAGATCTTTGTCTTGTAATTTTGAAACTCTTTTATCAAAGAATTAATTTTGTGACAAAGGTGAGAGTTTTTCCGTGTTTGTCTATTGTCTATTTCACTAAACATTCAATTTAAGTCTTTTAATGCACATCTAATGTAGTACTCAAATACGTTGCTAACTTGATGTAGAAAATGATTTTTTTTTTTTTTTTTTTCCATTCTGCAAAATCTTAAACTGGTTTACACAATTTTGGAACAGGGATGATTTTGAGAAAACAGGGTTGAGTAGTCTAATCACTGTGGGTGTGAAAGATATTCAAGGTGAGGGGTTTCCTGATGAATTTTCTGGACTTGCTGATTCTGTCTTTCTTGATCTGCCTCAACCGTGGCTTGCCATTCCTTCTGCTGGGAAAATTCTGAAACAAGATGGGGTCTTGTGTTCCTTTTCACCATGCATCGAACAAGTGCAACGGTCATGTGAAACATTAAAATCATGTTTTACTGGTACGATCACATGATAGTTGTGATTAAGTTTAATTAATGATCTTTGTATGTCAGTTGATTGTCCTTTTATGCATGTATGGCTAATGTTGATGTGCTGGCGTTTGGCAGATATAAGAACATTTGAAGTACTTCTGCGGTCATATGAAGTTCGAGAAGAAAGGTTGGAGAACTGGCAAAGTCATGGAGGTAGCTTTCTTGGTTCTCGTAAGAAGAGGAAACATTCCATTGGAGGAAGCAATGAGCAGGAGGGCTCTACTGTCTCGGTCCTGGCAAGACCCTCAAGTGAGGGGAGAGGTCACACTGGTTATTTGACATTTGCTAGACTAAAATGTGTCACATGAAACGGGTTGTAACCTCACTTTTTCGTCATTCTTTAATAGTTTTTCTACATTTTGCTGTTGGATCATAAACTTGATGCGATCATAATGTAGGGATGTTAACAATTGCTTAAAATAACTAGGTTTTAGTATTGGAACTCGGAGGAATGAGCGCCCTCTTATATATCAGCCTTATATGCAGGGCTTCAGGCCATTTTAACCTGAATGCTTTTACGTCCAACTAAAGGAGCGAGCGTGATGAGGGGTAACTTATTCTCACATCTGGTCAAGGGTCAATAAAAGAAGTGGCCGCAGCACTGGATATAATCCCCCCACAATTCAATGAGATTCAGGGTGGGTCTAATACTTGATGAGAGCTTATTGAACTGGTAAATGGTAATTTGATGAGCTTCACCATAAAAAGTTAAATGATTTTGAAATATTGAATTAATAAAAAGATCTTCAACAAATGATTAGAGATGAGGTACAGAAAGAGGATGGAGATTCCATATTTTCTGTATAATTTCACAGAAACTAATTTTTCTTTGAACAAGCATATGTGCAACTGACTGGTATAATAATGATCCTTTTCCATTTTCTAAGACTACTCGTTTTAGCCATCTGCTGTATACAAAGAAATAGGTCACGATGACAAGGAAATTAAGACTTCACAATCGCCCGTGTATTGTTCCATAGCCACTGCCGAGCAGGTCCTTCCAGCAAGGGCGATACCTATGGATACACGCTCAGTTAGCAGTAGAAAACATCAAAAGGCGAGTAATGTACAAGAAAAACATCTTAGACAGCTGAAAACTAGTAATCATACTACATCCAGGGTGGTCCTTAATACTAGTGTCATTATTATTATTATTATTATTATTATTATTATTATTTTGTAGCAAAGAGCAAGCTAATCGCAATGTTGATCTCTTAAATTTGCATATAATAATCAAAGGGTAATTTTTCAATAGCTTATGAGCAGAAACAACAGACACCATAAAATGACCTTACCTCACTAATCAAAAAATGTGTTGGACATAGATATCAGACACCATAGGTTGTTAAAATCGGTTATACTTCCTCATTTACAGAATAGCTCTCCAAACTTGCAAAAAAACCAATTTTTCTTTAATAGAATCTCAGTTAAAACATTATGCATGACCTCTACCCTACCATTTTATCTTAAACAATATGACAAGAGAATACTTGAAAGCCACAAACAATAAGAACAATAATACATTACACCAGCCCCGCAAGGGGTGGCTAAGTTGGTGGGTAGGAATCCTGGTGACTGTAAGGTCCCAGGTTCGAATCCTGTCAAACGCCTTCTTGGTCGAGCTTGTTACATAGGGTTTACCCAGTGTAGTTTACCTGGCTGGCGTGGTTTGCAAGCTATTGCGCTAGCCCGGGGGTTTACCCAGAGCGCACTCGAAGAGTAGCGGCTGCGGGTTCCCCCGTCATCAAAAAAAAAAAAAAAAAAAAAAAAAAAAAAAAATACATTACACCAACCTTCTCCCAAACTTGTGCATGATACTCATTTAGCCAATTGACCTCAGCATCAGAAAGTAAAGATATCTCAATTAACTTTGTCTGCATATAATAAAAAGGAAAAAGTTAGGAGGGACACCTAAGCAGATCCAAGACATGAAAAGCAGGCTGTTTAAAACTTCAGAATTTCTTGTTTGTCCTTCAACAAACATGGAAAATACCCAATATATTGTAATGTACCAAAGCCTACACTGTAAAAGGAGACACAGATTTGTAAGTAGTGTGATTCTAAGCCAGCATACCTGTATTGGAACATATGTGAGCTTTTCAAATCCCAAATATCCAATTCCTCCAAAGCAATTTGGCGTGTTAACCTCTTTCACATGAAGGAGATTCTGCAAACAAGAATGTTCAAATGCAATAACAAATAAAAATTAGTAAGCAACAGAAACTGAATTACTTCGTATAGACTTGAGGAGTGAAGGCATTTAAACTGTCAAGCACAAAATAAGTGTAAATATAAACCACTACATTTTACAATCAACTGGATTGCGATTGCCATAACCACATTAGTGTCATATGTAAACCCAATGAACAGAACGGGCTTTGAAAGATATCCATATTCGTGAAATGGCTAGAATATGTTATTGCTAAGGATAGTTATAGAATAGACAAAATATCTATGTAAAAATACCTCAATCCGAATGCCAAATGAATGGTCTTCATAATAGCCAGGTTCATTACTCACAATCATGCCTTTCAGTAGAGGAGTCTGATTTCCAAATCGGAAGCTAATACTCTGAGGACCTTCATGAACATTTAAGGCAGCACCAACACCGTGGCCAGTCCCTGAATTACAGAAGAATGTAAGAAAAACATGGTAGGGTCGTTTAGCTGGGATCATATGATCAAGTGAAAGTGCACTTAATGACAATGTGGATACAGTTTACCATGTCGATAATCAAGGCCAATCTTCCATAAAGATGATCGAGCAAAAGCATCCAAAACAAAACCAGGGGTATTTTCTGGGAATACTGCCTCGTCAAGGGCTATATGACCCTTGAAAACACAAGAAGTGCCTCATTAGTTAAACAACCAGAACTTTCTTTGTAAAATAAAGAAATATTGCATTAAAGATTAGCTGAATGACATAGCATGCTATTGGCCCTTATCACCAGAAGATCTCCAACTTAATCATTTGACTGACATGTAAGAAGTACAATATCTTCAAAGCAGCAATTTTCACATATTTTCTGATCCTAAAATTATGCAAGCAGAAATCATACTCTAGACAGTCAAATAAGTTACTCCAATGCTCAAAACCAAATTTATCACATTACAGCAAATCAAGTGAAGATATTAAAGAATGAACTGGCTAACGTGTCCTTTCAAATTGGGCCGGCCTTTAACTTAATTTCCAGCCTGGAGTTCTACTTTTATGCATGGTGTTAGCATTTGAACATTCAGACAACATGAAAGTCCCAACCCTCCAGTGACAGTGGATGCATAGAAGTATTAGAGTAAAGAAAATGGAAGCAATAATATATTGTTCAACCAAAATCAACCTAATTATCACACAAGTAAATATAGAAGTTTTGATAAAGAAGTTAATTATACCTGCAGGACTCTAGTATAACATTCTTTCTGCCGTGAGGAGGGTTTACCAAAATGTACGGTCCGAGTAATGTCAGTTGTTCCATCTACGTATTGAGCTCCACTATCCAAGAGGAAGAGCTTCTTTGCATCCACAAAATTACAGCTGCCCCGTTCAGGTTTATAATGTATGATAGCACCATTTGCACCTGAAGCTGTAGTTTTGCATACAAAGCCAGTACAAAAGGAAAAAAAAAAAAAAAGTTCACTAAGAAATTTGGGCAAGGGTTTCTGATAATTTTGCATCCTAACTGATAATTGTAATACTGGAAGAAATTAAAACAGATTTGAACCCTATTATAATTTACACTGAAGTGAAAAGTCTGCAAATATACTTCGTAAATAAAAGCTTGAATATTAATTTTATTAGCCTGATCTACATAAATTATTGAACTTCCAATAAAAATAGAGCTTGTAATATCCATAATATAAGCTTCACGAGAAGGCTCTCCACCAACTTTCCAAGGTTCAACTACTCTAGGATTTGTGATAGATAAGAGAAAAGAACTTCCAGGCAATGATTTCCGGCCTAAAAGGATTAGCCAAGACAAAGTGCAATCTGAAAAATGTTTTTGCAAGCATAGTTTTGATTGGAGCAAATGCATACTTGTGCAACATGGATTAATTTGTTTTGGAGACCAGAATACATAAAAAGACATAGCACATAAAAGGAATTGATGCAGCTTATGGACTATTTCCCTCCCTCCTTCTATTGAATCCAAAAATTACTTCCGTCTATTAAGTCATTTTAACTTTTTGAATAAAGTTGAAGTACCTAAGGCATAAAAAGTCTCTCACTCTCTCTCTCCTAAGACCATAGTAGTCTCTCTTTTCACCCTATTTAGATGAGATATGACTGGAAAAAGTAGTATAATTATGCATTCATATTTTTAAAATGCCAGGTAATTCAGAACAAAAAGTTGAGAACAAAATGAATTAAGATAACATGCAACATGGGGAATAAGAAAAATGCATCATGGCATATAAAATTAGTCTTCTAGAGATTATTTTTCTTCCTTTGGGTATTAGTAACTATAGAATGTCAAAAGTTTCATCCTGTGAAAATATGCAAGACATCAAGTTCATAAGAGTCATGATTTCTCAAAATTTTGGATTGGAACTCAGCCGGGCTCTTTCTGTCTCTAAAAGGAAAACAGAAGTGCATAATTAGCAACATATACAAAGTTCAATTTTGGATCCAACCACAGTGAAAATGAAAAACCAAATCAATAAAAAGAAGATCCAATTAAGTTCATATAAAACAATGAGAATTTTAGGTTCGTCATGAGAAAGTAGTTAGTATACCACTAATAGTGTCAAAGCTCGTGCCAATAAAACCATCCTGTTTGGAACGGAATTCAAGCAGCTTGTCCACAACATCTACCTCAGTTAATATGGTCCCATTCTGTATTTCCTCTTCTAGCCATGCCCAGAATTGTGCTAATGCAGCAGCATCTCTATGTACAACAGAAATTAAAATTCGTCAGCTAGACAAACCCTCTAAGAAAGTAACAAAGGTATTCTGTTATGTCTAACATGTTGAATTTACATGCAACTGAACATATGTTAAAGTATTGTGCACTACAGAAGCATATATATAGCACAAAAATTATACTCCAAATGGTGCCACAATGTGACTCCTTTTTCCCACCCACCTGCCGAATATTCCACAGAAAAAGATGAACTTAAGAAGCAATCTGCAGTTGCATGAGCATACCATAATGGTTCTCTTTCAATAAAATATAGAAAAAGTGAGCATATCCCAAGCACATGCTGTGTTGAATACTCTGTTGGCAAATAAGTATGGGATGCATTCCCTTTTCTCCAATAAGTATAGGCAATACACATTATATATAAATAATTATGCAGAGATCAAAGTGAAAGCTCGAGTCTTGAAAAAAAGCTATGGCAGTCTAAATGTCATTTGAAACTCAAAAAGCACACAGCAATTAGAAATCAGATAACAGCAGTCATTTACACGTGAAAAATGGAAGAAAAATTATTATATATAACAGCAGTGTTACCTTAGGTGGGAATTGCGCATGCCTTCCAGTTCAGTTGCATTTTTAACAGCCTTTGCCAGGGAGATAGGAGATCTCAAATATACTGCTGAAGGTCCTCCAGGTGGAGCATTGGAAGTTGATGATGATTTCTCAGGCTCTCCAACAAATTTATCACATGCGGATCTATAAGTGCTTACAATAGCAGCATTGATGCAAGATGGATCAAGCCAAAGCTTAACACCTCGTGCTGCCAAACTGAGAGAATTTTTTTTATTCAGGACCCAATCTAAATGCTACAAAGAGTTTTAAGTCCACAAATTCTACTAGAGGAGCCAGTATGAAGAAATGCTTCAAAAGAAAAAAAAAACATGGATCATTTGTTGTTTAAAAAGTTATACTTTACCGTCCATTGTTATACAGTCAATTCTTTTGTTCAGACATTGACACATGTATTAAAAATTGTAGTAAAAATATTAGTCAGGTTATGGTTATTTCTAGAATATATCTCTCAAATTTATATATTAGTTCATCAAGTTATGAACATAGTAATAAATGCATGATTATGGAAGTACGGAAATTAACTAATTCAATGCGGAAGAAAATTCATATATGAAAAAGACCTTTCATTTTACAACTCACCTTTTTATCTCAGAAAGAACAAAATCATATGGACACAAGTTAACCCCTGCATTCTTCAAGTAATTCTTCACATCTGAAGTTACTTTAGAATCATCAACAAATAACTGAGCTCCATCAATTTCCACTAGTAAGTATGCATACACGACAGGTGAATGTGGGACATCACTACCTCTCTGGAAAAAGGAATAGTGAAATCATTAGAATTTCTGTGGAAACAGTGAGAACTATGAGCATATCTAGATAAAGCTCATTATTCTTTCCTCATACAAAACAAAATTAGACAGAGAATGAGAATAATTGGATTGCCAAAGAAGCATACAAACTAGGATCTTAATTTTAGTTTTCTAGTACAAACTGACTAATTTAGTTATTCATAAGAATTACCAAGTTCAAAAGCCATGCAATTTCATCAAGCATAGAGATAATAATTGCTGAGCAACCAGCATGGGCCAATTCAGATCTAAGAGAAGACAGCTTTGATGACACATTCACGCCAGCATACTTTGGATTATGAAGTCGAATTGGACTCATAGGGGGGCTGGGTCTTGATTCTTTCCAGATTTCATCTACAAGATTGCAATCATACAAGTAGACCAACTCATGATTTTTTTGAGAAATGGCATCTTTAATTTCTTCTGCAGCAGCAGCAGAAAAAAGAAACTGATCCCTTCACAACAACAGAAAGAAACATCAGAAAAAAGTACATGACACTTCAGCTTAAAATTTGAAAAGATAAATCACACACAAGACACACAAGATTAGAAGGGGGAGGGGGAAGAAAAAAAGAAAAGAAAGAGAAATGACAACTATAATATGAAGAAAGAAAGTTTCAAGCATGTTCCTTTAGTTGGCTGTCCATCCCTAAAAGGTAGCACAAAACCTATTCAAAACCTAGTCTAAAGAAATAGTTACAGAAGGAGTTGTCT
This sequence comes from Cynanchum wilfordii, assembly GCA_025388415.1. Lineage (NCBI taxonomy): Eukaryota > Viridiplantae > Streptophyta > Magnoliopsida > Gentianales > Apocynaceae > Cynanchum > Cynanchum wilfordii. The sequence goes on along the minus strand of JAHSUH010002256.1, from coordinate 12,487 downwards.
TTATCAAAACTATGCAAAAGATTTTTACCAAACTTAATAATGATGAAGGTACACTGTAATCCTCATGACTAAGGATGCAAGGAGTTCAACATAAACTGCCAAAGGCAACCCTCTTGATACAGCTAATGGCTTAGAACCCTCTAAAGGAGAATTATACCTCCCAGTTGCAGGAAAGTCTGAAATTAACTCTTTTAAAATTTAGAACATCCCAGGTGTAACTCAGTTGGTAAGCGTCATCACTTATGACCTAGAGGTCATGAGTTCGAGACACACTAGAAGTTAGGAAAAAAAAAAAAAAAAATTAGAACATCCCCTGTCTGGTCAGATAAACAATATCCATATTCAATTTTTATCTAGTCTAGCTTCAATGTCAGGTCCATTAACCTAGTCATATGAGATTCTACATATAGAAAGTATATAGCCCTCAAGGTCTCAAGATTCCATGGCTTCAAAAATGTTAAAGGAAAAGGTTAATTTCGAGTTTAGATATGCAAGCTACACCTCAGATTTTAAAATTGGCTTTAACAATTATTTCATGCTTGTTTGCTAACAATAGGAAATAAGAATTAACATTGCCCACCGGATCAATTCCAACTCTGCAACCAGGAGATAGCTCTCCATTAAGCCACTCAGTAGTGGTGGGCACTCCCAAATTTCCAGCTCTCATGAGAATCCAGCTAGAGCTTAACTGCTTCTCAGCCTGGCATCACAACAATACAGATAATATATGAGTGAACTAAGCAAACCAATCAAACACTAGACACTTAAAATCTTCTAACCTGGAGAAAGTATCTCCCATCTGTCCAAAGGGATGCTTTGTCTTTGGTAACCACAGCAGTGCCAGCACTCCCCGTGAAACCAGATATATAAGCCCTTCTCATATAACAGTCCGCAATGAATTCACTCTGGAAATCAAACATACAATTAGAAACCATTTGTTAGCAAGTGGCCAAGTAAATTTGTCTTCTATTTGTCCATTTTTGTTTTCTTGGCAGCTGAACAATAAAGACATCATTAGTTCAAAACATACACAAGTTTACAGAGATAACTACATATTAAGATTACATTAAAAATTTAAAACAGGGAAGAGTAACAAAATCCAGCAAATACGCCAAAACACACTCTATTTTAGTACTTTAAAGTTCAAACCAAGAAATGCGTCTAAACTTGATGATTGTATTACAGAAGAGTACCTGATGGGCGTCTTCTGAAGGAATGATATAAGCATCAATATTGATGTTGGGTTTTGCAAACAGCTCCCGGAGTGCCCGAAGCTTCTGATCTGGTCCAGAGTCATTATTATGTTTCTTTCGAAGTTCCGATGAGGATTTAGCCGTTATGTTGCCACAGCTCCGGACGATCAGAGTGGGGTAACATTGCAAGTTCTTGAAAACCTTTCGGCTGCAACTGAATTTGTGGAAAATAGGGAGAGAAACTGAAAAAAATCCCAACTGGCGACCGCTGCAGCGTGAGTAGTGAAGGTGAGAAGTGAGAACTCGCATGGTTGGTTGAAAGAGGAAAGCTATTGCAGCTGTTGACACTAAGGCCCCAAGAATTTGAGGGTGAGATTTTTTACGGGATAAGGCATTTAAAAACATTTTTGGTAAAACAATTTCTTGTCCCAATATATTTTTGTTTTTGGTTAAACAAAGGTCAGACTTTTGAAAAGTTCCCATTTTGGTCCCTTCCTGGGTTAAACAAATGATGGGGGAATTGGCCCTTTTACACTGTCCATGACCTTTTCTTTCTGCTGCTTTTTCTTCTTTTACAGATCTAAATTGGACAACCATAGTTTGATATTTTGTAACTACAGAACTTCTTTCAGACAAAATGGCAATCATAAGTGAAATTCCAGAGGAACCAAAGCCAAGTCCCTCGAAAGAGAAAGCCCCTAAACCTCAGCCCAAATCAGGAGCCGCCACTGCTCCACCGCCGTCAACCACCAACACTAATCCTTTTCACTTCTGGTTCTACTTCACCGTAATAGTGTCTTTAATTACTCTTTCCTTCGTCTTATTGCCTTCTTTCTCTCCTCGAGAACCCAAGGCTTGGTTCCTTAGCCTTCCTGGTAATTTGCGCCAACACTATGCTAAAGGTCGAGTTCTTAAAGTCCAAATTACTCCAAACCTTCCGCAAGTTGAAGTTTTCTCCATTCAGGAAGGACCAGTAAAGTCTGATAACCAAGTACTCATAGTACATGGCTTCGGTTGCAGCTCTTTTGCTTTCCGGGGAGTGGTGAATTCTTTGGGTCTTAAAGGGGTTCATGCTATAGCTATTGATTTACCAGGTTCTGGGTTTTCTGATAAATCCATGGTTGTAGAAGAAAATGCGGGTACAGATGGAATTCTGGGGAGATTTATGGATATTTATTATGAGATGAAGAACAAGGGTATATTTTGGGGTTTTGATCAACTGGTTGAGAAGGGTTATGTGGATTATGAAGAAAATGTTAATGAGATACAGGTTTTAAGAGAGGTGGTGAAGGCTATTGAATTAGGTCCTGAAGAAATGGGGAGGGTTCTGACGCAAGTGATTGACGGGATGGGATTAGCACCTGTTGACCTGGTTTTGCATGATTCAGCATTGGTATTGAGTGCAAATTGGATTAATGAGAATTCTGGGTTGGTGAGGAGTGTTATGGTTCTTGATAGTGCTCCTAGGAAGACAGCATTGCCATTCTGGACACTAGAAGTTCCAGTAGTTAGGGAAATTATACTAGGATTTGGTTTTGTATTTGAGAAGGTTCTTGGAATTTATTGTTTAAATCCAGTTAGTAAGTTAGAAGCAGAGGCTCATAGAATTCTTTTGAAAGGAAGGGAGGGGAGGAAAGCAGTTGTTGGGATGGGAAAGAGGTTTAATTATAGTTTTGATTTGGCTGAATGGGGAGGTATGGATGTAGTAAAAGGTTTGCCATTGCAAGTGATATGGTCTGATGGTACTTACAAGGAATGGAGTGAAGGCGGCAGGCGCATTGCTAATGAACTTCCTCAGGCTACTTTTGTCACCCATTCTGGTGGTCAGTGGCCTCAGGTGAGTCTGTTTTCTTGACTTTAACTTACATGATTAGGAATATTTTGGATTTGCAATGAGTCATATTGAGAATAACTGTAGTTTAAGAATTTCCTAAATGTGCATGATTTTGGAATACTTGGGATTGCAATGAGTCACATTTGGAAAAGATAATGGTGTTTTAAGAGTGTTATGATACTTCTAATTATCAGTATATGATATCAGAATCTCTAGTATGGATTCCTGATTCATGAAAACTTTGTAAATGAGGCTCATTAGAAAGGTTAGTTATGATTTCATCTCCTATGAGAAGAAAATAGTCTTTTTATCTTTCTAATAATAAACCAACATAAACATGAGGTATTGCAAACAATTGTTTTGAGGATAAGTTTTCTCCTTTAATGAACCATTGTGTTTGGGGACATCTTATCTGAGGAGGTGGTTTCCCATGCCTTAGAAATTGTATTTGGATTGGAGTACTCATCCTTGAAATCTGAAAATATCTTGAGAGAGAGTATGGAGGATAGTTGGCAGGGAATGTTGAGAACGGTGATTAAAAGATCAGAAGAGGAACTTTTTGGATTAGAATCTGTACTTCCTTCCTGCCAAAATTTTCATTTATTTGGAGAACTTGTTTCCACCTCTAAGGTATGTTAGTACTACTGCTCATATAATAAGAATGTACATGGTAAAGCTTACTGATGGTTATTGAGCAAACCTTGAAGCAACATAGTTGTTAAGCAAAATAATTTCTATAGTTCTCTATCTTCCCTATGCTTTTCCAGTGAAGGGTGTGAGTCCTTTGGGGGTGGGGGGCAGGGAAATCGATGCAACTTGATGTTTTCAAGTATTTCTTTCCACCTAGCACATTGTTCTTGACCTGGTGTCTTTATATATATATATTTTCTCTTTTCAGTACTTGGATAAAACACAAACTTGACAGAACTACGGTATCAGGAATAAGGACTATTGTTTGCTTCAGTAGTACTGTTTCCATCTTTTAGAAAGTTAGTGCTGCAAGAGCATTCAATTAGAGGATGCTAACTGGATGTTTATTGTAATATTATATAACTGGTAAATATGTAAAATCATTTCTCCAGAGAAGTAGAAACATATTAGCAATTTGAATACTCAAGTTCTGGGTCCTACTTCCCAGTCCTTCATGTCCGTTTCTACCTTCCAGTTATATCTGATTTATCCATTTCTTGGACGACAAGAGATTATTTTGTGATTCATATGATTAAAAAGAAAAAAAAAAGGTTGATCTTTCCCCTTAAAACGAGAGTGCTAAAGTAGCACATCCATAAAGATTCAAGTGTGTGTTAGCAGGGTGGGATATTCACAATGATTTCATGTTTGATAGTTTTAATCAGTAAATGCATATAAATGTGGGTATTGAAGGTGAACTGTTGAATTTCTGCTTGACATCGTTTTCTCAGTTTGAGCTACTCCTTCCTAGACTTTTGAAATTTTGCCACATTCTTTACATTTTTTGTCTTGACTGAGACATTCTTTTGGTTATCATAGGAACATAATGCAGAGGAGATAGCTAGCTTCATTCATCAGTTTGTGCTGTCTTTGCCAAATGCCCAGAGGCAAGCAGAGGAAGAACCAATGCCTGATCATATCCAAAAAATGCTTAATGAGGCGAAAGGCAATGTCCAACATGACCATCATTACCATCACCATAGACATGACCACCAAGATGATCATGCTCATGCTGGATATGCAGATGCATATGGACTTGGTCATGGGTGGGCCATTTGATGTTTGGAGAGTGCTGCACATTTTCAGCGAAGCCTTAGTCATATAGATCCACAGAGGAGGATTTCGCATGTGTGGTTACTTCTCACAGATGTAAAAGATAAAATGTTATGCTAATTTACCTGGTTATTGTAAAACTTTCTTCCCATACACTTAATCTTAATCTAACTAATATAATTTACCACTTCTTGCTTGCTGAATTATGTTGTTCAGAATGCTAACTTTTGTTGTATAGATATGAGCACGATTGGGATGTTAAATTTCCACAAAAGACTTAAAAGCAATAATTGTAAAGAAAAATGGAAAAATAAAACAAATTAAGCATTTTTCATTTTTAATTTTTAATTTGTTTTCTGTTTTGAAATATATTTTATATATAATGATAAATATATATGCATATAAATAAAAGTGATTGCTTTCTAAGAATGAAGTGGGATGCTGGGATTTATGAAAAAATTTGCTTATCACCTGGATCAAAATCCTTATCGTTGTTTTCTTCAGATATCCAACGGCTGATACTGGAGTGCTCTCCTTCCACAATCGTTAATTTAGATAAAATTAGTCTGTAAAAAGTTTGAAGATTGAATAATTTCTTCTTATATATTCTATTGATTATTGAAAAATTTTAACCAAAATGTTAATGAGAGATTTACCCTTTTAATTTCTTAGACAATACTGATAACAAGTTGCACCTCATTCAGGCACATGAACCTTGTTGAGATTTTGTTAGCCGCATTAAGTGCTGATACGTAAGTTATTAACATTGTTTCATTTCCAAAAAGACGACTGGGAAGTTTCTCATTTGGCAAATTTTAACCATAACTTGAAAAGGTAGGTTTACAGTTATCAGAAAATGTGTGCAAAGGTGCGAGACTGAAGCAGAAGAAAGTCCTTGCTCAACTTCCATGATGTATAAGAAAGATTAAAGCCTTATAATTACCTTACATGGGCTATCAATTTATTGTGTATCAGAAGCTAAGTTACATAATTTAACCATGTTATCAGTGATAAGAATACATAAACTTACTCGAAGTAGAAGGCTTTCACTGCTGCTTGTTTGTTAGGCTTGATCTGTGTTTAAGATGGTTGGACATCGATGCTGATTAATAGTAGCAAGTCAAGTTAGTTCTTCTAAAGTTAAATCTAGTTAATACATAAGAAATGCTTTGCAAATATTTTGTCATCTTTTTAGTTTACATTGTTGTTGCATCCATCTCTAAACCCTAAACCCTAAACTCTATTCAACAAGTTGGGGTGCGCCAGACCGATGCTGTAGTGTAATGCCAAGGCGACGCTTAAGAGCCCGAATAGCAAGCTACCCATAGCCTGTTGAAGGGAACCGCTCTTATGGATCTCCATATGCAACTCAGGAGCCTACATGATAAAGAATAAATAGATTCTTAATCAGGCAAGAAAAATGCATTCTATGAATCTTAATATAACAAAAGGAAATCTTAAAACAATTCAAAAAGGCTATATTTATTTTTCTCAAAGCTGGCATCTGATAAACAATAAATGTTTTAACTCAATTAGAAAATGCATTCTATTTATGAATGCTGACTAATCTCAAGGTTACAGCACTTGAACAAAATACACATATGTTTGTCAGAATAGAAGCAAAACTTGGCTTGTAAGAATCTTGCAAAACATAAACTAATCCTCTAATTAACAGGTCAAGTTGAACAGACTACATTAGCAGTAACTTCTAAAGATTTCAGGTAAATCTCATTTGTTGGATCCTGCAACATGACAATGGTGTCAAGATCAAGCATAAATTTATCAAAAATAAAAATAAAAATAAAACTCACCACAAATTTATCGAAAATAAAAAAACTAAGGAGGCTTTATATATACCTCATCCACAGCTTGCCGAAAATATATAGCTGCTTTGTCAAAATAACCCTTTCCATCTCCATCAGCAGTCAAAAATCATGAGAGGTATGTGCATTACCCAAGCACCATAGAGTATCATGCTTTTTTGGATTCATCGCCAAAGCCTCCTCCACTTGCATACGCACCTTTAGAGAGTAATTGATAATACTGTAATGAGGAAAAAAAATCCTATAAAATGCATAACATTATCTATGGAAAAAGTAGGATACTTTCTGAATAGGTACTTACCTTTAGATTATGTTTATATTTATAAATTTTTTATAAAATAAAATTTTTAATCATATTAAAAAAAATTAACTAAAAATATTCATGAACTCATAAACTCATACAAGTTACCACGATAGTTTTAATCAAGACTGCAAAACAATCTACAAGCGACATGCATATAAAGCAAAAAAAAAAAAAAATGCATATAAACCAAATAGATTAGCCGCGACAACTCAAACTGTAACAATCCCTACCGCATTTCAGATTTTATTTTGTTTTAAGAGTGGGTTTGAGCAGCACAGAGAAGCAGCCAAGTTTCTCAGCCATGAATCCTTGTGAGAAAATAGCAATATTCTAAACAAACAGCTTCAGCAGAGTAATTGATAATGCTGTAATGAGGAAAAAAAAAGCCTATAAAATGCATAAGCATCATCCCTATTACTAGTAGTTTCTAGTGGTGAAAAAATCCACTCAGGTTGACAAAATTTAAGTAAACCAGCTTCTTCTTCAGCTCAAGAAGATGCAAAGCCAGACAACTTCAGAAAGCACCCTTCATCTCAGACAAGTCTGACTTATCTCCCAGGAGGTGGAGGTGCATTGGATTTTGCAAATCCCACCCACGTAACAATGGCCACAGCAAGAATTATCCATCCACAAATATTGTACTTCAGAGAAGAACCAAACAAAGTTATAAAATTCACCAAAACTAATTTCTTTGCAAATATCATAAATGCAAGCAAACAAAGACGAAGAAAAAGATGGAAAACCAGACTTCTTCTAGCATACTTAATCAAGCCATTAAACACATGTACCTAAAATACCTATCAGAATCAATTTGAACCATATTATCACCTAAGATCACCAGAAGGGAAGGGGTCATGACCTAAATCTAGGAAAACAAATTCCAAGGAAAAGAGAAAATATAGAACTACTGCATATCACAGACTAAATACCCTCTCCCCCGCCCACCCCCTGTTATGAACAGCCATAGAAGAATGGAGGAAAGTAAAAGAAAGAAAGAAAATCACGATTATCATCCCATAACAGCTTGAGTAATAATCTCAAACATACTGCAACTTGAAGTTTCCCAAGTAACAAGGATAACACCCATTTTCAGAAATACGCTAGTATAACCAGCCGGAGACTAGAACCTCTCTCATATTTAACAATCATGAATTATCTAGATGTATCACCTTTGTGCTTGTTGATGTTGAAGGCCCAGCTGCCATAGCCTGTTGAAGGGAACCGCTCTTATGGATCTCCATATGCAACTCAGGAGCCTACATGAGAAAGAATAAATAGATTCTTAATCAGGCAAGAAAAATGCATTCTATGAATCTTAATATAACAAAAGGAAATCTTAAAACAATTCAAAAAGGCTATATTTATTTTTCTCAAAGCTAGCATCTGATAAACAATAAATGTTTAACTCAATTAGAAAATGCATTCTATTTATGAATGCTGACTAATCTCAAGGTTACAGCACTTGAACAAAATACACATATGTTTGTCAGAATAGAAGCAAAACTTGGCTTGTAAGAATCTTGCAAAACATAAACTAATCCTCTCATTAACAGGTCAAGTTGAACAGACTGTACATTAGCTGTAACTTCTAAAGATTTCAGGTAAATCTCATTTGTTGGATCCTGCAACATGACAATGGTGTCAAGATCAAGCATAAATTTATCAAAAATAAAAATAAAAATAAAACTCACCACAAATTTATCGAAAATAAAAAAACTAAGGAGGCTTTATATATACCTCATCCACAGCTTGCCGAAAATATATAGCTGCTTTGTCAAAATAACCCTTTGCTTCATCTTCATCAGGAGTCAAAAATGCATGAGAGGTATGTGCATTACCCAAGCACCATAGAGTATCATGCTTTTTTGGATTAATCGCCAAAGCCTCCTCCAACTTGGATACAGCATCTAACCAATTAAATCAAAAAATTACATCGATACACTTATTCACTTAAACAAAAGAAAGGTTCAGCTCCACTTTTCTTTTCTTTTTTTTTTTTTTTTTAATGAGAGAGTAAAAGAGGGATGTCCCAAACAGAACTATTAACTATTCTAAAAATTCCGGCAAAATAACTGTAACCTAAAAATTATGGTGGAGGAAGAGAATACCTAATATCAACTTCTTGGAGGTAGGAAGACTCTGAAACTAAGATAACTCAAGCAAAGCTCCGGCCCATCTAGTCAGATTCTGTATCAATAAAATCAATTAAATTTCACAGCTTATAACAACACAATAAATAATACTTCTCTAAAAATAAATAGTAATAATTCCGCAGCTCCCATCCTGAAACAGATTACGGTACGAAGAAAAAAAAAAAAGTAAATATTCAAAAGTCGAGTACATACATCGGCGTCTAGGGGATTCTTTGCATAAGAGGTTTGTGCCGTCCTGCGAGCGACCTCGAAGAAGAGCATGCGATCGAAATCATTAGGCACCTCCATGTCTGCTGAGACGAATTCAGGAGCTTTTCCTTCCCAAGGAAAAAGGGAATATTCTAGGGCTTTCACTAGAAAACCACAACCGGTCTCGGCTTTCAAACGACGGTCCTTTTCTTTTTTTGTTTTATAGGTGACTCTTGCCGTTTTCTTATTCTTCGTTTCTCACTTTTTATATAATATAATTAACGCGATAAAAATGAACATTTTATCTCTTTCTTCTTATTATCTTTAAAATTTGAAAGATTTGATATTGATATTACAATTTTTTAAATAGACATTAATTTGAAATCGAACCGCAATAGTTGCGCGAAAAAAGTGGCAAAATATAAGCCCGACAAACTCGAGAATCAGGCTTAGATAATTTGGTTTAGAAAATGGGTAAAAGTAGGTCCAAACTCTTTTATCTAAATGAATTAATAGTTGTATCTCATGGGCCTCTATTAGTTGGGGCAAAGCCTGCTTTCTTCGCTCCGCGAATGAGAGAGAAAGTCAGAGGAAAAAACACATTCTCTTTTCTGGACTCTCTACAAGGCAGTTTACAAAATCTGAGTCAGGCATAACTTGAACCGAATTTATATTAATTAGAGTTATAATAGTTTTAAAAAAATCAGATGATCTAACAAAAAAAAGTCATGATATTTACAATTATAGATAACTACAAATTATTAATTTGATATGAATGGTTATACTGCATTCTAATTTTTTTTTAAAAAAATATTAATATATATAGACTAGTCTTATATCCACTCTATTTCTTTATTTTCTAGTCAATTAATCTATATAGTTTCTATTAAAAAATTTCTGAAAGATTATGATACAAAATCATAAATCAAAATAAAAAATAAAGCAAGATGAACACTATGTGAACTCTAAATGTAAAAAACTATGTGCACGTGATAGAATAATTCACTATAGTCAATATTTTATTAGGGAGTTTTTAATTATTTATTAAGATAAAAATTCAAAACCCTAAAATATATTTATATATGTTGAATGACAGCCTAATTTTTTTTTTCTTAAAATAAGTTTACACCTTTGGAAAAAATAAGTCAGACATTAGACTTTTTGAACCCATCAATAACAAAGTTAGGTCATAACATCTATCAATTTTTATAATTGTATCCTTTTAAATATAGTTGTAGATATATAAATTTTATTTATATATTTAAATATATAATTAAATATTATTTATATTTTATTTATATATATTTGAATATTAAAGGATTTGTCTCCTTATATGAGTAACACGTGACAACATCATAGCCACTGATTATCACTCACTTCACATATAAATAGAGGGCAAATTCCCTCAAAAAAACGGTTACATGCACACTCATTCACTCACTCACACTCAAGAAGCCGAGAAGTGGAGAGATATTCGAAGGATACCGGACCTCCGTCGAAATCGGCCTTTCCTCTCAAAGTCCAAATCCATTCCGAGACAAAGTCCTAAAGCCCTCAGAAGAAGAAATCAAATTGTTCGATAGATCGAGATCAAGCCCAAAAGCCCTCGACATCGAATCCATTCCGAGATCCAGCACAAAACGCTCCTCGGAAGAAATCAAAACAATTGGATCGAGACAAGCCCAAAACGCCCATCGAATCCACGACGGATTGAATCAACGGATTCATAGAGATTGAACCCTTGTAAATTTATTATTATATAATTATTGTATTCAATTATTATATTTCTTGTAATTCTAATTTTACAGGAAATAAAGAAATTTTAATTATGTACAATAGTGATTCTATATAATGATTATGCTCAAATCATTATAAAAATAATACATCAATAAATTTATTATATGTTCTTTCTTTAATCATATTATTATTAATTTTTTAACAATTTAAACAAAAATTTCCCTCCTTTAAATAAGTACTTGTGATACCTCATCCCACATCGAAATGATAAGTAAATGTGTAATGGTATATGAGAATGGGCATAGGTACTCATAGTTAACTCGGGGTATCCCTTTTGGTGCAGTGAAGACAACATCAAGTAGTTGATTGTGGGTGCTACCGGGCCCATAGTCGTGACACGGGCCTACGGGTCCGGATCGAGACAGTTGGTATCAAAGCGGGTAGCCAGCTCGGACTATGAGAACTAAGTGCTACACCCGAGGGGTGGGAGCCACCACTAGAATCCCGGACGTCCACTAGTTGATCTTGGGCTGAGTCCAATTATGTTCGGTTGGGCCCTAGCGAGGACGCTAGGCCTTAAAAGGGGGGTGAATGTGATACCCCGTCCCACATCGAAATGATAAGTAAATGTGTAATGATATATAAGAATGGGCCTAGGTACTCATAGTCAACTCGGGGTATCCCTTTTGGTGCAGTGAGGACAACACCAAGTAGTTGATTGTGGGTGTTGCCAGGCCCATAGTCGCGGCACGGGCCTACGGGTCGTGATAGTACCAATTATTTAAATAATAATAATAATAATCAAAATACTAAGATGATCGTGAATATTCGGAGAATCATTTAATTTTTCGGTTTAAATAAAATTTGAATTTGATAGAACAACTAAACAACAAGACACCCGCCACACCAGCCCCAAATGTCTCGTTTTAACAGCAACCCTCAAAAAAAAAAAAAAAAGATTGTGTAGAATTCATAACATAATATATTCAAATGTTAAGGGTCTCCATCTTAGGAAACATCACAACCATGACTCTATATTTTATATATCAACCAATTGGATCCTCAAATCTACTCTTTCGGCACATTGGATGTAGACTTAGTAATGATATTAGACAAAATAGATTTGAGGATCCAATTGGTTGTTACTAAGTAATATTAGAGTTTAGGGTTTAGAGTTTAGACTTTAGGATTTAAGGTTGAGATTTTAGGGTTTAGACTTTTGGATTTAGGGTTTAAGGTTCAAGATTTAGGATTTAGAGTTTAGGATTCAGGGTTTAGGGTTCAAGATTTAGGATTCGGAGTTAAAGGTTCGGGGTTTAAGATTCAGGATACAATTTTAAGGGTTCAAGGTTTAGAGTAAGGGGTTTTAGGGTTTAAGATTTTAAGATTTTAGGGTTTTAGGAGTTTAGGGTTTATGGGTTTAGAGTTTAGGGTTTAGAGTTTAGAGTTCAGGGTTTAGGATTTAAAGTTCAGGATTTAGGATTTAAAATTTAGAATTAGGGTTCAAGATT